>JACCIE010000020.1:2400000-3000000 GCA_018906755.1 Sycophaga agraensis | reverse complement strand
TAAAGCAGGGGTTCAGGAGCCTCGAGACAAAGCGCCGGCCAACTAATTGAACGCAGAGCACGCCTAGGGCGGCATTCGGGTGCCGGCCGCTTCCCCGGCTGAGCCGTGCGCAAAAAGCCGGATGGAAAAGCACCCGCTGGAAAACGCGCGGTTTTTGTATAATTATCACATTGCCAGGGCGCGTGGGAGGCGTGATGTGTGTCTGCGAGGAGGAAAATCCGGTGCGAGGTCAATCCACCAGTGGCCGCGTCTTTCCTCCCCTGTATTCAATGCGTTTATCTCTCATGCCATCGTTCTAATAACGAGTCTCCCCAATGCCCACTCGAATAAAAATCTTCGAGTACAAAAGCTCCAATTAGGCCGTGCATCAGAATATTCCCCTCTCGAATTCGAGTGTATAGAAAACTGGAGTAAGTTGGACGACCGGACTGCGCGCCTCTATATCGCCTGGTCGATCGATCTCGCAGCCTCCTTATCTGTTTCTGAGTGCGCGATTGCACGAGCGACGCCCAAGGCCCGAAAACCCGAGCAGCGTAACATAATAATCCTCCGCGAGATCCTCGTCGATCCGGTTATATTGTGCGGGGCTTCCTCCCGCGTGAGAATCGCGCGCCTCTGGCTCTCTATATGGTCGTGTGGAAATTCGGGCCGCGCGCCCACCACTCGGATGTGACGCTTATGTTTCTGCATAATTTCGCCAATTGCTGCAACGGCGCGAACGCACCCCAAGCCCGATTACTTTACAATTATGCCGGGGAATAGACGGCGTCGGTTGCGTCGCCGTATCTGTACACCATGGCCTGCCTTTTTTTCTCAGGGACAATTCTGCGACGGGTGTGCCTGTGTCATCCGAACTGCGTCTATCTACTATTGTTGCAAATGTTGCACTCTTTACTAATCGCACTAACTCTTAGTCACTAACTTCTTGTTTTCTTTTTCCAGTTCTATTTTCTACTACTGAATCTGATTTTTTGCTGTTGTTCCAAAAGTGCAGTGACAATTGGTCGAATAGACAAAATTCACGCTATTTTTACGTATAGTCAATATTTTTCACTAATGTTGAGCCATGCGTGAAAATGTCATCCGCTCTTTTTGTTTCATTGTAATCTTTGGAGTGAACTCGATTAAAAATACATTTTCATTTACTGCATACAAATCCATGAATAAAAGTTCAAAGGTATTAAAACTGTAGAAAAAAATTGCAGTTTCATTTACAGTAGCAATCACCGATGTATAGGATCCCATAAGCATTTATTGAAAGATTATGGCTCGCTTCGAAAAACGGGAAGATCGACGTAGCTGCGTGCTGAAAGTAATTTCGCTAATTAAATTTTGCCCGCACACTTGTTGAATTTCACAAAAACGCCTTGGGTCGCTACGATAATTCCTCCATTATCGCGCTCAAATTATTTTCTCCGGTGGTATTACCGAATAATGCGGCACTAATTAATCCATTCAAATCGTCGACGCTTTGCAATAACCGAAGCCGAAAATGACTTTCTAAGTATCACCGCGAGCTTTCACACAAAGGTAAAAATCAATATCAACTTGTGAAGGGTGAGTTGGAAAAGCGCGCGGCGAACGCGGAAAGGAGAACAGAGCTTCGAACAACGAGATGTCGTCTAGTGCGTGGCGGCTGACGGATGAAGTCGACACCGCGCCGTCGTAAAGAAGTCGAGCGCGAACGAAGACGGGCTTCCCAATGAACTTGCCAAGTTTGAAAAAGGAAGAGCCGCGCGCGGCAGACCGAGTCTCGTGATATAATTCAACCGGGAAGAAAGTGTCCGCGTTTCTGAGCGCAGGTGGGCCGCAAGCGGCGTCTGATTTACCTCTCGGCTGCCTCGTTAGAACCCCCGCCGCCCGGAATCCGTCGCCGCCGAGATAGCGAAAAAGCGGTTACGCCTCGGCGGTTTTTTTCACAGGGCAGCGTATCCCGAGGAAGAGGAGTTAGAGCCGAGGCGGCCGCTTTCCCCGGGCCGATCGCCGGCGGCAGCGGCATGCCGGCACGCGACCTCCTCCGGCGAAATGACAAGCTTGCCGAGGCCGGCCTGACGGATCGCGGAATTATACTACTGGCGCGCGCTCCCGGCCTGCGCCCCGCCCCGATAGCATCGCCGAGGACTGCGATATTTAGGCAAATGACTCGGGGGCTAAGAGCCGCGGAGAAAAGACTCCGCAGGCCTGATTCTAATCATCGTCGATGGGATTGTGGATTTTGCGACAGAAAAATGGCTGCAATGCACGTGTTGCATGGCGCCGCGAGCTTCACAGTCGGATGTAAATGCCTTTGATAATAGGCGCTACGCCGTTTACTTTGTAATTTATCGCTCGCGAGCGTATTTTAAAGCGGGCATATAGGTGTAATACATTTAGCAAATATGGCTTTATTGAACTTTCATTATATTTATTATGTCCATAAAGCGTTTCAGCGGTTTAATTAAAAATCCCCTCGTGCGCTTTACCGGGTGCGTGTAAATAAGCGAAATTCGTAACTTTGGAAAAGTGCACGCGAATTCCCCGGACGTAATACGGATACTCAAAGATACTTCGATGTAATGAACATTTTTTACTTGCAAAAAAATCAGGACTGTAAAAGGACTTTTTGTGCGAAAGGTTAAAAACCGATAATACGGTTTATGAAATATCAGCAATATCTATAAAATAACAGGCGCTTAAAAGTTAATGCACGGACTAAAGAAGGAACTTCACTTACGTCCGCTTTTTTTACAACGGATGAAAAAACTGGAATACCGCCGCGCCGCTCGCTCTATATAGGCCCCGTCGTAAAAAGCATTCGAATCGGCAAGCTAATTAAAAAGCTTTCAATCATACTGCATGTTCAGCGCCGATCGCTACTAAAAACTGTGAACTCCACTTAAAGCAGGCTTTACGAAAAGACGCAGGAGAATCCTTCCAGGTCTCCAAGTACGTGCAACGCGGCTAAGACTAATCTGCAAGCGGCACTCGAGTAATTACGCAAGCCGTGAAAAAAGACCGGCAGAAGCGCCGGGGGGGCAATAAGCATCTCGTTAGCCGCAAGCAGCCGGTCTGGGGCTTCATTACCCGGGGATGCGCGGCTGACCGGCGGCTGACCTTCGGCCGGGAAAAAGGAGGAAGCCGGGCGCCGTTGCGATGCGTTCCAATTATGCGCGCTCGCGCGGGGCTCCTCGGCCCGCGATATTGTTCTTTCTCACGCCCCCCTAATTGCGGCACCTAATTATGCGGGCACGTCATTAAGGTGTATTTCTACGCGCGCGGGCTCCCACCTCGCTCGGGCGGCCGCTCGCTGCGCAACTCCCGCGCAGGTGCGTAAACACCGGGGAGAGCGCCGCCGCTTCCCAATCGGCCGCAGACCTTTGCCGGTTTCCCGCTCAATTGTGGAATAGCGCGGACGTGCCGGCCAGCATTTTTTTTCGACTCACTGAGAGCTTTTTTGCAGAGGCCCAAAGTGCCCTGGTGAAGTGATCGTTAGAGTGACTTTCTACCTGGACGGCATCTTCGCCACACGGAAGGATTCGGAAATTTTCACAATGCGCGCGTCTCCTTTGGCTGTGGCCGCACCGCGCCATCAATCAGGCACTAATTAAAGTTTCTCAAATTCTCTTTTCAGCCGATAATTGTACGCTGGGCAGGCCTCAAAGTGCATTAATAACATGTACATTGCCGAGCTTTATTGAATCGCGGGATTACCAAACTTTTTGTTCTCTCTTTACCTCCGAATTAACGTGATTTATAAAGCACATTATCTGTACTCCAAGGTGGTTAGTGGTTGAGGAAAAAATAGTCAATTTTCAATTTGGACTCAGTCGGTGTGTAGCGCTGCTTGGACGTCCAATTGGACGTGGCGTACTACTGAAATTAACACTAAATATAGGAGCATGGAAAATTCCTCAAAATTTTGCAGTAAAATGAAAATAAATCACAACGAGCCATATTAACTCCACTTAAATCAAGGCATGTTATTTTTCTAGTTAATCCAGGTACTTTCGCAAGGGGCAAAAACATTTACAACAGTTTCATGTTAATATTAAGTTAATATACAAATACGTCTGACTACAGTTCGTTATTTTCTACTCCCGTTTTTTGTATGCAATGCCTTTCTACGTTGCTTCGAGCATTGAAAAAGCTCAGCTTTAATTTCCGTCAGTTCCGATACTACTTTTCGATTAATTTCACAGGAAAAATATTTATCAATGGAACAATTTAATAAAAAACATACGTAATATTATAAGAAACCGCATTGACATCGATAATAGTTAAGAGCATTTCAATTTTTTATAGTTATATTTTTTATTAACAAATAATTGAGAATTATTTTTACTTTAATTTTATTATATTCATTATATATTTTTTGTATTTTATTTTAGATTAATAATGTATAGATTAAAGCATTAACTTGTATAACTTATATTAAGTCCAACACAGTGATATGTTACTATTCATTAAAAAACAATTTAAAGCCCATACCTTTACTTTCAATTGCGTTTTAATTTTTTAACGAGTATTAAAAACTTCGTTAGAGTACTCAAATGGCACTTTTATAGCATTTCGTATATTGATGTGTCGGAATATTAAGTATTCACAACTGTATTTAAAGACTTAAATATCGTTAATGATTTCTTTTCTTGAATAACTGAATTTCTAGCTCAATTTAAAATGATATCTAAACAATTTGATTCAATTTCTTCATAAATGGATATTAATCCTCAATATTTGATACATACTAATCACATTAGTTATTTTACCATCGTAAATTCTTTATGTCGATTTCAAATGCATTTCCGTAATTTTTTATCAAAATGCAACAGCTATTTGAGATTTATTAATTTGATTATAGACTCGCTCAATAGAAGAAAGATATTTTGCAAACCAAATTATCATTAATGGCACTTTTATGCATTTAAAAGTGCTACCTTCATTATTTATTAGTATCGTATTTTGGTTTAGCAACAATAAATTTCGAGAAAGTGACTTATTTTACTTCTTAATGATCATAATTTTTAAATTCTGGTTAGATAATCATTATAATTTCTATTATTTTACAAGACATTTGAAAGATGCAATACAGAGGATATTTAAAAAATAGTCTCGCATTACTTTTACTTTACGACGTAATTTTCTTATACAAACTGTTTGACAAGAAAAAGTCTCTTAACTTCCAAGTTTAAAATGCATTTCTACACATAAACAGTTGGTCACCACTTGAAAAACAATCAATAACGCGAAAAGTCGTAGATGAAAAGTGCCCAGTTCGAAGTATGAAAAGCATAAAATAAAGTTTAGTTTTTACTTTAATCAACATTTCTTTACTTGAAATGTTTGAATCTACTGAATTGTTTCAGATGTATTTTTTCTTTTATACTTTTTATAATTAAATATTTATTACCATAAGTTCCCATAAACACATAAAAAACAGTTTCTTACAACATTGCACTGACGCAAATATATTTAACCAATAAATAGATACTTAATAACGCATTAAATTAAATTAATAACTAATAAAAGATTAACTATTCAATTTTTGTCTTACAAAGTTGAGACAAACCTTATAACAAAAGTTGAAAAATACTATTTTTTATTTCAATATAAATTTATTTCAATATTTATTTCTAATACTAAGAAATGAGTGTTTCTACATTAAATAAATTAAAAAAACAATAAAAAACACTTATGCTCTCCATTTTAATGAAAAAAGCTCTAGTAAAAAATTAACCAATTTTTACAATCAGCACATTAATTAATGGAACCTTAATAAAAAAAATGAACCTGCAAATTCAATAAATATCACATTAAACGATACGATAAAGAATACCCGTATACCTTTTTATAGAAAAAAATTTTATATGATCAAAACTGGTAAGAAATTACTAATCGGTTACATCTAAATTAGCAAAATTATTAAAAATTACATCAAGATTTTTATCAATGAATATCCTTAGCGTTGTTTCTGGTCTTATAAGGTACACTTTGCGGGTCGAGTCTTTTACTAAACAAATTCGTTCAATCTATACATTTTGGTTTGACAGTTATAGAATTACCCCGCAAGGTAACATAGTTACTTCTATATTCAAGGAAATCAAAGTAATCCTCTAACAATAATAATTACTAAAGCATTCAAGTAATTTTGAACGAAAATGAAAAAAGTGAGATTAAAATTGCGCAAAAAAGCCACTGGGGTAGAAGGATGGTGGGGTCGGGAAGGAGCTTGCGCGGATCATCGGCGAGACTATCAAGCGAGAAATGAGCAGCAAGGGGGTGTAAAGATACGCACCACGTGAGGTTGTGGGTCGAGGGTAGGGTGGGTCGGTGCGTTGGGCCGGTGCTCCTGGGCGAGGGGGTGCCGGGGTGGCTCGGGACGAGGTCCGGGTAGCCTGGTCTCCAAGCCCGCGAGCGGCCTCCTGTCGGCGAGTGCGCTACACCCGGGGCTGCAGCTGCGGGAACTCGCGGGGGCGTCGGGCCGCGGGTCGCACTGGGTCTGTTGGTCCGGGCGCGCGCGGATCTGCGGGCGAGGAGGGCGAGAGGAGCGCGAACGGCGCGATCTGAGCCGCGGCACGATACTGAGGGGCCACGCTGCCGGTCGGCAAACCTCATGCCTTCGGCGCCCGGTGCGCGCGCGCCGCTGCTCCTCTCTCCCTCCCCCAGCGCGCGCGGCGGCTCCCGCTCCGAGGGTCCTCGGCAGCCTCCTCCTGCCCCACTCCGGGGTGCCCGCGCCGAGATCCGATCGCGCCCCACATTCGCCGCCGCCGTCGGTGAAAGGGCCCGGGCCCCGGGAGTCACCCGAGGACGGGGAGCAAAGGTCGCGCCCGATAAGGCCGCCCGAGGTCGCGCCGCCCGACTCCTCTTCGGGAAGCCCCACTTGAAAAATCGATTTGATGGACGCGCTCCTGCCCTGCAATCTGCTCCTTCACGCCCGTAATACTGGGCTTTGGTACCGGTCAATGGCTAATACTTAGGTAAATCGCCTCAATTTATCAGATTAGTTTTAATAATCAGTAATTTTAAAAGCTTATTAGAAACTTTATGTCGACTGATCATGTAGCCTGGATACTTAGACGGATAATGTTTATTTGTACGCTGATATACAAAATATTCTAGAAAATATACGTGGTAATGTAACGTTCGTTAACAATATGCATTCAAGTTAAGTTTACATAAAAAGTGCAATGAGCGTATGAGTTATGTATCGAGATAGCGTTATAAATACCGTTTATAGGATGCGTAGTATTCGATGATTACGATTTAAAAGATATTCAAATACCATTCGCGATAACATAACTACATAGAGAAAGGCGAGTATAATATTTTTAAGTTATAAAATTCAGGCGATGCATTTATCACTTCAAAAATTAATTAAAAGTTAATCAATAATTAATTGTAATGTTTTAATGACTTGGAAGATGAATCAAAGTTAAAAAAAACTTAAAAAATATTAATAATGACTATTTGCATTATTAATCATGATTTATTCAAATCTTTATTTATTAAAATTAAAAAGTAATGTTGATGGTGTACATAAATGTTCTCAAAAAATATTAAACATTGCTCAAGAAAACGAGTACTTTCAAGCAGGCAATATATCGTAGATTGTGACTTATTATAATTGAAATGCTTATCGCGGAGATGCCTCCGAAAAAAAGAACAGTGGAAGTAATATAAGCGTTTATTTGAGATGCGTTGCATGTCAACGTACTCGTTAACATATAAGCGGATAATAGATCACTGTTAGAAAATAGAGTTTTTTATACAATCCCTAAAACCATTTCGTAATGAATAGAAATTTCGAGATTTAGCTCTAAGATATTGAAATTTCAGATTAAGCTCAGTGCTGCTTCCTTTAACATATGATTAGTACCTCATTAAAGCTATAAACATGTTTATTGCAGCAAGACCGATGGTAAACATTTTTTTAAGTTATTTTAGCATTAATTGAAAATTATTGATCAGATATCTTAAAGCTCATATTTTAATTTACAGTGCAAATATAAAACTACGTAATTCAACGTCCAACATGAAACTTCAGGAAAAGTCGCTGAAACCCTTCCATTTCTCATTTTTTATCTTTCATTCCCGCGTACTTTCTCTTAAACTGTCCGCGGCATACAAAGTCGCTATATATAATTCATAATAACCTCACATTTCTCGCCGAATTAAAGCCTTAAAATTAACATCTAAATCGGCAAAAGGATCGAAAAAGAAGAACAATAACTCGGGTTCAGTAGTTTACAGGAACATTATTACGAACATCCTGAACTCAGAAATCATAATCGTGCTTTTATGAATTTCAAATTTGACTTTAGGCGCGAGCGCGTGAAACGAAACAGTCATATCTCTGCCTCTTGTTCTTTTCTCCTTTGTCATCTCCGGCTGTTGCCAAGGTACCTTTTGGCGGAAGCCTACGCTTTCAGCTCACTTTAACATAGGACGTATGCCAGTTTCTGAAATTAATGAACGAAGTAGACTTTTTTCTGAATCGCGAAAATATAAAGAAAAGTTTGAGTATCTTATTTAACGAAAATGTTAATAATGCACTAAATAAGGAGTTCAACAGTTAATACAGGTAGTAGTCGAGTAGTATGATACAATTTTAGCCAGATTTTTATCTCAATGGCTGTATAAGGACTTACAACATAATTTTGATAAACATTTTACCTAAATATTTATATACACGCAGTTTCTTTCTACTTCGTAGAAATAATTCCAAACAAATTAAGCAAGATTAAACTAGCGTAATATATATCTTCAAAATGTATGGATTAAATTCGTAATATTTCAACAGCATGAATGTACCGATGCGATTGCATAATCTGCACAATATTTTATTTATTTAGGGGACAACTTTACAATACTCGATATAGCGTTTTCGAAGCAGTTTTTAACGCGTGGGAATATAATTTAATGCTATAAAGCTCCGATAACACGAGCAAGATTATGAAGTTTTTAAATTTTATATGCTTTCGAAAAAAGGATTACACGTAGAAATTTTAAGTTTACGCGTATGAGAATATGTGTAACGATTTTGAAGTTGATGGATGTTACAAAAAGTAAGCGCGACGATGTAAGGACTTAAAGATTTATAGACGTGTGTAAATCATTAGGACGACCTACCATATAACGCTGTCCATAAACGCTGCATTTTTTTGAAATAATAGATAAATTTCTTTTCCACAGTTTTGTCCATGCATGTAAACAAACTATGTAATAAATAGCTTTATGAATATTATTATGCAGTAATATAATTCAAAACATAAACTAAATTGTTTGAGTCCTCACTTCCTAAGATAACTGAACAAAAAAATTAGTATAGGTTTTTAATTTTAATTATGAAATTCATAAATATTTTATTTTAATAAAGTTAATATGTACTTATTTAGTTAATTAGTTATAATTTATAGTTGTCTATTATTTGTACACATTTACTAATTCTTAAATATTATTTTCGCGAATGACTTATATACGATTCATTCAAATATTTAACACAAAGAGTAATGTTACGCATCTCATCAAGATCAAAGATTATGGATTTTTCCTTTTTTTAAATTTATACTGCTTTCACCACGTCTAAGATTCATTAAATGCTCATACGCATTAAATCACGCACTGATCAATGTAAGCGTAATACTGTGAAGGAACAGAAATGTTTTATTGTTGACTGAAATATTGTAATTATCAACCTGTCAAATTATTCATATGCTACGGATGTAAAGACACTATCATATACGAAATAAGAAAATTGTGCCACTTTTAATGAATATATTATAGTTGTAGCACATACTATAAAACTTTTTTTCTACTCCTAAATACTTCCAACTAACTGTATGCGTATTTCAATTTATTAAATTTTTCAATAAATTAAGCATTGCATAAATTTTTAACAAAAGAGGACTCCTGTAAATTATATAGAATTATTATTTAAATCTAAATTGCTGTATCCATGTCTAATAAAAGTTCATGTATACAGAGTAATTTAAATGCTATTTATAAACTTTTGAAGATTTTGGACAAGTGCATAATCTCGATAAAAACTAAACTTTGGAATTCTAATTTGAAGATCTCTAATAGTCTTTTACATAGAGACTTTCTTTCCCAAATTCATGAATATTCTGTATAATTTAATTATTTAGATTTTAGCATACTTTAAAGATGCACACAACACGAATCAAACATGTCGTCGTAATGCAATGGAATCTATAGACTATTGTAAAATGACATAATACATGTACTTATCAATTAGAGATAAATTAAAAATATCTACTTAAAAAGAACTTACATCTTTTTTCGATTATAGTTTAAAGATTTGAGCAGTATTAAAGCTATGTAATAATTGAAAAATTAACAATATTTTAAGATTTAATAAAATAAGCAAAATAAATGTTTTGTATTTCAAATTTCCAAACAAAGTAAAATATAGTCTTTAAATTGTTAATTGGCATTTAAACAGAATGACTTACTTCAACGAAACATTAATGCTAATAATGATTTTAAAGGGAAATAATTTGTTTGTCAAAATTTATGTACAAAGTAATTTATTTTTACTTACTAATAAAAATTGGTAAAACGTTTTGAAAAATTGTCTGCCTATACAATTTTTTACCCTCCGCGGATTTATTATATATTATAACTGTAATAAGAATTCTTCTTTAAGTGAATATTACAAAAACATAACTCTTCCTTGCACTACCGGAATACTTTTTAATCTATAATCATTTTTAACTAATAATTAATGAATAAAAATTATAATATTTAAAAAAAATTGAAGACATACTTAAAAAATCACGCATTTAAACAGATTCTTCGCCAACGTGTGAAATTTTGTCTAGATTTCAATTAGAATATATTTTCAACGGATCCAGCTTTAAATTGCATAAAATATATTTTATAAATAAATAAATAATTAATAAGATATATAATTAAAACTTAACAAAATAAAAAAATAAAAATAAATAAATAACACACTTTTTCATTTTCCTTTTTTTTAATTACAATTAATAATTAGTCAATTTAATGAAATTTATGAAGTTCTTATAAAAATTATACGTTGCAAAATTTCTACAAAAATAAATCTATCTCATAGTAACTCATAAACTTGTAGCGTTTTTGTGAAAATTCATTACAGAAAAATCGAAAATTATTTAGAGTTGATGACTTATATTAAGTGAAACTTACGTAAAATGTGCAAAATCCGAAAAATGTTGAGGAAAGCCTAAATATATCTATATATACGTGATAGTGCAAATAAGTATTAAATTTTACAAATTCTTAATCATCTTTAACTTATTAAAAAATATTTAATAAAGTTAATTTGATCAGGTGGTCTATTTAATATTTTAACACCTTTCATCTCAGAATTATAAGCACATATACATGCATATTAACGATATTTTAATTAATTTCTAGCAATTAAATATTAGCGAACAGGGACTTACGTGCTAATTTTTAAATACTGTAATGAAAACTCACTAAAACATTGTAATATTACTACCATTACAATATTGATTTTATCTTGATTAACAATTGTTATCAATAAACTATATTATTTTATATGAATATTGTGTTTTAACTAATTGGATATTTTAAAAATATTGTAATTAAATGAATGTAAGAGAATTCCGAAACAAGCAAGTAATATCCTCAGAAGAGCAGTGACAGAAAATTATGAGCTCGCGAATACCGTGGGCAAGGATAAACACATATAGGTGGGTACGCGCCAGGAGGTCCACCGGTCCACGTCGCAACGGGCCCATAAAAGTCGACTAGCTTTAGTTCCCCACGAGCAGAATCGACTTTGCGCAGGGTACCTAATTTCGTCTCTGCGTACATAACAATCCTGATAGTGCAACTCGAGTACATACATTATGCATGCATTGTGGAAGGCGAAGGCTTTTTTCGACACTGTGACTTTTTTTTCGTCGCTCCACCTGGATATTGGCAGCCGACAAGCAGTCGATCGTTATCTTATTACGGATCTTGATTGTTTCCGCCTTCGCGACTAGTTGACAGAGTCGCGGGGCAATAGCATAAGAGATTTTATCGAAGCGTATAAGGGTAGTTAATGATTAAAAATGGTCTAAGCTAAAACTAATATATATTATAGTAGCTATGAAATCTTTTTTATACAGAAAGTTAATATTGACAAAATCTAATACAGTATTAATCTAGACATTTCAAAGTGTTTCTTTTTCGAATTTGTTTGAAAATTCCTTTTTAATTCTGTCGATAAAATCTTAGAGTAGGATTCGTTTAACAACGGGAAAATATAATCCTCAAATAGCTAATCAAATCTTTACGGGCTAATACTAACTTTTATACTATTAAACTTCTGAAAAGTTTTTTGTAGTTATATTCAATCGAAAGTTTTTTATGCGCATGATTGTTACGATCGTGCGTAAAAATGTTTTACTGACTTTGGGAATGCTTCAGAAGTGTTAAAAAGCACGTACTTCAGATACGAAATTTGAAAAACTTTAATTGGGTATTCTTTTTGTGAAATGTGGATGTTTCTTTCAAATCGGAAACTAGAAGCAACTTTCTGCAGAAAGCAGCTAAGCCCGTTCTACAAATGAGTTTTAAAATTTTCGAAATTTTGCGCATAGCACAAAAAGCGTAATTTCCTCGAATAAGTTGCATCGATCATGTATCTAACTACGAATTAATGATTTTATAATACCACCTTAATAATGACAATTTATTAAATTTAATGGAAGCAACTTTTATGCTTTTGTCGAGGTTCGGTAATCGCTACCTATGTTCCAAACGCGCTTCGCCTTTCTTTCCTTTCACGCATATAAGTGGTTCTGGATTATTGCTATTTTACAGCAGTTTCACGTGCAGATCATCGCACACAAAGTTCAATGAAAATTGAGGCGCACACGCGTCCGTGAAAGGGGATTTGCCGATAATTATATCCAGTATATCGTTGTTCTCCCTGAATTATGAGAAAAGTTTGAGTGTTTTCATGCTTCAAACTTATTATTCGATAATATTTTTTTAATAAAATAAGTGCATATCCTATGATGACTTAAATGTGCAAGTTTTGCTACACCAGATAAAGGAATGAAATATATTGCTGAAAATAAAAATAGTCTTAACATTTTAGTATAAATTTGTTTCATTAATCAATATCTATGATGACCTTTTAAATGTTTTGCAGTGCATTTTCATAATCCAAGTCAAGTACGCAATCTGTTAAAATTATTTGTACTAATTTATTCAAATGCATCTATAGAATTGTAATCCCAGTGTCGAAAATGTCATACATTAAACCTATATCGAGCAGTGACCTAAAACTACGAAAGGCTTTTCCCACACCCATTTTCTAGGGATCAATGGCACACTTCAGTTACATTAATATTTTCCCAGAGTTATGACATGTCTACGCATTTTTTGTGAGGTAATAACACCACCGCGGTCGCATTTCCGTTTCAAAAAGACAGAACTACGTCGCGCACGCGCGTTTTTTCAAAGAACAGACAGTGCCGCATCCGTCACGCAGTTGCTTCTCGAGGAATGTATTGTAACAAAGGCCCCCCCGTATCGACAAAATTGTTTTACTTGTAGCCGCATTCCGATCTGGCTCAGTCTGTCATTCGTGATCACGATTTAATTTAATCATGGGATTGTCCTGCTTGTCATCATAAATTTTTGCAGAGTTCATAAAGAAGCTGTAAATTTTTATTCTATTTTTTTGTATTTATATAGTCAACTATCTTTAGAGAAATGATTAAAGAAAGATGATTAAAATTATTTTAATACTTTTATCTCCATATTTGCATTAAATATATTCCGAATCGAATAATTAATCATTATAGTAATGATTGTTTACTTTCAATTATGCTTCACATTTAAATATTTTTCTGTAAGATCATTAAATTTTTTTTATTTTTATTATCATAGAACAGTGAACGCAATACATACTCATAATTACAATGCCAACTCTTTCAGTTATAATGTCTGCGTAAGTTGAGAATAAACTGATTATAGTTGTTCGCAGAAAAATTGTACGCAGTTTCCGAGGTGCTAAGTATAATTTTTTCATCAAAATTTTTATCAAATCTCGTAAATGAATATTGGTGAGATTCGCAAAATATAATATCGATAGAGAAGATCACAAGTTTGTAAGCAATTTATCAAAATATTGAGATCGATCATTCTCACGAGTATATAGAAAAGCCATGCCACGATGAAGTAACATCAACGCGTACTTGAACAATGGGGAGAACCAGACTAAATAAATATCGAACAGAGTCGCACCTTAAATCACGGACGTTCATTGCATCACTTATACATGCAGCAGATTCAAAATACTTGCAAGTAGAGTTTGTCATCTTGAAACCTATGAATATAAATTACTAATCGAAAACACGTATGTAAGTCGATCTTCGTCTACCTTTCAAGAATAATAGCAACTTACAGATGTCAAAAAATTTAATAAAGAATGACTTCGCTTAAAAGAATGTTCATTTATTGCATAAATTACGACTTTTATTGTTTATGTTTTCAATCGTTATAATGATTCTACGATGGTCAAATTTCTGAAATAATTAATTTTTCAACGAGTTAAACTTATATAACTGCAATATTAAGAAAAAATCATACATATATTGATTAGGACTTATGCATATGTTAGTTTTGTACACGTTGCTAACTTAGATTTTATTATCTTCAGTTTTACCTAACTTGGTTGGCGATAATCGCTACTATTTTTAGTATCCATTACAGGTTTTTCACTTTACATATATATTTACAGTCAATAAACAATCCGAAAAAAATCATACTATTTTATGAAAATTGTTTTATATAGAAATCAATGTTAAAAATCAATATTGTTCTACAGAAATCAATCCTTGTATATCATGTTATCATAATATCGATCATAGGAAGAAGACAATTCAAGAGGATAAAATGCAAATTTTGCTAATGGCTTTAATGAAGTACAATCTACAGTGTTCGTGCAACAGCGATCAACCTTCTTTAATAAATGTCTCATAGGCTATTTCAATTCATAGACATTATCTGTGTAAAATAGTTACGATGTAACGCCACACGAGAAAACTTGTATAACTTTTAATCGAATTTTATAGATTATTGGTTACTGAGTTTCAGCGAGTAGTGAAAATAATAATAAAATTATTATTTGTTTAAGTCAATTATTTTATCTTAATAAATAAAACATACTATATCAACTTATTTTATTATGTTAAAACAAATTTAAAAATCAAAATATTAAATTTATTTTAGCGTATACTATCTAAAAGCTGTTAAATGATAAATAATTTAAATTATTATAAGATCAAACTCGTTAAAATTCAATAGGTATATCATTCGCTTTCATAAAAATCTTATACTTCTAAAAACTAGCAAATGAAGAATCAAACACAAGGAATTGCATTAATTAATTCTAAGTGCGCGACACATATTCTGTACGGTTTAAGAAATTGAACAGGAGCTTAAAAGAAAAATCGCTGTTCTTTACAGTTTTAACGTTCAACATCGGAAAACGTGGATCTTCCTCGACTCGCAGCACTTTACTATACATACTCGCCTAAGAGAACGTGTCACTTTCGCTCTTATTATCTCCTTCCATCTCAAAGCTTGCCGTCAATCATATGAATCGATCCATATATTTATTTAAATGATATAGAAGAATAAATATTATATAGACTATCGACATCAATCAAATTATCTTGCAGTGTTATAAAGTTTTCAGATAAATGTTATGCAGTAAAAATTTGAAAGGATTTAAAGAATTTAATATATTTTTTTACTTCGGTATTGTACAATCATTTTACGAATAATATTAAGTATAGGATAATAGTCAAAAACATCGTGGTACCCGAGGTGTTACCATTAGGTGCAATCTTAATTTTATCGGTTTAATAACCAAATTATCTTAATATATTTATTTGCAATTTTCAAACTTGAAGAATTACACAGAAAATCAAATCATAAAAGACTTTCAAAAAATTCTTGTATAACTATATACATATAAATAAATATATATATATAGCTAGATACAGATAGATCTAATAATATATACGAAATTACTCTTCAAGAATTATACATTTCTAAAATACTATAAATGTCGTAAAAGCTATAATTTGCATAATTGATTCTAAAACTCCACAACCTCCGCATGCTTCAACATAAAATATTATTCGAAAAATTTATTCATCTCTTTGTTAACGTTGAAATTCTCTTGAAATAGATTTGTACAACACAATGTAAATTACAGCTTTTCTATTTAGTCGACTAATTCATAATTCTAACATAATAAATCTCATCATAATGGGATCTATGATGCAATTAGAGACAAATTTATCATTATAAAGTAGCTAACGTTCTTTGTATGCTAATTTAAAATTTTGATATTTAAAAATTGAGATAATTGTGTATACTGCATCAAGTTATAATATGATTCAAAAGTTAACGTTGCTATTTTTCAGTTTAATAGACTATAATTCATGTTCAACTGTTTTGGAATATAGATTTTTATTTGATAACTATATGCTATTTTGAAACTAATACTTAGAACAGAAGTAATATATTCCGTTAAAAATTATTATGAAGATACTTACTATGGTTTACACATCATTTTATCAAAATTTTACGTACATGTGTACGTCATATATATTTCATATATATTTGATAAAAAAAGTATTTTTAAATTACTGTTTTAAATTAGAAATACTAAAAGTTACATAGGTCAATCATTTTTTATATTTTATAAAAAAATCTTTTTAAAGTACATTTATCTATGGGTAATTAATGATCGATATAATCTTCTCATAAACCTATGTCTTACATATAAAAAGAAAGACAAAAGTCTTTCAAACAAAAAAGTTTTTCTATCTCTTGCAATACCTATAAAATCCTTATGCAATTAAAAATTGACTATGGTTGTATAGCTTACGGCTCAGTAAAAAGCTAGATCCAATTTTAAATACCAGTATGTGAATCGCTATTGGAGCATTCATAACCAGCCCTGTAATCAGCATTGTAAGTGAAAACTATATGCTACCTGTAGAATTACGTCGGACAAAGCTAGCATTAAATTACGCGGTCAAGATATACTAAACATATCAAAAAACGAAGTTCTTTTAATAATCTTTATCATTTTATTACTCAATGATTGAATCGGTTTCACTTAAAAATCAACTCATCGCTTCGCAAGGAGTGTAAAATTGTTCCTAAAGAATTCATTGTAGAATTTTCATCATTTTCTCTAACTAAAAATAGTAATTGTTACTATTTTGTAAAATAACCATAAATCAAAAACACGTTTCCAGTCTGAATGGATCGTTCAGTTTTGGAAGAGCGAATTTCCTCTCTATTGTAAAGATACCCACCATACATATTTGGAGCGTTTTGAATAAAGTCCTAGCTCTTCGAGATGTTTCCGCCAGACTAAAATGACGGCTCTCGGAGAAAACAGCGAGGAGCTGCCGCGCTATCCGATTTGCCTCGGGCTCGACTCTCTCCCCCGACCACTTCCCCTCCGCCCCTTCCCACCGCCCCTGGTTCATGGCGAATTCTCGCGCGAAATCCCCGTAAGTCGATATTGGCTGCAGCTCGGTGCATCGGCTACAATTGCAGCGGCTCGTCTCCTAGGCGGCCGCGAATCGATCCCGATGGATTTACAATATGCGCGGTGCGTCGAGCCCCAGCTCCACTTCCGCGCACCCATACTACGCTCAGGATAGAAATATCGCGCCGCAGCAATTTTCTCGCACATTATGGAAGACGGAAAGAATACGAGGCTCGTAGCCGCGTCGCTTAAGCGCATTGGGGAAATATTGACTCTGAGGCGGAAAGCAGGCTCTTTAGTACCCATTGTTTGGGCGCGCGGACACTTGGCCTCGCGGCGCCTGGGATAGGAATTTTTTAGTTTGGCCCTCACGCAGAGATCCGAGCGCGTATCCGAGGATTACGGTTGCTCGTACGCACGCGTGAGAATCGCCGGGTGGCCGCAGTTATCTCAGAATCGATTAACGATATTAATATGTAATTTCCTCGGAGAATGCGTGCACAGCGTTTCCATAAAACAATGCATATTCTGAATGCTATCGATCGCATGCACCGCATAACCGGAATAAAAAATCCAATGCGGCGGTGTCGAACGCTAACCTATTTTCCAGCGTATCAAAAGAAAACGCTTCCTTCGAGCCTCCGCGGCGTATATTCAGCGAGAGCGTTATAAGACAGAGCCTCGAAGCCATCGGTACAGGTAAACCTGGACGTGCCGCTTACAATATCGCTCGAGTCGCTGTATTAAACGGCCTCCGTAAGCGCGCGCCCCGGGCGCGATGATCGGCATAGGCTGCGCGACCAAAAGTCCGATCGGCGCGATAGGTTCGGCGGAGGGGCCGCTTGGCCGAGGCTCCGGGGCCCCGGATCGGGCGCCCTGTCGATACGCGGGGCCGGATGCCTCGGAGGCGCGCGTCAGGAGGTCTAGGCCGATGGCATCTCGGGGGAAAGGTTATGCGCCTTGGGCGATCCCGAGGCATCCTCGGGACTTTCTAAAGCCTGAGAAACCGCGAGGCGGGCCTCTGTCAACGGCCGCGTCGCCAGCCGCTTATATAAAACAATGTTGCCGGCTATCTGCCGGCCTGTAATACAGATTACGTGCGGAGCGGCCTGTTATTAAGCGTTTCCAAATTCTCCGATCTCCTCGATAAGTCCCGCGGGCCGTGTACGCGGCGCGCGCGCGGCTCTTCCGGCCGTTGGGAAAGCCGATCTGCCCGGGGATTTCGACCGCATCTCATGCATGCGGCACGGGGCAATTGCCCCTTGGGCGCTCGCGCGCTCGACGCTTCCCTTTTCGGCCCGTCTCGTCCGATCGCCTAATGGTCACCCCGTGAGGTCGGCCGCCTGCAGCCGTAAGTAGGCCCCCGCGCTCACGTGCAACCGCTCCTGGTTATCCTCCGATGGACGTGCGTTGATTGTTTGGCCCGCGCAAAAATCCAGCCGCTCGGCCGAGCTCATGCGAAATCGATTCGCCCTAGGTAATAATACTCCCGCAGACTGCACGTCCCTGCCTCTTTATGCAACACTCATGCAGACTCGGTAAGCATCGATATATCATGTACCCGCAATATACCTTTTATCAGGTGAGATAACTCGAAGCGTGTAATTTATAAGTGATATAAAAAATTCAAACAATCTTTACTGTTTACACAGAGGAGTGCCTTCTGTCTATACCTTGTGCAATCAGTTTTTGTTGTATTTATCCTCCGATTTTTGTTTTATATTTAAACCTTTATCTAAATAAATCGTTCGTTTAACACGTGGATAATTTGATTTAATAATATAGTACTTATTCATTAATAATTGTATTCCTTAATAATAAATTTCATTAGACAAATAAAAAAATTAACAACTATTTATTTTCAACTTTATTTACGAGCAAAAAACAAGCACATTTTGTCTATTCTCATAATGTAGTATTTTAATGTAGTATTTAAATCAAAATAGTTATGTAATATAATTCTAGTAAGATAAATCATTTATTAAAACTAATAACATGAAAACCATAATAATAAGATTTATAAGAACATTTATTTCAATAAAATCATCTTTTTATTATCTTATTCTTATTATATTATTTTGTTTATTAACTTATTATTTATAATATAAAAATGTAAGATTTATTTATGTAATTAAATTATTATCAACAATACTACATCATCTTGTCTATTTTATAAATTAAATACTGAATCGTTGATCAGTGTAGATACGCACCATGTAGAGATTGCTTCGGGATCCAACAGTCTTCTCAAAACAATACATCCGCTATGAACCTAGAACAATGTATCCCGACAGCGAAGATCGAGTCCGCGTCAAGGTAAAGTCTCATTTTCTTGACACCTGCAAGAGAAAACCGACAAACTAAACGAAATTCCGATTAATGTGCCCGATACTGTCAGACTCGCGGTAGGGTATATGATAGCAAAATCAGAGCTTTTTAACGTTTATTTATTAACTATACATATATATATCATTTGTATATGTAATAATAGTGTATTTTCTAAAAACCGATTTTCAAAATATTTGTATAGATTAAATCGTGAAAGTGTATCAGCTTTGAACATCGAAAGGTCCGACTTCGAACTCTAATATCATATGTAACGACAACAAAATCATTCCGGTCCACTATTGTTTCCTGAAAAATGTTTTCAGCCGGGGGTTAGTCGAAGAACTACATCTGGTAGTGGAAATCCTACCGAGTCATTCTTGCTCGTGAATTTCAACCGCGCCGAGCATTCGGCGTGCGTACCGTCCCGCCATTGCGTGGATGCTACTCTTAGACACCAGAAATAAGGACGCAGAGATCAACAGCTCGCTTCTGTGTGAGCAGGCGAGCAGAGACGATCCTCTGTACTCATGGTTTGATTTCCCCTGAGGAGGAGATGCGTGCGAAAGAGAATATAATCCTGCTCACATGGCCTCGTAGGACTTTTGGTAAAAGCGGTCAGACATCCACGTAATCGCAAGTAACCGAAAAACGTACTATAAATTTAAGTGAGTCAGAATCGAATCTCGCATGAAATATCAAGCTGTCGTCATTAACAATTAATTAATAATAATTAACTATTATTATATTATAATTATATACTTTATAGAATTTAGCATGCTTTGAGCAACATAATTACGATAATATAGCTTATACATTAGCAGAAACTTCGATTTAGTTGTATTTGTACATATTAGATGCTGAAGACTCGACCTAAATACCTTCAATTAATTCATCATATCTCTATTGCAAAATACTTGTAGACGAGGAATGTAAGGAGGAGATTGTGTTCAGGTGTAAATGATTGCGACTTCGTTGTCTGTGTGAATGGTTTGAATTTTTTTTCGTGTCGTAGACAGGTACAATACGAAGTTTTCTTGCTCTGCTCGGATGAGCGTACAAAAACAGAATGCCGCGCACTTGTCGGCGAAGGCGATTGCCGCGGTCTATCCCCACTATCGGGGCCCTCCTTGGCCCTATCGTCATAGCTGAACACTCATCGATTTGGCGGGAACGACAGAAAGGCAGCAGCGTCGGAAAATATATGCCGACCCGCATATCCCCACTCGCGCCCTTCGCATGTCGGGAGGGCACGACACATGCCCTCCTTCGCCCTTGTGTAGAGGTGCCGAAGAGGCCTACCTCCTGCCGGCGGGGTCTGTTTAACCTATATCAGCTTGCCTTCCGTATAGCGCCAAAAGCAAGCCCTCCTATTAGATCCCCACGGCCCAGGGAGGATTTCTCGCCCCTGCCCACCGGCGACCGCCAGGCTAAGATGCACAGTCGCCCCGCTCACAAAGGTCCCCTGTCAAAAGTCGCACTTGTAAGCCCGTTCTCCCGCCATATCGATGTCCGACTCTTCGCGCGCATATATGAGCAACACTCGCGACGTTCTGCGGTAATTGCCTTTGGTCGTTTACAATACTTTTATAGTAATATATATAAATTTAAATAATATTCTGCTTCTGTTCGCCAAAGTACTACGCTACTATCTTTTCACTTTCAATTTATCCAATCGCCTTGATAGGGACACTATAAATGAACTTGTTATATTTCTCGGATATGTACCGAGACTTAAGTAAGATATTTCTCTGTTCAAGATTCTAATTTGCGGAACAATCCATCATTTAATATTAGGAATACATCGTCTCTTTCCACTTTTAAACTGCTCGTGATGGAGCATTTGAAGAAATATAACTTGTAATTTTTATTTTTCAGTCTAGTCCTAAAATAACAGTACCATATTTTCATCTATGTATTCATTGTGCGATTATAATAATAACTTTACAATATCTGTAATAGATAATACAGTAGATAATAGTTTCTTTAAATTTTTTATTTATGGTTTCATATGATATAGATTTAAGTATCATTTCTTAATATTTTCTCATATTTACTTGTTGAGTTAGTCTAGTGTAGAATTTTTTTTTTACTTTATAATAATACAAATTAAGTGAAATGACATAGAAGACAACTCGATTTGTAGAAAAATTGCCAGTTTCTATGTCTAATGTGTATGAAAAGCTATCGAAATTCATGGTGATACATTGAAATATAAGCTGACTGAGAGAAGTATTTGTCTTTATGCGTTTACAATATTTATTTTAGGATAGGAAACCAAAAACTGATTAAGCTTAGAAATTATATGACACAAACGATTGAAAGAATGATCATAATGGTTCTTCTAGCTAATAAGTATGGTATACCAACTTTAAATTATAATAACGTATTATAGATCTCTATGTATGACACCTGATCTGCGTAATATCCCATTAAAAAAGATCTATTCTATATGATACTACTTTTCAGCTAGAGTTATTAATGTTAATGCCCAACATAATTTATATTATTCTACCTCATATATTTATTATTATGATTTGTCATCCCAGTTTATGGACTTGCATGTCCTTTTTTATAGTGTACGAACACTAAGTTATGTCTGTAGTCGTACACTATGCCCGACAGGCGATGCATATAACATTCTAAAGAACTTTGCAAATAAACAAGTTAGCATTTAGATATGGAAAAAGTCCCTACTCAATCGACTAAAACGGACCATGTTCGTGTCGCGAAGCGGCTTGAATTTACGATCACTTTATGCATTCTGGAGATAAAGCAGGCTAGCGTCCAACCTTCGTCACCCCCGGAAAATAAAGTCTGAGACAATCCCTGGAAACTTGCCAACTGAGTCAAACTTACACTTCTCGTGGGCAACTTGCAAATGGGCCGAGGTGCCCGGTCTACAATTACTTTCACGGTAAAGTAGAAGTGTTTAGGGGCTGTGTACTCCTTCGTATCGATAGTTTATAAAGTTGAAACGGCCCGCGAAGCTGACGTTTGTAGGGACTTTTTAAACTTCTTCCCGGCGGGCGCCAAGTTCCACGCCCCGATCGCTTCGCACCATGACCTCACGGCTCCTTGACTTTTATATTTTCTTATTTTACCTATACCAACTTTACTTCCAAGGATTATCCTCCAAGTTTAAATTTTACGCACGTGCATCCATTTTAAGTGTACACTTACACATTTTATTTTCTTTTTACTCTTTATCAATTTTATATTTAAAGATGAACCTATATATTAATATTATTTTATGCGTCTATTAGTTATAACAAAAGATAATAAATTGACCTCTATATCCGTATCTAAAATGTAAATTTATACTGTAATGCATATTAATGTTAATTATGTTGAGTTTAATCATAAAAAAATCAAAGTCCCCACCAAAGACCCTCATCAAACATGTTATAGATACTATTTTATGAAATACTCAATCACTTTATATATATTTTAATATTAATCAGGATTATTTTCCATTGATAATTAAATCTAAATTAGTCCTTTGTTAAATCATCATATGTTTACCATAATCTGTGTAATTACGATAAAATGTATTTTGATTACATAGTATACATACTAGCTTACATTTATAACTTTTATTAGGATTGGATAAACAAATAAGAAAACAATTATTAATGATTTTCTTTTAATATGGTATATAAAATAAAAAATTTACATAGCTGGGCTAATTAAATACAATTAAATAATTATGATAAAATTTGTGAGTTGTGGTATTGTTACACATAAATTTCATTATACGTTTATATTATACTTTATGTTTAATTTTATGTACTATTATTGCACTGATCTTTATTTCAAATTTAAGGTATTTGAATTATTATTCAAATTTAGTTTAATATTTTGATGCATGCAGTCGTATTATTTCACAATCTTATTCGCAAGGGAGGATACATTATGCAGGTTGCACAATTAATGATATGTTTTTCTCATTGTTCAGCTCAACTCACAATTCAGAAGCATAGTATACACAATTTTTCTCTTTTTTACTAAGCCACCATCAAATTGCGACACATTAGTTTATGTATCCATAGCAAGAGCCTGTTTCAGACACGTGACTTTAACACCTAATGACATACCGAGATTTATCATTCGTTACAGACGCAACAATTACTCGCTTTAGATACACGGTACTTTAAAAACACTTAAGTGTTAGCGAGACAACTAGGAACAACGAGAATCACACCGGAATTTCCATCGTGTGTTGAAAATCACACTTGCATAACCCGCGACGCGAGCCGCGACGAGAATCATCCGGTGGCTACCGTTTAATAATGCTCGAGTGCACCGCCGAGAATTCGTCGTTTCTCAAAAGACGAACATGCGTATATGTGTTTATGTGCGCGTACACCTCGATATACCCACGTAAACTTCATAATAAGAAGTAATTAAAATTTCGAGAGATGGTGCGCACAAACTATTACACCACCCCAACCAATTAAGAGTCGCAATAGGTGTAGCGCATTTTTTCTGTCGCACTGTTATTCTCTTCCTACACTGAGTATTTGTTATACAGTTGAGACAATCTTTCTTTTTGCATACAACATATCTGTTTGTATAAATATTATAGAATTTCAAATCGCTGCATTCATTAATATATTTTATCATTAATAAATTTCACATAAATATTAATTCAATGTCTACAGTATTACTTTTAATTAGGTACATGAATAAACACTTATTTGTACATGCACATATAATTTTCATTTATTATAAGTAGTTCAATATTTAGAGTTAATATATTGTTTAAAGCTCATACAATCCATTCAAGGATTATAAATTTTAATTAAGACGTACCTTAAATAAAAATTGTTCATCATGATTTGTTTACTATGCTTAAATATTAGATTAGTTATATTATATAGTCTATATATATGTAGTTATAGTATCTTTTATCATTAATTATTGTTATTATTACCATATTTTTAAAAGGAATGGACGTTATGAAATTATTTGTAACAAAGATAAATTATAATAATAAATTGAACTACTATAGATTTCATTTACATTATTATATCATAAGGTAATGTACAATAAAAACATATAAAAATATACCAAAAGTTTAGTTAAATTATTACATTTCTATAAAAATGCATTTTAAAGTAAATATTTTCAAATAATGTAAAACATTCATAATCTCGAATAATAATGCAGATTGACCTCATTTGTTGGAAGACATTCAACGAGCTAAGCTATAAAAGCAATTATTCTCCATTAATTTCACCGCATATTCTAATTACCCGTTCTTAAAAAAATCAAAACAATACGTTTGCACATAATTGAGAATCCACGAGAAAGAAAAAAGTGGCATGTCCATTACACTACAGACGCTACGATGAAAAGCACGCCTTTAATAAAATCATCGTAAAATGAGCGTTTAATTTAATATCCCCTCCACTATATACGTATAATTTACGATGAAACACAGAAATGAATTCACGCTCACTAATAGTTACGAAAAAGACGTAAATTTAATAAAACTTAATCCGTGCTTATATCCGTACTTATGTTATTAAACTTGCAAACAATCAACACATTTTGCAGCTTTCAATCCTCATGAATTATATACATACACGCACTTATACATATCTACAGCATTGAGTCACCCTGTGAACACAATAATGCAATTTACCCTCGCAAGTATAATAAACGTAAATATATATGCAATGAAATTATACGCAAATTGGCAAGTACGCTCTAAGAATCCAATTGAACAACGGTAACGAATTACGTCTATTATTATGTGCATGCAATATTTGGCGCTACGGTAGTCACACTAACGTCGCGAAGCTTCATTTGCCTTGGCGTTGCATTTGGAAGTATCACGTATCACTACTTATAGCGACCCTTATTTTTAATAAATTAAATTGCGTTGCCCCCGTAATCCATAATTTTCATTATGACTTACTGTCTTCATTTAATTTATTATAATGTCCTGTAATAAATATAAATATTTGAGAGTTAATTACAAATAAAAATTATTTTTTATGCTTAACTGAAAACATGGATGTAGTTTATAAAAATGTATCATGAACCGATGAAAAAATATAATAAATCTTATTTATAATCAAATTATATGATTCAATCATGTACATTCATTAAAATAAATACTATCCTTTTTATTATATTCATATTATTATTTTGTTTACATCAATTAACATGGATAGAATGGAAAGTATTTTATGATGTATTTAATTAGGAATTAATAATTGAAATTAAGATCAGATTAAATTTTTATGATTTTATTGATATATATATATAATATAATTTCAGACTTCTGTAATTGATTAAGATAATATTACACTGGCGAGTTTGGTTATAACTTTGATTACCTGAAACAAAAAATATATTATTAATTAAAGTATTATTATGTTGTCCTCTTAAAAGAGTCGTTGAGAGTTGTTGAATAATACGCTGTGAAAATAGCTACAAAAAAAAGTTGGAACATTGGAATAACCTGCCATGTAATGAAACATTTATTAATGAAATATTTGTTTCATGAATGCTTCTAAAAATGGTATGGATACGAAGATATTAATACTACAAACTAAAAGAATAGTTTAATTGGATAACTTTTCTACTAATATGAGAGTGCAAAACATATCTTTATGAACTGGCTTTGTAAAGTAGGATCAGATTATTCGTGAGCTCCGGAATATATGCATGTGCAGACAGAAATTTATTCTCTTTCAGAATACACCTTCCATCCAACCCAATTCAACAAAATACTTACAATTAAGAAATAAAGAAAAAAACAACCACAGTAGTGAACTTCTGGAGAGAAGTTAAGCTGCACGAGTGCGTGCCAGTTTTGTTTTTGTTGTTAGTCACAATAGATCTCGAACCTAAGTGATTGGTATTAGACCCCACTTTTATACGTAAGTAGATTATGTAAGTATTCAATCTACATGATAGTAATATTACGATATGAATTGTTCTTTATTTAAAACTTATTATGTTATTTTGGAAATAAAAGTATTATGATATACCTAAACTACATAAATTTTAATTTAAAGTAATCAATATATTTAATAATTTTCTGAATGAAAATAGTAAATATTATAAAAGCGATAAGAAATGTTGATGATATGTACGATGAAATATTTTAAATGTTTTGAAAAAACAAACTATTCATTGGAAGAAAATTTCATCACTTTCTAAGATGAGATACTTTAAAACAATAATAGACTTTTTAATTTAAAATGCCAACGAAACGAAAGTGGTGAAAGAATCTTTTACAGGCAGATTCGAGAAAGTAAATAATACACTTAATGAATTCGACTGTCTTTGATAAACACTTCCATGAGTCGCGGAGGCTATAATTTATACAAATTGACGCACACTTTCTTTCACTTTGATCCATATTTTTTGCTTCATTCGGTTAAAAAAAGTATAATAAGTTATCTAGATTAACATTAATTACTAAGTTATATACTATTGACATTAAATGGTACGCATAATAACATTTATTTGTTTTTTCTACACAATACTAAACCATAAAATCATCATAAACAATCTTGTTCAAGTGACGATTTTAGAATAGATTCATATAATCATTTAAGTTAAATAAATAAATTGAATAAAAATTAGATTTTATCGCATAACACCTTTACGCCTATAAAATAATGAAACAATGGTATACGTATGTGCATAAATTATAGACGTAATGTAGTAGGAAGGATTTAGCAGAATGAATTTTCACAATAATTCATTTTCACCCAAGATCTATCGAATTTTTCTTATCGTCTTGAAAGATCACAATACCATGTTCAATTCTTTAATTACCAAAAGACAAAGATTGCGAAAATCACATCAACAGACACCTTATAGATAAAAAAAATAAATGAATATAAGAACAATTGATCACATAATCATCGTATACATAGTCACTTTCTGATGAATTAATTAAGAAAAAAATAATAAAAAAAATGAAAGGAAAATAATCCCGAAAGAAATAGTAATTACTTATATTAATTAAAAATTTTACCTGTACATTTTTTGTTCATATGCATCTATAAGTCCGCATTGCTGAAGAACTATCTTAAAACTGCTTTTCCTAATTACTTTCGTCTTATGTGCTGTTGAGTCGCACTTAAATTCGTAGTAAATCGTCAATGTCCACCATCAACATTTATGAATATTCTCACATTTTAATATTATAACAGAATAATCAGAGTACTTAATATAATTATATGATATAATTATAAATTTTTAATTATAATTATAATCTGTTCATTACTTATTTATACATCTATACCTAAATTAAAAGAAGCCTTGTAAATATAAGTATTTTATTAGCTACTTTCTGTAAAGTAAAACAAACTAATTTTATTCATAGGAAAAATGTTGATTTCTAAATACAAGTCTTTCTAATAATTAGATATGTATTCTTTTAACTTTTATGTTGATTCTAAATTTAATATATATCATAGTCAAGTTAAAATTTTTCATTCGTATGAATATAAAATTGATAGTGTTTTGTCGAAGATTAAAGGTAAATACTGTGAGTGCTGTTTAAAATAGAACACTCCAAGTAAATGAAACATTGGTGCAATAGGTCTCTTTAATCCGGGGAACACAAATACTTCAGTACCTCTTATCACGATGTCCCCTCATGTTGAATTCCTCGCATTGTTGCCTGTCGGCTCTCCCGTAACATAGTATAAGGGTTCACATAAGAGATCTAATATTTCATACCTTGCCTTCGCAAAGTCTTTTCATTTTCTAACTCATAGTTAACAGAGAAGCTTTTATTTAACTAAATTAGGTTTGATTATGTTAATTGCAGAACTATATTCAAATAATTTAAGATTTTTAACTTTATTTTATAAATAATCTAAATATTTTTAATTTTTAAATTCTTATTATTTTTATTCTCAAGTTGTATATACATATTTTTTGCATATACATATATACCTGAAATGAGACTGCAAAATACTAATTGCAAGCTATTGAAATACTGATAGACAACTTAGTCTTAACTTCGTCAGAATAACTGCTCCTCAGATCCCCATAAACGAATGGTTAGCTAATATCGTGCGAGTACTGTAAGCGCGACTGACATTGCAAAGTTCGTTGCAAGGGCTCCTAAAAAACCGAATTATTCTTATTATAGAGTAGAATAAGTTGTGTCGAATTATCAGATTCTGCAATCGAGTCAAGCGTTGTGGTTTGGTTAATTGCTACCAAGCTACGGTTACCCTTCGATCATGTGAGAATAGGAGTAGAGAACGAGAGTCTATGTGGTACGCTATAGGGATTCCTTTATTTACGCGTACATAGGGATCAAAGTGCGAGACTGATTCCAACACGCTTATCTGTGCAGAAAGGTAAACCGCAACCTCAAGATTCCACGAGGCACAGGAGCAATTGGTTTTCTACTCTGCAATTTACAGTTGGGTGGGCAGAGTAAAATAGCCTGTAATGATGCTAAAACACCGCCGTGCTGCCGCCATCGTCGCCGCGACGCATTGCGACATTTTTTAACTGCAAATTCTTCAATTGTTCGACACTTCTTTGCAAGCTTCTTCGATCTTCCGTCGGTCGTGAGCCTGTGCACGCCTTTCACAATCTTAGATTTTCAGTAAGTTTTTGCAACCTTCGGCCCCCAGGATAATCCTTGTATACTGGAGAACATTCATCGTTACCCTGACTGTGATTATTACATTGTTTTACACTTTTACTTCATAGGCGTAGCTTTTTCATCCAATAAATTATTTAACTATAATAATAACAACACAATTTGAGGCTGTACAAGTAGTTATTATTGGTAGATTACTCGTACTATTGTAAATGCTTGAGGTACCGAAAACCGATTATAGCGAGGACCGAACTGCCGCGAGCAATATTTTCAGTGCATTCACATAGTATAAGATATACACATATATTGAATAAGAATGAATATCATTAAAATGATTAAATGCTAATAGACTTTGTATGTACAGCAACTTATGCCTCAGCCATAGGCTTACTATCACAAAGGGTTTGCTACGCGCAATGCAACTTCACACAACAATGAGTTGTCTCTTGAACATAGAAAAGCCCATCACAACCCGCGAGTGCCGCATAGAAATCGGGGAATCGTTAAAATTCCAGACACGCGAGCCTGTGCCCGCAGTGCACGGTCGCGTCGTCTGAATTATGCGATTATTATCGCCCGCGTCATTCTCAATAGACGCCAAGTCGGAAAAAAGGCCGGGCCCTGGGCGCAAGCATTGGCGGCGCGGAGCACACGAGAGGAGAAAGCTCATCTTCCGCCTCGGGTCGTGCGAGAGCTGCTCATTGTGCGGTCGAGGATCTCGATTTATTAATTTCCTATGAACCACGCGGCGTCAAAGGGAACATACCGGACGGGGAGACGATCGATTCGTCTCTCTCTCTCTCTCTCTCTCTCTCTCTCTCTCTCTTTTCCTCTGAGTATATCAGAATTGTTAAGAGATCCTCGAGATTCCGTATTTTTACGAGTCAAACGAGAAGTCGTGAAATTGAATCAGGAAAATTTCGATCGCACTGGATTGAAGATCGGTTCACATACTCTTTAAAGCGATAATCAGCTCGATTGGATTTTCAATCAGATTCATCGTCTGGAACCTTTAGAAGGATCATTTTGTATAATAATAGTGATATTTTGTTTATCAAATCTGAATCTTATGAATACGTATTAGTTAAGTTTTGTTATTAATCTAAATATCTTTTAAATTATCTTTTAAAAATTAAACCAAGAAATATAACACACCAAATGACATAATATACATCCGTAATATTATTTCGCTTTCATAGTCGTTATTCAACTGCATAAAGTCAATCAAAATTATAAATGCTCTTCAGGGCATATTCGAGATTCAATATGAAAATGAAAAATGAATTTGTCTTTGTATAATAGAGTTTTGCCTACGCAGAACAATGAGGTGTAATTACTCAGTGAAAATTTCTAGTACTGATATTAATTTCAACTCATTATGATTTTTTTATGAAACCCTGCAGTTATCGATCGTCAAGGACAAAGTGTGTGTAGGAGGAAATGAAACTTATATTTTTAGCTATTGATGATTGTGAATCTGTCATAGCAATGCTGGAAAGTCTTGAATAATATCAAGACATATAATTTTCTACTGCAATTTTCCATTTCGAATGAAGGCGAAATTTTTATTATCAAAGTTCCTCTTGCATTCTCTTGGTAATAATCAATCAAACATGTTTTATTGAAAGTCTATTGTGACGTACTACAATATCCGTTTGATTTTGCATCAATTGCAAAGATATTTAAGATGAGAGTGATTGCTTTCAAAACCGATGAGCAAAGAAAAAAATATTGACTACAATAACTATGGATAGATAATACAGTCAAAATAAAATAATGTATATTAATATGTTATACAGCTTATGTACAATGAATGTATTATAAGAAATATAAAATTTTTCTTTTTTTTTCGTTATTAATTACACAAAAATAAAAATATTTAGAAATTAATATGAAACAATTCATCAGACATTTAAACTTAAATCTACTATTAAAGGGTTAGTCTTATTCAAGAATACTTTTTAATATATATTCAGAAATAGATTCGATTTTTTAATAAAAATATATTTTTTGTTACAGAGGTATTTATGGTACAAATAGATTGAATTAATATAAACTTCGCTTAGAAAGCTACGTGATATTTAAATATGCGTGCAATTAAGCATGGAATAAAATTTTATATAGATTCTCTATGATTTATTTCAATGAAAACATTTTTGTAAATTATTGAATATTAAATAATATAACTTTATGCTTTTACCTATTCGTTTAATATGTTTTTGTGTAACGACATATTTTATTCCCTCGATAATAAAAATAATTACTATTCTTTAGAATACATGTAACTTCGTACCCTGCATCAAATATTGTAATTAGGTGACGTTGGCTAAGATGAACTGAGAGCTTCCGTCGCCTATAGAAACCGAGGGGAAACAAACTACCTATTGTTTATCAATAAACCATCGACACCTTCAGAGTAGATGAAAGGGGATAAGATGAGAGGTTCATATTAGAGTTATCAAATTTAAATCGTTTGTAACACCGAATAGATAGAAAATTCCAGTATAGGCTGCTCTTGTCTTCAACAAAATTCGGCGTGGACTGAGATGTGCAATGTAACCAAAAACTTATATATACCAACAAAAAGTTAAATTAACAGTAAATCTACCGATATAAAAGCCTAACCTGGGACGACTTTTTCGCTGAGGATATCCCGCTCATTTCACACCGTAAGTATAATCCTTTCCGCCATTGCTTTTTAAGGAGAACACCACATATGAATGAGATGTAACAGAAGTAAGTGGACTCGTATTATTGGTCGAAGGTGATTGATTTCGTACAAAGATGTTCAATGGATGTGTGTAACAACTGAAAATCTTGACTATTATCATCATGATCATTTGCAGGGATTCACCGCGGGAGTCCTCTCTACTAGAGTCGGCTGAAAAATGGTCAAAAAGAAGTGTTCAAAGCCTCAAGTGAATGGATTTATTCTTTTTTTTCTTAAGATGTTGAGAGCCAACCCGACCGCATGCGTAACCAAGGTGGCCAAAGAAGCGGGCAAATGTTGGCGCTCAATGCCAAAAAAAGAACGTGCCAAGTATATTATGAGAGCAAGGAGGCGAAGATAGTCATTCTATCTACTGTTAATAATTAATCAAAAAATGTCTTCATAAGGTAACTCAACCCCACTAATTAAACATTTAATTGATATTAAAAATTCACATTTATTCTTATTAATAATATGCCAATAAAATATTTATTAATTATATGATTATTCATAATTATATCTTAGGTATTCTTTGCAAAATTTTTCTTTTAAGCACTGATATTAAAATAGTTCTTTTGAGATAAAAAAAAATAAAAATTGCTTCATTACAAATATAATTTTTTTTTCCAACTATTAATCATAACCAAAACTACTCTATCATTACAGTTCAATACGTATTTTTTCAATTATAATATTTTTCATTTCATTACAGTTCTCGAAACTTAGTGGATGTTCCTTTAGGAAATATATCAATTAAATTATACAAATTGACGAGTGGGCTGAAGCGTAATCATGTGATCTTGTAAAAATAAATCATGTAGTGTCTTTAATTAACAATGCTATATTAAATCATATAAAAATCAAACATTATGTTTGTTATTGATAAATTATGAGTTTAATTTTTCTTATTTTTAAATTAATTTTTTTTTAAACATTTTAAATGTTTTTTATAGCAATTGATTTTACAATTTTACCTCATGATCATAATTAATCCAATTATAGCTTTAATATGCGACTGTATTTTTTAATAACTTATGTTATTTAATATAATATTAAATGCAAACATTTAAAGGCTAGATATGATGAGAACGATTAGTCAATGGTTTAATAATTTAATGATTTAATTATTGGACACATAATTTTTGCAATATTTTGCAACTCCATCATGTGTATGAGATAATAGAAAAAATCGTAAAATGGTAAAACAGTTCACATATAAATATTTTTATCTAGTCAGTTTAAAAATCTATTAAATTGAGAAAATTAAGTTTTTATTTGTTTTATTTGTTATAATAAGTACATATTATAAATTAATTACAATTTAAATGTTTATATTTTTTAGATAAACAAATCAATATATTATTCAAATATTACGGTACAATTTTTTGCATTATAACTTATAATATTTTTAAGGGTGCTTAAAAATAAATTTTTATTTTGTTGAAGTACGTAAAACATTTTTTTATATATTAATCATTTTATATGAATCAAACGTGAGCTCTCACATAAACTAGTTATCTTTATTAGTTTTGCATAAAATGAAACCGAACAGTTGACACGATATTCCAGCAAAATAATTTCACTGATTTCAGTAAGTGTAAAAACTGAAAATAGCAAAAGTACTGACATTGTACTGTTTCAGTTGACTAATAATCTATTGTAGAAACTCACGAATATCTCGTAAATTTTAAGAAAAAGTGCCCATTAATATAGACTACAAGTTCCAAATCGATCGATCGATCTTTAAAAGCATCTTTCGTCTCCCTTACAAGTGAGATGCTCATAATCGATATTAGTCGTAGATTAAGTCGAGGAAGCCACAATGCTATTGTCTTTAACTTACATTGTGTCGCTGCAAATCGAAAGCAAAAGCTCACGATTCTTTTAACAATTTCTACATTGACGTCCTGTTCTATCTTAACTCTCCGCGTTTCGTCGTCTTGTCATCTTTCTGCTCGATTCATGATCCACTTGTACTTTTTTACAAAGATTCTTGCAAATAATTATAGTTTTTTAATCTTTAGATATAGACTATTTTTTTATTTTACAAGCATTTAAATTATTTAATTAAATAAATAATAAAACTAATTCATAAAACAATAATTTTTGTTTACAATTTACAAAAAAAGTAACTTTGATCGGTATAAATTTAGCGAAAAATCTATCAATAGATTTAAAACAATTGAATGATTTTGTATAAACTAATTATTAAACAAAAGGAATAAAAGTACAATGGTACATTTCAACCATATCATCCGGTACTCCATATACACAAATGACCGATACATCCATAATTTAGACAAGGCATCGAGTAAGATGTACGCCCATTAAGATCTATTGTGGGTTCACCGAAAAAATGAAGAGAAGGAAGAAATTAACAAATAATCGCGATTTGCTCAAGACCGGTGATTTTTCCTCGAATGCGGCAAGTAACTAACGAGGCGCGCAACAGCCATCGAGAGCGGCGAATGGCGATCGATCTTCCCACACGCAGGAGGTACAGATAATGCGCGAATCGCTCAATAATTTAATAATCCCCAGCCACGGGCTAATCGCTGCTGTAATGATTATGCAAGGTATCTGTCCGAGGTCGCTAGAGACGGAGCGAGCGTTGCGCCAGGCTGCGTATTCCCCAGCGGCCACACGTTTGGGCATAGCTCGCCTTCACCTCCGACCTTTCCGGTGGCTCAAGCTCTGCTCCTCGCTTTGTGTGTACATATATAGGGCGCTCTTGGCTTTCCAAGGGGTTCATGGGATAAAAAGTTGAGCGTTACGACGGAAGAGCCCGTTACAGTTTATTATCTTGCAAAAATATAAAAAAGGGGCAGGTGTAAAAGTATTCCAGTTCATAGAAATTTCATTGGGCGCTGCTGCAGTGTCGCACTTTTTTTATCCCTTTCGCGTAAAAAAACCATCTACATGTACAGGAGGAAGCCCGCTGCAGGGAAGAATGTCTGGTCCATCTGATCGCTGCTGGAACAGGGCTATTAATTCCCGAGAAGATGCGATTCTCTTGGCCTGTGCCCGCAGAACGTTGAACCTCGCGTCAAACTTTCCCGACGCCTCGCTACTTCGCACATCGGCCCCGGAGACATGGAGACTCGAAGGCACGACTGGCACCAGATGAATTCTGAGTCCCATGCCCATGCCCGAGCGCCTCATCCCTCATACTTCCGGCAGCAGGCAACATTATCCTCGCGAGACCGATCGGCGGCTCGCTTGCGAAATCACGCGCGCCTTGATTAATTCGGTCGTACAAGAGCCGCGACGAGCGCAACCGAGGAAGCAATGGACTCTCCCGCGTGATCCAGCGCCGGCCGATAGTTCCCCAGAAGCTGGGCGATGCGCTCGAGGAATAATACAAAAGTCCGGGGATTTATTCATTCGAGCGGAGCAGATCCTCGCGCGAATTAGAGATTCATGAGCCGCCGGGTGCGTTTACCAGGACCTCTCGTCGCCGACTCGTCCGCGGCCTCGACAGTCCTGCGTTTCCCCGGGGCGACACAGGGAGTCGATCGAAGAAGCCGTCGGATCGATCCTCTCGAACGCCTGTCGCGGATGTACGCCAGTCGGCGCACAATGACGCGCGACCGCAGAGACAGGGCCTATCGGCTTTTCCAATCTGCCGCCCGGCCACAGCCCCCCTCCCCTCGTTAATTATCGGACGAGCGCGGGCGCGAAAAAGCCCGCGACGGAGTCACGCTAGGGGGAAAAGCCCGCGGCCGAGGTAAGTGCGCGGCGTGGCGCAACGCGCCCAGCAGCTCGGAGACGCGACTGCTCCGGTAATCGCCGTTATTACAGGAGAGCAGATTTACGATTGTGCTGCGCCCTGCATCGGGAGAAAAACGGCGGTCCGGAGAAGGGGCCACTGCACCTCCGCGATTCTCGCTTTTACGACTTAATCGAACGCGATCGGCGGATATGTAGAGCGGGATGACTTTTTGCCCGCCGCGTGATTTACGAGACGAGCCCCACGTCCCGCGCGACGTTTACAATCCGCGAGGCTAATTGCCGATGGATTGCCGGGACATTTTTCAGGGTTCCCGCCAGCCCCGGACCCTCCGCCCACGCGCCTTCACGACTGCAGCGACGAGGAGAAACTCGGGCGAGCGACTTTTTCCGAATTCTTATCGATAAATAACGCGAGCCCCTCGCGCCCGTGGCTCTCGGCCTCCGTCAGGCCTCTCGTCGTGCGCTAGCCTTACCGATGATTGATGCGCCTTCGGTAATTTATGCACTTGTAATCGTTTTAAAAGACGAAATCATTCTTATCCTGCTCATAAGGTAAAAAGTGTCGGCAGTGAAGATATACGATTCTATTAAAAATTAATATCTGTACTTAAGCTTGCGTCGGCTGTGCTATTCGTATTTATCCTAGTATGTACTCGCGTAAATAACACTATGCTCTAAATTACAATTGATAAAATTTATATATTTTGTACTCTTTTAGTGTACTGTACTGTAGAACACTATCAAACCCCATCATTTCCTGCGTGTAAAACAAGTTTATATTTTTATATAAATCATTTTTCCTTATAATTACCTTGATAAAATTTCACAAATAAAATTTCAAGAAAATAGCTACTCAATTTTCAAGTTAACTTGCAAGGTACATAAAGCTTTCTGCATCGTTATAAAGAACTGTTATAATATAAATAGAAGTTAAATACACAAATTTTTATGAAATAATAAAACCTCGAAATTTAAGAATCAATAAAAAACATTTAAGAAAAACATTTAAAAATTGAAGAAATTTGCTGTGCAAGTTTTTATCATATTATCTTAAGATAATAGGGCTTTATTAGACATGAAAAAACGTTAATTAAGAGTTCAATAACTTTTAATCTCACAGTGTATTTATAAAGTGTAAATAAACTAAATTAACGAATAAAATAAATTTAAAACTGTATCTCGAAACTTCTTTTGAATTAATAATACTTTAAATAATAATTTTCAGCGATGAGACAGATTGTTTTAAATATAGCTGCCGTAAAATTAGTAATGAATTTCAATAAACTTTTTATTAAGTTTTCATAACATTTTATTTTTTGAAAAAACAATACTTGAATTTAAGAGAATACTAATTTTTTAACTAAAATTATAGTTCCATATAATTCTGTAGTGCTATAAACATTTTTTTAATGTAATGAAAATTAATGGTTAGTGTCTTTTATCTATTAGGAGACTCGTGTTAACATGTCCACAATTAAGCAGTGTAGTTGAAGTTAAAGCTCTCCTTACTAAGGAATATAAATTCGATCCCAGTTCTCAGTGCATACATTTTGATTCCATAACTTTCAAATATATAGAAATACTTATTTTTTGCAATACATTATTCCAAATATGTACATTTACGCAAATCTCACAAAAAGGAGTAAAACACAGGTAGTCAGCGGTAATAAAAACCTTGTGAAGTCGCGTGAAAACGGGGAGAAGAAAAGCGTTAGAGTACGCAGAGGAGCAAGCGAGTCATCGTTTGGTGCACCGGCACCTCATTAACGAAATCAGCAAGGGAACTGTTAAATTTAATGGGAAAATGTCCCGACGGTTGCGGTACTACTAGACGCGTAATCGTGACTCGAACGCGCGAAATTGCGACTCCTGCCCTGTCTCCTGTCGCGCGGGGACGAGTCTCCTATCGGCGCGACCCGCAAGTACAAGCGCAAGGGCTGTTATTATATTCGCTGGGGATCAGTGTGTTTTAAGCGAGCCTATAATCTTCCTCGACATCTTGGTGCAGTAAAAAAGCCCATTGCATCTTAAATCCTGCCTCTTTTTGTATTTCATGGTGGGAGTGATTGAACAATGACGATTCGCGATCCTTGTGGTAAATTCTTATGATGCAATTCACGTTTGGCATGTTATAATCTTTATACTGGTGAGTAATCAAAAGCATAGTTGCAATTCACAAGTTTCCAAGTACTATAGCCAATATATAAAATAGCTGCAATGAGTTGTTAAACGCAATTGCTTACCAAATTATTGAAAGTATTTATAATTATTGAAACAGTTTTTTATGTTATAAACTCTTTCAAATAAAATTGAAGAAAATTGTACTGTTACAGGTACATAATAATAATAACTTAAACAAAAGGAAATGTATTAACTTAAACTATTTTCTTCTGGCAGAATATGTGTAGGTAACTACTATATTGTTTACTCATCTTAGATAGTACTTTGATAAAAAATGTTAATTGCTCTATGGTCTATAAATCTTTTAAAATTCAAATGGAGAATACTACAAATATTATGACTATTATACGATGTTGTCAAATAGTGAATCTTTGATGAGGTTCTGCTTACTTCTATATTTTGAATTGAAAATTTTAATTAAATTGCACGTACAGTTCATTGCCATAAAACATTAAGATGTTTCATTTTATCACTGCAATTTGTTTTTTTTTCGTTACAGGAAATACATAGCAGTTCATGAAATACAACTTTTTTATTACTTTAAATTACACCTAATGAAATCTGTACTTCAGATATACTGATATTTTTCTAGCCCACCCACTATGATTTTTTCTTTTAATTTTTAACTAAGCATTGATTATATTATTATTTTCTTTCTATCTATGTATACAATCGATATATAATTTTCAGTAAGCTAATACCGTTCTAGTGAATAACATAAGTATTACATTTGTTAAGATGCATAATATATATAAATATATAAAAAGCCTTCCTAAAGACTTTATATTTTAATACATAACTAATACTTTTATTCTAATTGCAGAATTCACGCTAAAAATGTTTTTGAAGTTAGAATTTAAGTTATATCTGCAATGGTTGTAACTATCAAGTTGTTCTTATTCCTAGTTATATATTTGAATTGATATATTTTTTAAATTGTAAAACATTGTTTGTTTGTTATTTCATTTCTCAATTTTATAAAAATTACATTTATAATTAAATATTGAATCCTTCTTTATGTATTCTTAAGAGAACTGTTTTACGTGTGTTACCTCTACTAGATAAATGCTTGCTGTGATATTCCGTTAGTACATAGTAGATTTACTTACTGTATTCCTGAAAACTAAAAGGCTACATCGATCTTCGATTCATTATGCATCTTGTATTCGTCTGTCTGAAATCTAAAGCAAAGCTCTAGAACTCGCTGACTCTCTCCGCATGTTTCAACACACAATAGCCCTGCAAGTATCGGTGTGTAATTGCAGGAAGAGGCACGCAAGAAGAGAGCGTGATCGTAGCCCCGTCGTTGCGATAATTCACGAATCGAACTCTCAACTCTCCGGAAGTCGACCCACTCTCAAAGAGTGGTAGAGAGCAGAGGAGGAGCTGGCGGCACTCGGCATTCATGCACAGAGAAATTCCGCAGCAGAGAGAATCGCGTCTCCTCTTGGCGAAGGAGCGAATAGCCGGCAACTTATTTGCCGGCTTTCTTACTCGAGGTTCCTGCGACAATCGAATGCCGCGAGCATCTTAATTTATAGGCCGATAAATATTTCCCGGTGAAGGTTGCCCCTTTTGATTTAGGGGGGAAAATTTTTATCCTTTTATCGGCGCGAATTACTATTGTTGCTTTTATTCTAGGATAAAAGCTTGGACATTAATGTCATCTCCTTAGGCGATAATATCTACCTTTTCTTACACATTTATACTCTATGAAGCTGTCGATTTCTAGCACACCGTCACTCTTTCTTTTCTTTTCTATGTAACGGATCAACTATCTCTCTTTCCTGCTTAAGATGTAAACCTCGTGGTTTGCCGTAATTCGTAGAATGTACTTGGCTTTTATTTTTTCATTGAACTTTATTGAACAGTTTTTAAGAAATGTGATATATTGATTTCATGATAATAAACCTAGAACGAATTTAATTAATGATTTTATATATTTGTTATCTTGATGTTTTTTTCTAATTTTGTATCCTTTGTGAAGGGCTATAAGTTTAACTACTATAAATTCGTACTTTCAACATTTGTAAAGATTAAACAAACAGAGAGAAAAAATTCTAATCCCTATAATAAAATAAAGGTGTCCTTAAATACGAGTTTAACTAAGCTTTAGATGCATTCAATAGCGGGGGCTTACGTATTTATTTACGAGCATTTGATCTAGCTATAGCGTGAGAGTTCATGAGTATACTATGAAATATATAAATATGTACCTGTATATAGATAATGTTATGTATTTCATCATTGGAAGACATTTCCATGATTTTCTTTATAATAAAAAAATGTGTAATTTAATGATACAGTCGAAAATGTTTGATTTTTCGGTTAATTTCTAGTTAAAGACAAACAATTTTTTTTAAATCTATGAGTTAATCCTTGCAAGGAATTATCTCTTTAAGATTTGAGTTGGAACTAAAATACTTTCTTCAGTAAAAAACCGAAATTCCTGCAGAAATTCTGTAGACTGTTAGCAAATAGTCCGAATAAAGATGTCGAATTTACTTATTGTAGCCAATTAAACTTTCGAACTTATACATGAATTAATTACCGTTGCAATATAACTTTTGAAACTTATAACAAATCTTGATGTTTACAGTTCTTCGGATTAATAATATTATTTATCTAGAATAAATTAGTTAATTCGTATTCGGATTAACAGCACGAGTCAGTTAGTATATTCATTTTAGTAAGAAAATCTTATCCAGAATCAAATATAAAATTGCATAAATCGATAAAAAATATTCGACACATTTAAAAATCCTTTTTTTCGTTTAAGGAACCATTTTCCTTTCGATATTTAATTTTTAATTCAAATAGAATTGTACGTGATGTTGAATTTACAGGTCTAGAGATCTAAAAGCGATGTAATGGTAGTCGTGTGCGAAAGCGCAATCTATAATAGATAACATAGAATCGTTGATTACATCCTACTGATGTACCCAAATGCATATAAAAATCATTCAATCAATTATAATTAAGAATAGCAAAAGACGGGCATTTTCGCCAATTGCCGGTTGAGCCTTGTTTGCTTTTCCCCAAGCTGCAAGGTACGAATTAGCATTTACGGGAATGTCGAGGAAAAATGCGCGCGCGATAGGTGCAGTTAGACCTGGGAAGGGGGAGGGCCGCGCTCGCGCTTACGAAAGCCCGTCGTCCAGAAATTTGAAAAAAGCGAAGGAGGAAGCCAAGGGCCGGCTTGCAAAACGGCGCGGGCGCCACGCGACGCGCGCACGCGATTACGCGATAAGGGGGATCCGTCACGACTGCGCGTCGGGCGCGAGGCCCGGCCGCGGAAAGCCCCCTCGTTATATGCGGCGCACGTGGCGTCGCATGTCGCGCCGAGCTGCTCCTCGGACGCCGCACGCGCGCCGCTTATAATTGGCAGGAGCTGTTGCGCCGAGGAGGCCCCGGCCGTCGCCGCTCGCCCCGCGGGGGAGAGTCTAATTAATCGCCGCCGACGCCGGCTCGGCGCTTCTTCTGTGACGGCCTTTTACCCTTCGAGCGGTGCGGGCAACGGCTCCAACGGGGCCAATGGGCGCTGCCGAGCCCGCGAGAAAGGACGGGAGCGACGCGCGGCTTGGCCGATAACGAATAGGTGCAGTCGCCGCTGCCTTTACTGCCTGTCTTTTTGATTCATTCCCGCGCGGCTCTTTGTGAGAGGACGGCCGGAGAACCCTTTAAGCAAATTAACTTGTACGAGAAATCTCCCGCAATCAGCCTTATCTCCAGACGTAACTGCATTGTATTTAAACAATCAATCGAATTATCAATCGTTTCTATTATTTATTGAATTGTTTGTTAAACTGTGGCAGAAGCCACGCCCTCATATTTCATTATTAGCATTTTTCATTTTATACTTGTATTATACGATCTGCCCTCGCGCAATCGTATCGATATACCTAAAACAGTTTTGTACTTATACTGCAATAGTATACGAGGATTCAATATTTTCAAGTCATTTTATTATACTTAATGTAAATTTTAATTTGTTTTTAGAATAAGCATAATTTATGTGTTGCTGTTAAAACAGTTTGCAAGACAATGTCGTGCATTCCTCGATGTCGCAAACGATCGCTCTTTATTTCCTCCACCAGCGAGAATCTTCGAGCCTTACATCCTTTCCTCAGCGGTGGAAATCTATATACCTTCGAGGTACCTTGATGCTTTATCGATTAGCTTCCCCAACTCTTACGCGCCGCCGACCGTGGCAAAGCCTAATACGTATCTCGGAATTTAAGGTGGGCGCGAAGCTCACGTCTTCGTTCTTGATCAAAGAGTGCCCTGAAGTTCCTTCAGAACGTCTTTGAGGCTTGTAGCCACACAGTGAGTACCATTAATTTCACAAGTGGCGCACTATTTAATTAAAATAAAAGCGTTAAGTATTTAAACGATAATTTTCATTTTATTACTTCAGAAAGTTCATTTTTTATTCCAAAATAGGGTGGTGAAGTAATTAGATCTGGCTCGCGGGTGTTAATTTAGCACACTATCGAAACACGTTAATTAGAGATTTTCGGGTTGAATTTTACGATAGCGGGAAATATTTAAGAAAGAATACTTACCGACATAGTTCCATAAGGGACTTAGGGAAAATGAAGATTAATACTAAGGAAAGTCGAATCATCCAAATTCGACAATTAGCCAAGCGAAGAGTCATTGTAGGAAATAATAGTTTGGTAATAGCTTTTATGAATATTCTACAGAAATGGAAACTGAAGTTTTGGGATAGACAGAAAGATTATGCGAAAATCTTCCTTGTTCGGTTGACTGATTGTCGGACATTTATGGAAGCAGATGGAATATATAGGAATGGATTGCGAGCGGTAGCGTGCATATTAGTGGAAAATGCCGATTTATGGTTTCGTTCGAAACGGAAGGATTTCCTCTCCAGGAGAGAGTTTTGAGATGGATTCAGACGACAGTATGTGCCGGATATAGACAGGGAGGATTTACTCACCGAACTTCGGGTTCGTTCTTGGACGCAGAAGGAGCGATTGCAAACTTTTTAACGTGTATTTTATATTTAATAAGATTTTGAAATAAATTCCGTTCCATATGCACCCAAATAAAAGCTAGAGGAAAATCTCGTGTACCTAGTAGCGCATTTATAAATTATAAATACATCTAGTATCTTGAGATCGTTCAAGACCAAACTGAAAACTTGAAAAATCTCAAAAGCCTCGAAAATTCATTTGAAGGCGGTAAAAATTGATGGAAGTAGTAAAAGATATTAGTTGATTTAATATAAATTTGTATCCCTGTCTAGGCGAGCGATATAGCTGCTTCGAGTCTAAACGATAAGTAAGGTACAGTTGCTCCTTTAATCAATACTTCCGAGCGCTTTTCCCCTATCTAAACAGTTTTCGAAGAATCCCTAAAACAACAATTCGATACTATACTATCTGCAAATGTTATGTCTATAATCTACCTTCTTCTATGGGGTTAGGTAATTTCGCTTTGGCGCAAGGCCTGATTCGCGAGTCCATGAGCAGCATATAAGCCTCACAAAATCCAGCAAAAATTACAAAAAAAATATCAAAGCTCCCTTTTTTCAATACAGCGTCAGTCAGCAGTATTGCCTCCTTTACTCAGCTAAACAATAAATTTAATATTATAGAAGTCGCATACAAACAAATAACACAAAATTTGCGTAAATGAAAGCCATAAATAAGTAATACATATTATCTTTGAACCGCAACGCAAATAAAGCGGAAAAGATCAACAAGCCCGTAAAGTCGTTCCTCATCGCTGGTTTCATTACATCGAAATAAACCTATAGAGATAGAGATCAGTAATATGGAATTGTTAACCGAGGCTTTACAATGTTGACGATCGGAATAGATATGAGAGAAATTTGAAGATTAGTCACCCCTGCTAATGTGTAAAGTACAACGTGATTATAAAATTGGATATTAAAATTAAATACTGAAAGATTATTTGAGAAATATGGTTTGCTGATATTCAGAGGAAAGTAAGTATATTTGATTAAAATGTAACATCATAATAGAAAGAATGTGATGTTTCAAATATGGGACCTAGAATTATGAGGAGAGTGGAACTTTGACAAATACGGTAAACAAGAATATCGGATTGCCCTTTGTGATGCAATCTGTGAAAATATTTCATAATTTAACTCACATTCTTATCAGACTTATGTTGGAACTATGTGAATATGAATGAAAAACCAATCGTTTCTCCTAATCTACAAAAACTGCAGAAATTACTGAAAATCGAGGTTACCAAAGTAAGAATTCTGCAAACTCAACAATAGTATCTTTAAGAGCTGAAGTAAAAAAAATCAATAATCGTACAAATTATCTTTTCACGTATTTATATACACCTATTGTACATAAACTCGCTTATTTTGTTTCACTGGTATACGCAAAATTGTACATCTATAGGTTGTACGAATGTACGTTGAGAAGAGCTACTGCTCTTATTTTAAAATCGTTCACAATTTCTTGAAATATCTCCTCACACAGCAATCAACGTAATAATAATGCGACGTAAAACTTAATACAATGTAAAACTGCATTAGGCATTTTTTTCAATTTCTTCTAAGAGTGATTTATTTAACAATGATTTAAAATTGCATTTAACGTCACTTAGTATAGCAAAAGTTAGTCCCAAATGAGATATAAAGATTGTGTCATGGACCTAAGTCTCTCAAAAACTGGTAAGGCGTCGAGCAATTGTGCGTATGGCGCTGGGGGAGCTAGCAGCAGGGACTAGCGGGGGGCCGTCGAGCGAGAGGCGCACTAAAAAAAGCGTGAATCCCTGTCTCGGGGACTGGGCGGCGGGGTGCACTCGAGCGGCACCGTCTCGGCATCCTCGCGCAGGTAGCGGGCGGCGCCTCGTCGATCCCGAGATGACGCGGCAGGTGGCGGCCCCGATTTTTATCCAGCTTTGCGCAAGCTGCGCCCACTTGTGCTCGCCGTTGCGGTTCTCATTCAAATGAGCCCGGGAAGGAAGGAGCTTGCGCAAATCGACGCCTACGCGCCGAGGGACGGCCGGGACGCGTGCGGTGGGCCCCGTGTTTTTCGCCAGCAGCCGGGACCGCCCGGGAAACCTTCTCACGGAAGTCGGGCCGCCTAATGGCGCGCGGTTGATTATTAATTAACCGGCGCCCGCGGCCCTGAGACCGCGAGGGTCCCCCGAGGACGCCTGGGAGCCCGTTCGGCTGCCCCAAGCGCCGCGGCGCGATTCACTTGCGCCAGCTGCGAGGCCCGAGTTGCGCGAACACCGTCTCCTCGGCCGACCGCGCAGATCCGATTAAGCGGCCAGCGCGGGCGGTGCAACATCCGGGGCAACTGGCCCTCCGACCCGGGGCCACGGCGATCGACGGCCGACCAAGAGACGGGGCGGACAGCCGGCGTACGGTGGGCACCGCTCGAAAAAGTGCAGGTGGCTCCCGGTGAAAGTGCGATTATCGCCCCGCCCCGCGGGATACACGCGCCACCTCCTCTAAAGAGGGTTACTGCCTTTTCGCGGTTTCCTCGTTTCTCCGCTTGCGCGACGTCCTTTCGATTTTCATTGCTCTCCCCGGCTAATCGCGCCTGGGAAGCTACCGCGGCTCCAGCCCTCGTTCCTGCGATCAGACTCTCGAGGCAACCGCGCACGGCGCGATCCCAGTCGACGGGCTTTCCAAAGGATTTATGGATAATTGAAGTCTAACGATTGCCTAGTAATTGTCTGCGTATGTGCTTCAATATATCATACAGAGCCGTGTTTGCTGACCGTGATTTCATTTGTCGAGTTGCGTTTGCTTTGGCAAAATAACGGAAACTGTAGCAGAATGCCAAATGCGATCTCACAGAGACAATCGACAAAAACAAATGTTTGTTTTGAACGAAGGATTATGTTGAAAAATGACCCGGATCGATATCGAGTCTCGGTGACGATAAATAAGCTTTTATATTGAATTTTTAAAAAAAATAAAATCGCATACATGGGAAATCTATTGTACAGATAATGTAATCTTGTAACTATTACTTTATTCTATTGAAGGTTTATGATGCTGTAGTAAATGATCTGTAATGATTGCAGTTCGATAAGGCAAGGTACTTGTAGAGATTCAAGTGGTGAGAGTGGGTTATTCGTGATTATGATATAGTTCACTCCAAAGTACTTATTGGTAATGATCTTAGGGTTTTCCTAAATATTGTACATAGGGTGAGTATCTTTGGAATGATGGACCCCCGAGAGGGAGCTTCGGAGACCGCTGCCCAGCTTGAGTCTGCAATCGTGTAATTCCTTTCCTTCGAAACTGAACATCGCTTGCACCGTCCATCTGTAGTTCTCACCCTTGCATTTACACAGCAATTTTCCTATATATATACAGTATATATATATGATATATATAGTATATCAGAAAAATACTATAAACTATTATTATAATAGTCCAAGAAAACTGTAATGCAATTGAGAAAAGAGATGGATTATTGGTGTAAGCTTAACTTGAATAAACACGTGATATTATATGGCATGCACGAGTTAGTGACACTGAAAAACGAGAAACGTGTTGGGATTTTGAGAAAGTTATACACGCGGCCCTTGGTTGCACAATCGGGCATTTCTGTACTAATATCAGCCGCGATAAAAATACGGCATACGTAGAGGGGATTTCCCCCGTGGGGAGTTTCGCACGCAGTGCGAATGATTATAAAACCGCAAAAGGAGACGCGAGTGTTTAGCGCGGCTCGGGCGCGCTCACGATCCCGCAATAGCTCATTCGCAGTAATTAAATGCGGAAAAGTGCGAGCGACCAACAAAGCGATAGGAGCGCCGCGGCTCGGTTCCCACTTTCCCACCAGTCCCCGGCCCTCATAATTTTCGCCCAACGCCTAACTCTAACGGCTCAATCCCGCGGCCGACGAAGCCGCCAGCGGCCGCCTGCGCGCGTCTCACCTGCTCGGGCCCTCGCCCCGGAAAAGCTCGCCCGGACCATCGTCGGAGCGCACTCGCGCAGGGATCGACTCGCTCTCGAATCGTGTGCGAGCGATCGGCCCGATCTCGGGGTGCCATCGGCGCGTTCGACCTCTCGCGAAGAAAGCGGCGTCGATGCATCGCGCGTCACCCTAGGCGGCGCCCACGCCGCGCTTCGTGCACCGCATAAACGAGCCGGCGGCCGCCGCGGGAGAAAGCTCCCGCCCCGGGCGCGGTGTGCCCTATCTGCGCCGATCGCCGCTCTCGCGGCATGCAGCCCCGAGTGTGCCGGTCGCTCGGCCGCGCCTGAGTTACCGCCGCGATTACGGGCCTCCGGGCGCCGCCCGGCGCTGGCCCCGACCGCGGAGCCCCGGAGCTGTTTGGGGCCGCGCCTCCGAGTGATTTGTCACTCCTTCGCCTTTCGACGTTTCGCCAATCGCTCGAGATGCTCCGCGCCCGAACTAGCGCCTCTAATTGGAATCCTCGCTCGTTTCCTTCCGGCCGGGACGTGCGCGCCATTGAACCTCCGCTGCAGAATCCCGATGAATCGGCAAATCATGCTTTTATTACGTCCTTCTAAGCTTGCATCCATTTTAAACCTGGCTACGTAAACGACTGAGCTTTTACTTTCTACGGTGACTCGCTGCATCTTCTTTTTCAGCGCCTTTAATAGCGTTTTCTAACTAATTGACAAATAATTTCGCTATACAACTTTGAAAATACAGCCTCCTTGTAATCAATTTATCTTTATTAAAACGCACGTAACGCTGCAGTAATATTGCGAATTCCAAAATGGATTTCATTATACTCCATTCATTGTTGTGTTCATAAATGTAATAAAGCTATAAAAATTGTAATAAGTGCATAAAGTAGTTGCAAAAATATTTTTATTTTAATTTAATCTCGCACTTTCTTCGAAAGCTTTGTTTCTTATAATTCTCCTATATAGATCTAAATTATGTTTCCTCGGTGTAAGTGGCCAAGTAAATTATCTTTGCTGTTTTTACATCCTACGAATTATCCTATACCAAACACGCACGTTACGATGGAACACCTGCTACACCGTATAGACGAAAATCAAAAAAATTAGTAATTTACTAATTTACTGAACATTGTTAAGATTAAATTTAATTATGTAATTGATCCACCTAGTAAACTAAATCTGGTATATTAAAAAGCTATTAATATAAGCATTTGTTAATTACATCAATTTGATGTTTATTAATATAATTAAAAGTAAAATTACTTTGGAAAACATCAATTATCAATCAATATCATTGTAATTCTTGGTTTTTTCTATTTCATAGATATTTAAAGAATGTTCAATCAATATTTAATCCAAATAGGTAAAAAATTACGTGATTAAGTATTCGATTGTACTTAAACTATAATTAAATAACCCTGATGATACCGTGTAAGATGAGGTTAACGACGTATGTGACCTGATAATTTTTTAACCATTGATCTCATCTAAGAACAGAATCAGTCATCTCAAACAATATGCTTACTGTCAGCTAAAGCTTAACGATAGGAACATTGCCAATCTTTATCGAGTAAAAAAGGAAAGAGAATTTGAAGACCTCCCATAAAATTTCCTGTAGCGAAAGTCGAGGTTCTGTAAAATTAGGGTCTCTCAAAACTTTAAGTCTGTAGAATATGTGGTACTTAATTTGATGTAACTGAAAGATCATACTTTTACATTTTTATAGGCGGTACACAATAATGACTGAATACTGATTCTAATATACAAGTAATTAATAAAAAGTTATATATACAGTTAATATTTCGTTTTATAATATTATTGCGTATTGATTGGGTGAATATATTAAATGCTGTATACGTAATATTGAATATTGTGAATATTGTATATATTTCCTGATGAATTCGATTTACGAGTTTTCCACAGCAATGTACCTGATTATTAATTAATTTTTGTATGCAGCTTTATAACAAGGAAGAAAAACCTCGAGAATTAATAAAGTGAGAATGAAAAGGTGTTTGACATCAATGAAGCATGAGTAGTTGAAGCAACGCATTTATGTGTATGTAGTAAAGGAGCATCCGGTGACCTGCACATTGAATATTATGTACAAGGAAAATAAATTGTAGCTCGAATATGCTATAAATTCTATAGTGAATCTCAACATTGAGGCGGAAGCGTATACGTATTTAAATGCAAAGAAAATTATGACTTTGATCAATTTTTTGGCATATTTTCAAGTGCACGGAAATGATCAAGTACACCAATCACCATAAATCACTACATTAAACCTGCATGTATGCAATTATGTAAACGCACTATAGAAAAAATTTAACGCTTTATGTATATTTTAAAACAATTAAATAGAAATTAAACGAATCCAATAAACAGCGCTATGAGCCTAATGGTAAGTTCAGAGAGAAAATGCATCAGAGAACATAAATACACCCGTTGACATGTACACCAATTTCCAGTTGATATTCTTGTTCTTGTTGGTATTATGAATTTAAACATCATTTTGCATCGGGAAAGGTATATTTGTGTCTGTTATTTTTAAAAACAGTGCAATTACTGAACTCTTCCTGGCCGATCGACCTGACGAGCAGGATCTCGGCATCCTCTTTCAACCCGCGTCTCCTCTGTCGATAAACGGAGCGTCTTGTAGGTTCGATTAGCTGGCGCCCGGGTAAGACAGCGGAAATCAATCGGTGGCGGGGCGCGGGCGGGGCTATATCGCGGAAGGAGTGGCGCTCGCTTGGGACATGCCCACTCGGAATAAAGCGCCGAGACAAGCCGGGACGGGCGCGGGTCGATCGGTCGGACCGAGGTGCGGGTGGACCGGGAGGAGCCGGCGATGCGCGAGAAAGTCGGGGCGGGGGTTCTCGTGAAAGTCCGGACAGCCGGCGATTAGGGGCCGCGAGCGGCTAATTGGCCCCGGGGAGGCGGCCGCGAGGCGAGCCTCGAGGTGAAAGGGGGCCGGCCCCGCAGCGAGGGCAGCGCTCCTCGTTACCGGCCCGGATTATTTATAGGCGCCCCGCGCGGGGTGTAAATAACCCAGAGAGCGCGAGGCGCTTTTAGGAGGCGCGAGGGAGCTCGTCAATTGTTAGGGCTTCGTAAATAGCGAGCGCCTGATCGATGCGCTGCGCACGGCGCGTACGGATTGCTAGATTGCGGATGCAGAGGCCTTATCTGCTGATTGGCACGACCCAGTGGTACGAGGAGGCCTCTATCGGACATTTGATCGCTGATCGGTTGCTTGTTGTGCATCACCTAACTTTAAAGAACGATTCAATTTTTGCTGGAACACGCAATTAAGTGATTATTTTGTCGTTTTTACTCGCGTCATAAATTCAAGTCCTTTGTCTTTGGTAAATAATGCAGCAATATTTTATATAGGACGTTTTTAACTTGTTTGAAATATAAATTATCCATTCAAATTTTTAAATCATAACATTGATAGAAGAAGATTTACTAACTGCTATTCTTGAACAAAAAATCCGACGTAAAGTACTTTAATGAGCTTCGACTGCATAAAATCCCAAAAGTTATGAAAAACCATCTTATGTATATGTGTATGTGTGCGCGTGTGTGTGTGTAAAATTGCGGTTATAAGATATGGCCATTAGCCGTATTTCCACTCCAAAAAATTCAGAGATTCATTCGTGTAGCATTTATTTATTTGAAACCGTCTTTGGATTGTATAGGATTCGTGATAGTCAGTTTTGCATAAATTTTTACTAATGTTTAATCTTTATAACCATTACTTTTCTTCTTACAGCTGACTATCTATCAGCCGGCTGTACCTATATATTATATTGAATATATTGACTTATTAATTATAGTTTTCTTCTAATGAATAGATTTATATGTAATATTTTTTGAAATTCTGATAACAAGCTCAAAAAACTTTGAGCTCTATGAAAGGGGTGAAGAGAGATAATCAGATTTATTCCTTGTTCTAAATTTCGACTATATAAGAGTCTTGCTGGAACGAGTCATTACTTGAAACGATTAAAAATGCAGTAATAAGGTTTAAGAGATGCAACCGATCCAAGTGTTTATAAGAAAGGCGTAAGCTCGGCAACGAGTGCGTAGGAGGTAGCAACACGTTGGGGCTGAGGGCGGACCCCCGGCGCCGGCGCATCCCCGCGGGCTCTCGAAAGCGCCCTGGGCCGCGCCTCGCGCAACGGCCGATTTACGCAAGCGCGCGCCCATAAAGTGAATCGTTCGCGCGGGCCGGATTTAAATTTACGGGCGGGTCGTTAGCCGGGCTTTTTGGGGCGCCGGGAGGCGCGCAACGAGGACGAATTCGCCCCGGCGTGATTGATGGCCGCGTTTACTCCCCGACTCCGGGGCGAATTTCCTCGGAACTTTCCTCTCGGCGCGTTACTGCGCGAGTCGGCCTCGCCGGGGCATTATTATAATGGGCCGGGCGACAAAAAGTCGACGGGGATTCCAGCGCGGCGGCCGAGGGCCGCTTGTAAATCTGGGCCGGGTGACCTTGGGCGCCTGCGCCGGTCGGTCGCTTTCGTCTGACCGCGCGCGGATGGGCCGCTAGTCAAATGTCGGCGGAGCGCCGCGAGTTAGTTTCGATCGAGTGCACCGCACAGGAGCCATTATGCCGGCGGATTACGTGGAAGGGGGAATTATACATTATAAGTAAAGAGCCTTCTGGCTTCTTAACTAATATCTTTTTAAATTACCTCGTTAAAGGCATCATCCTCGTATAACTTCCGATTTAAATTGCACGCTTATAAAAATTTATTTGCCCAATAAATTTTAATAAACTGTCACGAATATCCTGCGGGGGAAACTGAACTGCTCGCTCGACGACAAAAAATCCTAGAGTTGATTTTAATTATATAAAGCGAATTAACTTATGAATTTGCCATAAAGTGTAGGTAAGGAAACGCACAAATAGAAAGAAGGTTATAAATTCGCGATTTTATCGCCATATTGTCATGTCTGAAGAAAGTGAAACTCGCAATTTAAATGATCCTCGGATTTCGCGCCGGGCACGAATTTTTCTCCCGCGCGTCGCACTCACCTTATAACTATTAGATCGACCGATATTGCAGAGGGGAAAAAAGCCACCTAATTTACGGGACACGTTAGTTGGCATTCCCTTGGAAGTCTGCGGCGGAGCCTCGCCGCTCCGTCGATACTTCCAATAAATATAAATACCCTGGGCGTAATCGCGCCGCGGCTGCACGTCTAGCGTCCTCGAGGCGCTCTCCAATTTGCCCGCATGACTAATGCCTTTTCGAAGCCTCCTAATCGCGGGACGGTACTCCTATAAAACAAAGCGCCGCGTAACGGCCGTCCCCCGCAAAAAAGCCCATAACATATCGCGCGACGTTAAAGGATAATTACCGTCGCTCGTCCGGCCCGCCGATAAAATCGTCGCGCCGCGACCGGTATAATCGACGGGGCGAGGGACTTGCGCAACGGGACCCGCGGGGGAGGAAGCGTCCGCGCACGCAAGCGCGCGCTATCGCATCCGGATCGTTTTCACTCTCCAAATTCATTGTTGCGCCGCGCGGGATTTTCGAAAAAGCGTGGGATTCGAGCCGCTTCCCATTGTGCTGGCCCCTTCCGAGGCTGCTTTCTACGCGCTTCGTTCCTTACCGGGGATATATCTCGGGCTGTGTACTGCGACTCGCTGACACGCGCCTCCATCGGCCTGTGTTTATGCCACGTGGCCACGCCAACCGATATATGCACGTTGGGTAATTATCCTCCAGTCCTTTTGAGGATCCTCGGGAATATCTTCCAGGAACCGTTTAATAGATTAGATATATTATTATATCAACGACGCGGTCAATTATGAATCGAACCGTTTACAAAACGGTTATTCGATATACTGAACCTCGTTAACTGTACATTTAGAAATAGAGTGTACAGTAACGTCATATATTCGGGTTATTTTACGTTCAAACAATTCAGATGAACGATATATTAAGGACGTAAATTAGGATAAAACGAAAAATTGAATAATTTCAGCGATTGGCTATTAACACGCCTTATTAAATACGGCACACCTATTATAATAGGAAAACTCTGTATGCGCTTACTGATCTATTCGGAATCAGTGAGATTCTAATCGAGTGAAAAATGAGCCAATAATCAAAACTCATTTCATCATTAAGAGTGATCGTATTACTAGACTGGAATGGCTTCGAATTCGATCATTCAAACATACTGGTGAATAAGATAGATATAACAATTGATTTTAACAAATGATTATTAATAAATATTAATAGCTAAATATTAGGAATATGAAATTTAACAGATTATCAAATTAAAAGAAATTCAAAATACTATACGTAAGATCACATTGCAACAACATTCTATTTTTTTTGATAATAGAACTTTAACGATAATAAACTCTATAAATCATTTCATTTCGAACACCTACGATAAAAAAAAAGAAATTTCATTTTCAAAATCGTCCGAGAGAAAGAGAGCCGAAACGATTACAGCAATTATTTTTTTATTGATTATATTTCGTATTGCATATAAAAATGTAATTATTAATATAATATAATGATCGATTTCTATAAAAAAGGTATCTTGTGATCACGACATTGAAATTAAAACAATAGCTGTGCGATAGGTATAAGTTGCGTTAAGCTACATTATCTGCGCCTTGTAATTATATCGCTACGTGGATATCATAAGCTACTTACGCGATAGTTAACGACATCTAATTTAGCAATAATTACCTAATAGAAGCTATATCAATTAATTATTGGTCTGATACTTCGGATAAAAGTGATCTATCACTCGACTAGCGCGAAAAGACGTTCTTTCGAACTGAGAGTGTGGGGGCATTATGTTCTCTTAAATACTCTGGCGGAGGAGCCGTTTACCACATGCGGTGGATTTTGCCAAATTGCAAACACAATTTCGGAAAGGAGAGAAGCAGGAGTGCCGAGCGAAATTGGCCTTTCGGCGACGTCACGGGTATTTGCATACCGCCAACGAGATTGACATTGTAACGAGCCGGGGAATTTCACTATGCAGTTAGGGGGAAAGGAGGGTCGGCTCTCGGCTGATTGCCGCGACTCCGATATTTCCCCGGGACAACAAAGCGCAGGTGAGAGCGCGGGTCCGCGCGCACGGGAGGCAAGTAGCCCGTGGCTTGCACAATGGGCGCGTCTGCCTCGGGTTGGCGTACGCGAGCGAGCGGCCGGGTCCCACGAGCCCCTCGGCCATCGGGAATCGAGCGACGCCCGCGGCTCACGTAACCCGGGCAGCCGACTCGCGTGTGTGTATCCGCTGGAGGCGGCTTTCTGCTCGTCTCAATCGAGGCGCCAGTGGACGCGCCGCGTCCCCTACCCTTTTATTAGCTTTGTTAATCGCCGGCGCGCAGCCTCCCTTTCACTTTTGATTAAGATCCTCTTGATTTTCTGCAAATGTCTCTCTCGCTAATTGCGCCCCGAGTCATTGGCTCTCCCGCGGCGCTTTGTCATCCGGCGGGCCGCTGGCGAAGGCCGCTACCGCCGCGCTTACTTTTTCACGCGGCCCACTCTTTTGAAATCAAACGGCCGCGCTCGCACGTAGGACGCGCACATAAGTCTCTCATTCGCGCGGGCCCGGCGAGCCGGCAACTTTCTCTATATACGCCCTGGGCATCCTTTGTAAGCGCTCTCACGCAGTAAAATCAGCCTAACGTGTATAACTTCCGTCAACCGGCGCAGACCAATAAGTTAGGGCTCGGGGGGGAGATTTCACCCGACACTTCCCAGCGCCTCTTTGATCCGCGCACCCGCACGATATCCAACTGTCCAGGTGGCCGCCGCGCAGTAAATTAAACCCGCGCGCCTTGTCTCCCCCGATCATACTTCGGACGCCCAGCCGCCTCGGCGGAAGGTCGCGGGGTCAGGCGTGCCCCTCAGCCTGTCGAGGGCTGGCTGGTTTTAGCTCCGCGCGCGGGGAAAGTCACCTGCGCCTGCGCATATACATATATGAACCCGCCTGATCGAGCATTGCCTTGTTAACGGCCCTAGACCAATCGCATGCATAGGCTACCCGGTTTCATATATAAAGAAACCTCGTCTCGTTGCTGCCAGATTTTTCTCACCCCGGATGGACTTCTGTCTATATCAGCCTCGCCTCGATGAAACAATTCGCTGGTTGGCCCCGGGCACCTCTAGGTTTGCTGTGAAAAAAGTTATTGACGAGTTATGGACGAGTGGCGCTGCGAGTCAATAGCCATTTGCCGAATGAGAAACGGCGTGCCTGATGGAAACTCGCTTCTGCAGCTGGAATTTATACGTTATTTTATCAGTTTTTAGCAGCTCCTAGTCATAATTTAATCGGCGCTTTTACTGCGAGAGTTAATTTTGTCGATGAAGACTCATTTGATGGAGATGACCACAAAATCTTGGCAATTTTCCACGGGTGTTATGGTTCAATTCGTAAAATAGTGTCATTCCAAATTATTATCTATGTTGTTCCTAGTTATTATTCGTATTATCCGTATACTTAAATGTTAAAATTCAATGTTAAAATATTTTGTATTTATGTTAGTGTTATTTAATAATTAGGTGTTGCGCGCTGATAGCTGTCTACACTCCTCGCGGAGCGAGGGAGGGCGGAGCAATTATAATAGTGAAGCGGGGCTATACCAACGCGAATCACTATGGATTCGTGGCTTCAGACGTCCATTCAGGAAGGCACAAGGTCTACCTGTGGTGTAATGAGCCTCGCGGAGCTTGCTTCCTTGTTTATGAAGGCCACCTCCGTGTACGAGACGTGAAATTCCTCGTGGCCGTTAGGCATAGCAGCCCCGCGATACTCGTAGCTTTTCGGGCGACACCGCGAGTTTTCGGAGCGTCAGACGCTTTAGGCGGCGCGACAGCTTGCGCTTTCCACATAACTCGAGGGGAGGGGATAGCGATCGGCAAAGATCGCGCCCTTCGCGGACAAAGGGTCACTTTCGATTGAAACAACAGGCAAATAGGTAAGCGCCGAGGCATCTGCCGCTTTTCTTTGTTCTTTGTATTGTGCGAATTTCTTTGTTGTTAGTCATTCAAATAAACGAATTACATTATTAAAATTAAAATACCTCTACACTTGTGTTAGTCAATAACCTGCAGCTAATCCTGTCCCTCGCTACGAGGATACTAAAGATAGACTGAGATGTATTATCTAGCAAAGTGATGGAATTCGTGAATATTGATGGAAATTGGAATACCACGGAGAAGCCACAGCGCTACCGCTGATACGCTTCTATCGCGCTTGAAAAAAGTGACAAGCATTATAACGGTATAGACAGAATAAAAGCATACTTATAATTCATTGAATTAATCGTATAAATATCTTAATGAACCACGTAGCGTATTGGAAAGGGTTATCACTAATTTAATCGGCGCGGGCAGCGGTGCTTTTATCGAGCGAGCCGCGTGACCCGGAGATACGACGATCTCCGCGGCCCCTTACTTCCGTATTCCCATGCGATCTCGCGGGCCGCGGGGAGAAAAATCCCGCAGCTTCCCGCAGCTCCTATTCAATTTAAATACAAGGGAGCAATTACGGAGGCCACCGGCGACACCTCCCCAACCTTACCCGCGGCCCCGGAAAAAAATAAGGGGAATACGTGACAATGGCCCGCGCGCGGTCGGCTCTATCTCCGCCGGGGATCTCAGCGGGCTCCCGGGGTCCTTGTGCAGTGCATAAGCCTTGAGGTCGGGGTGCGTGGGTGCGGCGGCCCGCGGCCGATAAATCTAGGGCCGCGGGCCGAAGGATGCGCTCGTGAGCGGAGCGCGCGACGGCCGCGTACTCGCGCGCGGGTAAGAGTTTGCCCGCGGGCCGAGGTGAAATCGCCGAGCGGACGGGTCGATGATGCCGCGAGGTCGCGGCCGGCCGCTCGAGGCCCGCGGCGAGCGAGGAGAGCGATAGGGCAATTATTATTATATCTTTATGCCGGCGCGAATCAGCGGTGAATTTATTTTATTCGCGGAGGGAAGACTGACTTTTAGAAAGTGATTCTTTCCCCGGATCCAGCATTTCATCGACAGCTCGGGAGAGAGGAAAGCCCGCTCGCCAAACGCGTACTTTAATCAATATAATACCGGATTCCCTGTTCTCCCGGAGTTTTCCGTTTCCGGAAAATATCTAGATACGTCATAGTTGAAAAGAACCTTGCGGGGAACGTTGACTGAACAACGCCTCGCTTGGAACCGGATCTTCTGATCCTGAACTCCAACCTGAAAATAATCTTGTATCGAGTCGAGATCTACAGTAATAGAACGATCTAGAGGGCAAAGCCGCTCGGGCAAATTACAGTGGGTGCAATTACGAACCGACCTTGCCCCCACACGAAATACTGCCCATGTCCCCCCGTAGAGAAAGTCGAGCTCGAGATAAAAGGCGAACAGCATCTTCCGAGGCCGTTCCTGGGAAACGAAAGGAGCCCGATAGAAAGGGTCGCGTATCCCAGTGAAGCGGTCCAAGTGCTGCTGTGCCCAGCGCGGACCCTTAACATCCAAGCCCGAGCGACGTGTAAATCAACGTTGAGGCCGGGCGTTCGTGTATACGGAGCCACTCGGCCCGGGCCCTTACAGCCGCGGCCCGCGGGGGACAATAAAACTATTGTCTGCAGCGAAAGGTCCCGGCAGATTGAATCTTAGAAAGCCGCGGCAAATCACACCGCGCTTATAATTGTCCGCGAGATATTCCTCTGCCGCGGAGCGGCCGAGGCGCGCGTGCGCCGCTGGATAAGCCGATCTTAACGGGCGCGAACTCTCTCTCCCTCCCCGCGGGACTTTCGATCGGGCGCGACACGGCGCCGAGCATCACAACAATGACCCAATATTGGCCGCCCAGCATCCGGCCCATCAATATGTCCTCCTCTCCGGAGATTATCATCTCATTTTCACGACGAGAGATCATTTCTCAGGCGGGAGAGCCGGCCCTACGAAAAGGCCTTATCGCGCAGCCTCATCGGCCCCGCGCCGTGAGAAGCCCCCGATAAAGACGTCCCCGGGCCGATCAAACGGCCGCCGCCGTCGAGGGAAAACCTCCGGTTCGCGCGCTGCTGGTCCATGCAATGCGCCGGAAGAGCCGCGTATGCGCGGGACCCACTGCGCGCCAGACTCACTTTCGCCCGATGGGCCCAGACGCACCCACGAGCTTTTTCAACTGTGAGCGATTGAATCGTCGCAGCGGGATCAAGTTGATACGCTGTGCTCTCGGCCCACGCGCTGATTAATTGCTCGCCGGATTATCTATGGCTTTAGGTGTCTCTCTGTAACGAGATTCGTCCTGTCACACGCTTGTCTCCCTCCTTTATGAATTCGAGTGAAATTTTATCATGTATCTACACACGAAAAGTTATTATAAATTGGGTATTATTGTTTTACTAAAATAATTTCTATTTAGAAATCTAGTTTCTTTATATATGAAAACGGGTACGATGAACCGATAAGTTTGTCTACATGTACATTGTTACCTTACCACAAAGAATGTAAAATATATCTTTACAGAACATGTAAAACTTTTGCATGAACAAATTTTACATTTTGTCTCGAGCTCTCAAGTATAACGCAAAATCTTCGCTGCAATCATAAGTGACTATAGACCGATTGTTTACTTATTCAAAATGCAGAACTTGAACCCTCTGGCAAGTCTATACGAGAATGTTCTAAAATACGTAGGAGGTTCACCGCCGCGTGATGAACGACGCATTGTCCTACGAGTTATCTCTCCGACGACTAATTAATTTTTAAATTTATTCACAGCCTGGCGCTGGGGTGAGATTGTTAAAAGACTCGCTAGGTAATAGAGACGTTGTCCTTCGTCAATGTAAAAAAAAATGTCTTTACAAATTGCGCGTCCTTCAGTTCATTAAACTGTTTCATAATTTATCATGCATTGTTTGTTATAACGTACAAACGTCCTAAAAAGGATCGTTGCACTCGACAGCTTTGACCAACTCGATATATATTCACGGAAATATTTAAATGTTTTATTTTATAATATGTTTAAAACAAGCATTATAACGAACTATGAGTTATTACAGTTTCGATTTTATACTCAATCAGTGCCATACACTCAGCTTTCAAAGAAAAAGTAAGATTAAATCAATGACGCAATCACACAGTAACGAATGCTGCATATACTACAGAAATTGTCATAGTGTCTACACCTGGAAATCCAAGTGTCCTATAATTCTCTCGTCTACCTTACATGCGATAAAGCATGTGATAAGCTCAAGCAATGATTACAAAGAGCATCGTCTGAATAGAATAATAGAGAAGGAATAGCAATTGCTATAATCTAGATTGTACCACTGGTAATTCAAAGTTGAGTCGATCGAGGAAACTGAGATTCGGCGACGATCTCCACTTTCCTGTAAAGAGAGCCACTTAAGGTATTGATTAGATCGAAACACCACTTAGCACCTGAGCCGTTCTTAGATCGGCATCATCCCCGGAAGGTATAATCGAGTTAACGAGCAAATATTTTACGTAAAAATTACAGCAGACTCATGTTAATCGAAACATTACATAGAATCAAAATTCCAGAAGTTCTATTTAAATAATATAGCCTGTCTCGAGCTTATCTAATATGCTTGTACGCAGAGTTTAAATCTTGATTAAATGTCTGGCCACATAATTTATAACTATATAACTCAAATTTGTAACCTTTACAGAATCTATAAAAAGTCAGTCTAGAAAATAAACTATTTTAACGAATTATCATAAAACTGAGTGATCGTAAACTATTATTTACAATTTGCTGCGTACTTTATTTAGAGCTCAATGATTCAAGTCATGCGATACTCTCCTCCTATAGCAATTCACAATTCAGTGAAACTAGACTGAACCCCGCCTCTAGAGTCCTCAAAAAATGCCCCTATGCACTTTACAAACGTCTTCCACCGTATTTTCCAAGACTGAAGGCAGCAGATAGGCGGGTGCCTGCACCGCCTGCACCGCCCACAAGCATCCCGCAACTATCCGCACCTGGCAAATGAAAGAGCGACGGATGATGAGTGTCCGGGCCGACTGCGTGACCGCGCGCAGGGGAAGACTCCCCGGGCGCATCGACAGCCTCCTCGTGACTTGTCCCCATGCGGTGCACCGCAGCGGGAAATAGAAATCGCGCGCCGCGCGCTTAATCAAAGAGCGCGTCTCGTTCGCTCTCTTACAGCTCCCAGTCCGACGCCCCTTTTCCCTGCCAATTAAACATTACGCCTGCTTTCCGGGTCGTTGGCCAACCCGATGAAAGCGGTGACCGCCAGGGGGAGGCGACGAGACGCTTTCCAGGAGGCGGTCCAACGATTGCGCCGTTTGTCACCGCCGTCTGCCGGGCGCCTCGGATTCGCACCTACTTAGTTGTTAGGAGCCGTCGCTAGCTGGCTTCGATACGGACCGGCAATGAAAATACTCTCTCCCTGAGGATGATGCAGAATCGTAGCAATCTATCGCTTGCGATTTCTTACCTTTCTTGTCTTTCAGCGTACCGTTGGGACAAACCTATGAAAGAGCCTCTGAAATGATCTTCCTTCTCCCTAGCATTTGTAGTTCCTTTCCATTATGGAACTCAATTCCACTATTTCTTTTTATTTCTAATAAGTATCTGTAAGCTGTGATTAGTATTGAAATAATATTTAAATATTTTTCTCTTTATTTATATATACATATACATTTGCATGTTTTTTATTAAAGGATGAATCAATATCTATCTATGGTATCTCTATCCTTTTGAAAGCTTTCTTTAGAAATATATGGTAAGTAGCGCGAGCTTCATGCAGCTGAATCTATGCTTTAAAGGTTGCTTTGAATTGTAAAAAAGTACAATATCTACACTCAGCCTAATAGGTAATCAGTGATTTATCCAAAGAAAATTGAAAGCAATATCGCAGATACTACTATTTAAAATTATTGATGAGATTTTAAGGTTAGATCCTCCTCTTCGTTTCGATTAAAATTTTTCAGCCGAAGCGCCGCATAAAAATGCAATCAAAAGCACGTAACACCATTAAATTCCTTGCGATTTTTAGAACGCGTTCGCCACCTCTTGGGTTATAGCGTGCAAACCAACATGAATTCTACATTAATAGGTAGAGTATATCTTCATTAAGATCGATTATTACTTTTATATAGGGTCGGTAAAACATCGCATCAGTACAGAAGTGAAAGTTGTGCAATCCTGCATTAAAAAGGAATGATTAATAATTTAGAGAAGTACACCGCGAGCATCAATCACGGCACCAATCGAGCAAACGGCTCGACGGCAGGTGTCGCCCAAAATAACTCACCTTCTATCAGGCGGCTTAAACCCAGAGCGTCGAAAGCGCACGACACCGACGCGAGCCACCGCGAACCCCGAGTACAGGCCCAGCGGATGCTCCCCTTAACGGCTTACATAAACGACCGCCGGGAGAAACGTCGCCTCTGTTAAGTAGGCGCACCGAAAAAAAAGCCGGGCGATTTAATCGGTCGCCGCGGCGTAAAAGCGGAGGAAGCGCGCGGTAAAAAGCCAATCGGCGGGCTACCGATTTTATAACCGGCGCGCGCTCGCGATTAGCCGGGCGGCGCGCAGTCGCTACACATTAACCCGGCCGTTTCCCAAGATATTAATTAGGGACGGATTTCGGGCCGTAAGCGAGCCCCTTAACGGCCCGCGCCCGCGCCGGAGAAAGACGGCGCTTTCTCCCCGCGCCAGGCCCCGCGAGGAAAAGAAAGGCGCGATGGGCGGCGAGCGCGGACCGGGCGGTAACAATGGTACCTCAGAGAAGCGGGCGCACCGAATCGATATGCTAATCGGCCCACTCTCCCTTTCGAAAGCGAGGCGCTAACGTGCCAATGGTCGACGGTGTGGCCCTCCCCCACCGAGTGACTGTCACCAATTGACCCGATATCATTCGGTGCTTCATTAATTTAGCCGACAGTTAGAGTTATTCACTGATTATGAGCCTCGTTGCAATCGGGGCCTCTTATAATTAAGTGATATATAGGCATGCAGTATATTATAGTGTAGAATATATGATACATATGTGTATACATCTTTGAGAAATGTTTCAACGCCTAATGATCCTATCTGCGTAAGTGGTCGGACTACGTTGTATATAATACTTAAAATAGGAAAGAATGATTGTCATGTGAATAAAATGGCTTAGGTTGGCCGATCTTTAAGTAGGTGTGTATCAACTTTTCTCTCAATTAACCGTGTACTTTTCATTACTATGCATTAAATTTCAATTAGTACGTTTCCGCTCATTGTCGCAATAAAAAACACACACACGCACATCCACAAAATCTGAAAATAAAAGTTACTGAACATCATTAAAATATGTTATTCTTTATTTTCATGGAAAAAGCTTCTGCCTTGTTTTTTAAAACACGGAACATTTAACCTATACTTACATTTTATTTTTGCAACAAAGCACATGTTCACCCTTGCTTCGATGAATAGACTGCGTATTCGTAACATAATATCGATACTGAATACTACAATATTCATTTACATTAGCTTACCGTGTAGCATCGACATTGAGCTCTAGCTGTAAAATTATATGTACTTCGTTGCATATAGATAATTCAAAATAGGCTAGAAATTATAATGGAATCATATTATAACTATAGGCATAAAATGCAGCAAATAAATTACAAATAGTTATCTTATAAGCATCTCCGATTTTAAATCATAATAAAAGACGTTAAATGAATTATTGTACGTTTTAATAGCAACTCATTAAAATACATTCAGTACGGAAGGATATTTAATCATTTTACTGTATATGTATATATGTTATGATTAATATCGTGCAGATAATTTTCGGTTTCCGAAGTTAATTTTCATACATTGTACCACGTCCTCCAGAATTTCAAGCATCTGAAAGCTCTAAACCACAGGTTCATTGGTTCAGACAAGAATGCTAGCACACAGCGAGGCGCGCATACCATAGTCTCGACAATCAACTCCTTTGTACTTAATTATTTAGAATTTCTCTCGTGCACTTATGCCTCTTACTTTAACACATATTAATACATATTATTAACACTTATTAGATAACTATCCAGAGCATTATGTATATTTGTCTCGTTCTGATGCATATGAAATTAAAGCTATGCATATATAAATTCAACAGCTATATTGGATAACTTTTGATAAACTTTATTATCTATATATTGCTTTAATGATCGATAATCTTTTCTTTTATTGTGACAATGAACTGGAACGCCGCTGGAATCAATTTTTAGAATTGGCGTAGTGTGCATCAGCGTCAATTTTGTAACAATAATTTCAGTAAGTCCCGCAATTCACTTAAACGAAAATCATCTTTGGGGTGACTACGATTTCGTAGCATAAAGTACACCTTCACTTGACTCACGGATTCCCGCGCACCATTGCGCGGACGGTAAATCATGCGATACGAGAAACTTGTTCATTTTCACGTATAACCGATTATTTTGAAATGCTACTCGGTACTCGCGGACGAAACACGTATTACACAGGATTCACATTTCGAGTATGATTTAAATACTTTAAGAAGTCTTTTGAAGTGCATGCAGTGTTACTGATGCAACGGATGATGTGTTGCTATTTCGTTCATCTTCTATGTAATTCGCTAAACTACATAACTACAAAGGCTATATTGTAAGGGGTAGTTGCGAGGTAGCTGTTTGTAGATTAATTGTTAGTTGGTCAGAGCAGCTCAGTAACTGTCAAAACACAAGAAAATATTAAGCCCGATTGCATATACTCTTTCCAAATTGATAATCCTTTACTATTTCTATAATAGCTTTTGCAGATGATATTGTAGTAAGCATCTATCATTAGGTATTTATATACAAGTACATGATAAATATTGGTATTTAAATTAAAAGGCAAAATGCTGATAACTAAAGATTTGATGACAATTAGGTTTCCAAAATTTGAAACAATTGCTCTAGATAAAATTCCAAGAAATTTGATAGCCAGGAAATGGTAACTACCCAGAATATTATGAGTTTTTACGTACTAAAATTTAGGAATGAATTACATACTAGGGAAGTTTATATTTGCCCATATTATTTTTATCACTCAGTAGTGTAGTGGTTCAAAGTTAAAGTTAAATAGTGCATAGATTGAATAAAAAAGTTTTGTTGTTACGATTATACAATGCAGGTCATTTATAAAATGCGTTAAGTAAAGAAGCGTTTCGTCATTGTTTTACTGCAAATAATTGATTTTACAGTTTAATTCTGCTGAGAATGACTTGCATATATATACACATATAGACATTCGCTTGATTCTTCCTTCATTTCTATATAGATCGATTTTACAAAAATGTTAAAACCCAAAAAATTCATTGCAAATTACAGGTTAAAAGAAAATGGAACTAAAAAAGAGAACTGTCGTGATAAACTTTGCGTCGAAACTCGAGCTATTTAGAGTGGATTTGGCGAATGAATTAATTAATTATCAGTCGAATTGCGGTATAACAGCGTGAGGATCTTTTCAATTTCCCAAATCCTACGTGGTTTGCGAATTGATGCGTGGTAATCTCATATCGCATAATGAATTTTTCGAGAAATCCCATAAAAAGGAATCCTTTTGCCGAGCTAAAATTTAATATCCAGCCACACCCCACTACCGCACACGGATCAAATTGCTCGCTTGCACGCCGCATGTACAATAACACGGGCGAAATACGAGGAAAAGCAGGAAAAAAACCCCGACTTTAATCAAAAGTGTGGGCTTAAACAAACCGAAAGGTGCAAGCAGAGCCGCAAGGAGCCACATCGAATACCATTAGCCCTACGGCACCTGGGGACATAGAAATCACCAGTTTTCGTCTAGATATTACTGTGTATAAACGTGTTATATACGTCAATTGTCAGCGAATGTCCATATCATACAGCCGTCCATAATTGATCTGCCAAAAACAAAACCTTTCACCTTCTACGCTTGCTCCTATGTCAATAACTCAAAATCAATTTCCATCAAAATCTACTTTCTCTCTTCCAATATTCCAGACAGGAAAACTAGTGGTAAATTAACAAGATTCTTGAGTATCGTTCTTGAGATTTTTGAGTATAACTCTATAAGCAAAAATTACTATAAATATTTAAAACAAATTATGACGGAATGAACTGCGTCACTCTTTTGTATTCACACGTTTTGAGATGCTTTACTTGTAATGAAGAATACAAATTAATATTAGAAATCAAGTGCATTAAATGTCTAGCAAATTCTATAATTCGCCTAATATAGTTACAAATTGGAAAAATCATACAAAAATAAAATCAAAAATATGATTTTTAAGTGTAGGAATATCTATTCTAGGTTGCCTCCACATTATTAGTTTTCCAGGGTAAAAATGATAAAATAGTAACAAATAAAAATACAGCATCTAACAGAGAATGAAAAACTTAATTTTTAATAACACGGTTGCATTGGCGACGCCAAATTAATATATGAACATCTGCTAAATAAAAAAAAGAAGAAAAGAATGCAAAATTTGCGTTATTAATTTATAAACCATGTACTAACATACTCGACACTTTATGAAGCTACACGAGAACTAAATATGATTTCCTAAATAAACTATATCTACTACACTTAATGATACAATAAGTCATAAAAAAAATATAATATATATCGAATGAGTAAATAGCTTTAAACATTTTTTATATAGAAGAACATTTCAAGATTATAAATTTATTGTAACATTACCAAATCGCATAAAGTGCACACTTATATAAATCATTAAAGTATGACTTAGTGACTAATATAGCCACTAGGAGATGCGACTTACGTTAATACATTAAAAAAGAAAAGATCGTCCATGCAAATCCCGCGCCTACGATCTTCCCCGTTCGGGATTTACGGGGGCGCGCAGCTCAAAGGCCCGCTGAATATTCAAGCCCCTCGGATTTATTGCGGGCCCGCGCAAAAAGCTCGTGAGGAATAGAAAGTGGCGGGTCACTCGATTTAATGCCCTTTTAATTACTCTGCAGCGCGCGGAGTAACAAAGCCGCGCGCGAGCGGACCCAGTTTAGCTCCTGGCCGCTTTTAATTCGCATTAATCACTGCGTACTTGATCATTTGGATGTATATTCACTAGTGTGTATGCATAATGAATTTCTCTCAGGCCCGTTATTTTCGGATTCAGGCGCGTTAGTTAGACGAGCAGTCGATCCGCCTTATCTCGTGAGACCGAAGGCACCGCCACGAAACGTGACCCTACGCGCACTTTTTCGAGCCCCACTTTCAATTCCTGTTTCCCGAATTTAGATCCGGGAGGTGAGGCCGAGGCCCCGCCCGAGATACCCCCGCAAGTATTCTTTTAACACTTTTACTTTTGGAAAGAAAGTCGTTTCCGCCTAACTGCGCCTACACAGCTCGCCCGTAGTTAGGTAAAGTTGTATAGACAAAAAAAAAACTGAAATTTGAGATAAATATAGTAGTAGCTAACCGACTGAGCAGAAATGTCCTGAATAGTTTGTAGATCATTAGACATGATTTTGACTAGCAACTCGCATTATGATTTTTTATTAACAACTTTATAAATAAATTTATGTCTTTTTAAATACTTTGAAAGAGTTTCATGTGATATCGTCAGGACAATTTCAATCTGGAAGACTAATTTAAAAAGTTCACATTTTCTGCTTTAAAACGCTCCGCACCTTAAATTTTTATTTAAATTTTGATTATTTAATAAAAATTGCATGTAAACATGACGAAAAACAGCAGACCACTCGGAAGAGGTCTAGTGGTGGGGGCAGAGAGGGTTCGGCGTTGAAACGCGCCACTCGGCGCGCCAGCTAAAGCAGAAAGGGTCCACTCTGCCTTCACCGTACTTTTCCGCCACATTAACACGCAATTTTTATAAAACGATTTTAAATTTTAATAAAAATTTGAGATAAACGTTTTCAAGTTGAGAACATGCATTGTTTCAATTAGCCTTCCAAATTGAAGTAGTCCTAACAGTATCTTCTGGTATCACTCACTATTAGAGCATTGAAAATATGTATAATAAAAAATATGTTTGCTAAATATCCTCTTTACATCTTCAAAAAGAACATCTTCAATTATTCGCAATAATCTTAGCTATAATCGATCTCCCTATGCCATTTTAATTTCTCTACTAAATTTCAAGTTATACAAACTGAAAACTAAAGAAAAACATTAATGAAAAAATCCTAATGCAAGAGAATAATCGTAAAATGTTCCTGATGATCTACTATGTTTCCTGAATGTTCCTGCACAATCAGCTAACTACTACTATTTATTTCTTGAAAAAATCTCTGAAGCTTAATTTAAGTTAGGAAAAGATTGTACGCAGTTCACCGGAGTCAGCTGACGTTTCACGCGTTCCGCATTTAAATCTTCTGGCAATCGGATGAGTCGAGGGCACCTGCCTCAGCACGAAAGGAATGCCCTTATCGGCGGAAGTATTTTGACAGCCACGATTAATGAAAGAGCCGAGGTCGCGGCGTGTACTCATCTTCCGTGGTGCAATCAAAGAACAATTGGTTATACGTGTTAAAGGTCAAATATTGTTTTTACGAAGCGATGAAATAAAGTGTAATAATATACCCGTGAAGAAAGATATCCTGGCGCTTTGTTACACAACTCCGCCTAATTGAGAAAATTAATTAACTACGCCTAGTTGGCGTCCGGATCTCGCTGAGTTATCCGCGTTACGTATGCAATAATTACATTTATCGTTAAAAATGAATAAAAAAATTCTGTTCCTTTGCGAATTATTATTTATCGTTTAATTTTTCACGGGTTGCGCAGGGGTTGTGCGAGCACTGTGTTATTCACCGTGTACGTTATTACAGGCAGTGTGAAAAATTTATTTTTGCTCGCTAATTGTAGAACAATTATCGTGTCTACGTCAATCACTGTGGAGGTAATCGATTTTATTAAAAGTAACATAATGTAATAATTGTCCTAAATTGTTCCTTTTACTATATTTTGAGCTAAATAAATAAAAAAGTAATCGTTTAAAAATTATATTCTATTTATATTTGGCATCTGCTTTTCAATGTACACATCAAAGTTATTGATATACAATGTGGCGAAATGAGTTCTCCGCCGATCCGTCAAACAAAAAGTTGAACATCACGCATGTAAACTTTCTTCGGCGACCCCTTAATAAAATACGAGGTTAGAACGGTCTGCAGCGCTTAATCGCCTTCGCGTAACTGCAGCTCAGCAGCTAAACGTGCCCCACAGAGATCATGAATATTCTCCCGAAGGCTTCGGTCCAGAGGGCATTTTTCCACCAGATTTTCCCATACACGTTAAAATGCCGTAATGGCAACAATAATGAAAGTGTTTATTACGATGATGGTGATTGCGGCAATAATGACGGTGAGTGCTCGCGATTACAATGATAATAACGGAAAAGCGAAGACGGAAATCCGCGACCGCGAAGCTTCGTGACTCCCATCTGCGCGGCTGCGGCACATATCCCTTCTAGGCTCGCGACTTGGACTCTCACTCATGTATGGCCGAGGGCTTAAGCGCCCACGGACGATATTACCCGCACCTCTCAAGCACGTGTCTCGAATTATCCCCCAAGTACACGCAGACTCGTGAGCTCGGCGGGCGCCGGTGTGGGCGCGGCGGACAAAGGATCCGTAATGGCTCGTGTCCCTACCGACCCGAAGAGATAGCGCTTTTCTAGGAAAATAAGTTCTGCGCCGAGTACGTGTGCGGTGCGCGGCCGACCAGTTCAGGGGCGCACCACTGAATTGATCGCTCGCTAAGTGAAACCCCCGTGGCTTTACTGGATTTTAACGCGCAGCCGTGAAAATCCATCTAATGGAAGCTCCCTAAGAGTATGATTATTCATCATACCCATTAATATTTGAGGATAATTTAAGCGCGCGAGATTGTGAGATCGGCGCTCGCGGACCGTCTCGCGCGGTACCCCAGCTGGGGCTTTTCGTCGGTTACGCGACTCCTCCTACACAGCGGCAAATAAACGTGACTATTGTGCATCGCCCCGGTGAAATGCGCAGTGATTGCACGTACGAAACTCGAAAATGATGATTGCGCACTTAGCCCGAGCCTCCTTGCGGGAATAATAATCCCGCGCGCGGGCGGACCGAAAAAAAGGCCGTAATTGGGCACGGCTCGCGACAAGGGTGCAACACTGTGTACACGCGGTGCGCTCCCATATTGAATGCAGAAGCGGGTGTAATGGCAGGCTCCGCCGGGAGAAAACTTTCGGCGAATGCAAATCCGTCGCGCGGCGGCGATCCCCGCAGCCAGGCGGATCGCATGCAAGGTTCGACACGCGCCGTAACGACCGGCCATTACGTCCTTTACATCCTTCGATCCCGAGCTCCTCGCGGCCGCGAAACCCCGCGCTTCGTGCACGTCCGCGGCCCGTTTTTTCGGGGCCGCTTGGCCGTCTCCGAAGCGCCTCTGCCTCTGTCCCGAGAAAATTGGCGCGCCGAGGAATGAGCGCGGCTTTATGGTCCTCTGTACTTTCTATGGCAGTTTGCCGCCCGTCCAATAAATCCCCTTAAAAATGCGCGAGGAGCTGCCGTGTTATTAGCGCGGAGGATCGTCGTGCCGACGAGAGCGAAAGTTCGTCGTTTAATCGCCGATGGGCAGCGCGCGTAATGCGAGCCTCGCGGGGAGAAAAAGTCCCGGCGTAATGCGCGGCGCGCCAGGCCCGCACCGCCGGGACAACGCTTTTCTGTGTAGAAAGTGAAAAAATCCCCTTTTCAACGGCCAGATCCTCCGCCCGTATTGAAGTTGCCGGGTTTTTTTGTCGCCAAGGCTGCACGTTGAAAAGCGAGGGAACTGCAAATAAATCACGCGCGCCCGAGTCAACGTTTTGTAATGCTTTTTCCGGCGTTAACTCCTTCGGTTTAATGATCGTTATTTCGCAGTTTTCACGGAATTTCAGATTGACCGAAACGTCAAACGGTACATTGTCGTTTCCTTTTTCTTATATGCACGTGAATAATTATTCATAGCACAGGGGTATTATATAAATCGTATTCCAAAATTAGCCCGAGTCTCGGTAGAAAAAGAACCGCCACTCTAAAGCCGAAACCCACATTCAGTCTCTAAATACAAGGAATAATGTAATTATATAGACACAAGCGGATTTAATTCGATTACGTTTGAAACAATTATATGCGGCAACCGAGCGATAAAATATTCTACATTCGTAACGACTAGGATTGTCAGTTTTTGCGGATCGTCGCTAATCAATTCTAACGATATTTTGAAACCCCAAAATTATGCCATATCTTAAACTCTTGCCATGCAGTCTGCGGCGTACAGGTTAATGCACAAGCGTCGCTTACCGACCTACTTCTCGGATCTAATTAGTCGGACCTATGCGATTAGAAAAGCAACAATGCCCCGTGCGATTTGCCAGCTGCGTACGATTGAGGGCTTATAAGAACCGATTGCTGCTTCCAGAATATTACTTATCCTATTAGCGAGTCAAATGCACGAATTTCGTAGACGTTCGATCGTTATTCATTCCCTGCAATTCAATATAAACAGCCAGTGTTTACATTCCTCGACTGCAGAGCAGCCGAAAAGTTTAAACTGCTTTGCATAAATTTGGACGCGTTCCAAGCGCCCTTTCTTTCCGTACAGGCCAAAAGCACAAATGTCGTGGAACACCTGCGTGAGGTACGTCGCTTGCGTTCCAACCCAGTTCCATAAATGTTTACAGGAAATGCTAATAAAAAATGTAAATTCATCGCCTAATCGTCGAGTTTTTATAACTACAACATCAAGAGACAGTGATGGAAGCGAGTCTAAAATATTAGGATGACCAGTTAATAAATTTAGATTTATAATAATAAACAAACAAATTAATAGCATTACATTGTTAATTATACCTCTGTAATTTCAACTATGAGAGATATATTTATTTAATTAATACATCATTGATGTATGAACTTGTGAAATAATGATAAGTCCATGCTTTAAAATCTGATTAATGAATAAAATAAATTGTTTCTTAAACAAAATGTCGAAATATTACTGCATAATGAAAAGATCTCAGAGTTGTTTAAAATTAGTACAAATCCGAATAATAGAAAATGAAAATTTTTCCAATTTACATTTATGAGTTCAAAATTTAATTAATTTTTATTAATTGAATAACACTAATCCTAATCTTATCGAAGCATATAATAAGGTTTATGTAGAGGCTTAACATTTCAAATTAGATATTGATCGATTATTTCAAGTGCTCCTATATGGGTGTGTAGAATAGACACATAGGTATCGTATTTATTATGACTGTCACGAAACAAATTACTGTTGCGCGATGCATGACATTCCAAGTACAAGGACGTGATGAATCTTATAATGTAATCTTAATTCACATACACATGTGTGTGTCTGTGTGTACATATATTGCCAATTCTTAGTGACATTTTTTACAATGAGACAATGCCCGCATTTCATACGCTCTACTTTAAAAAAGCATTTCTTTCCAATATATTTAACCCATTTTATAGATAGATAGAATCAGTCAAGCTCACTGTCTTGTTGTACACACGGAGGTATGCACTCTTACCATAGATAACGAAATTAGTCATAAACAATTTTTTATTAAACATTTGACAATACGTAAGTTTGAGTAGAAACATTAAATGATTGTGATCTTAAAATCTAAAATTAATTATGTATATACGTGAGTAAATTATAATATAATAATAATGAGAGTATAAAATATAAAGTATAATTTATAATAAATAAATTATTATAAAAATTTATATATTTTGTAAAATAAAATTTATATGTACTTCCATACAATTACTTACATTTTGTATAGGATTTATTATTTATAGCTAAAGCTTGGTTCTTAAACTTCTTAACGATCATATAAAATTTTTTAAACATACACATGACTATTTATATACTTCATGAAAAATTTCAATAATCAAGTGATTGCAGCGACGCAATCGAAATTTTTGAGTTCAAAAGTCTATTCTTAGCAAAGGGAACTCATAGCTGGCAATTAAATATAATTTAACTGTTGCAGAAACGGTGGCGTGTCGCGTCGAGTTGCTTTCGCAAACCCGATTGATGCGCCTAATCAACCATGATGCAATTCGTCGAATAATTGTGCACGTAATCAGTAACGCGTCTTAAAATGTAATTATGGAATTTGAATAACGACCGTGCATTGCAGTATGTATTATTAAAAATCAAACAGTGTACGGCTGCATATCGAAGAAGAATCATAAATCATAATTCATCGACAAACAACTAAAGACCCCAATGCAGCATACCGTTATTAATATTTGCAATGGAAAATTACTTCTAGATAGTACTTCAAGCCCTTAAATCGCTGATGCAAAATAATCGAACAGTTTATGCTCGTAAACAAATTATTTAGAATACAAGCATATTCATAACGTTTTGCTGATTCGATAACTTGAATATCAAGGGATGTTGAATAGTTCCCTTTTTCTATTGTATAGGGAGAAATAAATATTAGAAAATCAATGTCATTCTGATAAATAGATTCTTTTCAATACGCTAATTACCAGTAAAAAGGTATGTCCTATGCGTAATTTAGATTCTAGTGGGTGCTGAGTGTTATTTGCTTTTCTCTGTAATATATATATATACTCGTATATATTATCTCGAATATATATCTATCTATATGTATACAATATCTGTTAAATTAATGTATGTTAGTTGCCTGAAAACCACAAAATCTTAATTAATGTAAACAACCATTTAATTTCTTGAAAAAATATGGGGAAGTATTGTGTTTTTATGCAGAATGTAATTCTAAATGATAGTGATTCTCACACAAATTGTAAATCATTTTTTTTCTGTTTTCTTTGAGTTATAAATGTATTATAATGCATTCTAAACTATTTACTAGTAGTGTATACACAATATTTAAAAATTCAACAATATCTTTTTTCCTTAAACTCTGTATAGACTCGGTATTTCCATTGTTTGCACAGGTAAATAGGAGAAACTCATCGAACGCAAGATGTGCTCGAGTATCAAAAACATGCCTCATGCCTTATGAGTCTTCGAAAGCGCGACGCGCTCCAGGCGATAATCATGAGCAAACAGTGAAATGTATTTATGGGATCACCGCGACTAGAAAATGCTTTCTTGGCACATTTACGTTCACGACAGTAAAAGATAAATCATTTTATAGAGTTGTACGTCACTTTGCATAGGAAGATCAAAATACATACTCTCAAAGAAAGTATTGTATAATGCATACAAGTTAGAAGTGTAATTACAAATAAAACTATTATTTAATCGTATATCAGGTTTTGTTTCTAATGTATCTGTGTGTATACATATAGATATCCCTGTATAAAATATTCGCGTATACTATTTTAAAATAAATGGTCTACTTATATTTTTGTGTATAGGATTATTCATTGATCTTCAAATGAAGTTTTTGAATGCATTTGAAAACTTTTATTAGTTTAAGTTCATTAGTTCAAATTTTAATCATTAAGAATATATTCTATAACATACTTTAAAATAAAATCTACTGACTAAGCTTTTTAGAGTGAATATCCAATCAGCGACCATATTTTTATTATGCTTTAAGTGAATAATCATTTTTACAGAGTGGAATTCACTCCAAAAAAGTGGAATTTCACTTCGTAAAATTTAGAGAGCAGTTAATAATACTTTTAAGCTTCATGATCATTTTCTCGAGGAGGGACAAAATTATATGCAAGGTCCAAAATCAGGTTTAATATCGTATAACGCAAAGTTTGGATGAAACAGCTCTCAAAGTTTTCGAATTTTTCCCCTTTCACATGCAGCGCATCTTGACTAGCAAAAAGAAAATTCACAACGTGAACTCTGGATAGGAAATCGGAGAGTTCGAGATGCTCAGCGAGCTGTCAGTTCCGGTGTGGCCCTCGATTCGTCAGCGTCGAGTGCCCAAGCCCCATAAGTGGATTCATGTCGAACACAGTCAGACAGCAGCTAAGCCGAGTGCGCGCGCCAGATGCACGGCTCTCTTATATACGTATGCTTTCCAGCTTGTCACCCCAAATATTCCCGCAGTTCATATAACTAGGATCGACTTTCCTTGCACTTAGCAAGATTAAATCTCTCACTCGGACCGGTAAATTGCGACGAATCTTTTTTTATTTAAAGTTACCTTTATTTTGTTATAACTGCAGTTGTAACAATACGTCACAGTTACCACTTCTAATATACATATACACATAGATATATATAAATTTTGAAATACTCTAATGAATCTTTAACGAATAAACTAATGCTAATTAAAATAAATGAAATATGAATGTATAATTAAAATTATTATTTTTACTATAAATGTATTTTCGAATTCATTTACATTCATCAAAATAAATATATGAAAAAACCTTCATATTATCTTTCTAGGCAGTTTCAAACAAGGTCATTGCATACACAAAAGGTCTAAAGTTTTTTGTTTCGAGATGTATTATCACGCTTTGTTAGGAGTCTAGGTAATTCGGATGTACAGAGCTGAGATTCAGGTAGTGCGCACAGTAGTTTTTATTTTGAGAAATATAATTAAATTCTGTTATGTAATAAGTAGGCATCTGAAATATGGAAAATTAGATCCAGAATGTGCACACGTTGATGTGCTAGATCTAAGTAGTTTAATGTAAAATAATACATGGATACATTTTAAAGGGAATGTAACAAAATAACAAATAAAGGCTGTATCTATTTTTTCTTTAGTCTAACGGATATAAATTCCTCACATAGTACTAGTGTCAAGAATATTGAGAAAAGTATTTGTTACAGGTGAGCTGATAGCTATGGCAAATATTTCTGTTATTATAATATGCATGTATTCAATATGCATTATATGTATTCCACACTATGTAATCTAGTCTAAAAAAATAGGAATAGAAACTATGTTCGATGAGTGATGCATAATATTGAACTAAAAATGAAGTCTTAGTAATAAGTTCAAAACATTAATTTAAATTTTGAAATAGTAAAGGCAATCACGACTTAGGTAACGGTAACTATTATAATATTGAAATTTTCTATTCACATAGGGATTTTAATAACATGTACAACCTGAATTATTGTTTTCCATAAGATGGTTTGAGCAATATGATGACATTTTGTTTACATGATTCATGTTTTTATTCTCTTTGAATATAAAAGCTCTAACTATTTAGGAAACTTTTCTGATAAGATTTTTTCACTAGCTGAATACTTGGCAAAAATTTACGAAGAATCGTCGAGAATTTTCAATCTACACCTTATTACTTCTGTACAATACGTAAAAGTATATTCGTACCAATTATACATTTCTGCATTTGCAACTGACAAATTTTCAAAAAGTATCGACTACTATATTTTGTTCTCCTTGCTTGGGTGGGTCCCAGCATTTAGTAAAACCACCTTTTATCATTCCTCGCGGTTGCGAATTAAATTCAAATTTCTTAGAATTCTCTTTAGTGAATTTATTTGCATTATGAAAACTTAGATTATTTAATACGAAATATTTGTTATTAGAATTTATAAAAATTTACTTCGTAACCTATATATGTATTTGAGTTTACCGTTCAATACACTTTGGATTATTTCAGTAATAATCCATTAAATTCTGATACATTCATTATAATATTCCGAATCGACCTATCTCTGTTTATCTCCAAAACATAACATTTGTTTTCTAGATTCCTGCTTAATATTTTTTACTTACAAAATAGCAGGATATGTGCATATTTGTTCTAATATCAGTTTACAGCAAAGTTTAATCTATTATGAAACAAGATACCACATTAAACTTATCCAATTAGGAATGTCGTGTGTACAAATAATTGCCCTATAGACACTCTTGCAAAGTTATGCATGGAATGTGGATGTCCAGAGGGTCAAGATATACAATTATAAGATGTAATTAAAAGACAACATTGTCATCCAGAAAATATTTTTTGTCTGTATTCTGTGTATACTCACACAGTAGTGGTAATGATGATTAGGTTAATGTTTAAGTGAAGATGGAGATGTTCATATTTACTATTTAAACTGCTGTTTTTATATTTATTTTAGAACTGATATATTTTCTATAAATTGTTAGTTACTTTATAAACAATAATCTTATTATTTATTTAATCTGAATCATTGTTTCTATATCATTAATTCTTTCAACTTTACTGAATTGATAAATGGAATTAAAATACAATAAAATAACTAAAAAAAATTTAAATATGTTTACATAACTTTCTCGTGTTTTGTCACATTAAAATAATTCATAAGCTGATCTACATTTTTAAAAGCATTTGCAGTTTAGATTAAATAACTATTTAAGTAGAACATTAGATTTTATAAAGATAACTTTATCTTAAGGTGAAAATAACTTAGAAACATCAAATATATAATAAAAAATTTGTAGGTATCGATCGAATAAAATAAAAAAACTCGTATTATTCTATGCTGACATCCTTTTCGTCAACAATTTTTATTAATTAATCTCTTTCGCGGTAAAAGGACATTACAGTGCTGACGCCAACCACTCGAGCAAAATCTTATCATATACTGGTATTTCTCCACATTCCGCGCTTGAAATATTCATTTAACTTTAATCTTCTGCATATAATAATATTCATTTTTCATCAAGATACGCACATACATACATATACGCAAAGCGCATAAATATATAGCATTTCCCATATTTAATATTCTATTTTTATGCATTTATTTTATTTATATATAATACTTTATAATCCTAGAACTTCTCTTTCGCTCCTTATATTCATAATTTTGTTAATATTTTGTTTTCTGAATTTTTTCTGTTTATATATAATTTAATTGTACATATACAAGCATAGACATGTGTATTCTTTAATTAAGAACTAAATAACATTGAAGCTTTTTTATATATATACCGATATTTAAACATATATTGAATCGACCAAATTGTATGAATAAACAACAGCGGGCAAAAAAATTCGTAAATTTATCGCAACAAAAATAGTTTGTATATATAAATAATATGGAAAATATCATTTAAAACAAATGCATTCTATTTCTCATAGCACAAATCATTTAACTGAAAGTTAAATAATAGAAAATAATGCATGAAGATTCTGTCAATAAATCAAAATGAATCTGCAGTCAGTACTTTGCAATATTTCGTACATTAAAATGAATAAAATTTTAATTTTGCGCTTTATTAAATATTAGTAAAAATATAATTGTAGAAAGTTAATTTCCAGTTTTCTAATATAAGGCAAAAATCAACATTATTCTAAAAATGCCACAGGTATTTTTACATTTATACTAATAATTTATAATAAAAGTAAACTTAATTATTTCTACTTACATAAAAATACAAAAATTCAAAGAGATATAAAGAACATGTAATATTCAACCACAGATTCATCTGGAAATCAAACGTACAAAGTAACCCTTGATATAATATAATCAAAGCCAAACATTAAATTGACTAGTAGTCAAAATAGCTACATGCACAATGCATAATATTAACATTAATAAGCGGAAATTTTGCCAAATATTCAAAAATGACTAGTCGATTCAATTCTAATTGTTCACTTTTCATTTGCATTAATTTTTCGTTTTAAAAATAATATATTTAATTTATTATGACATCTCCTATTTCGTTTTTTAAATATACATTGAGAAATTTGAGTAACTTATTACAGTTTTTGTCTTAGAATTTTACGTACTAATAATAACATTATGATATTATAATATTGTCTTTATATGTTTAATAAACAATTTTCATGACTTATTGTATCAGTTTTTAAAGTAACCTCTGTTTAGTATTTTAAAAGCAAGAACAATTGCTACTATTCTTGCAACATGTATAATTTCTATAAGTCAACGATTAATGCCTAAATTAACTTACTTTTAAAGCATTTGCATAAATTTGATGTAATAAAATATTTTCATAAATTTCAAGCTTGTACCAAATTTATTTGACATATTCTGTGATAAAGTACTACAGATACTTTATTCATTTTTTTTATATTTCATATATTTATGTTTTTCAAAAATAACTTTTGTAGGATTACTAATTGCTTGTATAATACTCAATAGAGGGAAAAAGTTCATTATAAGACTGTAATGATTACAAAATATACATTAAACATATTTTATTTTAAGTTAAATTTTCAAATATTTTGAAATTATTGAGAAGCATACATACAGATTACAACATTTTGGTTCATAAATGTATAATTAAAAAACATGTTTTATCTTTGTAACATATAAAAAATGATATCTATTTTTCAAATTTAATTTATTTGGCTTGAATCTGATTTTTTATATAATTGGTTATATTTTCTTGATTTGAGATACATACACCTTTATACAAGATTCGCAGTGAATATATACTTTGAAATGTTGAATATAGTGATATGCAGGATGCATTATTTTGTTGACAGCAATGAAGTGTTAAATAACTAGAAATTGTATTATTTTAAAATTGAATGCATAACTTTTACATTTGAACTATATAAAAAAATCAGTATTCATCTATTGCAAATACAGTAAAAATAAAGAAAACAGAAATATTATAGTATAAATAATAATATCATTAATAGAAAATTAAATTGATCTTTATGTATTTATATAACAATTTTTTATAGAAATCTGATCTAAAGTAGTATAAGTTTTTTGATTTACTAACAAAAGGTAATCAATGAATTTAAAAAACATAAATAGTAAACAATTATTATATTCATTTCAAAGTATTTATCAATCTTCATCGCTGTATATCCAAATGATGTTTCGCTTTAGCAAAGCGAAAACAGATGACATGTTTATTATGAAATATAAATTTTTATCAACGTATTTCTGTAGATGCACAAGACAGGTTCACGTCTCATCTATTCGACACAGTTCATCGTTTTCAAGCTATATCATTTATATAGTTATGATTTATATATATTCATATTTTTTAAATTTACAGTATAGTCCCATGTACATCCACTTATTCTTTCATTTTTGTACAGGAACTCTACGCATCTCTAACGGTCTACATAACGTACATTTAAAATGCAGCACTTACTATATCTTGTTCTCTAACTTGCATTTATATATAATATATATATAACACCTAATTTTTGCTTCTTAAAGTAACTTCGTTAGATTTGAAGAATATCCATCATAATCTATAGAGTTTATAGTAAAAGAATGTTTTACACGCAAGAAAAAACAAAAAAGAAAAAATAAAATATACATGCACGACGCGCAAAATAAGATTTAAATAAATATATCCAGAAATATATATATATATATATACCCTGAAAGTAAAATACATCTTCATTTTACTTTACTCTTCTTCGATATGCAATAGTAAATTAATAGTCACTATAAGACGAAATTTTTGCCACTTTTTAAATGCTCGCAAGTTGCATTAGTTATACACATATACATATATACCAGAATTGCACTCCATAAATCAATTTAGTGAACAGGTTTTAACTTTATTCATTAGGCAGAAACTGTTAACGATATCATCTGTATTTAACATTACTTTTAAACATATACATTTACTTATATTTAACTGCATACTATTAATGTTTACAAAAATGAAACGTTTTGCAGAAGCTATTTATAATGCATGCAACTGTCTACTTAAGTATTGAATTCTATTAAAAATACTATATCGTTCATTCAAGTTGAATCATAAACGTCCAAACTTTTGAGTAAATTACATTAAATTTTAACAAGTATGCAAATAGATCAATTAACTAATTAATTAATCGATTAATTTCTTTATGTATTACTTTAATCTCAAAGACTGTTTTTAAAAAATATCTAACAATAGTACAACTTAACTCCAATTAGTTTTCTAATCATTTCATTTCAACTAATTAAATTCAAAAACACAATATCCATTGCTACTAATATATTACAGAATTATGTTCCACAGTCAAAACAAATCTTTTCAATGAAAAGAATTTTCAACCAAACAATATGAAACAATAATATTACAAATTCTTAGAGCGCAATTAACTAGAATCATTATGATTTCATTTCTTAAAAAATTAATTCTATGAAAACCAGTCAACACAATTCGGTGATGTACGAAATTACTATACAAATCACGAGAGCACCGAGGAAATTCTATAAACTGTAGATTTGTTCTACATTTTTTGTAATATGAAAAAAAAAATAACAAAATTTTCTATACGTTGCTCAGTTTTCCTTCATTAAAATTAGTTATCTACTTTATAATATTCATATTTCAAGAATTGCATAAGAAAATTATTATAAAAATGATTGGGTTGAAATCTTTTTTACACAAAATCATAAATATTGTTTCGGCTTAGTACGTAGCGCATATACTATAAGCGTTTTGTTAAAAATGTAAATCTTATAAAAATTATTTAAGTTGAACCGAATTATTGATGTAAATTACTTTATAAAAATGATCTGTAGAATAATCAAATTTATTTTAAGCTGTAAAAAATATTTCTTTATATATTATGATAAACATGAATTTACTTTTTACTTTTGACGTTTAGCAATAATAAATTTTAAAAGCTATTATTTTTGTTTTAATCTAATTTGCATAATATTTACTGCAAATTCTCTTCAAATAAAACTGTTTCGTACATATCTAGAATGTGTTTATTATAGCATGAAACGATTGATAAATAGTGTTTTAAGAATATGTACACATCTGCGTGGCATAAAAGCCAAAAATACAAACAAAAATAACAGAATCACATAAAAAATATGTGCTCTTAAAGCAAACGCCAAATTTATATAAGCGCTTTTCGGCATACAGTACGGAATAGTTAAAATTCATTTTTTACACACACATGAGTATCAATAGCTCCTTCATACTCGTTTACAATTTCAGGTAAATCACTACCTAAGATATATTCGAATAGTACAATGAAAGAACAATTAACAGTGAGACGAAAATAACACAATAATTGTTTTATTTTCCTTATCATCACCACAGCCGCCGATGATCGACAACCTTAAATCACCGTACATGTTTGCAATTATTTATGCTCTAACATTTTAAACTTTAGATTATAATTAATACTTTAACAAAGAATATCTTTCTTAACGCTTTTTCTCTACCTCTTTCCCTCTTTTTCTTTCCTTATTTTCTTTCCTGTTTATCGCACAATTCTAATAGTAGTAATTATCGTAATAAAGTTCATGATAATATGAATAATATTTGTAATAGTGAATAATGACAATAATAAAAATATTATAAGAAAATAAAGAAATGAAAAAATAATGTACAAATTAAACGCAAAAAGGTGCGTTACTATTATTTTCTTGTCTTTTTCCTTCACAAAGAAAAAATATTTATCAGCCATTGTACATTATAGAAACCTTATAGTAGAAATAGGATGTTGCAATGTTTTTTATTTTTGTTATCTTCGTTACTCACAATCCTTTGTGTATTCGTTTAATACGTTATTGATCAAAATGTACGTTAACTGTAGCCGTTTCGCGAGTCCATTCTGTTCTTCGTACACAATGTATTGGTTCGAGTCTCGAACCTGATCCATCCGAAAATCTACTTATTTTTCACCTTGCTTCTCTGTAGCGAAGGAGAAATGTCAATTTTCATTGCGCTGCGGGCGAACGGAAAATTCGAGAAGCAAAAATAGACGGAGTAAGGTAGAACAAGCCAGGGGCGTTACACGATTCGGTAATATAGGCATTATTACACAGTATTTACAAAAATTGGTGCCTCGTCCCTTCCTTACTTCCAATTGAATTCCTGCAAAACAAGATTTGTTTTTTAGTTTAAAATGAAATATTTTTAACAAAATTAATAAAAATCATAATTCTTTATTTTGAGATTTATTTGATTTAAAAAAATAAATGCTATAATATTAATTTATAATAATATTCTTTTAAATCAATATAACATTTAATCTTATAAGTTTATTTTCATTCAGTTGTAGAAAAAATTATTGGAAAATTCATATATTATATAATTTAATTGAGCTAATAAAGTAGTACTTTCCACATCACCTTAATGTTATTTTTTAAATTATAAATAATGCTGTAGATTAGTCTATATTATAGCATGTGCTTCTTTAATGTACACTATTATTTGCTTAGCACATTATTCACAATGTTTAAAGTTTGTTAAAGATTTTCTTCTATAGTGGATTTACTTTGAATTAATATTACGTGCGTTAGAAGAATTAAGATTAGTCAGTGATTGTAGAATCGTGAGAGACAGATGAGAGCAAAATGATAATTCTATGTACATATAGGAGTAAATATATAGCTATTGTGTTTATAAATAATGTTGTAGTTGAAAACTGTCAGTTTTCATTTTGCTCTTCCCGAATCATTCGTCACGATACAGTGCATTTAAGTGAATAGTGTACAAAATACAATTCCTATAATAAGTATCCCGAAAAAGTACCATTAAAATAACCACACAATGAATCTAAATACTGTGTTCTTTCAGTCTGATTGTTTAATACTTTTTTAGTTAACCGAAACAGTCCGATCTCAAACAAATTACTTTTTTCATATAGTATTTACTATGTAAAATAATATTCTAATGCTCTAGCACGTACTTTGTTAAAAAACAATGTTTGAACCTCGTTTGCGTAAAATCGTACTTTACGCACTTATTACAAAAACTCTTGTATTATACATAAATAAACATTATAATGTTTGCCATTTATCGATGTACATCATTAATAATTATTCTATTTATGATTCGTTTTAATAGTTTTTTCAGGCAACATGTTTTACAGCAGTTCAGTGCGTTTATTCGTACATAATCTACGTTCGGTTTCGTACAAGTAACGGCGCCGTCGCGGTATAATGGAAATCATTGACGATTTCCTAGCTCGACAAATGGCAAACGGTTCGCAAAAACATTATCGGTCGCGACCTCGTGTATAAACTCTCAAGGGGCCAGACTTGATTCGTGATTATGTTATACCTAGCCAGCTCACAGTGCGCCGAAAGGGTCAAGCTGCACCTGGTTGCCTTGGGGCTGGGGTGGCTGCTGAGGCTGCGGCTGCGGCTGCTGCTGTATTGGTACCCCCGACATCATGCCACCGGCCGGTTGGCCGGCGACCGCCGGCGCCCCTGGCATCATCATACCGCCGGGCGCCCCGGGCGCCCCCATCATTGGCCTTACACCCTGCATGCCCTGCATGCCCATTGGCATACCTTGCATACCCTATACACAGACACCACCAATAACCATGACCGTGTGTCCTTGATCGCGTTCTCCGTTCGCGACCTCCTCAAACTGGAGATTGCGCTCAGGGACGAGGGGCCTTTTATTCAAATATTCAGGGCCGCGCTAGTGGTACGTGCTCTACCTTATCGACATTGACTGCTTAAACAACTTTATTACTTACAGTTACTGCGAATGTATCAATGTATCAAGCAGTGTATTTCAGTCAAAGAGATAGACCCCGTATGAATTACAATGCCCTCAAGGCACTATCGCCTATATTGAATCGTATATCACTGGTATTAAGCGAATATTGTAATAATATTCCTCGTAATATTCAGTTAGATATAAGACTTTTTTTAGTTATTCAAAAGTCATTTATTTGTAACAATTCATTTATTTAAAAAATCGGATTGTTTTTCTAGATGATTATTGAGTCTGTTGTTATGAAATTATTATTTATAAATTTATTAAAAATATACAACAGTGCTATAAGCATGAACTAAAACTAATAACAGTATGTACTACCATTGAATACGTGTCAGCTGAGGTTGTCGTAAAAAATGTAAAAATGCAGCGGCAATTTGCAAGCTTAATATGTGCAATATATTATATCTAAATGTTTAATCAGCTAACTACTGGTTAATTACTTATTTTGAATATAAACTCAATGTGCACATTAATCGACGTACCTAAACATTAGACATTTATACAAAAAACAATTTTTAAATATTTGGTTACATTTGGTTGCAGGTTACATATATTTTAACGAAATATTATATGATAAATTGAAACATGACTTTCAAGGATAACTACCATATTTTTGGTACGACGAAAAAGAGCATCAAAGGTTTAATTAAAAAAACAGTGCAGTTATGCCCTATGGTTACTATGTTAGTAACAGTTCCTCCATCTGGTAGCAGCTGTAGTTTGCAGAATAGTCGCAACAAAACGCGTATTTACTATCGCACACAAAGATTGAGCAAATCACCAGTTGTCTTACAATACAAGGGTAAGAATGATTGGAGAACTCTGTACATTGAATGTATCAAAACTCACCAGCGGCGTAGGCTGGGGGGAGAAGCCCATAGTAGTGGTTGCAGGTAGTTGCGTCATTCCTTGGCCCTGTAACAGCCGGTAACATGCCATATGCTATGCATGCATCACTTTGCTATTTATGCCAATTGCAACGCAGTTGGAAACCTTGTAACGCGTATTTTGTAGAAACATGTATAATATACGTAAGTATATATAAAATGTTTGTGTTATAATAATTAAATATTCTAGTCAAAACGTTAGTCTTATTATAGTCAAACTTATCTCGTAAATTGTAATGTAAAATCTTCATAAATTAATAAAACATATTTTATAAAATGGTATATTAAAAAAAATCTTGTTTTGAAAACTTTGAAATGTTTATAAAAATATAAATAAATTTAAAATAAAAAATGTTATAGTATACCATGTTTTAACAAAAGCATGTATGCATCTATAATATAAATAGAGTATGGAACTTTTATTACTATTTTATTTTAAAATAATTTCCAACTGCGTGTAACAAACGAAAAATTAGCATCTGATTTATAAAATGCTAAGAAGCTTGCTATATCGAAACAATGCCGCTTCAAATTGATGCTAAATATTTTTTGAAACTTATATAATAAAAGTGTAAAAGTATATTCAAAAATAGCACTATTGACCAACTAAATGTCAAACAGAAATCTAATTTTCTATAATACTATACAATTGAATGTTATATGTATATATATATATGTGTGTATATATAAATATGTAAATGAATATACGCATTGAGTGCTATTATGCCTTATTAATGAATTACTGTATGTATATATGATATTTATATTGAATTCAAAAACGTGCGAAATTAGTTAAAATCTCGGCTCGGATTGTTGAAGCACATTTAAGAAAAACTGATGACAATAGAAACTTACCATGGGCCGATAGCCAGCGCCTGTTGTAGCCGCCATCGGTTGAGGCGACCATCCGGTCGTTCCGCCTGCTTTGGCTGAATTTTTCGGAGAGTTCCACTGCATGCCCCTGTAAAAGTACACCTTTACTCAAATATTTCGTTGCTAGTTAGCACCAACATATATATAAATATTAAACATCATTCGTATAATCTGTTTTACAGATTTTTTGATATCAATATTTTTTCAGAAACATATAACCCATAAATATTTCGATAAAAACTATATCTACGAAAGAGCACGTTAATTGAAATGTTATAAACAAACTCTTCTAAATTTATGCTAATAAATAGTAATTATGAATTAACAGTATACATCTATAAGTAGAAATAGAACTTACAATTTATATCATTATTTCACGATATATTTATATATTTAAGGCTTAAATCAAATTTAATTTTTATCTAGCGTAAATATCCAAATTTTCCTTTTATTATATTATAATTTATCTTCTGATTACAATTATTAATATATATTTCTGTATAACTTATGTAACAATAGATCAAAATATTCTTTAAAAAACATAAAATCACTTAAAAATTTTCAAACATTTTATTAATAGTGTCAAATAGTTACAAAGTTTAACAATTTTGCTCGCATTTTGGGTTGAAAAAGTAAAACATAACGTATGAGATCCAAACGAGATTCAACATATTTCAAAAATAATTTTTTACTCAAACATTAAAAATTGATAAAGGATTTTTAATGTACGATGGAATCAATACAGTACAATTGTACAAATAAGGAGTACTGCACACAATTGAATTAAGAGTACTAACTTGACTTGTTGCTGAGCACTCTTGTTGATGCTAAGATTCTGGGCTAAACTGGCGAGGCTACTATCAAGATCGCCAGTTAGGACTTTGCCTGTGGCAGCGGCCGCCCCCGCAGCAGTTGCCTGCTGTCCAGCTGCTGAAATGTGACTAGCTGGAGATACTGTGCTGATGGGTGTAAGGGTCACGGCCAAACCATCAAAACCTAAGCGGTGATGCACAACAAAGGCGAAAAGAAGAAACTTAAAGCGTGAAGGAAACAAAATAAAAGCGCTGAAAACAAAACCGAAAAAAGCCAAGCAAGCGTTATTTATATCTGCCAAAAGTCAAAGCCGTTTATAAAGAGATGCGTAATCTGGAAATCTATTTTATACTTTACCGATCAAACAACTAAAACTTTTTAAACATTGTTAGATCTCTAAAATTAAATTAGTAACGTTTCGCGAATTATTAATAGTAATTATTCATTCGGTATAGAATCAGTCATTCGCATCTCTGTTTGAAGTGTTCAAGAAAACTATAGAAAGCATGAAGTGTACAGCGATAAAAGCAGTCTTTAGATCGTGCATAATTTATAAACGATATGTGTATGAGAAAGCATTATATTTTATAAGCTATTCAAGTGCCTTGATTAGGATTGTTGCTCATATGTGTTGATAGTCTAATTTATGGAGACAATTTCAATGTTATTTATCAAGAAGGATGCAAGGATGCACACGCACACTACGCACTTTAAACTTTCCGAGACAAGTTCCATGACAATCAAAGATTGATCTTTGAATTTAAATACAATTATGAAATACATACTCAGAATAACAGTTATACGCCATTCAATTTATGCCAATTATCTGGATCACATATATACTGTCAATTAATTATATAAAAATGCATAAAATACGATTATATAAAAATCAAAAAGATAATTATTAAAAGAAAAAAACATTCATATTGACCATGTATACCACAATTTAATAATACTTTGCTCTTTAATGAGCAAAACTTTTCTCTGTCAAAGTTTGGAATGCAGTTACTTTTAGAAAATAATTTTTTGAATTATGTTATATAGTTTATTATAATTAATTAAATATTTTTTAAAAGCTTTTTTTAAGCATTTGAGTGATTGCAAATGCATTCTTTAATGGTGCTGTCTTCTGATATCTAATAAACATTTCAAACTATTCTAAATAGTTTTAAGTAAATTTTATTCACTATTGATAATTCTATTCTATATCTAAAACTCTAAGTTTTGGAAAATGGTGTAAGACGATCATTTTCATTGTAAGTGTAACTTTCTAAACCTATTTATGTTATATATGCATACCTCAAATAAAATCAAAATTAAAATCATAAATCGATAATTTGTATTGTTAAATTTTTAATACAATGATACTTTATACGTATGAGTTAATAAATAAATAACATAAATAAAAAAAATATTTGATTTAAAAGTAATCAGTGTGGTTATTCAAAAAGGTGGTAAAATTTTATTCTCATGTTGAAATAGTCACCGCTAATATAACGCTGCTTGCTCGCTTTTATTTAACCAACAAAACGAGTTACTTTTCAGGATAACCTATTTTTTACTGTCTGGCTTAAAAAATAAAACTAATAAAGAAAAAAAGAATAATAATAATGATAATAAACATATGGTAATTGCAATAAAAAACTAATAATCAATATTTCTGATTGAATCACGAAAAATTAACAAAATTTTAATCTGTAAATTACTCACAACCAGATAAAACAAATATTGAAATATTAATTTAGTAAATGGGTCGCTCGTTATTTATTTGCAAACATTAACTAATCGTTAATATATAAAACGCTAAATTCACAACATTAAATAAATCTACGTTAATGAACGGTGAATAAAATTTGAAATTATAAATAATTTGTTTTCAAAAGCTGTAAAACAATCTTTATAAAATTTCCATTTAAGATTTTACATTTATACAAGCGACCCAAAAAATCATTGAATCTTTTAAAAAAAAGCACATCTCTAAAGGATAAACAAATAAGGTTCCATCAATAACAATTAAACAAAATTGTCATACAATATTAACTGTAATATCTGATTGTAACAAAACATGCAACGAACTTAAAAATTTCAAAATATCCAGCTTAATTGCAAGAATTTTGAATGTCTGTTAAATGAATAAATATTACAGAAACTCAAATAAAATGTGTATAGAAATTAACATTTTGTTCAATTATCTACAACTTTATTAAAGAATTTGATCTGATCGACAATAAAAAAATTAACCGAAAGTTGATTTGCATGTAAAAATATAATTTAATATTAATTCAGTAATAAAAAATCAGTGACAATTCATGTTTTTTATAAATGTTATCATAATATGTTATAACGACTACTATAAAATAAAAAATATAAAACTTTTGTTTTATGCTTCCAAAATAATTCATTTCGAAATAACTAGACATCCAAAAAATCAATCATACACTGGACACTTTGTATTTTTCATTTATCAGCAAACTGATAAAAATGTGATAAATAAATAAAAATAAATAAATACTCAAACGAACGACGTGTCAACAGAGGAAATGACGAATAAAAGAATATAGGCCGTTTGTAAAATATAAAAAGCGTGACTCTTTTCTCATTGTCGGATAATCCCATCACCTGCCATTGGCTGCTTAGCGGGGGATCCGTATCCCATGGGGAGTTGGGCTTGGGAGGGAACAACCCCGTAGCCTAGTATCGGTCCACCCTGGGGCATCATCGGCTGTTGCCCCATGTCAAAGACCGCGAAACCTTGCTGCTGCTGTTGTTGCAATTGCTGTGGAAGCTGTTGTTGATGCACTTGTTGCTGAGCCAAGGGAGCCGGACGTGACGGAGACCCGCCCAGTGCCATTCTAATGCTGTCGTTGAGATCGTCGAAGGCGCTCTTGTTCGGCTGGCCGGGCGAGTCCGAACGCGGCGTACCCCCGGACTGAGCACCGGGAGGCGGCGGTCTTGGCGGTGGCGTGGCAGTGGACTTGCCAGCTACTGCGAATTGCTGATCGCCGGCTAAACCGACGCCAGCTTCGCCAGGGGCACGTGACACTACCCCGTCAGCCTCAAAAAAGTCTGCCGTCTGACCGCCCGCGGCACTGAACAGGTCTCCTGCGCCAGACTGCAATTGGCTTTCTCCCGCTTGCTGCTGATGCTGTTGCTGATCGAAGCCAGTCGCGACTTGGGGAGCCGAGGAGGGGAAATCGGGGTCGAAGGGATTCGGTATGCCGGCTCCTGGGGCAGCAGCTTGCGCATAAAGTGACCAAGGTGCATATGGATAGTTAGTCGATTAGACAGAAAGTGTGTAGATGAGATATTTTAAAAGAGATAGAAAAGGGGAACGTGAATGGGAGGCGGTAATTATTCATTTATCCATGAGGTTGTGTTAGTCCATTTGGTGTTTATTTGTGTTATGTGGTGACAAAGATGGGGTGAAGAGCAATTGGTTGCCACCGCCGAAAGGCCGTTCAGAGTGGTTGTATAGAGAAATGAAAGAGACAGAAATACATAGATTAGTTGATTATTCAATTAGTGTTGTGGTATTGTATTTAATCAAGGCAGTGTTGGCACGATGCTTCGCGTTGCAACGACCCGCAACCCTTCGAGAAACTTTTCACTCAATTGTTTTTTATTAAGTTTAATAAAGATATATGTTTAATGAAAATATATTTAAATGTAACATATCCATTGTTTAAAAATTTATATATAATACATAAAAGAATTGAATGAGAAACTTCTCTGTGGTGAAATTAAATAAAAAGTGCATTCAAAAAATTGTACGAAATATATGGAAAACAGATACGGACAAACTATGGACTAATCTAATCCGGTTCTAATACATAACATTATTACTAAAGAAGATGAAAAAATCTAGTTCAAATAATTGTACATTTGATTTTCCATGTTTGCATGTACCTGATTGTGTAAGAAAGTACAGTGAAAAAGAAAAATAATTACTAAAGAAAAAGAATTATTTCGTGGAGTTAGAAAAGAGAAATCTACAATTAGTTTCAAATCTTCAATCATTTCTCTTTTGGTTAATATCCACTTTTGCAAAAACATAAGTTTACAGGCTAGTCAGCAGTAGACCGACACAACTAAACTGATGCTATGTGTTAAGTAAAAAGTAAAAAAGAAATACAGAAGGATCAGATACATCGCAATAACCTCTGTGGCGGTTTCTCCTTACTTACCGGCTTGCTGGTCTTGATTGCCAAAGACAGATGAGAAGTTGTTATCTGTAACAAAGTTATTAGTTGCTGATGGTGCCGCGGTGAAACCTACAAAACCAAAAATCAAAAAGTGTGTGATCAAACTGAAAAAAAATTAAAATAACTGAAGTGTTACACCAATTTTGTCAACGATATCGGTATCTTAAATCTAATTAATTTATAATGTTTAATATACTTAAAAAAGATTATTTGTAAATTAGAATGAGGAATAATTACAAGATATACTCAATGTGAAGTGAAACGTTTAAAATACCGATGACGTGTCTTTTATTAAAATATGATGAATGAAATGAATAAAATAAAAATTGAACTAAAATCCTGTATTTACCATTACCATTAGTCATCCACATATTATTTTGTACCGGAGCCGGCTGTCCAGCAGCAGGTTGGGGTGTTCCGAACATGTCTGCGAATGGATTTCCTGCCAACTGCAGGAGATCATCTGATGCTTTCTATTGTTTACACGTCATTTTATTGAATAAAAAAAAGGTAATACATTAATAAAAGGTTGTAATAATTTTGTAATTAATTAAATAATGTAATACATTATGTACAAAATATTGTAAAATTTTTTTAACCAAACTTATGATTTTAAAAATAGAAGCATTTTTTTATACAATTATATGTAAATGGCTTCAATAGTTTGTACCAAAGTAGAACCTCACCTGATTATCTGCAGCTGGTGCTCCACCAAACAAATCTACAATAGGCTGGCTAGCATTATTAGTTGGTGAGCTGAGAAACGGATTTGTGCTAGGACCGCCGGTCGGAGACTGAACTTTTGCCTATTGAATTAAAATAAATCTTGTTTATGTTGATTTATAAATTATTCCATCATTCTTTCAAACAAAATAAAAAATGAATGATTTGTTATACAATGTAATATTTTACGTATGTATAGAAAATCTATAAGATATTAAATTTTTTTGTATTTATATTTATTTCTTGATAACTTAATCATAACAAATAAATTTTTATAAAATTATTTTTGAAGTTCAAAAATAGCTGCAAATTTGTTTTCATAAAAAAAAATTTTGATAAAATTTATAAAGGTAAATAATTTTAAGTCACAAAAATATATTCAAGTTTTTTTCATTTAACATTGTAGATTTTAGTAAAATAAAATCCAAAATGGAAACTCAGACACTCATAATTAGAACAAACACTTTTGTTTGGACTACGAACAACAACCTTGTACTGATTCATAACAGCTTCTTCTTCAGCGAGGGCCTGCTGTCTAAGCGCTTCATCAATGTGTCCGTTACCGGTCTGCTCAAGCCGTTGATTACTCGCTGCTGTACCGAAGGCAGTGCTGGTGGAAGATAGGGCGGACACTCCCGACTTTACATTCGTTCGATTGCTGCTTTGTGGGTGGTTTGGAAGTCGTAGAAAGAGAGAGAGAGAGAGAGAGAGAGTGGCGATGATAGTCGATGGGAATAAGAGCATAGCAGGATCAGCATAGGAAATTGGGTGAATTAAGAAATAGAATGGTGACGAGACATTTGATGAGGGAAGTTGAAATTTGAGAGAGATAAAAAAAAGAGGAGAAGACAAAAAGAAAAAAACCGTGTAGTACATATAAATGCAGATTTACGTAAAATTATGTATACGTGTTTATAGTGTTTTGATTTTAGTAAAATTGTTTGTCTAAAATGTTAGTACAGTTATTTTTTTCATTCAGTGAATCGTAACATGCCTAATGACTACTTATATCGAGCCTGAATAAAAAATGCATATTGATCCAATTGCCATGTAAAAGTTTCTGAGTAATATTTCATTAAGTTTTTTTTGAAATTATTATAAATAATAATCACTTTTCTTCCAGACTGATCAAGTACATTAATGTGTCAAAATATTTGCTCAGTTATTTGTGCATTATTAAAATTAATTCTCCTACATATATACATTGTACGACATGTCGATGAATATTCTCATGCTTACACATTATACTTATATTTGCTATTTAAGTATGTTATATGGTGGTTCCATCCAGTTTTCAAATGAAATAAGATTATATACAACTATTTTTGTGTTTAATCATTTCAAAATTTAAGTTATTTTTAAATGGTAAATTAAAAAAAATGTGATCCAATGGAAAAGCTTCTTATTGAAGCATAAAAATACTTATAGTAACCCCAGCCATTCCGAAATTTATGAAAGAACTATGTAGGAAGTTTTTTTTTTGTGCATTTGAATTAAAAAGAAAAATATAACGGTTGCATTAAATATATTTAAAAAATTGCACTTCGATCTAATTTAATTCTAAATAAATCAGAGGTTAACTACATTTTCTTCGCGTCAAATTCACACAATTAAAATTATGTTAAATAATTAATGTAGTTCTAAAATATCTGCGCCACATTTCATATGACACAGCATGATGGAACCACCTTAGACTACTCATGAAATTGAATTTACTAAATCACATAATACAGACATAGTTCAGCATAAAAACAAAAATGTTTTTTAACGTCAAAATGTTTGTAATGGAATGCATACATATTAAAAATTCTTAATGTTTATTTTATATTACAATATTGAATTTTGAATTTTTTACTTTCATATTGCTTGCTTCTTACACCACTCGATAGATTTTAAAATTTTGTACTTCTCAAATGATTAAATTACTAGTATCATTAATAATCATTTATTTAATGTAACTATATTAATTAATAAAAAGGAAACCATGATAATTATAATAGCTGGTTGATTTTTTATTATAGATAATATACTTGAAAAATCTGCAGTTTTTTAAAATAAAATTTATCAAGTGATACAAACCTGCAAATTAAATTTAGTTAACATTTTTACAATTAATAATTACAAACCAGGATGAACTTTCACAGTTTAGAAAGGTCCCATTATGTTCGAAATTTGATATTAAACAATTTTCTCTTTATACAACTTAAAATTTTGTTTGAAGCGATTTTGTAAATCCAATAATTGCTGAAATCTAATACCATAAATATTACAAGCATAATATTAGAATTACACAGACACATCAAGCTTATGGGTTAGTCGGTGTACACCTACATGGTGAATAAATAAAAAGTATAGCATTCATCAATAATCCTGATGTATACATTAATTACATTAATTTTATATATTTTGTTAATAAATTGGATATCACTTATTACGTGAAAGGATTTGGTTAATTCTTACTAATGAAATAATCATATTTATTTATTTTCTAATTAAGATGTTCTAAAAATTATAAATAAACTTATAAAATAAAGTTAAATAGATAACTATACATATCTTTTTTCATAATCTACATCGCAATAGTTGAAATCACTTATACCAGTATTAAAAGATTTTTATTAATGAATTTATTGTGTATTATGGTTAAAATACAAGCAACATCGTTACAAATTCATAGTGCATTCAAATCAAATTTTGTGTGGTTCGAAATGATAATATGTATCAAATTAAAATTGTGTAAATTTTGTGCGTTTAAAAAGAAAACATAAAATTTGGTTTGGTGAATAAATGTTTCAAGATTTTAGTGCACGTGAAATGATTAATGCAAGGTTCTTGGATAGGGTGGTGATAATAGGAAAGGTGTGAAGGGCATGTCCACATAGCTAATAGTTACCATAATTGCTCACATATAATTGCTCATTTTTTTAACTTAATGACTACCGAGACTTTATTTGATAATCGAAATCAATTTTTGACAATATTAAGATTAAAACGTAAAAAATTGAGCACAATTAGTTACCTTAATTTATATTAATTTAGATAGATTAAAATTAATAATTAGAATTTTAAGCAATGAAAATTTATGGACATGCCAAAGTGAAATTTCCAGTTATATCCCATACATATAGAAATACTTTATTGAAAAAATTAGAAGGAAGAATCCGAATTCTTCAAGAAAATCATATTTCAAATAATTCGATTCGACACTTATGTATATGTATATATATATATATATATATATATATATATATATATATATTTATATTTATATTTATATATATAAATAGATAAAGTTCAGTGGGAAGAGAAATCTGCCTTTCTGTAATTGATTAGTTAACATTTTCGTTAATAATTTATTAGTAAAAGTAATTAAGTTAATTGTTAATAAATTCAAAAAATCACCTTCCCACTGGTGCCCGATTAACATAAGAATATTGAAAACAAGAAATATCACGCTTGGCTTACCTAGCTGACTGAGTCGGCGTATTAGCTGCTGAACCTTTTCTACCTTCCAATGAGGCAAGATGCTGCTCTAATGCATCTAATAAACTACTTGGAGCCTGCAAAATAATAAAAATCACATTAAATTGTATTATTGACTTTATGGTGAACAAATTCTTTGAAAAACAATTAGATTTTACCTTTGTGAGATCTGGAATGTCACCTTTATCTATGCCTACGTTCTAAAAAATAACATAAGATGGTTAAACTACGATAAATTTAAATTATTTTTGTATATAAAAAGTTAACTGAATTCAAATATCATATATGAATTTAAACTGACCTCTGCAACTTTAAGGAATTCTCCTACTCTATCCATTCTAATAAGGAATTTTTTGTACAAGTCCAAAGCATCTCGACACTGCTTTTTATTCATATCGAAATATTTTTCTGAAACACATTTAAATAAACAAATATTTTAGGATAACTGTAATGATTAGCAAATTATAATTTAATTAAAGTAATTATTTAAAACTAAATAACACAACATCGCTGAAAGTGTAGATGAATTTCATTTCTCTTTTAGAATCAAAGTATCCACCGAAATTATTCAGGAGTGCACTGGAAACTATATTCCTTAAAAGAATGCAATATATATATATATAATCTTCTCACCTAAGAGATTAATAATTCCGTCGTTGTAGCACGCGAAAAGCCGAATGAGATCTCGAAAGAGGAGCATGAATGCCGTGCTGATGACTCCGTTCGTGAGATCATTGGCAGAGCAGTCAAATTCAAGAAGGGAATCCAGCTGAGCCTGCAATACGGGCAGAGTCTTCAGCAGCTTCTCAGCGTTCATTGTACGCAGCGTCCCATCCTCTTTTCTATAATCAAGGAAAAATAACACATTCTCAATGATTTAAATACCACTATTTCTATATGAAGTTATTGTAGCGCAGCACGTGCATTGAAAGTGGAATAATGCTCAGTTTTATAGCTCGTTTAGTCCAATATCTAAATATTTAATAAAGAGATCAACTTCTTCATCAAGTTTTTGTAATAAAGTTGCTACTATTTTCTGACTATTTACTTAGAATTATTATCAAAGTATTTAAAATAATTTTATATTAAATTTATTAACTTTATGTAATGTTCGTTAGTTACTGTAGCTTAGTTTTGCATAATAATCTTAAACTTCTACAAATATTAATAATGATTTAGCTATTTTAATCATAATTGACCGCCTATGCTATCTGTTTACAGCTCTTTACATATTCAATACTTTTTAACACGCAACTCAAATGGAAATTATGCATATGTAGATAAACTATATATAACGATTCGTATTCACAATGCGCTATCCTACCATAACGATCAATAAAACTTGAATGATAATTCTTTGGCGGCATGAGAGCTTTTTAATTAAACAGTACTTTAAACTTTAAGTGCATTTTTTATATGAACGCCTAACGAGGAACTCATAAATAATAAAAATTGCGACACTTACCCCCTCTTGACTTTGCAGAAATCGAATGCCACGGTCCTGTACGAAAGGGCTTTTTCATTTAAGTATTTCGCGTACCTCCTGATGAATGGTGACATGTCGTACCCTAAAAGTGTCATTGATATAATTAGTGTAAGTTTAATTAAAATAAACCGAGAAGTTCGAACTACAATTTTTGCTCTCTACTCTATCGTTCTAAATAAAAAGAAAAGGGAAATACATAAAAAATATTTTTTTAATATTAAGAAATATATTTTTTTAAATTAATAAAATCAAAAAGTAAGTTATAATTCACAATTTTCTCAATAATCTAGTTAAATTATTCTTTGGGTGTATTTAAATGTATCCATAAATTTTTTTTAATCTTATTATCAGTAAATTAATAATTAAGAATGTAAGTAAAAACGAAAAATTGTAATAAGTTCGAGCTTCTCATCTTTAAAAATACATCGAAGATAACAATAAGCACATGTATTAATCAATTCCCATTAAGATCGCATAAAGGTTAGTAATCCACTAAAAGAATAAAGATAAGATTATAAAGATGATTGAAAGTGATCTAGAACTCACCAACGCGTGCTCCTGCTGCGCCCACAGAACAGAAAGAAATTTATTCCAGGTTAGTCAAGGCGCCAAGAGTGACGAGAATTCAGACAAGGGTACATTTAGTTAATTATTAATCGTTACATAATGTACTTTAATTGTCCAACGGATAGCATGTACATATGCGTCACGATACGCATTTTATATCTATCCATTATAATAGAAATAAACGTTTTGGTATAAAACAATCAAATGGTTACTCATTTAAATCATGTTATGTTATATAATACTACATTATTAATTCAAAGTTCATGTTTCATTCACAATAAAATCTGTTTTTTGAGGACAATTTAAAAACCATTAATTGATATTACGATGATAATCAAAATTAATCAGCAATATTGATATACGAAATTTCTTATTGGTAATTATTATTAAATTCACATGGAACTATAATTAATGTATATTAATGCTAAATACTATATGCATAACTAGAAACATTAAAGATAAAATTTTAAATAAAGAATCAATTTTTTTAAATTAAAGTACATTAACAGTAGTTTTAAAGTAAATTATTTAATTAATCTGACTTAAATTAATAAATATATCGATGTAAATAAAAATTCTAATTTTATAATATCAAAAAATAACCCTGTCTGATTAAATATTAAAAATGTTTCATGAATAGATAACAGAAGTTACTACTTATTATTAATTATTTATTAAGAGTAAGAATCGTTAATGAGTACGTATTTATTATTGAGTTAATGATCATTTCTGTATTTTGAAAAATAATTACTAAAAACTCTTTATGCTTTTTATCTCGTAATAGTATGACATTTGAAAAATAAAAGTACCAGTAATACTCTCACAACTATTAAACCCTAGTTATAAATGCAAGATTCCAATTCATTGTGTAATTATTTTTACATTATTAAAATTGAAAATTAAAAAAAATACCACAGTCTGATAAATACCACACAAGTTATGTTTATTAAATTTGGTATGTTATTCCAAGTAACTACTGCTTTAATTGTCATCTTAAACGAAGTAAAATACAAAAGAGTTTTCCTCTTATAGAAATAAGTATTATTAATTGCTTTTTAGAGGAAATGAAATTAGAGCATGAACTTATTGGGCTCGTTCAAATTTTCTCACATTTTTTTCCTGTGCATCTTGATGACTTCTACGCGACGAAAATTAAATATGATTTAATAATAAATCATGAAAAAACCGATTCATGAAAATCCTTCTCCTAGCACTGTTAAGAAAGTATACATACTTAAATTCAATAAATAGGTAATACTGTGAGTATTAAATATTTTATTTACGTTAATGGATATTGTTTATTACTTTATTAAATATTTGGAAACCGTGAGATTTAATCCTAGAATTAGCATATTAATAAACTATAAATACTGTTACAGAAATAACTTTTTTATCCCTTTCCTTATTCTTAACGCAATAGTGTAATATAGCTGTTTATGTATAAAACAAACAATTTCAATAATTTAAGTGCTCTAAGAATCAACTCGTAAAAAATTTATTACAAATAATGTTTTAAATTTTCTATAATGAATAAGCAAGAATTTAATTAGTACGTTAAGATTCTAATATGAATATATGGGTGCAAGAGTAATTAGTGAGAATTTAACATTTTTGAAATGATCTGTGGAGGGTTATTAATTTTAGTAATAGAAATGCAATGCTTCCCAAATATTTGTATAGTTCTTATGTATAAATATAGTTACCTTGTACACCACTTTTGTCGAGAAAATTACTCAGCTGAAACGTACTATTGCTGGAAGCGAGATACTGCGTAAACCTCTGTAATATGGTAAAAATATTTTATAAAATTACGTTACTTTAACTGTCAGCTAAAAAGTTGTTGATACCTTATTATGAACAAACAGAATGTATTTAGAAAATTATTCGATATCAACGCGAACACGTGTTTTTATGAAGAAATAATACAGTGTAAAATGTTATTTTATTTACAATCAAGTGAAAATATCTAATAAAATTACGTTTATTAAGAATATATTATCTTATACATTATTAATTATCTCATACATTCTGCAATAATTTCGATTAATACCAATTTTTGTAAAATTTAATTTATTACCATATAATAAAACAAACACAATAAATATTTATATCAAATAACATAGATGTCCTTGGAGGAAAATGAGTTAGTTTTTAAGAGTTTTTACCATAAACGTTTTAATGAAAAACATCATCAATGAATAAAATTAACCGATAAATCGAATGAAAATCATCTAAGAATGTGAGCATCTCCTAAAAGATAAGATATCTAAGACTTGTATGTTTTTCTATGTTTTATTTTTAATTAATTAGTCAGTCAGTTCCAAAAACCTAATTTAACCTATAAATTCTATGAGAAAGCTGATAAGAAATTTATTGAAACTTCACAACGACAATTATTTCTTAAATTATTTATATTATAAATCAAACCTTAAAAGAGATAATATAAATGACAACCGAGAAATTGAGGGATTCAAAATAAAGTTCGGTCGCGTAAACGGATCAGTCTGTGCCGTGTCGTCGTAAAGTCTGCAGTGAAGGCTAAATAAAGCTTCCCCCAATGTCAAGTTGAAGCGTGACAAGCTGCAGGTGCCACGACTGCGATGCTCACCCGCGTGAAGTAAAAATAATTATCGCACGTGCCTTTGCTTAGTTTCTTCTCCGACAATCCCCGAAATACAGTCGAATGCCTCGAAAGCTTTCGATAGGCTAAAGTTTTTCTTTGAAGATTTATGCACTACTTAGCTGATACTACTAAACTCCTCATATTGCTCACTATAAGCTTAATAAATATATAATTAATAAATTATGATTAATTTTTATGAGTCAAAACACGCATAAAAATTTTCTGTGGAAAACAGAAGTTCAAACTTTTGTAATTCTTTAATATACATACAGCATTGAATTTTGTTTACTATACGAAATCTTTTCAAGAGTCAATATTTTAAAAAAATATTTTATCTGCTATATATTTAATATTATTACCTCATTCCCATAACACATCATATGATGTACTGTGATTAGTGCTTTAAACACCACCGTCCAATTTGTGTTTTGTGATCGCTCGATGAGCAAATTCGCCAGTTGTGGAATAGACACATTTGGTTCGTTCGTGCAGTGAACTAAATCTGTAACAATAAAATGACATATTTAACATCATTAAATTAATTATAAACAATTTTTATATTTTGAACCGTAATTTTATAAGTTAAAATAATATATATAAAATCGCAACTAGAGGTCTTACGTAAAAACAATAGTGAGAAACGATTTAGTTCCCACAGTAACTTAAAAGAGTAAACTTAGGTAACCTTGACCTGTACCACACCTAGTCATAATAACAATAATCTTAATACGAACCTCGCAAAGTTCTTTTACAAAATCGTGAAAGACGTCCATGTATATCAATAAATCGCAAATTACAAATGAATATTTGCCTTAGTCGTCCTTAAAGGGGGGAGGGGGTACATACAGTTTGATATGTCTTAAAAAGTAAGGAATTCACTCGAGAATTCACTACAGCCATTATGTGTAACTAATATAGGCATACGAGAAAGGATCCCCTGATCAAGTAATCTGTTGCCTTCTAGGGTGTGCACGGATGGAGAGCGATCTTTTTTCTCATGTTGAAACCGTTCTTTAGTCGCACGTTTTGTTCTTGCTCGTCTGCTTGTCAGTCCCTTGAAGCACTTTGCGTGATTTACTTGCACCCGGTCCAAGAAGTCGCTGTTGTGCATTTAATTACAACTGCACTTCGGCATGCTCTGATTGTTCTACTTCATTTTCCGTAGCTACCGTACCTTATAAATGAACATAATAATTTTTTTCTAGTAGGTCTAACTCTTTTAACGACTTCCCAAGCAGCTGCACTACTTCAGATTTTACGATTCAGTACTCACTTTTCTATTCACATGAATTTTTATGAAGTAAATAATACTTCGCTTTTATAAAACTATTCGATTAAATATTATTAAATAAATTGAAATTGTAATTAAAAAAATTAAAATTGATGTTTATTATAATATCGCTTTTTTATCAAATAAAATAGTAATTATACTGTACTTTTGCATACATTATAAGCTTGATATGTAGAATCACTTAAAAATAGACCAGTCCAAGCGTATGGTATCGTATTTTTCGAGGTATTTTTTATTTTCAAATCTAAATTAAGCTTTGTAACTATGAATATCTAGGTACTTAATAAACATTAAATAATAAATAAATACTCAAGTTAAAGGCATTTGAAATAAATTTTCCTAAATAAAAGTATAATTTTGATCATTGAATACATGCAACGATAATTTATTTTCTAATCTGTTCTCTATTATCGAACGTTCAATTGGGGCATAATTATTTTAAATAAAACCAAACATATTTACTTATAAAACCAGTGCATTATAGAATCATAACAAACACATAAGTTACCTTAATCTGAAGAAACTCAAAAATCTGTTCTATCAGTTAAGTAATACTCAAGACGTTGAAATGCGTGTCCTCGAGTAACAGTGCGAAAGGCAACCTTAATCTTACAATTATGCCCTTTTAGTTGACCTAGTTAATTGCCCGAGGAGAGGTGCTAACATTCATATTCAAACAGAAGTACAATAACTCGAATTTATGACGCATCGAAATGCTGGTTTTCTCAAAGATTTAAAGTATAGATAAAAAAATTTCCTTTGAAAATTTTATATATTAATTTTTCTTTTTTAACTAAAACTTGAAAATTAAATTTTAAATGAGATTAAATAAACCTTTGAATAAAGAAGGAATATAAGTTTAAATAAATAAAATAAGAGCATGGAAAGATAGGCTAAAATAAAAATACATTTAACATTAAATGTGTAAAAATATGATATAAACACAATGATTAAATAGATGATTTCATATCGACAATTTTGTATTGTATTTTGGTGATAAATGCTACGCAGTCAGTGCAGTTATCATGCGGTGGTCGATGCTTGGCGGTAATTAGTGGTAGCCTAACCCTAAGATAAAGAATGAGCACCATCTTTTTATCAGTTTATCATCATAAAATGTCGCCTCCTTACCAATACAATGATGATATTTTTTGCTATAAAATGATGATATTCGAAAAATATGATGAAATTATGATGATAATATCAGAAAATATTCTTATAGGGCGTTAAGAGTAGAAACTTTAGCACCCTTAATCGCGAAAAAAGAACGGCTGTGTAATCGAATAGCTTCGATATATGAGCCCTAATACTAGTAACTAAGCCGACAACATGAAGTTCTTCGCTTGAGCGCGTAGCAGCCCGCAAAACAATAAAGCAATTGCATCAGAGCATTGGAGCCTTCAACGTAAGCTCCGTATAAGCACTCATCAAACAAATCACTTTCGCCGCATTAAATGCATGGTGTAGATTTTTCCCGTGTAATTTTTATTTCATATTTAACCGTCTTGTTGTTTTTAATAAATTACGTAATATTTTCATCTCACCTGCGATCTCTTCATAATTGTTTAGTAACTTTTACAACGGCATATGAGCAAGCACTTGACGCAAAAATGGATAACTGCAACACTGTTGATTTGCATTATTTTTTATAGAATAAATTTATATTTTATTGATAAGCGGAATTAATTAATCTGACCCTTAAATTTTATAAGTGAAATGACTACGTTTATGTCAAACTCGTCTGACCTCTCACCACTGTTATCGACGCAAACATCCTTGATTTCATTTAATTTAACAAATTATTAACAAACCCGAATTTTCTGATTAAAGTTACACATATCCTGGTAAAAAAGGACCAGTTTTCATGTCGAACGTGTTACTATCTATATAGTTTTACATATTAAAAACAAAAGTGCAAATATAATAAAAATCATATAAAATCATTATCAAATATTAAAACACAAGATTATTATATATATATATATATATATATATATATATATATCTTCCATCTTAAAAAATTTAAATTAATTATAAGTAATTAATTATAAGTAATTTATAAAATAACTTATCTTATTACATATATTCATCGTCGATCATTGTGCACACCTCTTTTTAGCATTGTTTCTATTTCGACTATTAACTCTACGAACGTAATCAGGCATTCATTAAGCAACAAATTGATTTGCTATGGCGGAAAAATTCGAGGAAAATTGAATCACGCGAACTATGATTAATGCGCATACATATCGGAAGAAGCAATTTGAAGCAAACGCGCCATCGCCAATCCCAAGCGATCGACGAAGCAATGTTGAGTAGAACCAATGCATCAATCCCACTGATTGCTTCGATCTAGAAGATGAACCGCGACACCACGGATCTAGACCAAGATTGCATCGAAGACCCAATTATTTGCATATTGAATTGTTATCGAATAGTTAAGGAAGCCCACTGACTCATTGTTTAATAAACATTTTGATGTTTTAACATATTATTATATCTATTAGAGCTTCACGTAAGTTCACGTACAGAAAAAAATGGGATGAAATAAAATGGAACGAATGGAATGAAACGAAGTTAGGCATTTTGTTGAACTCATAAACGGAAAAAATAAACACGTAATGTGCACCATAGTTTTTCATGTCTACGTGAACAATCTGTCCCTGTTAGATGACTAGATATATGTCTGGACCTTATCTCCAGGTACCCAAACACCTAGTACGTATATTGATATGCTTATATTCCTTGCTATAAAATGGCACTATACATACACAAGAAAGATATATGTAGAGAAGATGGGAAAATTGCTCACTATGCTTAAATTTACGAGACAATCTCAACATAGGTACGCGGTATATGCAAACACGATCAACTGGAACAAGCAAGAAGATGCCATATTTATAGGAAATGAGACGAGTTATTCTTGCCCTTTGATTTAATGCGTTTGTATACCAGAGAGCCAATCATTAAATTCCTCTAGCGTAATTTATCTAGGGCCTTCTTTGATCGGCAGAAGGGTATAGAATCGAACTTATTTAATTGCACAATAGTCAAATTGTTAATACTTAGAAAAGAGGGATGCGAGGGATCGAGTAAATAACTGGGAAGAATCCGATTAATGGCACTGAGAGAAAAATCTAGTAATAATTACTTTTAGAGATTAATAAACCGAAAACAATAAAATTTAATAGGATTCATTTCTTAATTCTTTAGGGGCTAATCGCTGTATTTCTATCAAAAACATATGTAATTAGAAAATCACTTCCTAAAAAGTTAGAACGAATCCTATCAAATTTTATCGTTTTCGGTTTACTAATCCCGGTAACAAATATTCCTATACTCTTCTCTCTGTGTAAATATTTAAAAAAATAACTTAAGTATATTGCAATGATAATTTACTGCCTGTTATACATGGAATTCAAAGGAAATTGTGTATGAGGTGCAAATGTACACAGAAAAATATTATGAAAAAAATGCACACACTTAATTTAGACTAATATGAAACGACCCAATTATTCCTTACTTTCACATCGGTAAATGCATTAATTCAATACCTATGTATTGGTTTTGTCCTTTTCATTATTATATATCAACTGAATTAATCGAATTTCAAACTATAATTTTCAACTATATAAATAACGGATATAGACATTAAATTAATAATATAAATATTCCATTACAGTAATATATATTTGGTACATAAATATCGTTAACCAGAAAAAATAATATAGAGCTCGCCTTCAAAAAAACGTCATGCCAATGAATAGTTTTACATCCTTCTATGCCACGAATAAAAACAAAAAAATGAAATAAGACTTTTTATAATTTATTCTGAAAATAGTTGCAAATATTTGCGGATTGATGTCAGTAAAGTATAAATTGTGTTAATAATGTGTTCAATTTACCACACATTGATTCTCACTTATTTTACTACAGGGGATCCGAAAATGTTTATAAAAGAACTGACTGCGAGAAATATAAAACATACTACGCTGAGTTCGACACTACTCGAAGAAAATGAGAGAATAATAAAAAAGGAAGAAAGCCAAGAATCTCGCCAAGAATATTATACTGCCAAAACGACCGGAAAGTACGCGCGGCCACACAAGTGTGTGTGCGTGTGTGTGAGGTACGCACAATTTCCGCTAATATTTATATCGTCAACAATAATGTCGCAGCAGTGTTACAGATAAAAACTAAATACTGTTAACGTCTCAACACATACATGTCGATGAGGTCCAACGTTTTTATATCGCACTGGCTAACGCGTGACAATGACTAATATAATAAATGACTAAAAGTAATAGTGCCACTGTATTCCACTTTAGATCATGAAAGTAAAGAAAGATTCAAACTGAATTGGCTCTAGCTTTGGTTTAGTTTTTAATTTTATATTCTTTCGTAAAGCAAACATCTTTAAACATGATACTATTTATTAATAATATTGTTTCGCAAATAGTCACAATGTGATATATATTGTAGAAAATGTTAGAAACTTTAGCAATTCAATTTATACAAAAATTTATTAAAAACGTATAAAAGCATGATTTGAAAAAATCAATTTATGGTAGTATTTGCATTTGACGTGAGACTACATTTAATATTTTTTACTTTATGTATAAAATAATAAATTTACTACATCTTAATATTACAATTTTCTTTCAGCAGTAGTACGATTACTACCTTCAGAAAAATTAGAAACTTTTCGCTCAACAAAATTTCAATTTTACTCAACCTCTTACATAAATTAAAAAAACTATGATTTACTATAAGCGAAAGTTTTATATGCAAATATACCTATAATTTCTTTAATTATTTTTACTATAAATTTTTTTAAGGAGTATTTGTCGAAGAAAAATGCAGTATTAAAGCATAAGATAACAATATGTTTATGAATAAATGAAATCAAATGAAACTTTATAAATGTATATAACATAATTTTACATGAAATAGAATCGAAACATCATTAGTTGGAAATGCATTTTCTGTTTTATTTCTTACACACTTTTTCACTTAATAGTCGTGAAATTGCAAGTAACCAAGTGCATCTTTATTTTTATTTTTCTTATACTTACTTATGATATTGCCTTTCTTGAAAAACAATTTTTTAAATCTCAGAACAACTTTGTTTTATATTGAAAAAATCTTTAGAATAACATCATCCTAATAATACATGCAGTTAAACATATAAAGAAGCACCTGTATTTATACCAAAAAATCTGTGAAAGTTAAACTTTTTGAAAACTTCGATAATAGCTTAATGTTCTCTTGATGCAAAAAGCATTTATTTTCATAAATTCAGCTTCTGCGTTATAACTTCACCTTCGCCAAGAAGCCACAAAGAAAGCTGCCCTCGACGCCCTATCTGTCTTTCAATACTGAAACAAAAAGCGGCCTGGAGGGTTGAACAAGACTAGCTCCCGAAAGAACCTATCCTCCGCATATACTCTTCTCAATCCCCATGCAGGAGTGACAAGCAATGCCCAAGCGACTGCCTCCTTGTCCAGCTCAGTATCAACGCCCTTAACCGACCTCGTTCCTCTAACGATTTTCTGTGCGCGCGTCAGCCACGTGACTCTTTTGACGAACAGTATCTCTCTCACTCTCTCTCCCTCTATAACTCTGCATTTACGGGGGAGATATCCATTCACCTCCTCGCGCCTTCTCCCTCTAACACGTGAAGCATGACGTCGACACAGATGACGCGGAAGGCCATCGCAACAAGCCACGGCCATGGGGAAGTAGTGCACGAGATTTTTCCCTGGGTCGAGGACGGCCAGCGCTATACATAAGACTGACTGTGATTAATAATCACGTGGCACATTTTCCGATGACCGATGGTAACGTAGCGACAGATCCTTTTAAAATAAATATATATGCATTCGCTCGATTCGCAACCAATTTGTTTGAATGAATCCTTTTCAGTTCATCTGAATAGTGAAAAGATCGCACATAAAAATAAAAATTAAATTGTTAAGTTTTAACAATCAATAATCAAGCGAGGGCACGACAAACTATCAAAAAATGATAAATCGTAGACGAAGCAATAAGCACCTCGTTGGCACCTTAAAGCTCGATCAATCGTCGAAGGGAATTTTTGCATTGGTGTAACTCACTATATAGCAACGAGTGAGAAAGGACGTGGACACGCCGTCCGTTTGCAACTTATGTTCACTTTGACCGAGATCCCGGATCAAGCTATCTTTAGAGGATGGCGAATGCGCCAGTGCCAGGTCATGACTTCGCACCGAATTTTCGCATGCAGTCCACGTTTAGAATTAATATGTACACTTGTAGAAAGCCCCTTATTTTGAGTTAAGCTAAAACTGCGAACTTCAAAGATTTCATAAAAATAAATATTTATTTTTTTTTACTTTTCATTAAATTTTTTTTGCTCGCTTAAATTTCACGCACACCTAAATTGCTAGTATTAATTGATATTAAATATTATTTTTAAATAATTAAATACACCATACTAGGAATTAATATTTTAGAAAATGATTAGAAAATTACTAGAAAATCAATATGCTCGTATTTTTAATATATTAGACAATTCTATGTAAATATAATAAAAAAATTTATTATTTGAATTAAACAAATACTTTTTAATATTTTCGAGTAAACAAGAAGGTTCAACATTTCTACATTAATTTTTGGCTATTTTAAACATACCTACATTAATATTTTTATCAGATTAATATCATCTAAGAAGACAATATGAGAAGAAAGAAAATAAACGAAAACATCATTAAATATAAACTCTCGTTGCAAGTTTACTCCAGAGTCCTATTTACCCGTCCAATTAAAAGCTTGACTTGACTCCTCGTGGAAATGTGAATAATAATCGCCTAATAGTTCTATCTAAGAGATAAAAAGAAGACAAATTGTCACTCTTCGTAAAGTAGAAAAAACATAATTCTGCAAATGTCTTCATGTATATAAAATATGAATTTTATACATTTAAAAAAATATTTACATCGCAATAAAAATAAAATTATTAATCTTTATGACACCTGCCACAGATTCAAAAAGATATTTATATCATAAAAGGAAATAAATCGTTCCAGTATCCATATTTTTCTTAATCAAGATTTGTTGTAAATAATAAACATCAATTTATTCCAAAAATATGTCTATTCGAGGTTCTAAATGCTAAGAAAGAGATAATCGCGATTCGCGACCTATGCGTGGATCCTTCTTCGCCTAAAGACAATGACTCATCGAGTCAAGTAAGCCGTCTGAGCGAACATTCGACGATCGATGAAAGATGCTCGGAAAAAAGTCTCCCGCACCTGTTAAAACAGATGCTCCTGCAGTACGAATGCAACAAAGCGAAACGAATGCGCCGTAATGGAATCAATTCATGCGATCGCGGGAAATTCAAGAGATTGCTCCTGTGGTCAGGAATATCTTTGAGAATATATATCAACTCTGTTGATTTATTTTGTATAATATACAAAACATATGTACATGTGTATATATATATATAAAGTGTGGAAATTATAAATAATATAGTATGTCAAATTTTTTTAATAAAGTTGCTTTTACCTTATTCAACTTTATTTCATTTGCATACCATTCTAATACAATTTGTACATGTACATTTCAAATAACACATTCAAACTGAAAAAAAAGCTTTGTTGTGCAAATTGACAGCGCATTATCGTCAAAAGTACGTTGCCCCCATGTTTAACACGCTATTCGTTGAAATGAGAAAAGGTGCACAGTTAAATCAATTATTCAAGGCACGATATGTAGCTGAGTGCAGTGTTTGAAGATTCTGACTGACTAAATCTTTTAATCTATGCGCGATAAATATTGGAGGCGATTTCTGATTAGACCGCACATAGTCGCAGGCACTTTAAATTCGATAATTATACACCCAAGTGGAAGAACGACGCGCGTCCGCTGAACGACCGTTACCGGATCAAGTGTTTTGCGCCTCCTCGTCGCTTTTCCGTTGTTGTGCGCTAGTAAACGCCCACGGGATGTGAGCGCACGCGACGACGCTCCGCAGGCTTCCAGAGAAGCAGACTTATTATCGGCACGTTCAATCGAGCATAAAGCGGTGCGCTTCTCTTGCTATTGATATAACTTCAGATGTGAAATCGCAGCTATTACCATTAGCAATCGAGTATTTAGAACGACTTCATAATGGTTATTACACGACAAGACATATATATTTTTCTTGTAATATTATCATGTACACTAGTTAGACATTCCTTTATATTTTCTCTGTTTTATCAGCAAATATTTAACATAACTGTCGCATCTTCAAAACAATTATTTCATCTTTTTATAGGTACGATTAGAATCTTTCGAATGAAGATCTCTTTTATAGCATGAAGTAAATAATTAAAATAATAAAATTGCTTGTTTTTCGTACACGAGTAAAATCAAAATCCACTTACTAATTTTAAAGAGTACAGATGTAATTGAAAATTTATATAAGGGAATTGTTAACATATCATTAATACGTACATTACTATACTAACAAAATGGACAATAATTATTGCTAAACAAAATATTTACATGTATTGGCATCACTATTAAAGCAAGAAACCGTGTCACTTGTGCTTAATTAACAAAAGACAGACAAAAGCAAGTGAAACTGTAGAATCGAAACCAACGTTTGCCCACAGACAAAGCAGAGACATTTGTACTCGGGAAATCTTCTTGAGGCATGCATTGTTAATGTGCCCGGGTCGAGAGAGAGAAAAATCTTAGTTTCTCTTATACGAAAGGTAGTCGCAAATTGTGGCTTGGGTACTTTTCCCTTCTCTTCCGCACCTGCTCAATTGTAACCGATGGATCTTATGTGACTATAGACCTTCTTAGCCTACTTTAACTCTGTTATTACAAAAGTAACTATTTTCACACGTTCACCTATGCAAAAATTATGACAAATCATGAGATTAATCTAACGAACATCTCATATAAATTTAATTGTTCTTTAGTTAAAAGGAAAATATGTCTACCTAAAATGTTTATGCAGTAAAATTAGAAAAAACATGATAATTTGTTAATGCTTATACTATTTAAAGTAACACGAAAAGTAGAATATTTATACATTAAATATCTGAAAACTATATTTATTGCTAATAGGAAGTACACTAACGGAATTTCTCTTTCGTGTAATTTAAATATCAACTTTTATCAATCATCCCGTTTTAAAAGAAACGATCAAATAGATTCAGCAAACTATCAAAATTTCCTAAATTGAAATCCAAAAGATTAAATCAATCACGGATAGTACTGGAGAACTTTAGAAAAAAATATTACCAAAGAACGAGAGAAGATATACCAATCGCATGATCTGTGCTTGCAAGTCATTTGCTTATTACGCGCATATACATGTGACTACGTCAGAGTCATTTGATAACCACAACTGTGCTGAAAGAGAAATACATATTCTATAGAAAGTTTATCTGTGGTCACTATATTGATATTCGGAAAGTGGATCCAGTATAGAGCTTTGTCAGCATGTGTTGAAAGGAAAAGTCACTTCGACCATCCCGTGAAGTGAAATAGGAACTTTAATGAACTTGATTGACTATCACACAAAATGCTATGTGTACGGTACGGCATGCGACGATTTATAAGGGACTGATTTCCTAGAACTATTCTCTAATTCAAAGCAAGATTTGGCGAGTGAGCTTATTATGTTATATTTGGCCAGATTTGAAACGTTCCCTTTTTGATTCTTTTTACATATAGTGTTTTCATAATAAATTGAAATTAGAAGTAGATATTAAAGAATTTAAACCATTAAACATGTACAATTTTATATTATAAATATCTTCTAATTCTATATATATATCTATAATTTTCTACAAAACTTATTAACTTATTTCCATCTGTACAAGTTTCTTTAAATTAAGCTTATGCTAATTGATAGTAAATTTTATTTTATCTTCAGATCGCTATTTACATATGATGTGACTTATTTTTACAATTATAATAAATTGAAATATAATTTATAAAATGGTGCCAGTGTTGCAACATACCATGTCGCAAACTCGATTCACTCCACCATTTTGATTCAAATTCAAAACATCGCAACAACAATGTCGAATAGACCAGGTATCTTAAGTTGCACAATTAAACCCGATTATTCTCCAAATCGATGCTATTTTTAGAGTTACAATTTTTTAATTTTTAAAAATTTTTGAGAGACTCAAAAATATTGATTTTGCGGATACATGCATTCTTATTGTAGACTATACTTAAAAATTTGAACAAAAATAGTTCAGATTAGATAATTTATCAAAACCAAAATTAATTAGTAATTTAATAAAATAATGAAATGAAATTATTAATAATGAAATTAATAAAATTCATTTTAATTCTGGATTATGAACTATGATTTTTATAGAATTTGAGCTCTGGAAAAAAATAAACACATGTAATTAAAAATTATATTAAACTTACAACAAAAAACCAGATATTATCTTTTCTGTTTTTAATTGATTTGTTCTTTCTTTAATATGTCTACTTACAATATTGTTAATGAACGGTTTATTATTCATTAATCATTGAATCATAGCGTTAACCTAAAATAAAAACGAAAAGTAAATCATGTTGTCAAAATGTTAAATCAAAAATACTCAGTTCGAGATTCGGTAATCTTTACGGGACAGAGGGGTGTTGCAAGAACGACGCAATACCGACCAGACAACACGCTTTCGGTGGGCGTATAAGTCGATAGGGGAAATCGCCATCAGTGATCGGCTCGTGCCTTTCGGGTCCGAACTGGAATATTGTGCAGCCAACTCAATGATAACTGCTGTTCTTGAAAATATGCGATAAACTACATGGTCCTGCATGTATTAGAAGCTCGATTAGAAGCCATTTATTTTCTTTTTGTTCCAATATCAGTATAGATTAACATAAACATTTGTTTAAAGATGCAATTAAATGAGTCACTAAGTCATTCACTTTGTAGGTGTACATAACAAAATGCAATTCAAAGAGTTATATAATTAGTTTTTCATAGCAGTCTTAAATTTTATCAATGATTGCAGAGAAAAAATTAAACATTACATCATATACGCAATTTTGATTTAAGTCAAGAAACGCATTTAGCCAATCATTTTTGATATATGTAAGTTCGATACCCGCAAATTAACCTCTAAGAACTAAATTTTTAAATTACTTTTATAAAATGTATCATAAATATAAACATGTGTAAACCAAGTTAAAACATTTTCATATGTAAAGAAATAATAATTGTTAGAACTATATTCGTTATTAGAGTTAATTTTATGTACAATAAGCACATTCTAGCACACTGCATTCATTCAGTGTAAAAAACGTAACATAAAAACTTTTTAAAAGTACCAAACCTCAATGCAGTTTTTAAACTGTGTAGGGTATGCTTGATGTAGCTGGAAAAGATCTGGTCAAGATAGTCAATATAAAAGAAATATTACATATTAATCATTTTAATTTACGCATTTAATTTAAAAATATTTACAATAATGTTGTTTTGTTGACTATTTTATTATGTTTGGGCGGTTAAACGAACGATTAAACAAAATAGTATGAGGATCTTAGAGCAAAAGCTTTTGGGTGCCGACGATTGAAATATTTGTTTAAGGGATTTGGAATTTTTACGGTAAATAGGTCCGAAGCACAATAAATTTCACACAATTGCAATTCTAAATATTAATTAGTTGGTAAAAACGTTAACTGCCAATATTGAGTTAAATTAGATACTGTAACCGCGAATGTTAAAAACTAATTATAGACTATAAATTGAATAAATTGTAAGTAAAACATAAGTCTTTGATCAAATGTATAATAAGTAGTAGGATAATCATAACCTTATTTCAATGATAATAATTTGATGATTCTTTAAATAATTAAAAAGTATTACAGTATATAGTGTAATAAAGTTGTCAATGTATTAAGAATGTATATATCCTCTAAAAATGATCTTAATTCCTACGTAAAAATAAAAAATAGTATTTTCTGTTTTATTATTTATTTTTCATATTAATTGTATATACAAACATAATATTTAATATTAAAATACAAGGTTAATTTAGTTAAGATATATTTCAGATTAATTTCTTTTAATTTAACATCATACAAAAATAAACTTTTTTATAAATTAACCTTATATTTTAATATATAACTGTTTCATAATTTAAAGATAACAATATTAAGACACTTTCATTTTACCGTATCATTGCAGCAGTTATCGTAAAGTAATTCTTTTATGATAACTAATTCAGCAAAAACTATTAGTTATTTTAAAATAAACTGTTTAAATACGCTTCGAGATATACCTTAAAAGAAACAATTAATTTCAAAATTATGGAAAGTCTGTTAATTAAAAATGATAATGAAACTATATAAAATTCATATGATATATCTTGTTATTATATAAATAATAACTATTAAAATACATTTTTTGCTCTTCTTTTTCGTATTCGAAGTCATACAAAAGTATGGAAAAGGAAATATTCACCGGTACTTAAATGAATAAGTAATTCTGCGAAGCGACTTCAGCATCGTTTTTACATGATTGTTCCATATCCGTAAACCCAATAGTAAAAAACTAGCCCATCAGCAACCTTAAAAGGCGACGCTCCGGTGCTAACACTTCGAATCGGAAGACGAGTAGATATACCGGATCTGGTATACAGGAACTGAGGATTGGAGATTCGCAAGAAATGTAAAAGGAATAAAATCAAAATAAAAATAGAGAGCAAATGACATATACAGGGTGCATATAAAAAAATTCTATATCTCTATTCTCACATATAGTATAAATTAAATTATTTCGGAGAACAAATAAAAAAATAAATCAAAAAATGAATTGTTGTACTCAACAATACTGTTTTTGATAGTAAAGATTTTTATTTTAGGTGAATTAGAGTATTAAATTATAGTAAAAAATTTACAATAATTGTGTTTTAAATTAAAGACAATATTAGATTAAATAGGTAAGTAAACAAAAACAAAGAAAACCAAAGAAAAGAATATTTATTTATTTTAAAAAAAGTCCTTATCGAGCATCACACCCTTGGCTAACTCAACTATACTTTTTAAAAAAAGAAAAGACTCGTACAACTTCAAAAACAACAATCAACGAAGTATACTTGATTCTTGGATTCCGCACTATGACATATCTCATCATTTCGCAAAACATGTCTTCACTGATTAAAAATTTTACAACATTGTTAACTTCGCTTCATTTACTAAATTGCACACCAATCAAAGAATGTTGTAACTATATTTTATATGTTAGGCAATTCAACTACGAACAACTTATATAAATCAAACTGTAATAAAATGTAATAAACGGTATGATTTATCTTTGCAAAAACTTGTCCAAAAATTAAATGTTACAGGAAACCGCTGCTCAGAAATTAACTATTGAAAATTAGAAACTATTACAAATGAGTTTCGCTAGGTAACATGTAATTAAAAACCTACTTTGCTATTTCTTTCTTTTCTAATCACTCGGTATATTAACATTTATTTATTTTAACAGAATATAATGCAATAACATATATTTCATCATCTAATTGCAATAAAAACCAAAATCAAGTCCAAATCCAAAGAATGATAAACAAACTTTCTTGATTTCTTGATAACCTCAACATCAATACACGCTATCCATCCTTGGATTACGCACGTATTTCACACGGAAGTGCGCGCTTATAAGCGCTAGTCCCTTATCTCGAGCACTTGACGCATGCAAAGCTATGCTCACGTGTCTAACTTCCGAAGAAGTGCTATCCTCTTTCTTCTCTTTGTCACTCCCTCTTAAATGTAGCAATAACATTGAGGGAGATATTTTAGGGTGAATGGTCATACATCTAACTACACCAACTAACCTGTCTGATCGGATGAAAGGTGAAAGAATTTTATAAAAGTTATAGATATTAATTTGGATAAAAAACGTAACCGATCATAAAAAATTTTACTTCTTTTTTCATTTGACAATATACTCAAACAGATGTACAGTGATTAAAAAATATTAATTTTTTATGATATTTGATATGGTTGTAACGTAAAATTTAAACATAATTAATAAGAGATTTATACTCGGATTTATAGATTTACTATTAAATATTTAGGTGTAAAGTAGTAACTTTCCCATCTATAGTTTTATTACAGTCGAGCTAACCATAAGACAACAGTAATAAATGTTAAAAAAAAAGAAGAAAATTAAAATGGTTGTTAGCTGCAATCTTAGCAAAGAATATCCAAGGATTCGGCTGCTCTCCGGGCTTTTGCATTGCACAAATCCGCGGTATAAGTCGCTTGCTTTCACAGGAGCGACCTCAAACGTGATGAAATCAAACTCTATAACACTAACTCAGCTATGGTCGAAAGCCTCACGAGTACTGCACAAAGCCAAGCTGCAGCTGACCGCGCACGTTCGGCTCCGCGGAACTGGAAAACTCGGATTTTCAAACGAATGCAGTCTATGCTACCCTGTTCTACTCGTTTATTAATGAGAATTTTCTACATTTTAATTGTGTAGGTTGAAAAACTTTGGAGCACGTACAAGGGACGCTCTAACATTACTCTAACAACGCTTTAAACTTTGTTTTGCTTGTAATATTTACGAGCGAATCGCTTCGAGCGTGAAATAACCAACACTCATCCAGGCAATACCTTTTAACGGTAGAGACGATTTGCTTTTGTAACAAGTAAACAAATGCTGTCAATGTGTTTTTGACGACTACATTTAAGGAAGAGTCATTATAGGTTCTGTATTATTTTAAGGTATGTGGTATTCTATTCTCGTAACAATTTTTTTTTTGTTTTTGATAATTATAATTTAGCTTATTTTAAAAACAATTAAATAAATTAGATACGTAAAACAATTAATCTTTATTTAATTACAAAAGTTGAAAAAATGTGCTTTAACTAATTAGCTGCTAGAAAATGCAGATTTTTCTTGGAATTATTTGAAAACTTGCATCTACATCTTATAATGAATATAAAATACAGTTAAGATGAATCTGTTTGTTCTTTTTAATGAGGAAATATATATATATATACTTAATACCTATGGGAATCATAGAAACCGCCAAATAGTCAAACATTAAAAACATACAGTTGGATTTACTACTTCCTTTTATAGTCTGATTGGATTGTTACACTCGGCTTCTTCAAAGCAGCACTGCACTTGAGAAAAGGAACAAGTCACGCATTCCATGTGCAGGATCGGGCGTCGAGCAAAGTCAATATACACCTTACGATCATTACATTGACCGACGAGATTAAAAAAAAACAAACGTCGTTGTCATCATCATCCTATAGCTTCACACAATGCTCAAAGTGTTTTGCATCCGACAGCGAAAGACTCGATTCCGAGCGTTACACAACCAAGCGATGTAACCGGTGCGCACATGGAAACAGGTTTCGCTTTCTGTCTGACATCTTCGCACGAGCTCGTGATCGGGGGCGAGCAAGCACATTTCCCAGTGGGAAAGAAATGCAGGTCGTATAAAAAGAAATAACGATAGAAGATAGATGAAAAGTGAAGAGAGGCTACAGACGTAGAACATACATACGGAATTTCTCGCCGACGGCTATATACATATAGCTTCCTGCTTGGCCTGCGCTCTGGGAAAGGGAGCGCTAATGCACTGCCAGCACACTGCGTGCGAACACTGCAGAGTGAAAGCCGCCGGCATCCGCAAGCCGGGCACAAGATGCAGCGCAGTCGTCTGAGGTGTCGTGGGATACCACAAGTATTAATTAATCGTCTATTTTATAGTCTCATGCGTGGGACACGTCCGCGAAAATAACTACTCCTTAAGGAACACTATGCACTGCATTAGCATTTGATGATCGATTCTTTTGTTAAGAGAATGTTACTTCTATTTAATTATATTTATGAGATATAATGAGTAGACATTAGACGTGAATCTTAAACAAAAAATTATTTTTTTATCGATGATTATTAGCTGGAACATATTTCAACAGACTTAAGCCAATTTTAAATAATACATTATTCATATATGATATAAGAACAAATAATAAATTAGCAAGACTGGTTACCGATTTCAAACATTTTAAATAAAAATTACATTTTGAATATCGCTTGAAAATCAATTCTTGAATTCATTTTGATTGTACTCTTTTTCGATAAAAACAAGTTTTAAAAATTTTTATTTTGTACGGCAACGTATTCAAAATTTATTAAATCACAGCTTCTCCATCGTATGTAAACAAATACTGCCTGTATTAACGAATTGCCTTTATTCCTTCTCACACTTTTCATTTCAAACATAACCTCATTTGCATTCTAGCCATGTGAAAAATAAGTTATAAAAATAACATGAATGGTATAAGCATGTTACTTACTAGTAACGTATTAAAAAACTTGAAAAGTGTAGCAGTCGAGGTAACGGTTTAGCGACAGAGGACCGTTAAAAATCATAAATACTGTACTAATCTTACAAAGAGAACAAAGCACATGATTATCAAACAACCGCAATTTGTGTAAAAGTGTAAGAATGTACCAATATCTACTCATGAATGATCATTCATTCGAACAATCGAGTACACCAATTGCTCACATGCATTGGAAGAGATTTGAGAATCAAGTGAACCTGACATATCAGCGCATTCCGATATGTTAGTTATTGTCTTCACGTCGAACTTGTCGAAAGTTTTATTATGCATGTGTTGCGTAGAATTTCATAAGCATGTGAGAAACTAAGCAACTAATTGCACGTGGAGACGCCGTCATGCATTCAAAATTGCGTATACTGTTGCTCACACGGGCCAGGGAGATAGAGAAGAAGACATACCAAAGAATCGAGTATGCGCCGACTGGATTCTTACACAATTGATATAATTAATACGACCTTAGGCTCTACTTTCATGTACCCACGTCTTTTTCGAAGCACTAATGATCTGTAGCTATTCTAATGGCTGTCAGTCTTTTAACCCCTTAGAAGTAATTCCAGTTTTCGTCCTTGTTATGAATGCAACGGACGTAGACGAGACGTGTCTTTCGTTTTGCGAATGTTTTATTTTTAACTGTATGCTTTCCATTCGCTATGCAATATTGCAGATGTCTATCATCATTAGTTTTGAATACGAAAATGATTTTCATTTTCTCAAACGCCTCCTTTGCATTATTTTATTCAAGAAATTATTCTGGAGTATTCTGATAAGAGCTTTACGTCATCTATAAAACTAACATACGAAATTTAAACATTTTTATCAGCAATGCTATAAAACCAAAGCAATAAAAAATTTAATTAACAATTAATTAATTAACAATAAATAAAAATTATATTTAAACATGATTTTATAGTTTAGTGAAAGTTAAAATTCATAGGTACACTTCATTGTCGTTGTAAAGGTATAATTTTACTAACGTACCACAGACGAAATCATTATTTTTTTGAAAGAGAATACAACATTTGAAAATCGATTTCCTTGAATAAAATCGGCATATAATATGCAAAACACTTACATTGTGCATGATACAATAGAAGTGGAGAGGGTTTTCGAGCGTTACCGCATGCGAACTCACGAGAGAAAAAAGAAATCGAGTGAACGAAAAAATATTATTCATACATGCTACGTGCTCGTACAATTTTTGTGTCCCATACGCATGTATTTCTATGCACGCATTTGATAAAAACGCATTTTCGCACATTGTAATACTTTGGCATTGAAGACTTATGAGCAAAGATACTACATTACTTTTCTATACTCTATAATAGAATTCAATTTTGCACATTCTGCTGTACACGATCTCGACTTGTGGAAGAGGTCAGATCGGTCGCAAGTCTCTTGGATTAATAATCTTTTTCAGATAGTAACGCAATAGCAGCGAAAGTATTTTAAGTATGAACTTATAATTAATTGTACTGAACTGGCCTTTGAAAAGACTGATCCAATTGTCACGGTTGAAAAGTATTTTTATCCATAATTGATGCATATAATTGATGTAAATTGCTTCTTACATTTATAATACTTCTCCTTTTGTAAAAATGTATACTTTATTGGAATAAGAGATCGAAAAAATTGGTGACAAACAATAGGACCGGAATAATAGTAATCTATTATAAATGGTTCATATACTTTACGCTGTTTCAAAACTCTCCAATAAATACCCAAGACTTAACTTTATGTAGATCTATTTTTAAGACAGTGACGAAAAAGGAGTTGGCTCCGTCGTAACAGCGAACAGCTTTGTCATTTCAAGCTCCTGACAAATTTAGAGGTGATAAAGCTACCTATGCGTCTCGAACCGCGTTCGCCTCACCCCATAGCAACGTGCTATTTCGCATAATAAACTGCAGACTTCGATTGTGTCTTACGCCTTTGTAAAACAGGATTCTAAGCGACATTGGTCGTCAGCTGAGAATTCTTGATGCGTATCAAAAGTCTACATATAGCTTGATCGTTTTAGGCAACAACGCTGGAGTTGTAAAATCTGAACTGTGAATGTCGACAATGAAACGGATACTAAAAGAATTGACCAAAAGGCAACATTTTATTTTACCCGAGATTTTACAGTGGATCGTTCACTTTAATTCATTTTCAGTTTTCGTTATACTTTTAAACAACATTTTCGATATTTTAGATATATACATACGTAAAAAGAATAAATATTGTGAAATGGTAACAAATATTTTGAATTTTTCGAATTAATTATTCATTGAAATTCTCCAAAACATTTTCATTTCCAACAAATCATTCCATTTATGCAGATATGTTGTTAACACATATGTTTGTGAATAAATATTTTTATAACAAAAAGCGAGCATTACGAATACGACAATGAAATTATTAAAAGAATCCTCCGAAGAGTCTGATTATGATGTTTTAGAAAAATATTTTTAATGAAAGAGAAATAATTTATATCTTATTGATACAATGTACCTTAAAGTGTTTTTATCGAGATTCTTTAATAAAAAATGTTATGAAAATGTGATTCTTATAGATTAGATAGCTCTTTTGTAATTCCATAAAAGTTTGTTACAAAAATCCGGAAGAAAAACACTTGAAACTAAAGTTCTTCCTCGGTAAAAATTAAATGATTATTCTAATCTGGTCAAATCAGAAGATTACGACTAGGCCTGTATGCAAGATATCAATTAAAAAACGGATGAAGCAAAGGTTAATTAGTGTCCTTAATTAATAAAAAATAAAATCATTATTCAATATCACTATTTAAAAAATCATTATTAAAAACTTGTATTTAATCAGAATATAAGCTTAGAAAACAGAAAAAGGAAATATAATTATTATTATATTAAAATAATTAAGGTTATTATCACAAATTTCATTGTTATTGTTTTATTTATACTAATTAGTAGCATTTGACTCGTATTATTTGCACGTGAACTTCAATAAATATACACATTCTACATAGGTTCAACTATGTCTATACCTTGAGTATTAAATATTTGGAGTTTTTGCAGTTTGAGCTCTAATCATAAGCCATGACAATTATGTCACTATAATTTATTCGGTTTCGCGTTCAATTTAGAGAGTATGATGTAATCAGAAACAAATTGTGACCGATTTTTTGATAAAATTCGCTTAGAATTTCTATTAAGGTAATTCCTTTTCCTAATAATTTCAATACTTGGACATTTTGCGTAAAGAAGTTAAATATAATATTTGAGAACGAGGAAAAAGGAGTTCATTCAATATAGAGATAACGATTATAGAGACTGCAACGATGCCTTAAAGTAAAAAAATTAAGAAACAAAATCACACTTCCGCGTGAGAAAGCAATCGGCCTTCTCTTTTCATTCATCTATTACTGCCTCCCACTCTGCTTTTCTCTCTTGTAAGTGTACACGAGGATCGAGGGGCATTCATACACACAGATACAAGCACAAGCGGACGGCGGGGTGGCGGGGCGGCATTCGGACATGATGGACGTGACGCATCGGTTGTTCTTCGGGTTGAACGCTGTGTGCGTGTCGACTCTGACATTGAATAGAATTCTCGCTCTCGCGCCTCTAACTTTTATCATCATCGAATGATATTTTACCAGTAATGGACAAAATTTCTTGTTTCTTCGATTCTTTCTTTTTCAACAACGCAGCGGGCCTTTGTAATAAGCGACTTGAGTAATGAGCTCGTTATGTACTGTACAATTTAACATCGTAACGTTATAAATGTGATTTGTACCTGAGACAAGCAGGGATTACTTATTACGTGTACATCCTCTATTCCCTCTCCCTTTTAACCCCCCCCCCCTTCTTTATGGCCGATCATATGTTATTTTAATGCGAACTACAAGAAATCATAATACTTTTGAACAGCTCAAGGAACTACTCGACGAACTGCTCGTTTGAAATTGCCGAGCTACTAAATCACGCGAATGGCGGTATCGATTTTTCTCTCCTCATTACAATACCCCTGGCGTGTGTCGGTAAAAACGTTATTAAAAAGTACCGTTAAAACCGACAGCCATTGAGATGGGGGCGATAGGTCGAAATAAAAGTTTGCCTCTTAACTTGCGCCAGAAGAATACAATCTCGCGGGAGGGAGTATTTACCTTGGCGCGAGCTAAAAAAGCGAACGGGCGGACTCATTGGCCAATAAGGACAATCTTCCCCTCGATCTCGGCGCATTCCAAGACAATCGCGCCGCTTGAAAATCGCGCGTATAAGAAAACGGCTCCGGGACGAGCGGGAGCTCCGGGGAGAGAGGCAGGGGAGCGGCTCGGCAGCCGGGAGGCGCGCACGCGGAAGCCGTGCCCCTCCTCCCGCGGGCGGCGCTCCGAGGCGGACTCGCGGGTCCCGGGGGAAGGGCCACCGGTCGGCGCTCGAGCGGCTCGCGCGTGCACGCGCGCTGCAGATAGGGATCGCGGTGGAGCCGGCAGGCTTCGCGGGGGCCGCGCGCGACAAAAAAGCCGCCCGGGGGGGCCGTGACACGAGGTCCGGTCATTGGCGCGGGGTCACGCGGGGGCGCGCAGGTGGCGCGGTCGCGGCCTCCTTGCGGAGCCCGGGCACCCGCGGCCAGATTCCCCGCGCGCCCCATTAAACTTTCAAATTTGGACGTTGGGCGAGATCTCCATCGCCGGGGCCTCGCTAGCCTCGGCCCCCGCGCCCGGGAATTCCTCGGAAATTGATTCGGAATATTCTAGTGTGTAGCGAAGACTGGCGCGCTTCCTAGCACTTATGCATTCGCTAGAGGGTCGCTGTAAGCTGCGCCGCTTCCCTCGGAGTGCTAAAAACATCGCATCCGGCTCCAGCTGGCAGGCCAATAGGAAGCATCATCCGCAAGGAATTTTTCTCCCGGAGCTATAGCTGTTTATGTACGCCACCTTGTACAGTTTGGCTCGCAGGGACCGCTGCGACAGGCTTAGCCGTTTTCATCGAAGCAGTTTCGTCTGCGGTTCCCTGTCACCACCGTCGACGCACCATAGGCCGGCTAAATAAATAAACACTCGGATCCCTGCCGGCCGATCAATTATTCGGCGCTGTTCCCGGAGGTGGATAAACAATGGCCGCCGCGGCAGAACAGGACGCGCCGGCTAAAAATAATGTCGCTAATGTATCGATTTCGGCGAAGAAGAAGATCGGGCCCGCGTACAACACGCAAGGAGCCGACAATCGCTGGTCTCGCTCCCGCCGGGTCGGACGAGAGGCTACGGGCGGAAAAAACGGGAGCAAATCGATACGCTGGGGGCTGCTTTCTTCCGCGCTCCCCTCCCACACCCCCGCACTCTTCCCCCTCGTCCGAGCGCGCGGACGCGTCGGGCGCCTTTTAACCGTGCACTAAAATAGAATGCTGCCCGCTCGAAAAGTAATCAATTACGAGGCCACGGAAGCCTCTCTTGCGCTCTGCGGCTCTCGGGGTGCGTACTTCCTTGGGAGGGAAAGAAGTCCAGCTCCTATGGGTGCTTCTTCTTCCTTAAAGTGGGCGGACGGATATCGGGATAATTGTTTCACTCGCGTAATATTAGTTAAGGCGGGCCTGCTGCTGCACCTGCCCTGCCAAAGCCCGGAGGGAGGAGACGCGGCTCTCTTCGGATGACGGACGAGGGAAAAAAGGCCGGCGCGCGCACAATGTCGCTACTTATACTTAACTCCTCCCTTCACGATGAAGCCCACGAGCCTATATCGATCGCCCCTGACCCACGCGAGCACTGCCGAAGGTTATTTCGACGGAAAGGATTTTGCACTAGCTCCCAATTGCCTGTCTACTACTCTAACCTATACCGTTCTTTTTATTGAAAGGTTTTAATACTTTTTGTATATGTATATAGCTTCCGACGTTTTTTCATTAACGAATTTCGCATGATGGATGGTTTTATGAAAATTGATGTGATCGCAACGACGGCTAACCCGTAAGAGAAGCAAGAGTTCTACTTTTCAGGATAAAATGTTCATGCAAAATGCGCATGACACTATTTATTTCAGTACAGAATTATACGACAATAATAATTGGGTTATACCGATAAGTTACACGAAACTCATATTTTTAACCTAGTTATTCAAACTATAATTAATTATAAACACGATTTTAAAAAGCTAACAAATGCATCGCTTGTAAAAAATATTTAAGAATAATATAGGATGAATACATTCAAGTGATTTGTCTACAGAGGAAATTGATTATTATACAATATGTAACTGAATTATTGATTATGAACAATCTAATAAAAAATGTATGCGACAGAGAAGAGATTGGCAGGCAAGTATTCCACTATTTTCATCTTTCCCGCATAATATTCAGATTGATTCTCAGTATGATCGGTTTTTCTGTTTAAACTCTGACCTTTTTCTGATTTATATACCTGTGATAGAAAACAAATCATTGGTTTATTAACAGATTTTAATGAATAAACAATTTTATATCTTTTATTAAACACTAATATTTCATCAACTGAATTTAAATTATTTCATTTCTAAACGCAGGTTAGGTAGGACTGTATTGCATTCAAATATTTATTGGTAATACAGTTAATTAAAATTCATTGTGTTTAAACATAGAAATCACTTAGTACAGTTGAATAATGTGATTGAATTTGTACTAAATCCGCTAGTTATCGCTTCAATTCAATGTCTTTAGATCAATGTAAGAGTAATTTTGGAAATTAAAACTCAGCCTAGCTTTACCCACCGACAAACAAAATCCAAGCACTTTGATTCCTAATTGATCCGCGGCTAAACATCCAGCAAGTCCGCGCCTATAAACAAATAAAACGCGTTGCAAACGCAGTCTAAGCATAGAGCGAGAGAGAGAGAGAGAGAGAGCGGCCTCGGTTGTCTCGCCTAGGCTCGCAGCCGCCAATCGCGCCACTCGATGCTCCTCCGTCGGCTGCACCCCTAAAAGTCCACCGCGATAAAAATCAGTCAAGCAGCGGCGCCCCTTTAACCCAGAGTCATCGGGAGGTCTCGACCCACATTATAAGCCGGGACTAATTCCGCGAGTGGCGGCGACAGCCGATGTGCGCGCGCCGCCCTCGCGACAAAGGTCAGGCCGGCGTGGCAGAGCGCAGCGGCGGCACAGCTCCCCCGGAATCCCGAAATCGATAGCGGACTCGCGCTCGGGGTGGCCGCTCCTACATACACGGATTCCACGTGCACACATAGCCTCGGGAGCTGCGCGCCGGCTCGACGCCGTGTACGGACCGAAATAGCCCGCGAGCCGATGGGGAGGAATTTCGCGCGCCATACGCCCAGCCGTCGGTGCACTCATTGCGCGAGCAGCCGCGGGGCTCTGAGCCGCGGGCGCTTCCCTCCCGTTTTTGCCGATAAGCCCCGTGCTCGGGGAAATTACATTGGACGGGGCTTTTAAGAGTCGCCAATGAATATCGAGGAATATTCTTGGTTCGTGCACACGCCGGGAGAGTTTTCCCAAGCAGCCAGAGGACATATATATCGACGACAAATTGATCTGGCAGCTCAATCTACTTCTCACGGGATCAATACTGTTTTATCGAATGGCCCAGATAAATTTTAACATATTCGGCCCGACTATTCAGTTGTATACGAAGAACAGCCAACGAATTCATCAACACTCTAATGTTTGACTGGCGAACATTTATCTACCAAATTCAAAGAAAATTTTCCTAAATATCATAGCCTCGCTTAATAAGCTATTGTTTGTAATAAACACTTATATTATTATGATAGAAAAGTACTTTCCTAGAAGTACTTACCTAGGGTAGATTTTGAATATTTTTATATCGACTCTTGTCGTAAAGACAACTTCAACAGTTAGAAATATATTAATAGATTTCAATATCGATGTGTAATGTGGCTTACTCTTTGCACAATATAGAAAATAGATAAGATATTCTTAATAAGATAAGAGTTGATTTTTTTTAATTTACCTCCTCCACTGAAACAAACTCGTAAGTGAACTCGTAGTAACGAATTGAATAGCATTATCGTTCATTTAAACGAATAATGTAAACAATACGTATGTATTTAGCACATCTAGATAAAAGTTCCTCTCTGAATTACAGAAGGTAAAAATAAAGTCAGTTTTAAATTGTATGATAATAAGAGATCTCCAGCTACAATAATAAAATAACCTTGGATATCAAAATCATCCAATATCCATTACAGATTAGTCACTACAATTTACAAATAACTTAAATGGAACAATAACCAGTTCTTGGATAAAATAAAACTTATAAGGTAAAATAACTCCAACTACACGGCTAATTCAGTGATTTTATGTATTTGTAGAATTACTACAAAGAAGTGTTAAAATAGAGGTAATTAATACAAAAAGAATAAGATATAACTCGTACTTCGAACACTTTTAGAATTTAATAGTTGATGTTTCATTTTATTCAATCTTGTGATTTACGTGATTTGCATTCAGTATCATTCACGTTGCATATATATTTCAAATTACAGTTTGTTACCGCCGTATTCATCCGTCTCGGAATATCTTATCAATTTCGAGTTTTCAAACAATGAATATTTTAATTATAATCGGTCTCTTAGCTTCCAAAGCATTAAATATTAATTTTTGTTAATTCCTTTAAGTAGCTTATGATAGCTTATCAATCTTTATTTCGAAAAGTGTGGTTTAATTTTTAGCCATTTGCTACAGTATGCATTAAAAAGAATAATAATGCATAAACAAGGTTTAATAAAAGTATTTCAAAGCATTAATGCAATGTCCATTGTAACAGTTCGGTGGAATATTACAAAAAATTAATTCCGCAGTTAAAAAATTGATCATAATGTATATTATAAACTATTAAAATATAGGCCAACAGCTATTAATTTTCTATGTAGCAAACAAATATAATTTAGTGTCAAAAAATTATATGCATTTGCAAAAACAATGACATTCCTGTGTAGAAAAATACTTCTCTGCGCTCGTCTTAAGTTGCGAAAAAACAAACTATAGGAGCATGGAACTCTTACTGGCGCATAACTGTAATAAAAATTCCTTGCGGCATAAGGATAATAACTAAACGTCAAACTTGAAGTACCTATTTACAATAGAATCTCCACTTGCCGATAGAAACAATAGCTCGAACCACCGATCTTCTCCTGACCATCTAGGAAAAATTTCAAAATCTACGAATCCGAGCGATTCAGTGAATCGAGACCAAGGACGTACAAGATCTTTCTCTCCCACTTTCTTACGTATATACGTTACCGGCTGTGGCTACTTTATAATACAATATAGAGCCCGTAACATTCCCGAGTGTCGATCGTAATAACTTGCCTAGTATCCGTACCGATCAGGCCCGTACAAAAATTCGCTACGAGTTCGCGCATCGTGAAAGTTGCACGTAAGCAAATTATTGCGAAGCGATATCACATGAGATATAGACAATTTCGCAAGCACAAAACGAATGTGCCATGAACTTGCAACATTTTCAACGTTTAAAACTTACCAAGTTCACCCGTCTCTTCAAAGGACAAAAATGATGAAAGAATTCGAGAAATGTATCTAAGCCATACCAATGTTATAAATTGTTAATATATATTTCAAAGGATATTCTGTACCAAACTTAATTTATGCTAGAGTTTTGCTAAATTGTGAACCATTTAAATTTGAAGGTTGCTAGTGAAAAGAGATTATGAATCAATTTTCAATAATATATTTATATCAAAGCAAATAAATATTTAAGACTATATTAAAAACACGTCGATATCTATTTTTCTATTTCACTTGTTATTATTTTATAAAAAACTATTTAGATGTACAAGTTACGCTAGACAATGAGCTCTAATTATTAACTGTAGTAAGCGTATTTATTATAGCTTATATAAAGAATGTCAGCACTATATACTTGAAATACACAAGATAACTAATCCCTGTACGTTTTTATAACTAAAAATTTTATTTAATTGAGAACTGCAACCTAAATACAGATTTATTTTAAAAATGTAATTTGAGTAAAGACCATAGAGCTTGATGTAAAAAAATATAAGCCATTCTTAGCAAATTTAGTATTTAATCGAGATAAATAGACTCTACACTGTTTGAATCATGACCGCAGTTACAATGAGAGTAATGTGACGACTTTGATTTAATTAATAAAAAAGTCTTTAATTAATTGCGAATATAACATCTCGTCGAATTACTAAAATTGATTCTATACAATATTCCATGCACTTCCTCTGTATGCTAATGTATTTTTAAAATTCATAGGCAATGTGCTGTTTAAATACAAGCAAATGCTCTTTATTAAAATCTCTTTCAGAAAAGTTGATACAAAACTTCCACTTTGATAAGGGCAGTGAATCATCAAAAGCGATATACGGGTATTAGGAATAAAAAAGTTTTGCTGCAAAGAGTAATATGATTTTGATAGTTATACATTATAGTACATGCTGCAATAAATCTCTCGAAAATTCACACCGAAAAAATTGAACACATTGAAGTTTTCATGCAACTTGTGCACCTGCAGCCTTCTAAAAGAAAGAGTCTTTTCTTTTCCGTGTTTAAAATACCACAACAGTACAATACGTAAGTTATCGAGGAAAAGGCATGCGGCGGAAAGGCGAAAATTGAACGGGACTCGTGTGGTACGTACCACACGAGTCGCTCTCTCGTAGCCAGCCGATACTTCCGCAATCGGCCCGTTCCCACCCACGCGATATACACTCGGCCCGAGGGAAACGCCTACCCGCCGAGGCTCCTATATACGCCGCGCTCGCTCTTTCGCGCTGCACGCGCGCACGCGCGCACGAGAGAAAATAAAGGAGGGTCCGCAGCTCGCGACGGGCGGCGCTCGAGCTGTCGAGAGCAGAGAGAAAGAAGAGGATGGCCGCAACCGGCAAGGTGTTGTCCTCTCTCTTTCTTCGTCGATTCAATTAACTCAAGGACGACGCGTTCGAGCCGCTGAGGAAGGAAACGCTGATTTAGGCCGCACTGGGCGATTCTCGCTTGTCGCGCACGCGCCAACAGGATGCTACGCCGACTCGCAATCCTTTCTTTACGGGACCGAAAATCACGCGGTCAAGTATAGCTGTCTGCTGTATACGTTTAGCAACTAATCACCCGTTAATTGTTGGTGGGATAACAGATTTTGCATGTAAACTCAATTACAATGCGAATACATGTGTACTGTTTATACACGATTTGCTTTGATAATTTGTTTATTATGTAAAACAAGGTATTCTATAAGTCGGAGATAGAGATAGCCCGTATGTAAGTGACACTGTTTTCATTTATATAATAAGTCGTTACCTATCTACTGGGCTACGTAATTAGTACGTAATTTATTTATATCGTGGTAAAATTTAAAAAAGTTTAAATTTTTTCAAGTAAGTCAAATAGTAAATGTTGTCGGTTGAGTCGTTATAAGTTGTAAAATATAAAATTTTAAATAATTCCTTATATAATGAATATACTCGTGTGTTAACAAGTTTTTTCGAATATCATACAATTTCACATTTCATTGTCCCAAAAATGTACACAACATATTAATCGATTTCAGAGCAGCTCAAGGTAATAGAGTTATTTAATACGGTTTAGCGACTTATTAGATCTTAATCAATTCTCAAACTATCTTCATTAGGTTGACTCCGCTATCAGGCTTTAGCCCTCGGTTAAGCCCCCGTGGACACTAAATGGCAATCAAGGAGACCAGCTCAAGTTTCTCTAATGTGCAGCCGGCTAGAATTATGTTACGCTTATTATTACGTAAAGTCTTATTAAATGTGTTTCCACCGACTGACGATCATTTGCATTTTATTCTACTTAATATACCCAATTATAAGTTTTCCTTGCTGCTTCCGACTTATGTCCTATTTTCAACAGCTTTCTACAATGGACACTAAAACCTAGCCTGCAGAGAATCGCTCATAAAGTTACAGAAACACAATCTGCAAGGAGGTCAGAGACAATATAAATGAGACCGGCGAAATCCTCCCTCCCGTTTAGCCTTTGCATTCGAGCCGCCAGGGGCCAGTGCACCTGGTTCCAATCACGCATCGGCAGAGGAACAACAAAAGGAAGAGTATCGGCGGCCCTCGACCTGTGGCCTGGAGGCGGGCACGTGGGCCCACTGGCCGCGTGCTGCACGCGTGCCGATAAAAAGACCGGTGATATCCGACCGCTGCAGTGCCGCGTGTCTCCTTGGCAATAAGCGCAGGTATGTCTCTCGGAGTGCAAGTGCACGCGCATACCTGCCACATGAATCTATACACAAGCCTCCGTGCGCCCGTGAGAGAGAGGGAAACCAGTCCTTTTCGTAATCGGAGTGAGTGACCGCGGGGCGCTGCGGCGTCTCGCGCTTGTCCAGCTCACCGACATAAGGCGCTCCCGCGGCATAGTCGCCGGTTTTCGCTCTGCACACGCGCCGCCTTGTGTGTTCGACAGCGAGGCTCCTTTGTATAACTGTCGTCTGCTATATTACCGCAAGTTAAGCCAAGGCGACGTTTCTTTGGCCGTCAGGTTAACGATTCTGCTGTTCTCGATTTATTGCCCCAGCCTCATAAATCTAGGACATTTTATTTTTACAATTTGAAGATATCGGGCCCGATTAATTGTTCAGCATACGATTGGTTAATGTAAGCGATTGCGAATGCTTCGGTGAAACAACTGTCTGGTTCGGTGCTTATATTATTTCAAGCATTTTGCATGTGCAGAAAACGAGAACCGGTGAATATTTTTTTGGTATTCTCTATATATAACCAAATAGAAATTAAACGAATATTTATGAATTATTAATAATAATTTTTGTGAAAATGAAATAAAGGTAGCACGCTTACTTTTGTCAAGTATGTATTTTAGTTAACATTGTTTGAATATTACGAAATTTCGCTTTAATTCATTCGTGCATGTTACATTCTGTATATATGCAAACATGGGAAATCATTTAATAACGTTTAATCTTAAATAATTAAAAAAATTCGCAAAAGAAATATTTTATGTACAATGGTAAATATAAACTGAATACACGCAGTCATTTTTTACGTACTTTGTTTGAAAGCAGAACTAAAAATTATAAAGGTATGAATAACATCTGAATGAATAAACAAAAAATAAGCTATAATTTTTACGACGATACTTTAAACGTGAACCTGATCTGCGTGAATTTATATTATTGATAGAAGATATACCTCTTGCAAAATATATACATTTATATTGTAGAACAGACTAAAACAAAATACTAAGATGATAGAAGAATCTTTTAAAACACTATAAGAATTTTCAATCAAAAAATTATTGCCCAAAATATCATTGCTTCCTTTTTGTTAAATTCTTTGTAATAACATAATTTATTGTACCTCATATAACTTTAACAAAGCAAAGATATGCACCAAATTTGTTGATACAGTAAACCAGTATTACTTTTTTTACCATGAGGCTACTGGAGCTAAGTATCTATAATGGTGTTAGCTAAGTGAAGTACGAGGTGCACAGCACAAGAAGTTGTAAATCGCGCACCGATCGAGGCGCCGATGAAAAACCGGAGACCCATAACCAGGAGAAAACAATGAAGTGGCAATCAAGTTGTACAGTGCACAGAGGCAATGAATTACAGAATCCTGCGAAATAGTGATAAAAAAACGACGATTCTCTTTCCGGCAGAGCAAAATTGTAGCTTATCAATCGTAATCGCCGTCGACGCCTGGAGTTACGTTTAAATCGATACATAAAAGGAGGAACATTGTTTCGACCTCCAGCCGGTCAGACGACGTTAGCCAGTGTACGTCTCGCGAAGGGACAACTATCCGGTAGTCTCTTAAATTTGCACCTTGTATATCTACATACAATCGCTGCTCTGTATATAATGCAAAGGAAGTACAAAAGCCACTTATAGCTCTGCGGCAGGCTGTCCGTATAAACCCACACCAGGGCACACTTCTCGAATAGCTACTGCACACAAGCAAGCGGGGATAGACAACGAGCTCGACTTTACCCCTACCTAACCTTTCTTCCTTCTGTTTCTTCCGTCTCCCTTTGGTTGTACCCTGCGCGCTCTCCGCTTGTCTCGCTCGCTCCCAACCTTTCTCTTTTTTCCTCTGCCCTCTCGCTCCTTTCATTACGCGGCTCTGCGCTCGCGCCGGTAAGGTATATAAGGTATGTACACGCGAGGACCCGTCCCTGCGACTGCCTACGACTTCGGTACGGTGGCGGCGGCCGGCGGCGGCGGCCTCTCCCTTTATCTTTTGCCGGCTGTTTTACTCGGCAACTTCGCCGGCGCGTTTTGAGACGAAGGAGAGCAGTCGATGAATGTCGGGTGCGGTTCTCTCTCTTTGATTGTGATCGCTCGATAGTTCTTCTGTGGCGGTGCGCTCTCTGTATTATCCATATTAGAAGGAAACCGATAACGAGGGCCTCTTTCCCGCTATTATTATATTCTGCGCGCAGTTAGCTCAGACTTCATTGGTTATATCAAGGGTTGCGTATCGGTGGTTTGCGCCGTTTAGCACTGCGGCCGATCGAGCAAAGTTCCTTTGCAACTCGCTCCGATATTCACATATTATGTAGATAATAATAGATCTTGTAAAAACTTCCTAAAATGCAATTGGGTGTAAGGTAGATCAAACAATTTGCATTGTATAACTTACTTCCTGAATTCACGTATCGTGAGAATTTATATTAGGCATTCAGGGTTGAGCGAATGCTGAGAGCAGTGCCTAACTCGAGGGAGCTTGGAAAATATGAATCGAGGTGAGAGTAATAACACACTGACTGAAATATAATGCTCATAAGAGCGGGGCTCCTTCAAGTCTTCCTTCGCCACATCCTTTGGATATGATAAATTGAGAAGGTATAATATTTATATCGAGAGGAGTAATAATTCTTACTAATCCTTCGTTTTATGAATCATCAGTTACTTGAATGTTTTTTTATCTAGTTTAAGCATTAAGGATTAGTGTTCAAACTGTGTAATACGTATAGCTTTTACAACTGCACGGTTGTTTCAATAATTAATTGAAATTCTAAAAAGTATAACGATACTAATCTGTATTAGTATAACTAACTGCAGTTTTAACGTAATAAAACTATCATAATATTTATTAAATATGAATTATGTGATAGTGTAGGGAATTATACTTAAAATATTTTAACAAATAAGCAAAAATCGACTACTCATTTACGAATTTCACTTGTTACCTAAATACTTTGTATTTTTATTTTTCATAATTGAATAATATAATAGTTAATTCTGTCGTATAATGTATTACCTTTTTATTCAGCTCCGCCCTACAATAATCGTTAATGTATGTCAAATGAAAAGACTTGGAATCATTTCCTCAATAATATGCGTTAAATTAATATACAAGAATTTATATTTCATGAATTCAAATTCCTTTACGTGTTTTTACATTTAAAATGGAACGATGATTAATCTTGTACAAGGCAGATATGCGAGCTGTTTTTATTAAAGAGTAAGTATTATACGCATACTTTATTTGATTCACACTAAACTTGAAAAATCTTTCAATACTAGCACAAGTAACATCAATGGGATACATATATAAAGTACATGCTTATGAAACACTGAACTTTTAGCTACACAAATACAATAAATTTATTTTGATCATATTTCTCGACACGAGGCACAATATTGAGTTTGAGATATTTTGGTTAAGGTTGCGTAAATATTCTTCCATAGACGCGCGTAATCTCATATACATTGGGTAAACTTTAGCGAAGGTTACGTAAGAAAATCACGATTAAGAAACACGGAGCTAAAGCGTTAAAATGCGTAAAATGCAAAGAACCGAAGCGAACGTTGGATCCCGCAATTACGGCGCGATCGGTCGGTTCCCAAGGCGGGATACAGCGGCTGCGCCCCAAAGTCATCGCAGACACACGCAGGCGCTATATTGAACGCAGGAACCCGTTTAATCGATCGAGCAAGTGCGCGCGCCAAGTGGGCACCCATGCACCCGGCACGTGTAAATACGCGCGCCGGCGCATAGTGGGAAACCGTGTCGTCGCGGGCCAAGGAGGCCGGCGGATCCTGCCGCGGCGTCTTGCGCGAGCCGAGGTTGCGGCACGCGTGCGAGATCCGCGCCGCGGGTCGTCCGCCGCGCAGCTCCTCGCGCCCGTAAAAAACAAGACGCACGCGCGCAGTGTCTTTGGGGAACGGCACTTTAACCGGCACTTGCTCCGGAGGCGGCCGTATGGATTTTGCTGGCCGCGGCAGAAGCTCCGAGCGGCAAGCCTCGGCTGCTTTTTGCCGGGGGTACACATGTACACCGCGCGTCAGCGGCGTCTTTTGCTTAATGCACGCGCCGCCGAGAGGTTCCATGTCACTTCCTCGAAAGGGCCGCCAAAGAAACGCACGTGATTCCTGCACGCGAGTCGCAGGAGTTGTTAGGGGTTTTGCAGAAAGCATCGACCGAATTGTAAAACCGAGCGGGATGCTTATCTAGGATAGAACAAAGGCCGTTCGAAATTTTCGATATTGAATTTTACAATCGAGTCGAGGATCGTATTGGGCGGCTCGCGGCTTCGAAAATATTTGTCGCAACCGGCTATACCAGCATTACGTACGCGGCGCGAGTACACAAATAAGAGCAACGTGCAAAACGCCTCATTAATGCCCCGCAAGCAATATCGCTTTCAATAATAAACTCGACGGCATTCTTACATACGCTCACACCTTCGAGTATCAGCGGGCGCTCGGGTAATCGATAAAGCTCGCCGCGAGTACTATAACCTCGGCTTTCCAATTCTAAACACGTAATCCGGGTGACATAATCAGCGAAGGGTATTTAAACGCTGGATTATGCGATACGCGTGGAACGGGCGCGCGCAGAAACGAGTTCCACGGCCGTTATCAACGCGCCCCGTCACAAATTCCTCGCTCGCGCGCGCGAAAGACCATTCCGCTTTACAAGTTCAAATTTCGCGCCCCCCCCCCCTTTTTCCAGGGCGCGGCGAGAAGCCGATTTGCGAGTAATTCGACGTCTCGCGCAGGTGTCGGGAGGAGCGTGCGCCAACAATGGCTTCCAATTGCTCGCGGCGCTCGGCCGTCCAACGAAAATTTGCAATTTCGCGCCAGCGCTTAATAACCGCTATCGGACTCCCGGCTTCGACGAGGAAACAGTGACCGCGCTCGAGGCACGAATTGAGCAATGCCCCTGTGTTCGCTTATTTGTATAACTGTTTTCAATTTAAATACCCGCGCTTTTGTTTACGAGAGAGGCGAAAAAAGTCGAACGAAATCGAAAGCGGCTCGACGCAGGCTGCAGCAGTAGGCGGTGCGCGATACCACGGAGTAGTATTCTCAAATAGCCTTTTATCGAAGTGCGCTGTTCAAAGTTCTAAACAGGACAATTGCTTGGGAAAGCCGTTTTGACACGGGAACCCATCTTCTGTGGGCGCTTTTTAACATCTCGTTCGAGGACAAGAGAGAATAAATTAGCCGCAAGAGCAAGGAAATGGGCGTGAAAATTGATTAGTCGAATCGTGTACGATCTCTCGAGTGTCCCCCTCTCTCCCCCACTCTTAACATTTATATCAGATTGGAAGGGTTGGCGAAGGCAGCGGCAAACCATAGGGTTGGCGAAAGCAAAGCTCCGCCGGCCTCAGATTCGAATCTCGGTTACGGGAGGAAAAAATACGCAAGGTGTTTCATTTCGTGTGGTATATCGGCGTTTGAATAAAAACGTCGAGCGTAGCGAGTGGGCATTTGGTAAAAAGATCGCAGATGCTCATAGAGAGTCAAGGCTCTTTGGCGGCGAAAGGCCTTTCGGTCGATCGCGCTTACGAAGGCTTAAGCAGAAATCCAATCGCGTGACTATGGGCGCACGCATTCTCCTAGCAACCGAAATTCAGCTGTACGCGGAAAGTCGTCGATTCGCCCCGGCCGCGGAGGGGTGCGGGGGGGGGGGGGGCAGGGGGACTGGGGGACAGAGGGGCAGGGGGGCTCGAGGAGTCGAGGAGTCGAGGAGTCGAGGACGAGCCAGGAGGGAGTCGGCGAGGCGATCGGGTTCGGGAAAACGGGCTAGCGGGATAGAGAGCGCGATCGATAATGCTTAGCGGGTACTCACAGTCCAAGTGCTTCTTCTTAGGTCCGATCATCTCCTCGGTGGTGGCCTTGCAGACGGACTTGGCGAGGCCCTGGCCGGCGAGGCTGTGCCTCGCGGCCAGCAATCTATCATTTATCGTCTGTCCCGCCATGCTGCCTATGATTGCGCCCTTGCGTCCGGTTGCCCGGGCTGCCGCTTCCTCGATGCTGCTGCCGCTGCTGCCGCTGCTGCTGCTCGGCTCTCTCTCGCGCTCCCGGCGGCCTCCTGACGGTCGGCGCGGGCTCAGTTATCGCGCGGCGCGATTACAGACGGCCTGCCTCCTTCTCGGCCCAGACAGAAAAGAAAATAAATCACTGGCGGGGGGCGAGCAGAGCCACCTTGAGCCTTATCGCGCACCTTGCACTTTAAACCACCTCCCCCCGGGGCGCGCGCGCGCTCGCTCTCCTCCCGGCACTCGCACCCTCGCCAGCATCAAAGGCCTCCGGCTCGCGCGCGCCGCCGCGACGCTGCCCCCGGGGGAGACGGCTCGCCGAGGGCCCTACGAGCGCGCCCGGAGGCGGGAGAAAGACAGATAGCGCGCGGCTCGCACACTCCGATAACGATCAGACCTTCCTTCCGGAACGTACGTGTGCGCGCACCCCGCACCTCCCGAGCACGCGTGCGTGTGCACCAGCCCTCTCTCTCTCTCTCTCTCTCTCTCTCTCCCGCGCCCTCGCGCTATCGCCCTGTCTCTCGCTGCCCGCCCTCCGACCCCTTCCGTCGGAAGGAGGCCTTCTTTTACCGGGGCAAGGGCAGCGGCTGCTCGGAGAAGCCCACCTCGAAAAAGGGGCGGAGACGGCGCGCGGTCGCGAGCTCGCACACTCGTGCGCCCAGAGCCGCTGCCCGTGCGTGTGCCCAGGGCGGCGATAGGTTAGATTGCAATACCACTGCGGGGTGCACCAAGGGAGTCGGCCTGCGGCGGCGGCGGCGGCGGCGGCGGCGGCGGCACACGCACGCACGTACACGCACACCAGGATGGCAGAAGCGCGCCGCGTACTCTCGTCTCCTGCGCGCTTTCCTCTCTCGCACTCCTGCGGCCGACTGGTGGAGCACTACTGCAACTACTGAGCGGGCGAGCTGGGCCGAGGCGCCGAGCCGCCGACCGCGGCTCCGCGCACGGCTCCTACGCGCGTGTATACATCGAGCCGCCCCGTCTCTCTCGCTCTCGCCGCGCTACCTTCGATCGCCGCCGAGTCTGCGCGCTCGCCGCCCTCTCTCCTGTCTTTCTCTTTTTGAATACGCCTGCGTGCGACGGGCGACGCGGCGCTTCTCGCGCGCTCTCTACGCCCTGCCACGGCGCAAGCTCTGCCTTGCCGAAAACTGCGAGGGTTACGCGCTCGTCGGCACACCCCTCGGGCTGCCTTCTCTTTTTTAGAAAATGACGTCGATCGAAATAGAAGCCGGATTCGCGGTAAAGTTCCGGGCGGCCACGCGACGTCGCCGCGGCGAAGGATGCGCCAGTGCCGACGAGAGAGAGAGAGAGAGAGAGAGAGGCACGTAGCGCGGAGTAACATGGCCGCTCCCGGCTCGCCCCCTCACTCGCCACCGTCGCTCTCTCCTTCTTTTCCCTTTACTTACGCATTGTACACGCTGCACCGACTATTCTGACTATCGGCGTGCGTGCAACCGATTCGATTCGGCTGCAGGTGTTTCCCTGAACGAGCGAGCGGAATGACGTGAGTCGACCTCCCGGTTCACCCGGACCACGAGAGAGGACGACACCCTCGACTTACTGCGCTGATCGCCTCGACTACTTCGCGAGCTCGGAAACACATATACTAAATTTCAAAGCCGCCTTAATCGAGTCACTTGATTCTCTTCACTGAGAGCAATTTGCATCTTCTCTTTCGGCTAATTGTCTACGTCTCAGTGAAGCATTTAAACATCTGGCGCAAGGTGTTTTAAATGCACCAAGTCATCCATAAAGTTTTTAAAGGGAGTCCACAACCTCCACAAGATATTTAAATTTAAATACCGGAAACAAGCGCCGCCTCGCGGAGATGTGAATTTCGTTTCGGCATCGACAGTCGGCACAATATGCAATGAACACAGGATATAACCTACAAATTTCACTTCTAAACAACAGAGACACTTCTACAAATGTACGTTCGCTTCAAATGAGTTAAAACTAATATATTACAGGTGCAATCATGAAAGAAGAAAAATGACGACATGAAGCGATGAACGATGTTACATAAAATAAAAATATATTTTATATTTTTTAAACTGTTGAAGTAAATGTAAAATTAATAAACATGAGCACAAATCTAAGATTATTGTTGCACAAAAAGGTAGGGTAATATTCTGTTTTTGAACTACTGTAAACTAAAAATGTACTATTCTTAAAAACATTGCAAAACCAATGATTTGTTTAGATCTCAAAAGCTCTGCCAAAGGAAAAGCCTTTTAAATCAAGCACTGTGGCTAGACATTTAAGGCTCAAACATGAAAAATCAAATAAAAAATTTCTTTTTGCACTTCCATTAAGATCAAAGTATCATGATATTCGAGAAGATGTTCCAAATTTATTAAAAAGAGATTCAGAGTTATTTTTAGAAAATATTGAGATCGATAAAAATAATCCAGAAGAAATAACTTTTCAACTGTGTAAAGAGCAGTATGTAAAACAACTGTTTGATTCTTTGCGTCACAATGTAATAGCACCTGAATTTATGTGTGAAAAGTCAGAAAATATTCTTGTTGAATTTAGTTCTCCAAATATTGCCAAACCATTTCATGTAGGACATCTTCGATCAACTATGATAGGAAATTTTGTTGCCAATATGAATGATTTTTTTAAACACAGTACAAAAAGGATTAATTACTTAGGTGATTGGGGGACACAGTTTGGTTTTGTACAATTAGGCTTAACTCTAGAAAATGTAACAGAAGAAAGTTTAAAGAAGGATCCTATTAATACTTTATATAATGCTTATGTTCTGGCAAATAAATTATCTGAACAAGATCCAACAATTGCTATTCAAGCGAGAGAATTATTTAGAGACCTAGAAAGAGGTGATGAAAATAGTATCTTTAAGTGGCAATCTTTTAGACAGTACACAGTTGAAGAGTTACATAGAACTTATGATAGGATAGGTGTTAAATTTGATAAATATGAGTGGGAATCTATGTATAATATTAAAAAAATAAGTAACATAATATCTCAAATGGAAAGATTGAATCTTATTGTTACTGATTCTCAAGATAGAAAAGTCATACATTTGAATGAAAAGAGAATTGTGCCAATTATAAAAAGTGACGGTTCTTCATTGTATATTACAAGAGATATTGCAGCTGCAATCAATCGATTTGAAGAGTATAAATTCAATACTATGTATTATGTTGTAGATAATACTCAAACAGATCATTTTATAAATTTAATAGGTATTTTAAATGCAATGGAACTTCCATGGGCTGATAGATTAAAACATGTTAAATTTGGAAAGATTAAAGGTATGAGTACAAGAAAAGGGACAGTTGTGTTTTTACAAGATATTTTGGATGAAACTCAAATAGTTATGAAAGAAAAGCAGATTTGCAATCCAAGTAAATCTAATTTACAGTACATAATAAACTAAGAATTAAATAAAAAAAACTTTCAAAAAAACTTTGTTTTCTTTTAGATACAAAAGTTAATTTAGATTACAATGATCCAAGTACAGAAGTGTTAGGTCTTTCCGCTATCATTATCAATGATTTGAAGCATAAAAGAAATCAAGATTACATATTTGATTGGGATGTAGCTTTAAATGTAATCTTTATATGATATACTTAAAAATAATGTTTAAATTCTAAAATTTAATAAGTAATTCTTTTTTGTTAGAGAAAAGGTATTACTGGAATAAATTTACAATATTCTCATTGTAGACTCTGTAGTTTAGAAGAAAACTCTGGAGCTCAAGTAGCTTCTGAATGTATACCATCTTTATTAACAGAAGCATCAGCAGAAGATTTAATTTACTGCATTGGAAAATTTGATGAAGCTGTAATTAAGTCTTTCCAAGAACTTGAACCTTACATACTAGTTAATTACTTATTTGAATTAAGGTAATTTAAATATGAAAATATTAGTTATGCATAGCAGTATTAATTAAATAAAGTTTACCATAGTAGCTCTATAGATTGCTTTGATTCTCAATGTTTAGACAATTTTTAAACATAATTATTAGATTTCCATTTTATTTTAGATGTTCTTTTAGATTTTATTTTAACTATATCAAAAAATAACAATTATCATTCTAAATTTCAGTCATGTTACAAACAAAGCTCTAAAGGTCTTAAAAGTCAAAGGTGAATCAACAGAATTAGCTAATCAAAGGCTTTTACTTTTCCACACAGCCAGGAAAGTACTTTCACAAGGTATGAAACTTCTTGGTGTTACGCCGCTTAATAAAATGTGAACTATAGAAAATAAATTTTTAAAAGAATGTATATTGCAACAAAGATTTTTTAATATATTACAATAAACTGATAAATAGAAAAAAATACAGAGATTTCGTTTATCGTTTCTTCCAAGTAAACTTCTTTCTAGCACCGGCTTGTCCCGGCTTTTTACGCTCACGTCTTCTCCAATCTCGAGTAAGTAAACCGGCTGAAAAAGAAAATATTTTAAACTTTTACACATACTTAATTTTTTATACAACTTATTTTATAATAATAATTTCATATCATTTATTGAACGTTGTTACGGTCATTTAAAACCGTCACAATTGAAAATTTTATTCTGAATAAAATTTAATTAAATATACATTAATACCATTTAGAATCACAGAAAGTATTGTTTCATTCTACATTTTAACAAATTATTCTGGTACAATAAGTAAAACAACAAGTAGTAAACATCATTTCAAGGAAAATGTAATTTTAGTTCCATTATATCAATTGATTATAATTACACTCGCTCAATAGCAGTTATTCTAATGGATGGTCGTTACTTACAACATCACGTAAAAAATTAATTTGTGAAAAAGAACTTTTAACTTTATTAAACTTTCTTTTTTAAATTTTTAAATTATCAAAACTACAAATTTAACATTACAAATAAATTAAATTGTAATATTAAATTTTTTACATTATTACGTTGATGTAGTTTACTGAAAATTTAGTGAAAAAATATTTTGAATTTCATCAAAATCCAAGCATATAATATACAGACATGCGGACCTTAATCGATACTTCAATAAGGTCAATTTAAATATATATTAACGCGAAAAGAACACACATCAAGAAACCGCGTATAATAAATCCCAGCTGATTCTATTCAACAAGTATTTCGTTAATAACGAAATAAATGCAATTTTACAGACATTTTCCTATAATGTTAGCGGTTGATAAATTCAAAAAAATTAAAAAAATAAATTTTTTTATTCAAATAAGGTTTAAAAACGTAAAAGTAAAGAATTGATGATAAAGTTTCCGTTTTTTTGAAAATATAGTAAACATTTTCTACAGTGAGTAGAACTTTCTTACCTATTCTCATTTTTTCAATTGTCTCTAAGCTAACGAAACTACGCAGAGCCCACGCGATTCCCCAGCGTATTGCTCCAGCTTGTCCAGAGGGGCCACCGTCACGAACCGTAGCTTCTACATCCACCGTATCATAAACTCCTGTAAACTGCAGCGGGAATATGACCTGTTGGAAATTTTTTTCAACATTAGAAATGTATATTATTGTATAACATTTCAAGTGGATTTTATTTTTAATTTATGACTAATTACTTTTGAAACGATTTTAAATTTTTTATTAATAACTTTAATACAAATATTGTTCTTAATTTTATTATTCTATTATTATATTAAATTAGATTGTATTCAATTATAATACGCGCGATATTAAAACTAAATCTTACTATAATATCATTCGAAAAAACGATTAAAACTTAAAATAAATGGTACTCTTATATGTTAATCATAAAACATGTTTAATTTAAATCAATAATCTATAATGAATTAAAATGGTTTTATTAAACTCTTAATTACTTACATACAGCATTACAAATACACAACACTTTCTTTTAAATGCGCAAAAATACAAAAACTTTTTGATTTACAGTGGACAATAATTAATATATACATTTACCTAAAATGTTTGTTTGCAATAAAGTTAAGAAAGATTCTTTAAAGCAATGTAGCAATCTTTTTTTAAGCGTTGATTTACTTTATATTATTTGTTGAAACAATAACAATATGCAATTATTTTACAAATTTCTCATATTGTACAATTGAAATATCAGATAATGACTATTTATATTAAACATATAGTATATTTTTTATTAATCTACACATTTTTATTCGATTAAAAAATGTACATATAATTTTAAATGAAAATGTAACAGCTTTTTCTTATGAAATAAATAAAAAATTATGAAATAATAAAAAAGGATAGTAGTATTTACTAAATACATTTTATGCAAATTATCCTGTAATGAACGCACAAATGCAAATTTAACTGCAATTAATTAAAACTGCTTGATGAAAGAATTTTTAAAAAATTATTTATAATTGAACTCTATTTTGCATAATGAAAATAGATTTTAACAGGTTATTCTTTTGGGTAAACAAATTTTCTTCAACCAGGCTTTAATCTGGACTGTATTCTTGTAACAAGACTCTTAAGGATCTTATTAGTATCAGTGAGTTGCCCTTTGATAACTTTTAAATCATCTTCGGTGGTCTTGATCGAAGCAGATAGATGATCAATCGTTGAATGCAGTAAAAATTCATTTCCGTCTTCAGTATGTTGTTTAATCCACGAAACATGTTCACCGAGATTGACATCATCGTCATCAATAAGAGGTGCGTTCCTCTGAGCAATCTCGTAAGCAGCTTTCAATATGTCTTTAGGTAATCTTTTCTCTAGAGGATTAAGGGGTTTTACAACAAGAACCCGTTTTCGATTGTCTACATCAATTTTATGGTCAGACATCCACTTCTTAAACGTGTAAGGGATTCTACCATTATACAGTACCATTTCTGTAAAAAGTATTAGTTTTGTTTGACGCACTAATTTTGTCAGTCCAGCGTGATTTCTCAAACCTTGAATATCGTGAACTGCTATACCAACTAAAAGATTCATGAGAATGACTGTAACAAAAACTATGAAAAGGGTGAAAAGAATTTGCGAACAAACTGATAGTGGATGATATAAAACAAAGGAACCATCATTCAAAATATCATCTTGATTAATAAGCCCTTCAAAATCTAATTCCCCTGCCATCATAGCCAATACTTTAATAAGTCCTGTAAATGGATTGCCAAAGGATGGCTCACCAACAAAAATTACACAGAAGCTAATGGTGAACCCAATCAGTAAACCGGAATAAGCCAACAGCAACTTTGCAAACTCGAATTGAATGTGAGTGAACATGGCCACATATGTTCCAAAAGCTGGCAATTGACCAACCATTAGCATTAAATTAGTCCAAGCACAGAGAATGGCAAATGCACCTACATAATTTTGCCAATCATAAGTGCGCCCAGTATAAATGAATGAGGTGACAAAGACGCTAATAATAACGATTGCATCTAAAACGTTATCGATATTCATAAAATATTGTCTCGCTGATTTATAAACCATGAATCCAAACACTTTCCTTGGTATTGTTACACAGGTAAGTATTAATGTAACATACCACTGTATTTCTATAACGTGCCTTCGAAACAAAAAACCAGATATACGCTTATTATTACAAATCTTTGAACTGTTAGCTTCATTTAGATTGTAGCACTTGTAAGCTAATGCAGTGAGGACATATGTAGTCATAAAAATAACTGTAAGGGCATAGAGTAAAATCCTCATGAGATAGAATTTTCGAATCTTCTCCCACTTGAGATGTAAGAATGCCATTACAAGAGGGTGCGAGAGGAGATCTTTCTGATGCTCTTGAACAAATGTATTGATAAAACTTGTCTCGCACTGATTGCTACTGGGAAAGAGTAAATCGAAGTGGAGTCTCATCTCAAACTCTCGATTGTGAGGAACTGGCCTTTTCAGTCTGATAGAAGCGTCCATTCTTTGGCGAAATACTTGTAAAGATTCAGGAATCTTGCGAAGAATAATATTGAGAGCGGTAAGTCCAGTCTTGGTCGTAGCACTGACATCAGCACCAGCCCAGATGAGGGCGTCGACACTTTGCGATTGTTCATTCAATGAAGCAATGTGAAGGGGAGTAAGTTCCTGCTTGTCTTTAACATTGGCTATAGCCCCATGCTTAAGAAGTAGTTCAACAAGTTCCGGCGCCGAACAGTTGTTCATCACAGCATAGTGCAATGGTGTGCGATAGTTCTGATCAACAGAGTTAGGATCGGTCCCGGGTGCGCAGAGTAACAGTTCTGCACAACTAACGGATTGCACAAAACAGGCTACGTGTAACGGTGTTTCGCCCAAGCTGTTCTTTTGAGCCACACTAGCTCCCTTTTCAAGCAAAAGCTTGGCCACCTTATCAGCTCGCGCCCTTACAGCGCAATGTAACACAGGCTCCACGTCTTGACAGTTTGAGAAATTCACCTTTGCTCCGTGTTTTATAAGAAACTCGGCTGCTTCTACGGAATTACTAAAAGCTGCAAAATGCAGTGGTGTATAGTAGAGTGTGTTATTGACGTAGTTAACGTCGGCACCTCTATCGACAAGGTAAGTGAGGCAGGGCATATTACTAGTAAGGGACGCCACAAGAATCGCATTCATTCCTGTGCACGGCTCGACAAAATCCTTGTCTGATCCACACTCTTCGAGTTTAGGTAGAAGGTGAACTAAACCACGAAAACAGGCCCATAGGAACATGATATTCTTGAAACGCTGATCAGCACTAGGCAAAAGTACACCGTCAGGTCCTTTATCTATCGTACCCTTTTCCATTTCGAGAAGCTCCTTCATCTCTACTACGTTCACCGCTGCCCACATAGCTGTTTTGAGACTAGTACCATCTATATTCACGTGTTTTAATGCTTCGATCTCCTGATTGAAAAAAAGTGAATCATCTACTGGGGGCGGTGTACCCGCATCTATTTCTACGTGATCTTCCGAGTTCAGGGTCTCATTCACCACAATATTATCCGGACAGATAGATGGCCGAAAGCCACGTTTCGACTTGTAAAAAGAGGTGAGACGATCTCGTAAAAAGTTTTGAGAAATCTTGCGTTGCTGGCAATCATAGATGCATCCCATAGAGTAGTGTCTCTGTTTTGCACATTCAGTACGTGACAGCTGAGGAATGGATAGGTCCTTTAGATTGACTCGATCCCCTGATGAATTCTCCTCAGTTACCTCATTCAAATGCCACAAACGTGACATATTTTATCTGAAATAATAATTATATATTTTTTAACCAAAATCGGCTGAAACGTTATTTTAAGAATAACGTGTTTAGAAATTAAAGCAGTATATTTACTTTCTTAATGTTTTCATCACTCTGCGTTATTTATATTTTATGAGACTCTTTTTACAGCTCATTTACTACTGTAATTTAAATACTGTTGATACATTGATTGTATAATTAAAAATTCGAAAATGATCCAACAAACTAATTCAACGTTACGAAATTCATTGTTTAATTTTGAATTAAAACATGGTTGAATAAATTCATGTCAGATGTTATTTTCAATACTTAACTCTACTTTAAATGTGCTTAATTACTTATTTTCTTAGTTACACTCATATTAAATAAAATTAAATGAATATACAAGAAGATGCTTACTCTTAATGGATTTTGTGAATAACACCTTTCTAATAATAATATCAAATACTAGTGAATAAATGCATTATTGCATTCTATATTTATGAAACAATCTATACATTCCATGATAATCTATATTACCATATAGACTATAATAAGGTGCCCATTGTTTTCCAAATTAAACATTTTTAAGTGCATTAGTTTTGTATGAATTATACTTATTATCCGACTGAGCTCGATTTCTTGAAAATCTATGCAACAATATGTATCTCCTACATTTTCATTGTATTTAATAAATACTAGATTACAATAATTTTATCTTTTTAGAATTATAGTACGCTTATCTCATAAGCATGCATTAATTTAAATTAATAAAACATTTTATTTAATCTAAAAGCTGATATATTGTAGAATGAAAAATTACTATGTTAATACAAAAGTTAATTGAGTGAAGACTGTCAAATCTTTCTAAGAATTATTACAATTTCTACTATTTTATTTTAATAATATATCATGTATTAAATTAAGTCAAGCTTAACTTTTAGTAACAAACGTTTTTGTACATATATACGCTAAGCGAAGCATTTACATTATTTAATAACATCAACTTTATAATTATTCAAATAACAAAATTTGAAGTATAACATACTGATTCATTAATATTGAAATCGTTATTACTATGGCTCGTAAATACGTAAAGAATACCTATTATCAGAAAGACTGATAAATCAATCAAATGCCCACCGCAAGTACCTTGAGCACTCAGCAATCGCGTGGAAATCCTAGTTAAGAGCAAGCATTTCCCTGGAAACTGCGCGGAAATGCTACCGACAATTAGAAGACGAGAGGAGTAGCACGCACAAACCTGCCTTCTAGGAGGTCGGCGGAAATAAGGAAGTTATTTGTCCATCTCTCTCGGAATCCCTTAATATCGCAGTCCTTCAAATGCGCAGTACAGCAGACGGATGCTCATGTGTGCGAGGATACACGCGAGACCGTATTGTCACCTCACTGACGCGGGCCCGGCAGTCATGATCCGCCTTGCTCTGTGCGCTCATTTCAGCCACTTTAGCCAGTCATTTGCGATTGGCGGGTGCGCGCGCGAGCGTACAACAGTTCGAGCGGGTGAACGGCGGTCTGGTTGCGCCGCTGGCTCGCCGCGGACTGCCCGCGCCTACGGCCCGGCAGACGAAGCGCGGATGGACACGCGACACGCTGACTCCGTCGCGGGGATGCCGTCGCGCGCTGCCGTTCGAGGTGTGGTTCGGCTCCTTTCGTCGACTGCCTTAGTACCTCCCGACGTGTTACAAGTCTTCCGCTCTTGTTCTCCTCGCCTTCTTTTTCTTTATCATTGGCCGATCGACTGAGTAGTGCGGCTTCTCGTTTTTTCTCTCTCACCGCGAAGGCTCAAGCTCCGTTTAACAAACGTCGATAAGGAATTAGTCATTGAGCGCTTTTTGTCTTTGATCGAACCGTACAATGTACAGTGTCACTGGAGATTTTGCCGAGTACAGAGGTCGCCGCACTTTTGCCCAAATCGCCCACATTAGGCGATCAGAAGATTAATGCATTTATGTGCCTGGCATCAGCTACTGTAGAATCCAATGTATTCTGTAGGTAGATCGGTAGTTGTACGTCAACGTCATCTAATCGAGACTTAAGATCTAGCACGTAGTTGAAAAAGTAGCGGCTTCTGCTCTTTATAACATAGAGAGCTCAAAAGCTGGTGAAACTATACGCGGATGAAGAGCTTGGTTATTTTCCACTCGTATGATAAAACATCAATGTCTGTAATTGGCACGTAACTGTACTGGCATCAATCACATTTTAAACTTCTTTGCATATGCGAGAACGAGATCTTCAATTCGGCCTTCCGAAGAGGTCGAAAACCGTGCGTGCTTTGAATCCCATACAACGAAAATGATAGATATATATAGCCGAGCTCTTTAAAGTCACATTTATCAGAGTAATCGTAGTATTTAGCTCGGCCAAACGCTTAAGTGATTATTATGAACTTGTTTTAGTCATGAAAGAATTTTCGGTAATGTCAATTCTTGGTAGAATTTGCTCAGCTTCACGAATGAAGCTGATATTATAAATATTTTTAACAATTACTTTTTGCTTTAAGATTTATATAATATTTTAGTGAAATAATGATTCTGATTATTATAAAAGTCAATATTTTAAAACTATTTAATAATGTAAAAGTTCTTATTAAAATTTAGACTGGTCTTAATTGAAAAATTTGAACTTAGTTTTGCGCACTTGGTATCATTTGCTAGAGGCACTCAAAAATAACTGCGGCGTCAAATAAAAAAGAGGCGTTGATTCAAAACGCTCATATGTATGTATTCGCATTGTGCACTTAAAAAGTAACGATTGTAAAATGGTTATAAAAGAAGCAACACCGTGAAGGAAAAGAACACAATCTTGATCCTCCACTAATAGATACTGGTCTTAGTTGCTAGGTAGACAATCTAATTCACTATTTTGCCTCGGTGTTCCAACGCCGCTCAACTCGGTGCTTACATTCGTCTAATTTCGTTTAAAATTTCCTTCATTACTATGATGCATTCTTCGTCGCGGTTATTGAACACAGTTCTTAAATATCCGACACGGAAAAAACGCTGCGATTACCGGAATTAAACAAACCAAAAGGATGGAATAAAAATCGCGCGTGAAACTTGCTAAAGAACGAAAGCGCGTCGAATGGCAACAGATAGGCACTTGAGAACGATTTTATAATAGGACTATCGGTGGGGGATCCTCTCCAGGAAAGCATGGCTAACGGCTCACGATTATTCTTCACCGCGTTTTCGCGGACATTTATTGAGAGGGAAACCACGTTGTTGTTTCTGACTTGCCTACTTAACTAAAGTAGATACTCCGGATACTTTTGCTCGATTATTCTTGACGCTACAAATTGGTTGTAATATTATTTATACCTTTAGAAGGAAGAAGAAAGTATGAAAACCACTTTTTGCTTTTATGTTTCAATTTGAGATTCAAAGAAAATATGCCGGAATTGATAGTTTGCAAGGTTTTAGACTTCGAATAAAGATTTACGTATGAATATTTATTTCTATTTTATAGGCTCACTAAAGATTGAATAATGAGAAGAGGGTTTATATTGGAAATAAATTATGACTTTTATGTAGGCGATGCAAATTTGTATTAACTCGCGTAATTTATGCATTTTTATTTACATATCTATTTATTTTTGCGAAAATTTAAGCTATTGCAAAATACTACTTAAGTATTCTTTGCTCTAAAAAGGTTTTAAATTAATATTTTAATTATTCGTTCATTTATAAATGGTATAGCTAATTTTTAAATCGTTATATTACAGTTTCAGCATTTTCATTTTATCTACTTGTATTTCAAAAACAAGAATTTGTAAGATTTTTAAACATAATTTTTTGCATGATTTTTGAGCGTTGGCAGTAATTAAAATATAGAGATAATATTTTATTCTGTATATAATAAATTATACCAAAAATAAGTTCGTCTGATTTATATAGTCTAGTGCCACTCGGCTGGAAAAATCAATCACCATAGATTCAACGTATAAATTCCAACCATATAAATACATCACATAGTAGGATAGCAACCGACGCTATGATCCTTTGTCTCTCTGTATGTATGGTGTTCCCATTCTATCTTTTTTCCGCTTGTTATGCATATTCAAAAATGATAATATTTGTTACTAGATTACAAACTCAACGGCATTTGATTTCATTGATACCTTTATAGCATGAAGGTACACAGTTTAAACACAATATTGTAAAAAAATTTAAGTCGGGATCTTGGAAAATATAAAATCCTTCTTATTCGCATAGCTTTAAGAATGTTCAATTATTATTGTTTTGCTATGCCTTGCACGTACGGGGTCACTATTGTCTATGAGTGTGTGTGCGCAGAAGCTAAATCGTGAAGGAAACATTAAGATTGGTGTAATTTGTTGGACGAATTTTGTACAATTAAATGGCATTGACTCGGGGCACACGTTTTACTATACGACTATTTTTCCTTTTTGATAATTCAATGATGATTCAGAATATTTTTCAATACATTGAGCATCTTCAGTTTCGTATAATGGCATTCTATTTATATTAAAAGATCCACCTTGTGATCTGGACAATTAATGCAAATTTCTGCTAAATGAATGCAAACATTATAGTAAAAATAACTATTTAAACAAGTTTTAGAAAAAATAAGTAATCAGAATTTATTTTAATCATTATAATTTATTTTTATTTAGCTTAAAAATATTTTAAATTAAATAAAATGAAATGTATTACGTATTACAGATTGCATTGAAAATTTTTGGAAAAATTTGAAATAAATTGGGAAATGTGTTAATGTTATAATTTTGACCAAAAATAAGATAGGAATTTATAAAAGTATAATATTGGTAAATACTAAATAAATAAATGTTACCTAGATAATATGAATTTATTCTGTAACAATATTCTAGCAAAAATTTTGATTCGGATTTAAAGTTAATCAAAATATTTATTAACAGATATATATATATATATATATATATATATATAAACATTTTATATATTTTGATCTATTTATTGTAGATATATAATTTTTTTCGAATTATTTTTTTTATAAGATATGTACAAAATATACAATCTAATTAAAAAATTCTTTCTGCACTTTATGAACAAAAATAAATTTGTATTTCTTACTGAAAAAACTCTAGAATTTCTGATTCAAAGAGTTTGGTTGAGGTTTGGTAAAATTGTTTAGATACAATAATCCCGTTTCTTGATTTCTATCGATATTACAATCAGCTCAAGGATTTGCACAAACAAATAGCGGTGATAAGCGATAATACAATTTCTAGGATAAAAAGTAACGAACTTTGATGACAACTATACCGCTAATTAATTATCTCGAACGTGTAACAAATAAGTGCTGACCTAATTATCTATTATTATTATTAGAATTATTAATTATATCTCCAGGGTATAAAGCAAAGCTCAATAGAACTATTAGTGACCGTCTCGTACATAATGCCTGATTATAAACTCGCAACGTGATATATTAAGAAATATATTCCTCAATCTGCAGATGCCGGGGTATACAAAAATCAATGATAAAATAATGGACGAGAAGAAGGCCCGACAAAAGTTTCATATCATACAATCATAATGAGTGAAATGTAGATCAAAGCAGCTTTTCTCGATTCTGCATGAGCTGCATTTCTGAATAAGTTTAGTAGGCGATTCGCATTGAAATGAGTTTATAAATCTAACTGAGATCCGTAGCAAATTAATGGCTGCGGTATAAAAAAAATTCACGCTTAGGCTCGAATCGATTCGGCAAATTATTAACGGCAAATCGTGTATATTCATTTTATAGTATATATATTATTGTGTTACGAAACTGAGTGATACTCGAACACAATATAGTTCTATAATTACATCTTTTGTTATATAGCTGAACAGAGCTGGGCTATTGTATAGTACATATTACATAGTTTACTTCATGAATTAACGTATTTGATGAATTTGTATTTGAATATATGTATTTCATTCGAAAAATTATTTGTACATCGTTTTTCGCTCAATATATAAACTAGCATTATAAATTACATTTAAATTTATATATAAAAAATTGAGTTTTGAAACACTATTCATTTTTCGTCTTATGATCCTTGTAAAAAAAATATAAAAATATAGATTGTTGTAGGCCCTGACGAATAATTAGATCCTTGAACGGTACAGTTGAATGCTAACAATAAGCTGGTCAGAGTTACGAGAATTGCATAAAATCAAAACACGCTTACGGGTGTACCTGTTGGCACATTCTTTGCCATATTTATTGTCGTCGTGTTGTTTCTGCTTGTGTGTCTGATGAACGAGAACTCGACAAATATTTTACAGCGTAATTGTGAAAAAATTATACGCGCAAATTACGTTCAAATTTCCTGTTTAAGTTTCGAATATTTTTGTGCGATTTAAATTAAGTCTTACAATACATTAACTTTACAATGCACGTCTGTTTCCATAGATTATTTAATTATGCAACCAAAATATTTGCTGATTTTATTCAGCGTAGAAAAATGTAGAATGAATAAATTTAAAAATAGAATAAACATTTTGTTCCTTAAATTTAATTTGTTTTCTTTACAATGTGTTGTGAGGAAGCAATTCTCCGGACTGAGACATGCATATCGCAAAACGTATTGTTAATGGATTTTTTTTCAACATCGTTACAAATGTTCATAACTCGACTTTATCTAAATATTATGTCGCATCTTATTTCATTTCGTTATGTAAGTATCTATTTTTTATTTTAGCATTACCTAATTTAAAAAAAAACGATTATACATATATTTATAAAAAATAATTATTTGAATTTTTACTTTATATAGATATCTCTATTTAAAACTCTTATTATTAATTATATAGTCATAATATGCAAAATAAGCAGTTACTTAGTTAATGATTAATAAACGAATATGCAGATTAATAATAATACTGATATAAAAAATAAAGTAAATTCATAAAATAAATTCATTATTTTTATTATAATGTTTAACAAATAGGCTATCTTTTTAACGGCATATTAAGAAATATTTTTGCGTTATAATTATAAGTGTATATATTATCCATACGAATACATTACCCAGTCCTTTTAAATAATTAATTATTTAAAAATAGCTAAGAATAATTAGCAATGATGCAGTAGAATACAAAAAGGATTATAAAGATCAATGAAACAATTATAAAGATCATGTTGATTAACTACAATAAAATATAATAAAAAATATATAATAATAGTATTTAGAATGTAAATTTATATGTGAAGATTCAAAACCACTAATAATTATGCTTTTCTTTTGTTACTAAATAATTTTAAATTTCCTCCATACAGAAATCACATTTTGCAAATGAAAGAGTCGATTTTATTAAAATAAAACAATTTTTTTAACAAAACTAATTTAAATGTTTGCAGCTATCCTTGGAATCTACAATATAGGTTAGGATAAAAAAATGATCATCTAAATTATTAAAAGTTTACAAGTACAATACATGCCCGAAAACCAACTCAAATATTATCCAGATGTATCAATCTCACCCATGATACCTTTTTATCATAGCGATCAAACGGTCCACATCGCTGCAATCAGTTGGGTATACATATTACCATACCCTTGTCAATTATGGTAAAACTCAAGAACGTTGAAAGATATAGAGAGATAACTTTCTCTTCGTGTTAAAGGGGTACGACCGTACCTAAAATTTTTATTGAAGCTTTTTAGGTATATTGTACTAAATTCTAGCAACCTTTCTAAACCTGAAAGTTTTTCGCGTAAATATGATGAGAGTCCGTTATTGATATTATCCTCATCCCCTATTAATATTTCATCATTTAACTAAAGATTATTTACATTCCAGTAAATTCTAAAATAGAAATCGATGATTCCAAACTAACGTCAAAGCGGCCGCGACATCGCTGTCGTCAAGAGACAAAGAGAAAGATCCTCTTCAATTTTACGACTCCATTAACGAACAATTGCATAATGCCTAATACACCCTCATTTCCCTACCATCTGTAGATTTGGCTTATGTTATAAGAAAAATCCTTAAAAAATTATAACCTAAATTAGAAACCTTTGGTAGACAGATTAAATGTACAAAAGGATTCAAAGAGGATCTAAAGAGGATCTAAAAATCAAAAGGTTCTGGAAAAAAACAAATATACTAGCAAAATATGTATGATTTTTCAAGCATAATTGAGAGTAATAATTTTATACGAATAGCTGATGCTTAAATTACGAACTCAAAACGATATTAGAATTTGGATATTTTGAGCTTAGTTTAGATAACTTTTTGAAAAAACTCAGCAAAAGGTTCAAAAATACGTATTTATTGTTGGATCACTTCTCACCAGGAAATTTAAGCGACCGACCTTAAAACTATCTATCTAAAATAGCAACTGAATTACATATAGTTAATTAAGAATCAGTTAATATGGTATTAAAATCTAGATGTAAATAAAGCTATGTCAGATATTTCGGCGATATTTTGTACATAATAGTGCAATAGATCAAGGTGGAGACAGAAAAAGACTATTGAAAGACTTATCAAATATTTAGTCAATATATATAGTCCACTTAATTTTTATGAAACGCGTTATATGAAAGGTAATACAAACATAAATGCGTAACATTGTTCTTATTTATAATTTATTTAATAACAATTCAGGTCCCATACAACTTTCAAATTCATGTGATTCCTTTTCCAAAACATAAATTCAAATAATATTATAGTATTAAGTAAGAATAACAATAAAAAGTTATTAACATTGCATAAACTAATATCAATATTTCTTTGCCTGGCAATAACAATATTTTTGTCAAATCCAATCATAGTAAGAACATCATTGACACAAACAAAACTGCTTCACACCTTCTCATATACCTTGTTCGTATATACCGTTAATAGATTTATAAAAATGTTGTTGTACGTAGTATATTTTTAAAAAATTACAAAAGCATATTTTTTATAACTATAAAAAACTTTGTTTATAATTTATTTTAAAAAATTTCCGACATTTGACACAATGATGTTAATGAAATTAATAAATATTTTTTCTGCTTTAACAGAATTTGTACGCAATTAAAATGATTTTATTTTTCCTGAAATAAAGTGATTTTGAAAATGGTATAATCATCAGTATATGAGTTTCTTTATGACCATACACCTTTATCTAAAAGAAAAATTATCTTTTTCTATTTCTATTTAAAGCATTAAAGTTTGCCACCTCTTGATCTATTAAGAGGTACTGCTTATGCGGAAAAGTTTTAAACACAAAATACTTTTTAATTTGGAGTTTAAAGATTGCTAAGGATAGAATTATATTGTAAGCCAAGTTTTTCCATAATTAGTTAATGTTTGTTATTTAATAAAGTAGTTCTGTACTATAAACTAAACTTTGTCACAATTTTATGATTGAATATTCAGGAAGACTAAAGCAGTGCAAATATAATTTATCGTATTAATTTTCTTTATTATTTTTATAATCACTAAGTTTATAAAGCTAATTGTTAATAAAACTATTAACAAAAAGTTATTAGAATAAAAATCTACAAACTCCTACTTTTTATAAAATGATTTACCTATTTAATACAATTACAATATTTTCCAAATTATTAGTAAACTATTTATAATATTTACACTGTACAAAATATATCTATTATAATGCCATACAAATTTTTTTATAAATTCAATCGTAAATATTATCTGTTTACAGTCATCAATAGGTGTTACAAAATATTTTTAGTAAAAGCTTTAAACATTTATATTTAGTCTTTTTTTTGATCGCATTTGTATTTTGGTTGTCTGCAAAATATGTTCACTCATTTGATGTACTCATTGAATGTACGATAAAAATAATTTTATACGATACTACAATAGAAAATACGTATGACATCTTGCTTGTTAATTTCAATGACTAGAAGTTTTTGAATAACGTTCAAAATAATGGATCTCTTATATATAAAATATATACTTCATATGTAAATTGTAATCTCAAAAAATTTATTAGTTGAATAAGGCCAGTTATATACCATTGAATACTAATTATTGAAGTATTACTAATTTCCATCACAATGTGCTATCGAAATGTTAATAAGCCATAATTATTTAATAACTGAAAAACTCAAAAGTAACTCGTGTATCAGCTTGTTATTACTTTCACAAATTTTTTTCAACTCAGCAACTTCCTCCTTTAATCTCGCAGTGTCTTCGAAAGCATCCTCCTCATTGGTCTTTTGTCTACCTGATGCATTAAGATCAAACTTCTGGTAGCCATAGATAGTGCTATTGCTACGTTTACTTGACATCGTCGATGAAAAGATATTGCCTTTACGTTCTCTTGCAACCTTATAAGCGCAAGCGAGAACATCACGTGGCAATCGTTTCTCTCGGGGATTCAATGGTCTTACGGTTAACACTGCTTTCAGAGGCGAAGGTAAAACGAGAGCAGTCCACCGTAATACCTTCATTAGACACTGCGGTAAAATGCCTAAAAATAAGGCTGTCTCTAAATCACAAATCAATTTTGTTTGACGAACGAGCTTGGCAAGTCCTGCGGTTTTCTGCAGTCCTTTTATATCATGTACTGCTATACCTACCAAAAGATTCATAAGCACTATTGTCACAAATAGTAAAAAGAGAACAAACGATAATTGAGCTGACACCTGAAGTAGAATCCAAGATGTGCCCCCAACGTCTACAGGTCTACTACCTTCTTCTTCACCTGGAAAGAATAACTCTTCGAAATCCAATTCACCCGTCATCATCACAAGTACCTTTATTAAACCCGTATGGGGACTACTAAAGGATTTTGATCTTGGAAATATAACGCAAAAACTCGCAGTAAAACCTACAAGCAGACAAGCATATGCAAGTAAAAGCTTGAAAACTTGAGCCTGTACACTTGTAAACATAGCCACGTAGGCGCCAAACATTGGCAATTGACCAATCATCAGCATAAGATTACTCCAGCCGCACAAAACAGCAAAAGCTCCCACATGACTTTGCCACGTGTATGTTCTACCAGTAAACACAAAAGATGTAGCAAATACACTAACAATTACGCACCATTCAACCATATTTTCAGCTTGGGTGAAAAACTGCCGGACACTGGAGTATGTTAAAATACCCATTAGCTTACGTAAACCTTCAAGAACCGTCAACACAACTAAAGCGTACCATTCTACTTCAAGAACTACAGGGTGTCTGTATAGAAAGCCGTTTAAGCCTGTTGAATTCGCACACAGTGGTCTACTAGAATTATCAAGTTGACCATGCGATTCATTGTAGCAGTTATGTGCTAAGGCTGTTATCACCCAAGCAGTAAGAACAAGCACATATAAGAGATAAAAAAGAAGCCGCCCTACGTAGTATTTTCGTATTTTTTGCCATTTCAGATGTAGAAATGATTGGCAAAGTGGATGTTCAAGAATCTCTTTATAACCTTCTTTCACAAAAGTTCCTAAGTAACCAATTTCGCCTTGCTGCTGATGTTGTAGTAGGGGATGAAAATCCAGCCTCAATTCAACTTCACCAGCTGCAGATCCATGTTGATGCAAACTGATAGAACCGTCCAGTCTTTGTTTGAAGCAATTCAAAGACGATGGTGTTTTTCTGAGGATGATCGATAAGGCACTTGTTCCTCCCTTAGTTCTCGCACTCAAATCTGCTCCACTTTGTATCAACACATCCACGCACTGTGAAAGTTCATTAAGTGCTGCTACGTGCAATGGTGTATAGCCATACTTGTCAGCTTTATTTACTTGAGCTTTCCAACTGATCAACATATCCGTGACGTCGTAAGCTAGAAGGGACCTACCTAAAGCTACGTGTAAAGCTGTTCTACCATCGTGATCTTCAGCATTTGGATCGCTACTTGAATGTTGTAATAGTGACTCAACACATTCAAGCGAGTGCGTTTTGGATGCCAGATGAAGAGCCGTTTGTCCTCTTCTGTTTCTGAGCGCTGGATTAGCAGATTTGGATAATAATAAATTGAGACTGTCAACACATCCGGCCTCGGCAGTTAGATGAAGAGCAGTTTCACCCTTTCGCGTGCAAATGTCAACGAGACAGCCTGCAGTGAGTAGGACCTTCAAGCAGGCAGAATCGCAACGCTCGGCACTATAATGGATAGCCGCATAACCGGTGCTATCAAGCCGGTTTAGTGTTACATTCTTGGGAGCAAGTAGACGCAGCACATCCAGTGCGTTATTTCGTGCGGCGGCATGTAACACCGTTTCTTCGCCAAGGGGTGACTCCTGGCTCCAACCCAACTGCATAAAGTGTTTTGCAACATCGAATGCGTTACCGAAAGCAGCGAAGTGGTAAGGTGTGTGTGACTTTTTATAGTTGACAGAAACTCCATGACCAAGAAGGTAACGTACACCGACAAGACAGTTACTAAAAGCACATAAGTGAAGGGCACTTATACCGTGTTCTGGCTCGGTATGATTTAGGTCGGCGCCATGTGCATGCAAAGGGGGCAAGAGCTCAGCGAGTCCGAGAAAGCTCGCATAAAGGAGAAGAGCATTTATCTCGTGAGGTTTCTTGCATGATTCGAGGTACTTGTCAATAGTACCAACATCTAGTTTTCCGGCTTCGAGATCCTCAATGACAAGTAGCCGACAACCAAGACCTCGAGCGTGTTCTACGAGGAGGCCTTTGAGGTAATCACGGTTGATCTGTACAGAGCAGGAGCTTTCTTCAGAAATGGAGCTTTCGCTGAGACACAAACTGTAACACTGCGGCTCCTCAATCGGGGGTGGTGTCCCATAGTCCATACAACGATCCTCTTCTTTCCAAGGCGGGTCTTCGGTTTCTGGCATCGATGTTCGCCGTACACTGCTTCTCAGGCAACGGCCTAAAAAGAGGGTTGATGCGGTTTTCGAAGCAGGGACAAGGGACATGGCTGAAGAGGGAAATTGAATGTTGCTCGTACTACGCTCTAGTTGGACGCGTTTACTACCACGCAGCGAAGGCGCAAGTATAGGAAAAGCCTTGTTGAACTCTTTCTTTCGGTTCTCATTGTCCTCCATGGTTGTGAATAGAGTATTGAGGTCGATGTAATTACTGAAAGAAAAACAATTTTCGATTAAGTTGTACTAAAAAATGTTTGCATATAAAGAGAAATTATATCTGATGTAAGCTTTTTATGTTTCATTTTAGAGATACTTCTTTATATGCGGTTCTACGAATTTCTATTTTTAGCATTATAATTATATAATTAATGTGTCTGTTCCACTATCAAATGGCGCAGCACATGTATCTTAAAATTTTTCTCCTAACCCACGAATCAACGCAATTACTTGTAATTGACCGACAAAATACGTCCGGTGTTATTTCCAATCGCTAGCAAGGTTATAAACCCGATAAAAAGGAACCGACGTTTGATTTCATACTGTAAACAAATGTAAAGTCGTGTGTGAAAAAGCGATTGGGATACGAAAAATCTACTGATAATATTAACACGCGCTTGTTTCTTTGAGTTCACAGTTTTTCTGTTTCTCTCCCTTATTGCCATCTTTAATCTTTCCCTGTTGAAAGACATGGTGATCAGTGAGTAATCATACAGACATTTCACTTCGTTTACTAAGCGGGGTTCAACATGACTTACTACAGGTATGCAATCGCACAACAAACATTACGGGCATGCTTTAAGCCAAAGAAATTAATAGAATGCGATTTTGAAACCGCATATTTCTTATTTTCAGTTCGATATCAATGACGGTGATCGATTTCGAAAATTAAACATTAATATTTATAAACGAGTGAGAAGTTTCATTGCACTTGCTACAAAAATGTTGGAACCATTTTTTCTGTTGGACAATTCTTTAGAAAATGCAACTATTTTGATCAATGATCAAAAATTATTTTAAAAATCTAATTTTTAAAAATAATAAATTTACGCGTAAAAGTTACAGCAACTCAGATGTTAATGAAACAACTTCAAAGGTCTAACAACAGAAAGAGGAAACAAATTTTCATAGATTAATTATTGTTCTAAAGATGTAATTCTATTCAAATCACTTTTGTAAATTCAATTTTTCGTAAAATTATTATTTTTGAAAACTACATTTTTCACCGAATCCAAGATATTCAAAAATTAAGTAAATAGTTTCACACGTGCAAGGCCAAGGTCGAGCGAGGCCGCTGCGCGCAACCACCGCCACCGTAACCACGTCATGACACCACTAACGCGCACATCTTTGACCAATTACGCGCTACTAAACATCGTCCCTTTTTGTCACGAATCGGACATAATCACGCCATCCATGATGTAAAAATACATACAAGTACACAGATGAATAACAATAATTAAACGGTTGAATCTAAACAACAAACTAATGAAACTGTATTTGTCTCAAGTAAACAATGAAATTAAGAAATACACAAACTAAACATATTTTTGAATAAAGTAATTTAATTTAAAAATTACGAAAAAATTAGAAAAATCAATGTACCTCTATTTGCAAAATGCTAATAAACTAGACGAAAATTTTTCCTTTAAGAAATACTGCTTATTGCTAAAATCTAAGTATTTTTGGTCTTCTTCTCAGTTAATTTTAATTGTATATTAATCATTAACGCTTTCAAACAATAAAATCCATAAAGAACATTCTAAATAAGGATGCTGATCTAAATCAAAAAAGATTCATACTAAAATTGTCGAAAAAAGGTATCTATATACAAATGTACTTTATCTTCAACAATTGCTTCTTCCTTCATGAACGATACGTCACTTTCCTATCTCCCTCTCTCGTTCTTGGGGCGGCCAAGCGAATGTCAATTGGAAAATCGTTTGAGCATTAGAGCTGTGCTCCCGTTCTTTCAAATCGTGCAGCTACATCAATGTTAGACTCGTATGGGGTTCCTACTCTAGTTACAAATTTAGACACTTAAGTAGCAGTGCCCAAATCGTAATAGTTTTCCGGTAAAAATCGGCTGCTTACTAAAAAAATTCGTCTAAATAAGTATTCAATGAACTATTTAATAATTTAATCTCCACTAGTCTATCTTGAATGGTATAGTTTACATAATGTTAACATTAAGTTTTATAACTAATTTAATATTTTTGACAGCTGATTGTCAATAAACTAGCTATTATTACTATAACAAAAAGAATACTATATATTTATAAAAAAATTAATTCTGAAAATTCAAATTTCATCCCATAAATATATCTGTTCTTTCACATACTATGTTTAATTCTTTTAGAAATTTATATACCTTTGCAAATAATCGTGTATAAGATTGTAAAGAATTTTTTAAATGATTTTTCCCTGTTGTATATAATTCTACCAATATAGATTTATTTTAGCATTCATCGCGTATTATATCGAATCATATATATAGATGTTGAAGTATATCATCCATTATAAAAAACAGGTTTAAACAGATACAAACTAGATACAGTTAGAATAAAGATTTAAACATATGGATGTGTCAGGTTACAAGGTGAACTATCCTACCAATAACGGTAAACTTAATTCTTTTTCTAAATTATGTCCTATAATCCAATGTATCGAAAACTAATTTACTAGTTGTTAGTTTAGGTTGATTTACATTTGCACTCTCATATAAAAAGAAACAATTACATAATGTTATCATTATGAACGTAACGTGTCATAGATTTAAGCTTACATTACTTCCGCAAATAAAACTCTATAGTACCTAGCAGAAGAATATTAGAATACGATAAAAATCTTTATAATCGTGGAAATTATCCAGAAATTCTACCAAACAATTATCATTCTGTTCTTGGGAAAGCTAAAAGATTCATAATCAATACAATCCGTGTTTTTCTTATTTTATTTTTCTTTTCAGATAAAAATTGTGTATAAAGTTAAATAAAGAATTGTTACGATTAAAAAAGGCGATGCGAATTATTATAAATATTTTTAAATTATATAAATTATTGAATTATTAATATGATACTGAAATTAACTAACTCAATGAATAAAAATGAAACGGGAGTTATTTATAAAATATCTATGAAGAAATTTCTACTTGAAAGAATAAAAGATGCTTGTTATAATTCGTACTATGTTGTAAACCCTAATATACTTTTTACTCTTTCGCTATTAATACAAATTAAAGGTAATGCATGTTTTGTGCTTTTATAATTGTATGAACAAATCTACATTACCTAAACTATCTTTGAAATAATGTAGTACTAAAAAATATCATCACTTATTTCTTTTGACACCTAATATTTGTTGTAAAATTTGATAGTATACAAACATTAAAAATAATTTTGTAAAATATCTGAATAAACTCTATTCATAGCAGTTGTATGATAAGTTTTCATATTGAATAATTTTTAATTATAATAGATTGTAAAATGATTATTAACTTGTCTGATTCGATGTCCTATGTTTAATCAATTGGCAGATCTAATAAGTATATCGAAAAAGTCTTCTTCATAACAGGGATACCTATGTTTTTGTTTTGTTGTCTGTTATACAACGTATTGCTTCGTAAAACACACTTAGTTTTATGTTCATTCATTCTTATAGAAAACTATGATTTATATGAATGATACAAGTAGCAAACGTTGTCCAAATAGTACTTTTGCGAAAATGATGCTGGTTATATTATATTAGTGTGTTTATTATATAATTAGAATAATATATTCAAAATCTTGAATATTTTAATGTTTATAAATTGGTGATTATTCTTATTTTAATCTGTAAAAATTACTTTTAGATTGATAATTCGATTAAAATGTTCTGCTGATTATTCTTAAGTGACTTGAATTATGATCGTTCCAAAGCTCATCGTATAATAGATCGTAAAAATACACCCGACATTTAATCGATGATGGTAATTGAAAAACACTGCGCGTATTACCTAATTCAGAAAAGGTGTCGCACTACACCCCACCAGCAACAGAGTCATGAAACGCAATAATGCTACAATCTCAACAGTATGGCACGTCGCACCGCTACAACCAAGGGATTTTAAATCATGATGTATCAAAGCTCAACCTTGAGATAACCAATGCACTAATTTCTTCACTACACGTACATGCCGAGTTGCTACTCTATATTTCAGTTGATACGAAAAGTAGAATTTGTCAAAAATGTGAAAAACAAAACTAGATATAAAAAACGGATAGACACGCCTAATCATTTTTCCAAGGGAATGATTGAATGAATAATCGAATGTTTTATTGAAAAAAAGAAATGTTTTACAATCCACTCGATATCGCAGATACGCGAAATTGTTTTGAAAGCACTCCCTTGAAAAATACTCGGAATTCTGTGGTTAATCGTTTCGAGCGAAAATTAACATTTCCCTGTGCTGGTGCAACATAAATAGTTTAAGACGACAGTTGTATGAACAACAAAATGATTCTCCGACTAATTTCAAAGCTATGATGCTTGGTGGTGTGTAGATTCAAAGATGCGAATAAAGTGTTTGCTGTAGGAATGACGGCACTTGAATGGATTTCCGAGATTTTTCAAAGACAGCCGACAGGTGATTGAAAAATTCGTAATTATGCAACGCATCAGTGATTCAAGCGATCTCCTCGAGCGGTGAACAATTAATTGAATTAAATAACCCTCGCATAAAAAAGACCAGTTGAATGCGAAGCAGCACCAATGAAATCTTGCAAGTGCAACCATTACCCGCTTAAAAGACTCAAGGGAGAGAAACGGCACAAGAACGTCCATTCGCACTTGAACTTGCTCCGCGGAGCCACTGGAGCGTAGCCTAGGCGAAAGCGAGAAGCCTGGCATCTCCCGCGGCACGGAGGAAAGTGACAGGCCCCGCGGCTGAGCGGCGGGTATGCGGGGTTTTAACCTCTCGCAAACCTCCGCGGTGATTCACCTTGAGGCAGAAGTATAGGAGCGGAGATCCTAGCGGGCGGCTGGTCCTCGGGGCCGGCGGGGATCGCGTGGGCGGCATCCTGGCACGGGGATCCGCCGGTAGAGCGACATCGGGGAACGGCGCTCGCGCAACTACTGCTGCACCGCGGCCGAGCGTTAGCGATCTCGTCGCCGCCGGTCGATCGTCCCCCCGCGCCTGCCGCACCGAGAGAGAGAGGCAGACCTGTTGCGCGACTACTTTCCTCCCACCTAGCGTCGATTTTCGCCCGAGAGGGTTCGAGATCTCCAGTCGTTGACTCGCGAGTGCGAGTTTAAAGTAACTGCTTGGAAATTGGGGGACCAATATCATGGCCGACTTCAATGCTCCTGCCCTAACAATTGTCAATTGGACCAGGATAAAAATACGCCAATGTCGGGGTTGTACTCTATCTGGCTGCTGGCAATAGGCAAGTGGCAGAGATATAAAGCTACTTAGAAAGGATCGTTAACCCATCGCTCGATTACACAGTTTCGGGATCACAGTAGTTTATCAACAGACTCGTAATCTATGTACGATTCTATATACAGATGTTAAATCGCCGACGGTGAAATCAGTACCGTGCGTAAGTAGAGCAGTTCGGGATATGTAAGACTGTATATCCACAGAACTTTCATTTAACTTCAGCATACTCTTCTTTAATATTTCCCAACTCACATACAAGTATAATACATTTCATACTTTCTCTGCACGTACGTTAACCTCTGAGATTTACTATATGTGATATCTTCCAAACTTTGTATATTGTCCAAACAAATGAAAACACAAATAAAGAGAGCAGAAAACTTTCATCATATTCGCCAGCATATATAAAAGATAAACTGTTGACTGTACTTTGAACTCGCTCGCGAATGAGAGAAAGTTGGCCTAATCCTCGCACGTGCATCTTATACTTAAGCGAGTTGTTCAGAAATCAATCTACTTGCGAACCGAATTCCAAAGGGCGCAGGTCGAGCGAATACTGATCTTTTACGTAAGAAGAATCGAGAAAATTATAAAGTATCAGATCGATTACATAGGAGTGCTATAAATTACATCGTATATATAGATAATTAAAATCACGTGCATGTTTACGCGTTTTCATTTCATTTCTTTTAAATGATCATAACACCTAGTTACCCTATAATTGACAAATTTTCTAAAATGTTTTCAATGTTATTTCATTTATTGAAAGGACAAACAATAGTTGATAAAAAATTTAAATGTTTTTTATGTAAGCAATAGATTAATTATAATGAAATGATTTTGAACATCATTCGGAGCTTTATATTCGATATGTAAAAATTGTTCATTGGAACCAATAACTTCAGTTATAGGAATCAATTACCTTAAAATATCATTACATATATCAGTATAAGTAGGATCAATATTACTCATATTAAATCAAATTATCGAACATTTACAGTCCTCAATTTTCATTGAGTTAAATTAAGCACATACCAGCGCCGAATTTAAAACTGTTATCGTGTACAAGAAAAATGAATTATTAAGTACTTGAGTAAACCAAAATCAGATTCAAAATTTACTACCTGAACCTGTTTCTGAAAATAAATGCATGCCTCTGTATTTTATCGATTTGTAATATTTAAAAGCAATTATGCGATACATGCGAAATTTGTCATTATAAATTATGTAGCTACGCGTATACAGTATCTAAAACAACAACAGAATTCACTATTATTCATTTTTAATTGCTTTTAAATTACTAAATTAATAAGAAACAGTAAATTGGACCCTACATTTGGAAATAATCCAAACGTTTAAAACATGCCCAATTAAAATTTAAACATCGCGTCTGACTATCTGCATCTCGAAAACTAAAAACTCGTGAACGACTATCGCCATACATATTGACAATTGTTCTATTTTAGTCCCTAAGTTAGGTACTTCGTGATACTTTGTGGGACACAAAGTGACGAATTGATCATTCAATTGATTCATTAAAAGCCTGCGAGTACTAACTGGTCATTTAAGCAAAGGGCTCCTGAAATGTCAAGCGGCTTTATACAAGTTAAGAAAAAACTGCTCACTTTTTTCATCTTAGTCGCATGTATTCCTATAGAATTGAGCGGTATCAAATATATTGATGCGAACAGATCAATGCAAACGATTAGAATTTGCACTAGAAAAGAAAAGAAAGCATAAATTATTCTTCATATGACAAGTTAGATCTAACGGTAGATTGCTAGAATATACTTTTTAGTTGAAAAAAAAAATTATGATTGCATGACTGTTCAGTGATTTAAATTGAATATTATTCTGCAGATTTTCTTATATGGGTACAAAAATTATCAGTGACATTGTATTCTTTTGTTTTTAAATTTAGCTTTTTTACATAACTCTTGTGACAATCATTAAAATTCTACTAAAAATGAGACTATTATAACAAAAGGCTCAAAATCGTTTCCATTTTTATGATCGAATATGTTCATTTGAAACGTATTTCAGTAAAATAAAACTATCCAAAATTACTACACATTTTTATATCTCTTATTATCCTTATGAGTAAAATTAATCCTTTCTTTAAATATGATGCTGTAAAAAATATATAAAGTTATCGTACTATTCAGCATTAAGACCACTTAGGAAGTACGTATAATAAAATTTGACTAACACTTTTTTGTTTCAAAAAAATATATAGAATCTAGACACTCCTAATCAAATTGTAAACAACTTATTGCAAGAACAAGCACCTATCACTAGAAAAACTGTATAAACAAAGAAAATCACATCAATCTAATTAAACGTAGTGGTGACTATTGTCTATTACACTGCAGTGTATCCTCATCTCATCTTGAAAACGCGAAGGTTGCGCGAACTTGTTTCCGCGATGCAACAACAGTCTTTCACCATTCGTACACGCGCAGTAGATACGCGAATATACGAGGAAAAATCATCGATAACAAGAAAAATTCTGTAGCTAGGACTGTCAGTTTTTTCTCTATGCTACTAATAAAATGCGCAGTAATTACAAGTCAATCGATTTGCGTGTTTTTAAAATTTTTTACGATTCTTTTCGTTGAATTAGTATTTATTTGATCCGTAATTTTCAAATCAAACAATTTAATTTCTGAATAATAACTTGTATTAAACTAAAAATAAATAAAATACTGTTGTTTATAATCATACATAATGTATTTTGCTCCAAAGTTGATTAAGAAGACTGGCACTTTAAAAAATTTTATTCTAAGGGTAGAAGCTACAATACAAATTCAGTATTTCAAGAAACATTTAAAAATAAAAATACAATGACAACAAAATATTCTTTAATTGATCATCAAAATTGTAATATTGTCTTTAATGGTTTCAATATTATCTGTATTAGTTGCAAATTTAGACCTCATTAAACACAACATTAAAGATTAAAATTACTATAAAAACAGAATACTAACGCTTATCTCTTTGTCACAAAAGGATAAACCTACAATATTAATATCCGACGTTTTTTTAATTAAAAAAAATATGCCTTTAAATTTTAATTCTTTATTATTCATTTCATAATGAATTTATTTTTTTTTAAACTTGAGCTGAAGTCAGTGTGAAAAATTATTTTTTAATTTTTTATAGATATAAAATTTAGTTCTTAGTATTTAATGATTAAGAATTGAATACAACTTTTACAAGTTTGATTTATATTAATTGTTGACTGTATAACCTTGTGCCAAAAAACTTATATTTATTTACTATTATCAGAAACAATATCAAAAGTAATTAAAAAAATCTCCTGCTGCTTACTTCAATGATTTATAATTTGCAAGGATTACAGTATGAAGCTAGTACGTTATACAGTACATTATACGTATATGTAGCACAGTTATTAACGGAATTTCCCAGGTTAAACTTAGTTTCTTTTCATGCACATACCACTATTCTCGTCAACCATTCTCTTAGTAATATAATTCTCTAAGCAATAAACATCAGAAATAAGGTTTCTTTACATGCAATTTAAATTCAAAATTTTATCTAGTCGTATTATTTATTGCTATTACTCACTTGAATACAGTAAAAATTGGTTTCACATTTAATCGTGTTCTTAATTATTTTAATTTCAATATTAAAATAATTAAATTAATAGCAATAAACTACGTACAATATATATTGTACAGAGATATTTAAAAATATGGTTATTCTCATAACTTATATAAAAATTATAAATTATCATACATAAAAATCTTACTCACCTTGTTAACACACTTAATTCAGCTTGCTTTCGATTTACAAAATATTACATACTTTTTCATTTTATTCTTACATTATAAATATTACAACTTATTTTTTCCTTTTCTGAAAAAATACACGCCTTTTTTCACGGGTTCGGGTAAAATATTTTTCATCATATTGTATTTAATGTAACTACTTCATAAAATTACAAGTATATGCTATTTTTTACAGGTCGGCCTATTTAAATGCAGGACAAGCTTATTTAAATTTGATATAATTTGAAAAATTTTATATAATGTAGCATTGATTAACTAAAAATTAAAGTATAATCTAAATTAAATTAAGAAATTTAGATTCATTATTATTATTGATTTTTGAACTAATTATTGCTTTAGTAACTATTTATAAATCATAACACCTTGTTTCAATGTAATTTAGCTACTATGATAACAAATAATAAAAAAAACGTTGTACGCTTTCTTCTTTTCTTTTCCTGTTTAAGTTATGGAAAGTTACTATTTTTTTGTAACTTATATTAAAAAACTAAGTTTTTTTCACATGTGCTTTATTATTTATTCATTAATAAAATTATATTTATTTCATGTATAAATCTTACCTGTTCGCGATCTTGTATTACAGAAAAATAGTTGACCATTGGTACACCATTAACTGTTAATATTCCAGAACCATTTCCTCGCACTGTTACAGATCCTCGAGCGTTTTTTCTCATACAATCTTTAATAATTAAGAATACAATTATGAAATAAGAATCAGTTATATATAAAGATAAAGATTTGAAACTTATAAAAATTACCATTTACTGTAATGAATGGTCTTTTGTTAGAATCATACTCCAACTGCAAAATATTTAAATTTAAAATTGAATTTTGAAGACTACTTCAATTATTTTAAAATATTGTAATACCTCAGGAATCGTAAAGGACTGTGTGAGTGCCTTTTTGACTACTCTAAACTTCATTATAACATCTTTTGCATGCTCTGAATATGGATGATCTGCTAACCTTGTGATTGTTGAAATAAAATACTCGTACTAAAATGAAATTTTAAATAATTTTTAGATTTTAAATAAGAATATAAAAATGTTCTATAAATACTTATTAAAATTGAGTCAAGTTTATAGTTGACATTAATTTCACTTCATAAATTTATTTAAGCATAAGTTGGTCAAAGAATTAAAATGCATTAATTTAAATATATTGGTTCTAAATTGCAATATCTAAATTAGATACCAAAAGTACATAAAATAAATATGTAAATTACATATTATATCTATAAATACAATATAAATATATTATTTTGAATACTACCAAATTTACTTACATCGTTGATGTGAAGATTTTCTAAAAGAATGGTTTCCAAATCTTTTTGTTTTACCCAATCTGAACGGTTAAGATCTCTTAAAATAAAATATATATAAATCATAATATAATATTAATTATATATATACATATATATAATTATAATTCAAAATAATTAATTAAAAGTATGGAAACTTACATTTGATTATTTTCATCAGGAGGTATTCCATTTGCTATCATTTTATCTTCTAATGCATTCAACTTTTTCATTTCATCGACAATAGTCTATTTAAAAAATTAATATTGATAGATTTAAATAATAATTTAAACAATAATAAAAGTACACTATATAAAGTACTACTATTTCATACTAACATAAAGTGCATGATAAAAGTTTGGCAAAGTTGTGTAGAATAAAGAGTGATAAGGTCTTCCTGTTTCATTAAATTCAGCAGCTTTTTTAGCAGGAAATACATCTTCTGGTGGTCGCATAATAGGTCTTGCAGCTTTATCAAATAACCCAGATGGAAATAAGTATTCAATTGCTCTCTATAACACAAATGATTTGTAATGACAGACATTAAAAGGTGTAAATTATATAATAGCTTACTTCAACATCATCTTGTGTAAAATGTTCAGGTGCTTCTCCCATCATATTGGCCAAATGTCTTTTACCAATATTATAATCTTCCCTTTCTTGATTAATAAATGTATCTAGAAATGAAACAATTATTTCAATGTGCATAAAAAATACTCATACTTTTATTTTTATTCATAAAAATAATCAAAATCTATTTTATAAAGAATGAATACAGAATTTGATTAAAATAATTAAAAATATATACCATGAGCTTTAGCTCTTTCTAAATAAGCTATCATAGCTTTACTCATTTTCTTCTTTCCTTTTTCAGTAGGCTTATTTTCAGCAACTGCCTGAGCAGTGTTTGCAGTTGAGTATAAAAAAACATTATTCTGTAATGAAAGTAAACAATTCTTAATATTGTAAAGTTAATGAAGAATTAAAAAGATTGATTTATAAAATTATAGTAAATATTGATTCTTTCAAATATTCTAAATAATTAACAATTTTATTATTGATATTAATATTAGTTCTACAGCATCTTTTTATGTACTTTACAATTATAAAAAGTGAGGTTATAAGTCCTAAATTTAGCTATATTCATTTAAAAACTGGGAATCAAAATTAATATTACCATACGACTAGTAATGTTTTCCAATAAATTAGATGCAACATTTCTTGATTTAACAACATTTCGTAAAATTCCTAATTGAGAAAATAGTCCATTAGACATGGGACCCATTCTAACAAACTAAAACGAATATAGAACTAGAACGAATCAAATCGCTACTATAAGCCTAAACTGTATAATGATGCATGAAGCGTCTAATAGTTAAAAAATAAAAACTCAAGTCTCGCTGTCTTAACAGTCAACTCTCAACTTCTGCATAAGCTCTGATAAGCTCAACGATCGAGGCAATTCCAATCGAGCAATACACCAACTGAAGAGGGCAGTAGTATTCACTAAATTTTGAAAAATAATACATTACCCGCGATAGGCGCGAAAGGACAAGTAGATTGATATAGGAGCATACATGTAATAGTGTATAGAAGTGCATTTATTAATTCATGCTTGGTCATTATGGTTCACTCTCTGAGCGCAATTCACTTATATATGCGATGTTTTAATTGCATAGAGAAAGTCAAAAAACATTATGCATATTTTTAATATAAAATTCAGCGTTGTCAAAAGTGAAATACTATCAGAAGCTTTGTAGCCATATTCAAGGCTAAAAAACAAAATTATATTTTTTACATTCAGTTTTTAATTATTAACGAACGATTAAATAAGATTCTACCATCTTTCAAGATCAGTAAAGTAGCTTGGTTTCAGTAGCTTGTGAAATCGATTTCGTTAATAACATTCGACAATTTGAATTTCTATGATTTGTTTAAATAAAATTTCAAATATGTATCCTGAAATGCAAAAATGATCGAATCTGGAAGCCTAAAAACAAGTACAACAAAATGCTTATAGTAAAATGGCATTCGGATGTGTTCACTAGCGTTCATCAATATTAAATTAGCGGCAAAAATACGGGCTGACATGTTCATTCAAGGGGGGCGCTAGCATCGCTATTTAGCTGCAAGGCTATTAGCTGTTTATATTATCTGCACGAAATTTGAATACTACAAGAATACTATTAATCTTTGTATATATATTTTTAATAAGTGAGTAATATTAATTAATTTTGTTCTTTGCATAACTCTCATAATCAACTAATTTATTTCAATTTTTTCTATCGTATTTTAAATAAAATACTACATTATATATAATAATAAAATATTTTAAAAGTAATTATTGGAAACAAAAAGCGTAGTATTAATATTCGTCTTATCATCTTTTATATAATTATAAATTATGATCTTGCATTAGGATTCGTAGCTTGAAAATATCTTTTTTTATCACTGTATTATTATGATTATTATTATACTAAAATAGAACTATATTGTATTTTTTTGCACCTGTAAGTATACATATGTACGCATGCCTTTATTTTTTTTATTAAGCATTCAAATCTAACAAATGAAGATTTATTAGCTAAATCTTTATCTATACATTAAGTTTACAATCTTTTAAAAACAATAGGAAATATTTACAAGCAGGTATATTTGGTTCACTTAGTATGATAGATACTGTCATCAGAAGTTGAAGTTTCAGTTTGAGAAGATTCTGTATAAAATAGGATCGCTGCTCATTATATAGTGAACATTGCCATGCAATATGGTTAAGGTCTTGGTTACTGCTACCACAATTGCATTTAGGATCATCAACAATTTTAATTCTGGCCAACGAGGAGGCTAAATTGTAATGATCTGCTCTGCATCTATTTACAGTCACTATTAAGTCTCGTGGAAGGTTTTTATTGTAAAACCATGTTTTATAATTACTTTTATAATAATTTTCAAAAAAGAATTTCCTTTAGTAAGGCCCATATTTTGAATTATTGCCTTGTTATTTATCATTGGCAGTTTCGATTCGCCTAACAGCACACGTATAGGAGTAGATTTTCGATAACCAAATATTATTCACAGATTTATATATAAAACAATCGTATTTTATAATTGAACAGATGTATATCTTATAAAAGATTAATAAAGTATTAGGATCAGTCCCCCCAACGAATACCACAGAGATATTTTACAATGTCCAGATGGTTTAAATTACAGACCAATAGCTTTAACAATATGAAAACTCTTTTGAAATGCCATTGACTATTCGGATTATGTGTATAAGCTTTAATAAATACGTAAAAGCTATTAATCTTTGTATATTTTTTAATTGTTCTATGTTATTTTATAATATTTAAGATTATAATGAATTTTAATAAAAAATTTAAAAACATGATATTTTATTTACCGTGTTGTGACGTCTATGCCACGAGTTTATGCTTGTAGCATACACTCTGCCTCTATTTTTAGCCTGGTCTCTAGAGACCACGAGCTAGGGATTGAGGCTATGATGGTGTTGGGTAGGGGACCTACAGTTAGACAATCCTAGCCGACGGAGAGGTGGGAGGGAGGATTTGAAGTCTACCTCAACAGGTCCTTTTGGCCTGTACGGAGACTTCGGATGGGAAGGGAGAATCGATCCTATGGGTCTCACTGTTTGTGAGACCGATCTCTTCCCAGCTCGCGTTAGCGTCTGTCCGAGAATCTCTGGACCAACTCTTACGTTGTTCCGAGATACCAGAGGGAAAGGAAAGGGAGGTTTTTAATCTCTTTTTTTTTACTTACTTTTTGGAAGTGTAGAAAAAATTTGTCCTTGATTGATGGCGAAATTTCTTTTATTATAAACTTAGTGGTGGTGACACAGAGGAGGTGGGGAGATAAATTTTAAGTTTACTTATTCACTTAGGATAGGGTTTCAGGAGAAAAGGTCCAGCTCGAGACTGAGTCCTTTGAGACTCTGCACAGCTCTTGACTGTACAGAGATGGAAATGGGAGTGTGTGTTTGTATAATAAGGAAATAGAAGGATTTCTGAAAATTCCCAGCTCTAGACTGAGAAAGTTTCAGAGGGATTCAGTCCAGCTCGAAGCTGAGACCTTTGAGACTCTGCACAGCTCTTGACTGTACAGAGGTGGAAATGGAAGTGGTTGTGTTGTGTTATAAGGAAATAGGAAGATGTCTGAAAATTCCCAGCTCTAGACTGAGAAAGTTTCAGAAGGATTCAGTCCAGCTCGAAGCTGAGACCTTTGGGACTCTGCACAGCTCTTGACTGTACAGAGATGGAAATGGAAGTAGTGTGTTGTATAATAAGGAAATAGGAAGATGTCTGAAAATTCCCAGCTCTAGACTGAGAAAGTTTCAGAAGGATTCAGTCCAGCTCGAAGCTGAGACCTTTGGGACTCTGCACAGCTCTTGACTGTACAGAGATGGAAATGGAAGTGTGTGTTTGTGTAATAAGGAAATAGAAGGATTTCTGAAAATTCCCAGCTCTAGACTGAGAAAGTTTCAGAGGGATTCAGTCCAGCTCGAAGCTGAGACCTTTGAGACTCTGCACAGCTCTTGACTGTACAGAGGTGGAAATGGAAGTGGTTGTGTTGTGTTATAAGGAAATAGGAAGATTTCTGAAAATTCCCAGCTCTAGACTGAGAAAGTTTCAGAGGGATTCAGTCCAGCTCGAAGCTGAGACCTTTGGGACTCTGCACAGCTCTTGACTGTACAGAGGTGGAAATGGAAGTGGTTGTGTTGTGTTATAAGGAAATAGGAAGATGTCTGAAAATTCCCAGCTCTAGACTGAGAAAGTTTCAGAAGGATTCAGTCCAGCTCGAAGCTGAGACCTTTGGGACTCTGCACAGCCTTGACTGTACGAGATGAAATGGAAGTGTGTGTTTGTGTAATAAGGAAATAGAAGGATTCTGAAAATTCCCACTTAGAATGAGAAAGTTTAAAGGGATTCATCGGCTCGAAGTCTGAGACCTTTGTAGACTCTGCACAACTGCTTGACTGTACAGAGGTGGAAAATGAAGTGTTGTGTTGTGTTATAGGAAATAGGAAGATTCTGAAATTCCCATGCTCTAGACTGAGAAAGTTTCAGAGGGATTCAGTCCAGCTCGAAGCTGGAGACCTTTGGACTCTGCCAGCTCTTGACTGTCCAGAGGTGGAATGAAGTGGTTGTGTTGTGTTTTAAGGAAATAGGAAGATGTCTGAAATTCCCAGCTCTCTAGACTGAGAAAGTTCAGAAGATCATTCCAGCTCGAAGATGAGACCTTGGGACTCTGCACAGCTCTGAACTGGTACAGAGAATTGAAATGGAAAGTAATGTGTTTATAATAAGGAAATAGGAAGATGTCTGAAAATTCCCACTCTAGAACTGAGAAAGTTTCAGAGGGATTTCATCCACTCGAAGCTGAGACCTTTGGGACTCTGCACAGCTCTTGGGACTGTACAGAGATGGAAATGGAAGTGTGTGTTTGTGTATAAGATGAAGGATTTCTGAAAATTCCCAGCTCCTAGACGAAAAGTTCAGAGGTATTCAGTCCAGCTCGAAGCTGAGACCTTTGGGACTCTGCACACTCTTGACTGTACAGAGATGGAAATGGAAGTGATTTCCCAAGGGAAAACTCGTAGCCCCTTTTATACCCCTAAGCCGCCATAAGGTAATGGTGCGACAGAAGAGGGTTTCATCCCTCTCTCCATATCTCTCCTTCTCTCTCTCTCCTCCTATATCCTCTCTCCCTCGCTCCTGTGTGTGTTTACAGAGTTTCTTAAATTTCTAATTTACAATTATTTGTTTTAGTTTCTAAGTGATGTTGGTTTGATATTATATTTTTATAGTGCATTTATATGTATATATATATATATATATATATATATATATTTTTTTTTTTTTTTGTTTTATTGAATTTCTGTTAGGAAGTAATTTTTATTTGTATTTAAAGTTTGAATTTGTACTATATATATATATATATATATATATATATACATTGTGTAATAATCTAGTGGTGTCATGGTTATATGTATTCTAAAATTCTATTTAATAATATCTCTTATTTACATGATTAATTTCTATTTTTATATTTATGTTATGTGTGCACATTGAGGTTTCGCTTACTATGAATAAATTCTAATACTAGGTTTTATTTATAATATTCAGTCTTATTTTTATATTTATGCGGTGTAATTTAAACGGTTACATATGTTTTAGTTATTTGTTATAGTTTACATTATGTGTGTGTATTTTGCTTGATTAAAATATTTTTTTGGGTTTTCTTAATATAATTGATTATCCTTATATATGTATATATATCTATGGTTTCATTATTATATATATTCATATATTTATTATTATTAAATATATTTTGTAATATATCTACATATAGTTGGAAAGTACGTATAATTATACATAGATGTGTATGCGTACATTTTTGTTGGGAATCAAAGAAAATATATAATTATAGTAAGGCGTCGGGGAAACATCCTATTTTCATGAGATAGGGGAGATCTTTGGGTGTTCGGTTGTTGTAGCATATTTGCGGATTAACCGTTTTTCATGTGTTATTTTTAGGTTTTATATAAAAATATTTTCGCTTCTGGAAAAATTGTTCTAGAACATTCCAGAAGCAAGGGAAAGCGTGGGCAATAAAAAAAAAGATGCCGTTAGGAAAGGGTCGGCGGTCAGCGTCGCCCCTCATACTTTGGCGGGCCGCGTGGGTTGACCTGAGGTAGAACCCACAGATTCGGCCTCTCGGCTTCGTTTAGCGCACGTGCTTTCGCGCTATAGTAAATTTGGCCGGAGCGAGGAAATTTTTGAACGATGTTACTGTGTATATAAACATAGTGAAAAATTTTAATATATAAAAAAGTAAAGTATAAGATTTAAATATAAAATGAATAATTATATGAATAATTGTACTTATATAATAATAATTGATACAATTAAATGAATTATTAATGAATCAAATATATAATATTAATAATATATATTAAGTATATTAAACTATACATATATTTAATTATATTTTAATCAAACCATTAGATATTTCCTTAAATAAAATTTACAGACAATTTTTGAGAGTTAATATCTGATTATATTGAATCTTATTTAAGTACATTTAATTGTGACGCAGGTTTATATTTATGAATAGCATGCGTAAATAATTTATGTTATTGCAGGTGTATTTTAATTTAATTCTTTTTTCATCATTTTTATACAACAATATTAGTTTTATACTTTAAGTGTGGCTGTGCTTAATGCTTGTTACTGATCTCAAATCCAAATAAAGGCAGAAACTTGGCCAGAAATAAACTTTTTGTAATAAAAGTGCATTTATAATGAATTCATATATAATAAAGATAAAAGAAAAACTAATTATTTAATAAAAATTTTAGTTAAAATTCGTTATAATATAATATAAGTAGTTAATTATGCAAATTATACTGTAAAGAAAATAAATTGATTATTCTCACATATTAAAAACATACAAAAATTAATAGTATTATTATTATTAATCATAAGGTTTGCCAATGCCATCTTAAGTATAATCATACGCAATCTTTATAATTCTTCAGATCTTGACCAGAGGTCGCTTTAATCTAGTAAATCTATATATTACTCGGCTCTTCCCCTTCTCCTAAAACTGAATTGTAAACAACCATGTGTTACCATGTGCATCGTTAGAGGTTAGATAAGTCTAAATAGCATGTACAAATATATATTTATGTTTTATGAAAAATATATTATAAATCATAAAATTTTACTCTTATAAGTAAGATAACATTATTTATTAAATCGTAAGTATTTTTTATCACTTCATAAAATTAATTCATATAATAAGTAGTTTTTAATGATATAGGTGAAGTTTTTATTCAAAATGAGATGCCCTAGTGAAGTTGTAATTACATGTGACAGTCGGAGTGAAAATTGGAGTGCAGCTGTCTGGGATCCTTGTACAGGATCCCTCCTACACACATACAAGCACGCTAGTGCTTTAGGAAATCATTCAATGCAGTTATTAAATGATTCATATTTGATTGCTTCAAATGCCACAAAACCAAATCTCAATATATGGCCTTTAAATAGTCAAGTACCAGTGCCAAATCTTAGGCTTAGTACACCTGGTAAAGTTACATCTCTAGCTTGTACATCTAGTGGTTCTTTCATAGCTGCAGCAATAAGTGATAAAATATACATTTGGCAGTCTTGTAATGGTCAATTGCTTAATTCATTTAGTAGACATTATCAATCTATAACTTGTCTTATATTTAATAAGGATGGATCTTGTTTGGCTAGTGGTGCAGAAGATGGTTTGATATATGTGTGGTCATTCAGTCAAATTATCAATGAGAAAGAAGTTAAACCTTTAAGTACTTTTTCTCATCATTCCTTACCTGTTAAGGATCTTTATTTTGGGCAAGTTGGAAGTTTTGGTCGTTTGTGCTCAGCTTCATTGGACAGATCAGCAAGAATATATGATGTTCATGCAGGTTTATTACTTTTAACATTGATATTTGATTCTCCTCTTATGTCTATATCCATGGATATCATGGAAAATAATCTTTTTGTTGGATGCTTGGATGGAGTTGTAGTAAAATGTAATTTACGTGATCCTCCTAGAGGTATAGAGCACCATGTTAATGTCAAAGAAAATGATAAAATTTCACTTTATAAAGGACATGAAAGTAGTGTAACTGCGTTATCAGTTTCTGTTGACTGCATAACTTTATTATCTGGTTCATCTGATGGAATGGTACATTTGTGGGACATTGCAAGCTGCCAAGTAATTCTCACACTTAAGCATAAAGCACCAATTGTATCAGCATTCTTTGCTTCTGCTTATGACAATTTTTCAACACAAAATTTCAAACCAAGTCTTCAGGTACGACCTTTACAGAAAGTTTCTGATTTAGGAAATAAAAAGTGCTTTATTGAAGTTTTTACAAACAAGGAAGATGATTCATGGCTGTTAAAGTTTGATACAACTACAAATATTCCAGTCGTCTCAGATACAAATAAAAATAGTGATAAAAATAAACTTGCAGAAGCCTTAAATGAAATACAAAGACTAAAAAAAATAAATGCAGAACTATATCAATATAGTGTAAAAAAAATTATTGAAAATGATACAGAAGAATCTTGATGCTAAACTGTTCAATGAAAAAACGAAAATTATTTATCAGTAAAAACAAGACTTCTATGTGTATTAATATTTTGTACAATTATCGATATAAATAGAATTTGTAATAAGATTAAAACATGGTTAAATACTTATGTTTTTCTTATTTTTAAGAATCAAATGAAAAACGTTTATTTTAAATAATTAACTATAAATTATAAATTGTTTTATATAATTAAAAGTAATTTATTATTTATTAGTTTACTATTTTAATTGAATTAATTCCTTCATTGTTAAATCAAATTAAATAAACAAACTATCCAAGTCTATTTGCAGAAAAATAGAAGTTAACATTTTTAACCTATAACTATAAATCAAGAAAAATTATTTTTTAGTACTTAATGAAGTTGTATGAAATGATGGCAAATTAAATCAAACCATCAACAATATTAGAAGTGTTGAAGCCTTATTGAAGCCTTGGGTGCATAAAATTTGTAGATTTGCACAGATGTAATTATTCTGGATCTTTTTAAGTAATGTATACTAAACCATATATATTTCAATAAAACGTAACAGCTACTTATTTAAGTGCTTAAAACAAAGTTATTGTTTGTCGAAGTTTAAAATCTGCTTCATGTTTTATTGAAATAGTGCAATATTTGTTTTTGTTATAATGGTATTTTATTAAAATTAAATTTTAAATTATGATATACAAGTACTTTATAAAGTGGGAGGGGGGAGGGAATCGAACGCTCGACAAGGTGGGAGATCTATGGAATAAAGTAACTTACACCGCTCATGAATGATAAATAGTGACGGTTTTATTGATGATTATGAGTTCGTCGGAGAGAAGAGGCTAGTGTGTACTCTAACGTCTCATTCGTCACTGATAACTGATTACCCCCTCTCTAACACTTTGCCTTTCTTTTATCTCATCGCAGCCCGGGCTTTCCTTCACCCACGGATACCCTAATTGGAGACCCAACGTCTTCGGCGTGAACTCCGCCGGCTGTATGCCGACATCTGGCTCGTCCCAAACGCCTCGAATATCCCTTTATCGGTGGCTAGTCAAGCCGCTATGCCGTGAATTCAGAGCGGGGTACACCCGGGGCGTGCATCCGGCGCGTCCCGGACGCCACGAGTATCCCTCGATCTGCGGCCACTCGAGTATCATTTCCTTTTTTTATTTTTTAATAAATGTCTAATTAGAAAGTGTATATTATCTGTATTATTTGGATTAAAAAAATATAAAAAAATAAAATTTCAATTATATTAAGGTTTCGTAACACTACGTCTCTAAAAAACTCTCCAAATAAAATAAATGTATTTTAGAATTTTTTCTGGAAACTTTATTCATCTGTACTTTAAATATCAAAATAAAAATTACTTATACGTTTTAATTGCATTCGAAAATATTTAGTTTTAAAGTTAATTCTATTTTTAATAAAAATTAATATTATTTAATTACAACTAAAATAATTTCTATGAAATGATCATTGTACACTTTCAATAGTAATCATTTAAGCTTTGAGCTTTAAGCTTTGAGATTCTAAGAAGTGAGCAATATAAATGTAATTCTTGTAATTTTTATGAATAACTGTTAACTTTCTCAGTTATAATATTCGTTTAATTTTCTATCACTCATTTTTTTTGTAAATGGATCATAGCACGCGTTTTAGTTAGCAGTAATTGCAAACCAGTATTTGATATTCTCAATAATCGTAGATAATTTACAAAGTTGATGTTCTACTAAAAAAGTACTTTTAAAACTTTATATCAGTTTAACAATAAAAAAATAATTGAAATGTATAATTTATTTTAAGTACAACAAATTTTTTTTGATAATTAACATTAGGTTAATTCGGTGTCTTTACCGTCATCTTGTATACAGCAAGTATATCTCGTTGTAACATTTTGTATGATTAGATGAGTGTGCCTTCAATAAAAATGTAATATACACTAAAAAATATATTTTGTAGCCATTTAAAACAATAAGTTCATATAGTCATATATTTTTAGTAAAAAGTTGCTCATTTTAAATTGCTTTTATGATAGTTATAAATTTCACATCTTCGATTAATATTTTTTAAAAAAACTCAAAATCTTGAGATATACTTATGAGAAACATTATTAAACATATAAATTATACTTGAAATATTTTTATACTTAAGTAATATACTGTTTCATAATAATGAATTACTTCAATGTTTTTTATTACTACACAGTATTCTAACAAAAATAAACAATCAAAATTATTAGGATAAATAAAATTAATAGAACTCTAATGTCCATAGCTAGCTCGTCAAGCTATTGCACTGCAGTTACGATATAGCTCTAATTAGTCGATTATGCCTGACGCAGCACATCGCACGCTCAGCGCGTCTACCCAAAATGAAGCATTGTTCGGTAGAGCTCGAGCAAACGCGGTTAAAAGAGCTCAAGGGTACTTACATATTGAGTCGCAGCCCTTCGAGTCTAAGCACCCGTGACTTTTTTCCTTCGGCCGACCGGTGGAATTGTAGCAAAGGCACGCATGGTTACGCGCAAACCGCATTTACACGCGGTGCTAATTATTTTAGCGGACGCCGTTAACTTGATTAGTCTTAAACGAATTGTATTGATTAGCATAGATTACTGCAATTGTAACTTGTTTGTACTGAAGGTAATTAATTACACTATTCACGCCCTGCAGCTTGATTAAAAATGCATTGAGTGACACCGAAAGCGTGGGTTGTAACTATACGTGTAAGCAAACAGCGAGCCAATAATTAATTACACACGCCAATTGATGTACAAACAATTCGAAACAATATTATAAATTGTATTTTTTAGCCTACAGAAGGAAGCTAATTTTATTTTCCTTTTCCCCAAGTTTCCTCGCGAGTTTCCCATAATCAGATAGCTACTATTTGAAACGTTTGCAAAGAGCCTTTGGATTATTGAAACTGCAGCGTGTCGGTAGATCAGATTCTCTTGTGGGTGAATCTGATTATAGACCTGACCAAGATGGAGATATCGAGTCCTGGCTTTAAACTAATACTTCGCAAAATCTCCGCATGCTTGCATATCAATGAAGAGTTATCATGATTAAATTGAATTGAATTTTTAAACTTTGTAAGTTTCTATATATATGTTTGTTATTAAATAACCATCAATGCAAAAAAGAGAGTTGTATATTATACATCATAACAAAATAATATGTATGCATCTGAATGCATACTATTGAATAATAAATAAAATTTTCCTTTTTGAACGCCACAAATGTCTCTTTGAATATGAATATATCATTACAAATAGTTTTGTCGAACATGTGATTGACTAATTTAGATTCTGTAACGATTTCATTATGATTGAATGGACTTGGCATATTCTAATTTTTTAAATTCTTTTATTCATTTCACAGCCAAAATTTTGAATATAGGATGATGTCTTTTGATTACTAGGTAAAAAATTCCTTATGAGATTTTAAGAACTAGACATCAGTCACTGATGGACAATTCTATTTCATCGTCCGTGTATGTCAATCAGGATAAAATCAAGGAAGTAAAGATGATTGACTGGGTGAAGAATTAGGTTCTGTTTTTATTGAACTAAAAAACAGAATGCTTTGTAATGTTATAACATTTTTTTATTACGAACTGCATTGCACATACAGTCACGCGTTCTATGAACAGAACGAAAAGTTTTTTTATAAAATTACATCTTAAAATGAAATGTTATCAAAAAAGAACATTCTTTTGGTTGTCTTAAATGGAAGTCAATTTTTGTTGTCCTTGTCTTTGATGGAAATGAAGTACGGCACGACATGTCACAAAACAATCGCACGTTTTTTATCGCTTTATAATGTATTATTTTTATTACAATAGTCTTGGTTTGAATTCTTATTCTCATTATGATCGTTAAAGCGGCGCCTATTCACTAGAAAAATTCAAATGCACGTACACATGGATCTCGAAAGAAAGTTACAACACGACAGCGTTAAAATTTAATAATTTTTTTTTCGTATTTAATTGACAAAGCGTTCATAATAAATATCGACGTACACGTGTTGTAAACTTTTGGGTGTCATACAGTGTTCAGTGTCACGGTGTATTTGTGCCGTGGCGTTCGTGTCAGTTGTGTGTGTCTCTGAGTGTTGGGAAAGTGCGCGCGCACATTGGCCTTTCGAAAGACTCGCGCACGCATACGCGTAAATACGGTTAATGGTATATCTATATATGCATACAATAATGTATATATATGTATAGTATCTGCATACGCGTATGCGTGTCCTTGTATGTAATATATGTATATATAATGTAACAAGTATTTACAAAGGTAGATTTCAACAAATGTATATTTATGACAAGGGAGGAAAGGGAAAATGGACGAAGATGGAAAAAAAGACTCGATCTTGTCGATCGCGCCCTCGAGGGCTTCCCGAGCGTACCGTTGCGAGTTTCACGTATGCCGGTGCGCGTGATAAAAAATATCGCGCGCCACGCTGCAGGTTTGACGAATAGCTCGGACGGGAGATTCATTACCATTGCGAACTTTGACAGAGATGAAAGGTCGGAGGGTCCGCGGGCTCGGCTTTGACTCCGGCCGGGGGGCGCCCGAAAACGAACGGGCTATTATTCGGGGCGCGGGCGGCCGGGGGTGTGGCGCGCAAATAGAAAAGGCAGGGACCGGAGGGGGGGGGGGGTGGGCCGGGGGCGGGGTGCGAGGGCAGCGGGCCGTAGAGACCGGGCCTCGAGCGCCGGATCGACAAGAGCGCGTTGAATTAGTGCCCGGCGGGGTGTGCGGGGTCGGGGTCGTGAGGAGAGTTACGATGAGTGCAGCTTGCCCTGGAGCGTGAGTGTGGATCCGAGTAGCTAAACCGCGTCTTACAGGCTAGGACCGCTACAGTGCCGCGGACGCAGGCGGAGCGTCCGCGGCGCGGGCGGAGAAGAGAGCCGGGGGACACAAGTGGATATATGTACAGGTGGGCCGGTCGCGGCTCATGGCTCGCCCGGGGGTCGCCCGAGGGTCCGCGCGCACGACTGCACTCGGCCCCTTCACTACATATTTGGAAGATTGTTGCTTACGAACGAATCCTACCGACTGGTACTGTTATGCCTACATGTGTTTATGTATATGTATGTATAGGGTCAGTTGGGGCCGGGGGGAGGCCAGAGGTGGGGCGGGCCCGAGCGAGGGAGCCTCCTTACTTTCAGGTGCGCGGGGAGTCGGGCGATTTGTACTGCAAGGCATTGGCCGGTGCTCCCGGCGCCGCGCCCCGGGCCAGGCCGCCGCGGCCGCTCTGGGGCTACAATGTACAGGAGGCGGGTGGGCGGGCCGGCGCGCCCCGGGCGGCGCGGCGCGAGGAGGGGCAGCTGGCCCGCCGCGGGCGCTAGAGCCGGGACTTCCAGAGGACGAAGCTGGGGTCCGGGGCCCCGGGCGGCGCGGGCGCGGCCTCGCCCGCCTCCTCCGCGGGGCCGGCCTCCTCTCAGAGGGAGACGAACTCGGGCGGCGGCTGGATGAGGGGCGCGGCCGCGGCGAGGCCCGCCACCTGCAGGGGCTCCGGCTGCTCGGCCAGCGAGAAGGTGGAGCTGCCGGTCGCGGTCACCCGCGGCCCCATGTTGTCGTACGGCGAGCCGAGCTCCCCGCGGCGCCCGAGGCTGCGCCGCGGCAGGGTCGCGAAGCTCGAGAGCCCGATGTCCAGGAGGTCGGGGTAGCACCGCTCGTGGAGCTCCGCCGCGGCGGGCCCGGGCTCCTGGGCCGAGGCGACCGACACGGCGATGAAGATGCTGGGCGGGAGGGCGCGGGCCGCCTGGACGGCCACGGGGCACAGGAGGCCCTGGTGGCCCGGGTGCAGGCCCGGGTGCAGGCCCTGCTGGAGGCCCGGGGGCCCCGGCCCCGGGAGCGCCGGCTGCGGGGAGGGCGCCGCCAGCCGCTCGACCGTCACGCTCGCCGAGCCCCGGGGCTCGAGCTCCAGCTCGAACTCGGCCTGCCGGCCCGCGGCTTCGAGGAGGGCCGCGGGCGCCAGGGCCGAGGCCGGGGCCTCGCCCGGCTGCTCCCGGGCCTCGCGGCCCTCGCACCGGCTGCCGCTGCGCGTCGTCGTCGTCGTCGTCACCGAGAGGTCCAGGAGCTTCTTCTCCTGGTCGCCGAAGCTGGCGCTCGCTTGGAGCTTCACCTTGGCGCGCCGGCTGCGGCGCCGCGCCCCGCCGCAGAGGCACATGGCCAGGAGGACGCCCGAGGCCGAAGCGCAGAGGGCCACGGCCCCGCCCCCGGCGAGGCTCAGCCACAGCAGCCAGTTGTCCGCCTGGGAGAGGGTCGGCGCCGTGAACACCCGGGGGATGCTCACTGCCACTGTGTCCCGCGCCGTCCCGGCGATGTTGCGCGCGTGGCACGTGTACTCGCCGCCGTCGACGTCGCTCGCGTTGTAGATCGTCAGGTTGCTCCACCGCTCGACGAGTCGCCGCTTCGTCTCGAGGGATGTCGAGTAAGTCACCAGCCCACCTGCCGAACCCCAAATGCATTCACTTCTCTCGCCTACTTTGACTTTTATATTTTGTATTTATGCTAATGGCAAACGTTTACTTTGACATAGTTTGACTGCTCCATCTTGGCTCAGGCGCCGTAATTTCATTTCTCTAAGGAATTCTCAACTTCGTCTTCGCTTTGTATGTGAAATAACGTTATTTTTGAAAAAAGGAATTCAGCAGAATGTGTAGGGGGCTACGCGCATGGATGCGAGTAGCGCAGGTCGGCGTATCGCGAAGCCGCATCTAAGCCTGATTCGAAATATATTTGAAAAAAGTGGATGGGCCGGCTGCTATAGGGCGCTCAAAATATCAATAGAGCCGATTCGTTGCATCCATTTGACCGCGTTTTCGCATATTCCCCTATGCATAGGAAAGTGGATCGTATACAACTGGTATCTGCGCTTTCTGTATAGTTGGGCCGCAATGGTATAAAGTTTGTGCAATTTTCCTTTTAGAGATAAAAATATGGCGCTCAAGTGCATATATAAATGGAGCTGAATTATTCGGCGCGGGCTTTTAAGAAGACTCGTCCCCTGTGAATGAAGCATAGTTTATGAAAAATGCCCAAGTTTATATAGAATAGAGAGCGCGAGCGTGCGAGGGCGGCACGCCCTCTCTCGCGTACGAAACGCGCACCCGGGGCGAAAAAGGAGCCGCAGGTATTCGGCTGCTGCGCACAAAGAAAAGGCATCTCGGCGGCGAAAGGAGTTTCCCGAGACCTTTGAGCCGGCCCTCAATGGGGACTCGAGCAAGGCCTCGCGCAGGAGAGCTCACCTGGCTGGCCGACTTCGTCGGCGGGGCGGCGCGTCCCGTTGACGGGGCCGCCGTTCAGCTGCCACCAGACCTCGGGCTCGGGGTCGCCGCTCGCGAGGCAGGCCAGGCTGACGTTGCCGTTCATCTCCTCCTGGATGCTGCTGACGGGCAGGTAGACCGTGGGCTCGCAGGCGAGCTCGGCGGGCCTGACCTCCTCCCAGCGGCGGCCCTGGAGCCGCGTGGGCCCGATGCACGTCTGCGGGGCCGAGTAGAGCCGGCTCGAGCTGCCCGCCGTCAGCAGCTGGCTAAAGTCCCGCAGCCTGCAGTCGCAGCTCCACGGGTTGTTGTCCAGTCCGAGAGTCTTCAGCCGCTTTAGGCTGGATATCGTCTCCGCCTCGAGGTACTCGAGCTCATTGTTCTCCAGACTGCGGGCAAAGTCGTTCTTTTAGCGAGACTAATAAACTAATGCGCCCGGCCTGCCTCGGGTATTATTTACGCCTCTTACTGCGCAACTCTTACTCCGATTCTTATTATACAGTCAAATGAAACATCTGTAACCAGGATATACATTTTACGAGTTTATTATGCAGACCGAATCCAAGCTTTTTTATCTAATATTAGAAGTATTAATCTTCAACTTGGTTGCTTTTTTGCTTTTTAATATTTATAATAAGTGAAAGTAGAATATTTTGGCGAAAATGTAAGAGTAATACTTATGTAATTTTATCACAATTTTAAAACCATTATCAATTTAATAATTTCAATGAAATCAAATTACGTCTCTCGTGGTGAATTCTACCAATCAGACTTTTCTTTAAATGATCGATACTGCACCGACTATAAACATTTACTTTGATTTAATTGTTTTAAAAAATCAACTAAAAAAGCGTATCAGTTATTAGATATTTAATAATATGACGTTAAGAATTCTGATTTGTTCTCGTTTATGCAAGTTCCTACCCGACTCTTTTAATTATATAGCCGAGTAACGCTATCGAATATATTCAAGGGGAACAGATTTTAATTGCTTTTCACCTTTCCTATTATTCATAGTCCTGAAAGCCTAATACCTATGTACTCAAGAAAAAGTAAGCTTCCTGAAATGTATGATTAAATATATGTCGACTAATCTGTTATATATTAAAACTTGTTAGCTGCTTACACTTGTTCTACACTACAATTAAATTTAATTTCCAATTTAAAATACAGCATGAAATAAGTGAATTAAAAAGCCATTTTACTTAATAATATTAGACAAATCTCTTTTTTTTATTTTTCCTTTTGGTGTATTAAAAATCTAGCTATTTTCTTTTAATACTAATATTCGTTATAAAAGTTCCAGCATCACAAAGAGTCTCGTATTTTCATGAGATAAATTATATTCTTTACTTATACTTATTAATTTTAATAATGAATTATTATTAATGGAATAAATAAAATTAAAACATGAAGAATACATTCTTATTTATATTTTAAAAACAACATGATAAATACGAATGGTTGATAATACGAAATTTCTCATTTCGGATTTTATATTTCTGTTTATTCTTCGTGTCCATGATTACGAAACATTTTTAACATTATTAACGTTGGTGAATAATTAAATAGACCTGTAGAATCTACGTTGCTTTTCAACATTATTTTTTCTTTATAGAGAGGATTTACAAAATGTTTTAATAGCTCATATTTAAGATAAAAACGTGCTTGATCCTTATTCATGAAATGTAATGTTAACATAGCGCATTGAATGTATAATTTTTTCCAGCCCAGTTGGGAATGGCTTCAAAGAATTACGAAGAAAATATTACATTATAAATAACATATAAATTTGCGATTTAGAATAATTTTTATATGACAATAAATAAAAAGTATAGTTTGAATATGTGTGAAGAATGGATTCAATAAACGTGCCTGCTATCTTCAAGGTTTTTGCAATGTTTGAAGAAAGTAACTAAATAAAATATAGCTAAGGGTTATAATGAAGATAATAAATGGAAAAACTTGTCCTATTTGTTTTTTCAGTACAAACGTCTCATTTGAGATCAAGTATGTGAATTCAAATACAAGCTCATTTAAAAGTTTGCGCGAGCTTTAATAAACAATAGCTTGTGACCTCTATGCACGAGATTATTTCTAATACTTTTATGACAATACGCATTAAATTTGTGTAGTTCAAATCATGTTAATGGGCCAACTTTCTCACAATCCAAAGCTTAATTAACTTTTGAGCTATACTTTTACGATGCTACGCATTTAAATCACATTCCACGAACTGCAAATAATTATTATTTGTTTTCAGTATTCGACTAGTTGTGTAGAATTTGAAAGTTTCGGCTAAACAAATATAAACTAAGCTCTACTTTGTGCCATATCGTTTTGATATTGTCTTTAACAAATGTGAAAAAACATTTGCAGTTGAGTGCGTTTACGTGTTTCGGTCGAGAACTGTTGCCGAGATTTGTATTTACAGACTTGAAGCACGTACAGGGATGTATACGTTGCAGTAGTGTAGTATCGGTGACTCGTCTTTACTTACACGGTGGAGCGGGGGGAGTATATCGTTTGATTAGGTTACGGGTTTTAGAAAAGCCTTTTGGATACTAAAGTAAATACGCAATAACATTAAAATATGGCAAGTAATAGTGAATGTATAAGAAAGTTGATGAAATTTATGTATTACTTGAAATTAATTTATACAAAATGTTAGACGTGATGAAAAAACCAAATTTATATGTGCGAGGTGTAAGATGAGATTTTTTTAAATCGACATAAAGGTATCCGTGAAGTTTTTTAGGTTATTAAGGATCGATACAAAGGCTTTTATAATTTTTTAGTATTCATGAAAATCTATCCTAAAATTTAAAGAGATTCGGTGGTCTCGACGAGCAAGAGATACACCTCATTTCTCATTTAAATTTGACGAGATTATTGAAAATGCGTGGGATTAAAATTTTACGTTATCACGAACTTGGAAGCTCATGAATAATAATAATAATCCCTTGACTCTTTACAACGGGATCATCAAAATTGACAAGAGGCTAGTATCGAAGAATGTAACAAAAGCAAGTTTAGTTATAAAAAGGGCGACAGGGTTCGAGTGAATCACGGAGGAATATATAGGTAGACTAATATTAGCATGTCTTGAAACTGCCGAAGCAATAATCCTTTGGGTCGCAGAACGATTATACAGGTCGGACAATATGGAGCGAAAAAGGATGGGAGGGAAGAGAGGAGGAAAACGAGGGGTTTCTTGTCGGCGTGTACAGTTTGACAAATATCCCGAGATGACAAGTTGGCTATCGAGGATTGCGGGCGGATGTGTCACTAAAAAGGAGGAATCGATCGATAGATAAAGTGGATTGGCCCGCGCGATGAAAGCATTTGGCTGGGTGCAGGTTGGAGGCTGCCTCGGGGCCCGGGGTCGCGAGGTCGCGTGGTCGGGGTCGGGAGCCGAGGATGGCCGGGAGGCGGGCGGAGTCCGGGGAGGTCGGAGGGAGCCCGGCGCAGGCACTGGGGCGCGCGGGGCGTCGGGCGCGGGCGCATCGATCCGGCGGGGCCGCGGGCTTACCTGAGGGACTCGAGGGCGGGGAGCCTGCGGAAGGCCTGGGCGTGCACCTGGGCGAGGGAGCAGCGCTGCAGCTCGAGGGTCCGCAGGTGCTGGAGGAGGGGGAACTGGTCGGCGCTGAGCGCCCGCAGGGGGTTGCCGCTGAGGACGAGGAGCTTGAGCCGCTCGTTGCCGGCGAAGGTCGTGGCCTCGAGGGCCGCCAGGTGGTTGTCCGAGAGGTCGACCTCGATGAGGATGCGCATGTCCTTGAAGGCGTCCCCGTGGATCTCGTGGAGGCCCGCGCTCCGGAGGAAGACGCGCTGGAGGTTGAGGAGGGCCGCGCGCTTGAAGATCTCCGCCTGGAGGCCGGAGATCTGGTTGCCCGAGAGGTCGAGGACCTGCATGTCCGGGTCGAGGCTCGCGGGCAGCGAGGTGAGGCCCGCGCTCGGGCAGAAGGCCGACTTCTTCCCCGAGGTCCACTTGCAGCGGCAGACGGCCGGGCAGTCGGTCCAGTCGGGGAAGGCGGCGGCGTGCGCCGGGGCGGCGCAGCCCGCGAGGAGCACGAGGGCCAGGAGGCCGAGGCCGCGCTCCGGCGCCCTCATCTGGAGGCCCGGGTGGCGAGGCCGCCTCAGCGCGGAGCGGCAGGCGGCTGCTGCTGCTGCGGCCCGCGCGACACTCGGCCCCCCCTCATCTCGGGGGCCGCCAGCCGAGGCCTATATATCGATCCCGCCGGGCGCGCCTGCGTCCCGCCCGCGGCGCCGCGGCTTACCTGCCGCGCCGGCGGTCCGCCCCGCCACCTGCGCCTGCAGCCCCTCCCTCGGATCGGGCACCTCGAGCCGCTCGCTGGCGCAGCCTCCGGGTCCACGGCGCCCTGGCTCGGGGCAGCTGGGCTAGGCCGGTGCCGGTGCGCACTGGCCGCCGCTCGCGCAGCCTCTGCCGCAGCGCCGCCCTCGCCGCCCTCGCCGCCGCCGCGCCGCCGCCGCCGCCAACGGCGCCTCGGCCCGGCCGCGCGGCTGCGCGCGCCGCCCGCGGCCCTCCTGCGATCGCCGACCTCACCCCCGCGGCGATCAATCGCCGACCGCCTCCCGCCCCCGCCCCCTCCCCTCGGCTCCCTTATCTCCCACCGACGCCGCCAGCGCGCGACATATTAATAGGCTAATCGATCGCCGGGCTGCTCTCCAAAGCGGCCTCTGCAGGACGCCTCCGCCGCCTCCGCCGCCTCCGCCGCCTCCGCCGCCTCCGCCGCCCCCGCCGCCTCCTCCCGCCTCCTCCCGCCCCTCGGCCACCTATGCGGATGCTGCGACTTCCTCCGCGACCGCGTCGCCGGCGCCTCGGCCAGCAACAGGCGGATCTACACGGAAAGGAACTGGGGTAAAGGAGGCCTTCGACTCCGGGACAGTGAATACTCAGACACAGGCTACTTTTTCAACGCTTTTTATTACAAGAATATAGTATAAACTTTTTGTTCTCGTATCGCCAGCCGCCTCGCGCGATCCACACTTCCTTCTCCTCCTCTGCAGCAGCTACTCTCTCTCTCTCTCTCTCTCGCTCTCTTGGATCCTCCGTATATATATATCATTTTTTATGTATAGTTCATATGTATATATATATATATATATAGGTTTTTGCTCGCTCGTGCAATTTTATCATACATAATTAGTCGGGCGCGTAAATAGCGTTATACATTTATCGCGCTCCCTCTCGGGCTGTAGCTTCGCAGTGGTTCGTCCTCGCGCAGGCCACGATAGTCATATAGCTTTGTTTTCGATAGTTATTCGATAAGTGTGTGATTTTTTTCATTCGTTATGTATAATAATGCTCGCTTGCGCGCGATACTTGAGAATTCTTTTTTTTTTACGCTTTTCCATGTCTTTTCTCGGCTCGCCTCGCTCTTGCTCTCTCGAGTAACCTCTGCGTTTTTTAATCGTTCAGCTATGCAACTATTAGGTATATTCTTTTACTTGGAAACATACTTGGCAATTCACGTCTAATAAGTTTACAACGAAGCGTTTGTTTGTCTGTCTGTCGCGACTGCGGCCCTCGGGCTCCCGTCCGCGCCAGTGTCCACCGGCCCTGTGTACAGTGCCGCGATATGTGTGTGTTTGCGTGTGTGGCGTGTGTTATTGTTGCGTGTTTGCGGAGAGGCGCGCGCTCTCGCGCGGGGGCGGCCCCCCCGGCCTCTTGATATGTCCATTCCGCCTCGGCGGAGTGCCCGCCACCTCCGGCTCCTCCTCGCGGCGCCTCGGTCGCCCTCTTCGCCCTCCCGTGGCCCGCCTCGATCGCCCTGGAGTCGGGGGCGCCCGGGGAAGCGCAACGAGTCCCCGATCGAACTGCTCTCGGGCTCTCTCGGGCTTTATTTCCAGCTATTGGCTGCAACAGACAGGGAGAGAGTCGTTGCTTTTATTGCTCTGACCGATTGCCGGGACTGTAGTTGCCCCGCAACTTGCCCTCCCTACATCCCACTTTCGGCTTTAGTTACCTTTGTAATAAATGTCTCTGTTCATCGTTGGGCAGTTTTTCGGTCCCTGCTGAAATGCACACCATCCTTCATGAATTGTCCGCTTTTTGCATTTTTCGGATGGGCTCGATAAATTATTCGATTGTTCATGCATTACTTGGACATTTGCATTGTAAAATGTCGCCCATGGCATAATATTTATAAAAAGAACTAAGTATCATTAGTCTACGCATACAAAATATTCCTTCTCTCTAATTGACTGTGACACGTATCCGTGTAGAACATGCAGAAATTAATAATTATCGACTTATCTCTGTTTTTGAAAGCTAGTAATTCTGAGTAAACATAACCCTTGTGTTAAAATGAACAAACCACGCAAGCTCTAAAACTTGTTTGCAATTTCCACACAAATTGTTTTAATTAATTTTACGCATTTTCTGTGTATAAATTTTATAATTTGTAAATTTTAGACAAACCATCTACGTAGAATTTTAAATATTTACATAAATTTTACATAAAATTAAATGAACTTTAAACCGAGAAATTACGTTACAATTACCTCTGCATGTACTCAAACAGAACGGGTATAAATTACGAAATATATACATTTTATCATCGAAGTATACCTTTAAAGAGTTTAATTTTGATAAAGTGGACTTTATCAAAATACTTTACTCTTTCAAATTACAAGCTTTCAATCAGGTTTTTTTGTTCAAATGTGATATATTATAAAAGACATCGATTGTCGATTTTAATATAGTGAATTCTTGTGCACAACAATTTTACATTACACGTGTCACTATTCGGTAATTAATTAATGGTATCTGTTAATACTAATTAATGTAACCGTAATATTGATTTAAAAATATTCACGAATACATCAAAGTTATCGTGTCGTCCGACCACAGCCGGAATGATTCTACTTACGAAATGCTTTATCCTTTACTGCTCGTATTAATTTTGCAAGTATTTAAAACATATTTCTTACGTTTTTTGTTAATTCGGAATATTAGTATTGTTACCATGATACTATGCTCTTTGCAATACTAATCATTTTTAAACAATAATTTATTTCACAGTTATGAACTCATTTGCTTTCAAGTAATCCAATATTCAACTCTTATTTGGAATCAAAAGACATTTTTAGCACAATTAAAAGTTGAAGCACTCGGAGCTCTAAGAAAAATATTAACGGCCCAGTTCTTCCCTTGTTTTCAATAGGCTATCGCAGTAAGCATGCCCACTTTACGAAAGTGAAATAATCGCGGCACCGGTATTTGAAGATGCCGGGGCAAGAGGCTTAACAGTCGAGTGACTTGCAATGTCAATGCACGAGAGGCAAACAATGGGAGGGAGCAATTGTGAAGCTCTCGATAAGTTGAAAATTGTTCACCGTACCTCTCGCATCAGCATTTTCATCCGCGTAAAATGTTCGTAACTTTTGAGTTGGAATAAAAGTCGAGCCTCGGCCAAGAACAAATATTCCCGTGTTTTTGCACTTCGCAGGAATTAATCAACTCGAAAAGAGATAAAAAATCCCCCCTCCCCACTCGGGGCGAGCGTCAAATTTAGGTCCAGGGGAATCGGGGAATCGGGGATTCGGAGATTGATGATAAAGGATTATCAGGCCGGCTCTGTCTGCGTGCCCCCCTCTCTCGCGCTTTCTCCTTCTCTCGGCCCGTGGCCCTCTTTGGGCGATACCTCGAGATTAAAATCAATGTTCGTCCTGACGGGACGATGATGAAGCGCCTTCGGTGGTCGGAAGTTATTTCCTAGGGGCGCCTTCTGGTCCCGCTTGTCGCCTTGTTTCAATTGCCGCAGGCTCAGCAGCTGAAACAGATTATCGTCACGTGTTATTATGCGCGTTCGACAGCGATATCATCGGCGGCGGAGGGGCCCGTGGACGGGCGCAGGAGAGAGCGATCGGGCCGGCGAGGCCGAGGGCTGTCGGGTGGGGGGCGTCATCACCTGCTGCTTGGTTATGTAGATGGGCTTGTTGAGGATGATCCACGTTGTGGTCTCGTGGCAGGCGGGCATCGTCATCGAGCCGTCGTAGGTCATGTAGTGCTTGGTGTCCGGCAGGAGCTCCAGGACGCAGAAGTGCTTGACGCTCATCGACTGGCCTGGGGATCAGAGAGGCCGGGTGAGAGGCCGGCTCCCGGGCGAGTGCGCGCGCTCGCGGCCTCTACTTACCTCCGTACGTGATCTTGTCGAGGTGCTCGGTGATGATCCTCACCTGGGGATTCGAGAGATTGCCGACCTGGAAGCACGAGAAGAGTCGTTGGTTCGTGTGTACTTATGCGCTAACGGGGCGTGCGTGCGGGGCTCGCGGCCCGCCCGAGATAGATGGTGCGGGCCGCTCGATCGTGTCGATGGGCCGGCCCGATAAGCCATTTATAAGTGGGCGCGCGCGGACGGGGGGCAGATCTCCGGCGGAGATTGCGCACGTACCTGCAGGAGGAGGGAGACGGCGACGATACCCTGGGCGCGGTGGAGGGCCTCCGAGAAGTTGTTGTAGAGGTGCGAGTTGAAGCCGAATATCTGGATCTGGAACGAAAAGCAAAGTATATGTACGGCCGGCGGAGATTATCGATAGATATTACATCCTCGGCCGCCTTGCCCTTACTTGCCGCTCCTCTTTTTTACTTTGTCACGCTAAACTACCAATTAGGGATTTATCGATTGTGCCCCTGCAACTGCCCGGCCATTCCGCGATTTAATGGCCGGCTCTTAACGTCAATTAGGTTATTAATGCTTCTCTTATTGTCCTTGTTAAAGCACCGGGATTTTATTCCTTATTCCTGCCCGGATTAACGCTGACTCGTGCCCTTTTTTACCAACCGATTCATACTTTCATTTCAGCCCCAGTCGTCCCATCTAGGGCTCTTTTCTTTATCCTTTATTCCGCGCGCCGGCAGACCTGGGACGAGCTGCGCTCTCGTTATCAATGTACGTGGACATTTTGAGAACAACATTTTCAAACTAAGTGCAGGTCCCGATACTCCCGGGAGCGCCCGGCGATACGGTAAATTATTAAACTGCTGGATCGACGGGTCCCTCTAGTGGTTTATACGCCTGGCACGTAAGCACCGGGAGTGACCTCCGCCTATATCGAATCTACTGCTGCGCTGACGTTTCCATTCTCGGTGACGGATTTCTCCGAAATTTGCTCAATCATTTGAAATAAGAAATGCCCTTTGCTGCTACATTAACGTACCGCTGTACTTTTTACCCCGACCTAGCAATTATCCGAATCGTGAGCATCTACGAATAAATAATGGACTGCGAACGCGGAGCCAAGCGGCCGAGTAGTTAAATGAAAACGTGCCTTTTCAAAGTGATCTCGTGTAAATATCCGAAAAGCCAGTTTTACTTGAAAATATTTTATATAAAAATCCTCAAAGCTTTCACTGTCAAGGGTCCGTGTGCAAGAACAAAGAAGTCCCTGGCAAACTAAAGCGAAAGGAAAAAAAGGAATTTGGGTCAGATTCAGATTATTAGTTTCATTAGAAGCCGGCGCTTTTTATCGGGTCAAATTCGCCGTTTACGGAATACAATGTTTTACAAAGGCCTCCTCGTAAACTATGGACGAGATAAAAAAGCTCTGCAAAACAAAAATAAATGCTATGCGCGCTGCTTTTCGAATTAACCTTGTACAAACTTGCCTTAATCCCATTACTCTGTTCAAAGTGTGAAAATGATGTTAATGATTACCGCCCTCTTAAACTTGTTACATCCAACATTCTCTCCGCCTTCCGGCCCGTGAGTTTTCTCGAGAGCTTACAAACACACTAAGTCATAAAAATCGATAGCCCCAATATAATATATAAGAAAGTTAGGGGAAAGTCAATTAATAATCGCGAAATGCGTACGTAAGCCCGTCATATATACTTAGTCGTCAACTTCCATATTATTTCCCTGCACTAGAAATGCCTTTAACTCAATTTGTCTTAAGTTATACTTTGGAATTTATTTAGCGCCGCTCAAGGAAACTGCCTTCATCCTTCCACATCAAATTGTTTTCTCTTTTTTTATAAAGTACGCGACAAGTGTTAACGTTAAATATTCATGCGAATTGCGAGTGTGCGCGTGCAACACATAGGTCACGGACCGCATTAATTTTCAAGCGAGTCAGTTTATTCCAGCATGCGAAGATGCAGGTTTCAATTTAGCAATTTGAGCCCTGAACATTACACGTAGGGTTGGAGATAATTTTTTTCCGATTCAACCGTAGCGGATTACTCGAGGGAGTGAGCATTGTTATCAGGCCCTCGAGCCGAGTCCTTCATACCCGGTGCGGTAAACCGAGAGCATGTAACGATACATGAAATGAAGGGAAATGATGTATCGACAAAGTAACTATCTGGGAGGGGTAGGATGACAGTGAAATTAGAGAATAATGCTGTCGCTTTGATAATACATTTGTCAGGGATTCTCTCGGCTGGGCCGGAGGGAGCGAATGAAATATAATCTTGGAGGCGTCGGGAGAGGGCCAGGGCCGGGGAGTCGGTCAACAAGCGATGGAGATAAAATGCGCGCGCGTAGATGCGATTGTTATCCGTGGGCGGGCCGGGACTCGGCTGGGAGGCTGTGCGCTGGGCGCCGCCGAGGGGCAGTGTGACAGGATAATCGGCGCTTAATTGGTCGGCACGGGGCGGCGCCCGGAGCCGCGCGGGCCGCGTACCTCGGCGGGGAAGCTGTATCCGTCGACGGTGTGCTCGCTGCCGACGTTGTCCGTGAGGCCGTAGTGGAGGTGTATCTCGTGGAACTGGTAGCGGTAGCTGAGGGGCCCCCCGGAGATGTTGACCAGCTGGCGGTTGTCGTTGTCGACGGTGAAGACGACGCTGTGGCCCGTGTTGGTCAGCAGGCCGTTGACCTTCTGCTTGTCCAGGTGCAGGGCCTGGAGGTTGGGGTCGAAGAGGAGCCGCTGGGGCTCGAGGTTGACGGGCGACTGGCGGCGGCCCTTGTCGCAGAGGGACCACTCGGGGTTGATGAGGCCCCAGAAGGCCGGGCCCGAGATGCCCTCGTAGGTCCACCACTCCTCCCAGCTGACGGGGCTCGACTCTGGGGACGAGGGGATCAGAGCCGGGCGGTCGGGCGGCCGGGCGCGTGCCCCGCGCCCAAGAATCGCGCCCGCCGCGCGCCTATCGATTTTCCGCCGAGGTTGCGCCCGATATCGGACACGTCCGACGAAAGCCCGCCGCCACCGCCGCCGCCGACGCCGCCGCTCTCTCTTGACCGCGTTGTATATTTATGTTGCGCCCTGCCGCCGGGGCAGCAGCATCCGCTCCCCTTCTTATGCGCCGGCTCTATTATCGTCGGCCGGGCGCGGAACATCTTCACCGCCGGCGGAATTGCCGGCCAGATTGCCGGCCGCCCCGAACTGATCAAATTCTTAAAGAAAATTGAACCGCCCCGGAATCCCGGCTTCCCCGCTCGCCCGGGCGCGGGCGGATTGCCCGCGCCGCCCACGCGGACCCCTGCATTTTTCATCGCGCGCCCCGGGGCCGCCGGCCCCCTAATTCAGCCCCTAATTCGACCGGCGGGACTATCGAGCCAACTTTTTACACGGGGCCCGGCGCGAACTCGCCAGCCTCGGCTGCCGGGCCCGCGGCCAATTCCGCGCCTCGCCCGCCCCCCAATTCGCGAGCTTTACTTTTACGCCCCTGTATATAACAGGTGGATTGTCGCGTACACGGACCAATAGCCCGGCCGGGCCGGAAACTGCCAAAGTTTCGGCGCCGGGGCCTCGATTGTTACTCGCGAACACTCCTGCAATAAGAGTTTGATGCAGCGTCGGCGGCGGCGGCGGCGGCGGCGGTTGGCGCGCAGTCAACAAAGCGCCGCGAGTCGACGCGCGGCAGTTAGCATTGAAATCCGCCGTAATTCCGGCAAAGCCGTAGCCTTGAAGCCCGTAACTCGGCCCGTAATTCGGCCCGCTCTCCCGAATCAATATGGGCAAAAGTGGCCGGAAGCACCGCGGCGTGCCGTCGGGCCGCTCGGGGACCATACCTTGGATGAGGGCGAGGACGAAGAGGCCCCAGATGCCGAGGAAGACGGGCCTGTGGGCGGCCATCCCTCCGCTAGCCTGGCTCCCCTGGCGCCTCAGTGGCTCAGCATCCTCGCAGCTCCGGGAATCTGCAATGCAAGCGTGAGAGAGTCGCGATCGCCGGTCGATCGATTCCCCCTGCAGTGGGCGCCCGCTAATGTCCCGCGCCCGTCACCCGCTCGTTAATCCAGGCGCCTTCGGTCGGCCGGATCAGTGCCGTCCGGGCTTTTTCCCGGGCGGAGGACAGGAGCCATTAGCGGCGCCCGACCCCGTGGCTATTTACTCAGGAGGCGCGGCGGCGGTCGGCGCAAGCGCCCGCACCTACGCGACCCGCGGCGGCCACGGCGGCGGCGGCGCCTCTCCCCCGGGGCGCGCGTATCTGCATACATGAATATGCAAGGGCGATAAAAATATTTTTCGCGCGCGCGCGCCCCCGAGGTGGCAAGGGCGCGCGGCGCCGCTTGATTGACACTCGGCGGCGCCCGGGCCGCCTGCCCCCAGGAGCCCTAATAACTAGGTCGCGGCCTGCATAAAACCGGCCCCTTTCAATTAGCCGCCACCGCCGGCAGCCGCCACTCACAATCGGCGCCGCCGATCCGCCGCGTCACGAGCCCCGGGAGCCCCGGGAACCCCGGGAAGCCCGGAGCCCCGGAGCCCAGGAACCCCGGAGCCCAGGAGGCCGGAGAGCCGGGAGACAGCGGGGCCGGGGCCGCCGGGCCCCGGGAGGCCGCACGTGCCCGGGCGGCCCTGCGCGCGGCCCATCGATCGGCGCGCTCACCTGGACGGGCCCCTTTGTTGCGCGCCGCGGCGCCGGATCGATCGGCGCGAGCCCGAGGGCGGGCCAGGAGGCCGGGGCGCGCCGCCCGGGCCGGCCCCGTCGGCTGCGGATCGATAGGGGCGTACGTACGTGGCGGCGGCAGCGGCTGCGGCGGCGGCTGGACGATCCCCGGCGGCTGCAGCGGCGGCGGCGGCGGCGACGGGGGCGGCTGCACCTGGGCGCTCCGGCGGCTGCCGGGAGGAGCACGAGCGGTCGGGCGCGACTGGACGCCGAGGGGCCAGCGGCGCCGCCGTCGCCAGCGGCCCGCTCTGCGCACGCCCGCCGCCCCTCCACGCCCCCGCCGCGAGCCCCGAGTCCTGCCGAGGCCGCTGCACCTGCGCCCCCGACCCCGGCCCCGGCCCCCGACCCCCGACCACCGACCCCCGACCCCGGCCCCGGCCCCGCCGCCCCGCCGCCCCGGGGACGGCCCGGGACAAGCGCCTCCTGGTGCACCGCGCGCCCTGGGATCGATGCCCCTCGCGCCCTCGAGCCCCCGGCTCCGGAAGCGGCCCCTCCGCCTCCGAGCGCGCCTTTTCAATTATCCCTCTGTTTGCCGTGGGAATTAGAGGGAGGCCGCGGATGGCGGGAGGCAGGAGGCGCGGAAAGGAGCCGCGCCACGAGGGAGCCCCAGTCAAAGAGGAATGCGGGAAAGGCCGGGGAGGAAAAAGGCTTTCGTCGCCCGCGCGCAGATTGCCCCCACACGTACAGCCCGCCCACACGCACGCCCCGCTATTGATTTTCAAAGAGCGGCCCGCACTGCACACACGCGCCGCCAGAGCCGCCCGCCCGCTCGCTCGCGCCCAACTATAAGCCGGAACTATTTAAGCTCCGCGGAGCTTTTTCCGCGGCGGCGGTCCTCCGGGCCTTCGCCCCCGGCACACACCCCGTCCCCGTCCCAGCCCCCCGCCCGGCCCCCCGTCCCGCGCCACGGCTCCCATGTGCTCCTTCTCCCATTGTCCGCCCCTCAATGGAGATGGATATGGGAATCCCGACGACAATGGGCCCCCGCCCCCCGCCCCCCGCCCGCGGCCTCCTTTTTTATCGGGCGCGGGCCCGACCCGCGACGCCCACCTGCCCATCCGCTGCCGGCTTTATTGCCCGAGCTAATTGCCACAATTTGTTTGAGCCCCGCGAGCCGCGGAAAACTCATTTTCGAAGCGGTGGCCCAGGGCGCCGTCGGTGCAGGCCCGTCAACGGCCTGACAAGGAAAAAAATTCCTCCGGCCGCCCCGGCAATCTACAACCGACCCAAAATTGAAGGAAAACGCAATACTAGGTCGCAATAAAACTTCTTTTTAAAGGACTTTTTTATGTGCATCGTCTGACGCGAGCTCGCTTACTCTACTTGTAAGTAGATGATACCCTTTTCTTACTCCCTCGTTCTTTTTCATTTTATCGCGAGCTTTTATTCTCAAATCCTTTAATAAGCGCTATGCTTACAATATAAAGTTTCACCAACTAAATTGCTATTTTTTATTCCCTACCGCATTGACCTCGTTATCATATGTTACTGATTATACCACTTGCGTCATGTATAATTTCTTTATTTCGTCTTTACACACGATTAGTGAACAAACTCTGTACAGTAGCGGCAAACCTATTAAGCTCTATGACCGCTCGAACGTATGCATGTAATAGCCGTCGACTGCGAATGCTTTGGGTTTGCCTAAGGGATTTATAGCTTCTGTCGCTAACACCTGCTATTTTTACGCGCAAAAGAATCATCCAGCCTCGCTCAAGGATGTTCGAAAAGTCGTTATTACTTTACTAGAATAAAAAGGAAAAATTTATTAATTATGGAATGAATTGCCGTATAAGCGAATGCCCCGGGAGATGACGGTAAATCAATTATCTCTACAGAATTGGTAAGAAATAAAATTTTAGATTTCTGACAATGCTTTTTATATCTTTCTAGAAAATCGTAACGTTTAACCTTATCGGGAACATAAATCTTGTGAGACGAACGTAATAGTTATTACTGATAATAAAAAAAAGGATGTATACTTTGCTTTCTAATTGATTTTACTTCACTTTTTTAGTGAATTACTTTTCAAGTAAAGTTAACCCTTACATTGGATATTAGAATGGTTTAGTCGTAATAAACTATTTATTTGCAGAATTAAATACAAGATCAATTTTAAGAGACTGCATATACAACGGAAATTTTTTCGATATTGGATACAAATTTTTGCATTAAAAATTGAAAATTTATTAAAAACTATACTCTATTCTGTACCTTTTATACCTTATGCATAAAAATTGAATATCAATGTATATTGATTCTTATTATTTACACTAATTTCAAACAAAATTATGTCTGAGAATTGAATAACTATAATTTTATAATACTATACAACAAAAATAAGATTTCGAAGAAATTTTCTTTGTGAACTGAAAGTAAAGAGGCTGGAATAAATTTGGAACTGTTCCAACGGTAATGAGTCAATTCATGCATAATTTTATATTCGCTGCATAAATATACATATAATGAATACTGCTGTTTTCGATAAAAAGGTTAACTCCTATTTAATCTGACAAATGGATATCAAGTTGTTGTATATATATGCACTGATTGCTATTATAGAAATACTACCAATGGTCAGAGAAAGAGACTGACATATTACCTTTATAAACTTCTACTCTTTACTTTTGCTTAGTGACGAAAGCTTTGATATGGCAAGTCAGCGTATTTGTTAATATTCATGCTACAAACCTTTCTAATCAAAATCTGTTACTGTAAATCTATAAATGTAGATGAAAATGGCTAATCAATCATTAACTCTTACGGGCATTATTTTTTATGAATAAATACAATTATTTTTTTTACTTAATTTAAATTTCATAATATAAAATCACGTTAATCCATGTTTGTTTAATTGAACTCTCGAATGTGTTTACGGCGAATTGTCTTTTCTATAATTCCTTATCATAAAATTGATATAATTTACCTGTTTAATGCAATTATATGCAAATGTTGCACATCTTTTAATTAAGCGTAAAACTCATAACTATAATTAAAAAAATGGCAAAAAATAAATTTCAGACTGTACATGACTCTAGCTGCTGCTATCTGGAACATTTTATTACCCGTTGCATTGTATGTTTGAAGAGAAGCGCAATTGAATAAAGTTTTTCAGGAGCCACTACTCGCCCATTATTACACGAGTCGTCTCAAGTGGGCACATGTATAAGCGTCATCCAAGGAAAGTTGTCGCCGGCTTCGCCAAGATCTTGGAAGGAGGAGAGCGTGAGAACCCGACAACGATTGAGCTTACACTTAAGCGTTGGGCCAATCTTTTTAGGTTACAAGTCAATTGTACTTTTGCTTGCATGTACATGTGTTTGCAAACGAATAGATTAAACTATAAACTTTTCATTTATCCATTACGCTCAGAGTTTTCGTAATTATTTTCCTTAAATTTGTGTATATCTTTTAAAAAATGTTGAAATAATAAAAATTAATACACATTCTGTGCGTATGTGTGAATGGATAGTTGATACACATGTATTATCAACTAGTTTGTGTACATTAACTAATTCAACCAATTCAATTAATTTCATCAATTCAATAACAAAGTAACAATACAATTATAATATATAAAACAGTAAACGTTAACTTGTTAACTTATCGAGTACAATAAAAACAGATGTAATATAAAAAGAGGTCGAATGAAATAAATCAACTAAGTGAAAGATTAAAAGGCATATCACTATACCTAAAGTAATAAATAAAACTTGTATTAAACACATTAGTAGCTATGAAACTTTTTTAATCGAAAAATGTTATAAAATACTTACTTCTAGTAAACTCCGTTGAGCAAATGAAATTGTAATGCAATATCTCTCTCTTCTAACAAATTAAATTTTGTAAAAGTATTGGATATATCTAGACACGTTCGATGTACTCGAAACGTTTACTTTAAACGTTACATTACTAGCTGTCTTTAAGTAAATACTTTTTAACCAATATCTACTACACATGCACATGCGAACATAATTATTGCTTTACAATTAACGAAAAAACAGCTGAAATATAAACAAAAAAATATGCTAACATAATTAATAATCGTGACCAGATATCAGATGCCCGAACATAAAATTTTCCATTCCTACTAAATCATGGTCAAAATTATTATGATAATTTGAGTAAAAGAAAATAAAATCAATAAAAATAATATTATATTAAACTTGAATAAAATATAAATAAATCTAAAAATTCAATAATGAGTAAACAAATGATTAAATATAAATAATCTATTCCAACCGCATAATATTGGCAAAAATACATCAATATACGTCAAAATAATTACATATTGTAATTTTCATGGATAGCTAACTTTATCATTATTTTGTTTAGTGCTAATCAAGTAACTCGTTTTATTTTAAACAATAAAGGGGTGTATGCATAAATCATATACGCTCATACACAAGTTCTTTGCAAATAACAATAATATATGATTTTCATATATATATTTGTTTTAAAAAATGCTAACATTTTAATTTCTATAAGAAAAGGAGCAAAAGCGATAGGATATTTTTTTAAGATAAAAATAAAAATAAATCTATCTACTAAACAAGGGCAGCAACTTCGACAATGCTTCTAATGAAAAAGTGAAAAAGAGAAATGTAGGGATATAAAAGCAGGTTATAAAACGAATCTCTGTGTAAGTATATAACCTTTTTTCTCTCCATTCCCTCTTCTAATTTTTATTTAATGACTTTCTACAAGATAATATAATACAATGTACATATGAATTATATTTTTAATATAATGTACGGAGATGTATGTAGAAGTATGTATTTTCTTATTTTCTTTTTTTCTTTTTTTCTCTTTTATTGAGAATTAGAAATCAAATTCGTAAACTAACATAGAGCACGCATAAAGGTCGGTTATAAGGAATTAAAAAATCGGGGGTTACAAGAACTCAAAGCCATTTTCTAGTTAGAAACTTTTTTTTCTTATGAGTTTATTCTAATATAAATAAACAAATTTTTGTGTAATTTAATTCGTTTTTATTCCAGTATTCATTTTAAACATTAAATTAAACGTAAAATATAACAATGTATGTATATTCAATACTTATTAAATCTTATATATAAATACATTTAGTTTTGATGCTCGTTAATATCACCTAAATCTTACTTCCTATTTATCTTTGTTATAATTTGTACAATAATATTTGTTGCCATTTTTTTAATTTTAAAGAATTATTGACTATGACCTCATTATTTTTCTGCTTGTCCTTTTCGATCACTCAATCACTTATCATACTAACCAATAACTATTTTAATTTGCAAGCAATGTATAATAAAATTATTGATATCTATGCAGTGATATGGTTATTTACATCTGTCACGTCAGCGTTGCATAAAATAAACTGAAACAATAATAATAAATGGTAAATATGTAAATGATAACAGTTGTCAGACATTTATCAACGTATAGTTAAACCGATAATACACTTGAATTCTAGTGATTAGTAATGTGGGACATATTGCAAGTTATTGTAAGTAAAAGTATCCAAAAGTAAATGCGAGGGTTAGTTTTATCGGTATGCACAGCAGAGCCTAACCTAGCAAATCAACTTAATCCGCTGGTCGACACTCTCCAGCGCTGTAAACCTCATCGGGCCCACAGCGCTTGGATCCATCGATTAAGAACTTTGGCTGAACGATTGTTGTCGATAAGATCGGCCCAGAGGAATCCGTGCTCTTTTCAATGGATTCAATTGTTGTTATATATTCCTTTTCAGTTGTACTTTGGTCGTCCTGTACATTTAGGATCTTCTTAGCTGTATCATGAAACTTGTTGTGTATAGACTTTGCCGAATTTTCTAACTGTTCAAAAAAATTCGCCTGACAGAGGACTAGACACAGCATTAAAAAGAACAGCGACGTACACGGTTGCTGCATCTTAAAGTTAGAATGTGATAGATTATTATTGAGAATGAATCGCTTTACAAAAAATTATAATATCTGTGGATTATTTGTTCGATTATTTGACAAGTTTTATTTTAATTATGTATTATAATCAGTGTTGTTGCGAATATAATATTTTATACAGTGAATCATTTTTTAACGGTATATAGATATATCTTTTTATATACTTGTACAAAATATACTTGTTTTTTATCAATAACAATTTTTTATGTATATATATATTTTTACATATGTATATAAGATTATATTAGAAACAAAAATAAAAAAAAATTAAACTGAAAACTTACTTTAAGGTGTTTAAACAAACAACAAAGTATTCTTTAAAATTAATTAAATATTGAACCAATGTTGAAACGATCGAATTGACTGCACCAGCTAGTATTATTCTACTGAAAGCTGAGTTGCGTTATTGTTTGGCATTTATAGCCACTGCACTAATCTTAATCGTTCTTAGTAAAGGTCAAAGTATTCAATTTCTTCACACAAATGACACTGTGACTGCAGTAAATGCACATGCATAGATTTGATTGTTTTTCTACTGCGCCGATTCAAAATGACTCAAGCAACGAGCGATGGCTCAAGTGCTCGTCCATTCTTTACTCTTTACGACTAACACGAAACGTTTCTCTTTTTTGATGAATATAGGATCTTAGAACTTGAACATTTTTTAAAGAGCTTTCAATGTAATAAAATCTTATTTTATATTTTTTATATTTTTAAATAACGAAATGATAATAATAAGTAACATAAAACTACTTAATCATATATTGGGAATTTCATACTTAAAGTGGTTAATAATTCAATATTATTAGCGTTTAAAATATTTATATTTGAAAAATAACTATATACAAACTTTTGTTTTCAAGATAGTTGAATAAAAATTCAATATAATTAATATCCAAAAATATAAAGTACTTCATTTTTACAGAATTTGGTTACAATATTGTATAATTTCTAATGAATGACAATAAAAGTTTATAGCGGAAGTGTATCTTTGACATTAATAAGGCTTCGACAAATTACTGTAGTAATACTGAAAAATAAGTTACAGAATCTGTATGGTGGCTTATAACTGGAAGTGATATAAAAAACATTATCAGTATAAGAAACTTAATAAAAATATTACATAATATATAGAATGTGTAGTAACAATTTACACAGAGTTAAAGTTTTAGGATTTTATTGGTACTACGCATAGATGCCAAAGTTTTATTAAAATTCATTCTTCTGAGTCCAAAAGATGATAGCTATTTACTTCTATTATTTAGAAATCTAATCAAATTTACTTGTACTTTGGCATTCCAGTCTAACATTCTTTAGATTTAGCAGAACTTGCAACATATCAGAAATACAACATTTAAAGTTTATTACTTTAAATTGTAAGAATATGGAAATTAATTTTTAATTAACAACTTAAATCATATTTTCAGTAGTCTTATAAAGTATTGACTCGGATAATTAACGATATAGGAACGAACTATTTTTAAGAAAAATATTCATAAGGGAGATAATTCAAGTAAGTATCACTAATATGACAAACGTATTAATAATAGATTCATGTATAAATATTTTAAAAATGATTACATTAATATATTTTAATTATAGATGAGTTAGTAGAAGACTATTTACTCGAAGATTAAAAAATATTTTAATTATCTACAAAAAATATTGGATAAAATACTCTCATCCGAACTGTAAAAGAGAAACCGAGTGTTTTTCTCTTTATCTAGAAAAATGCAAGGGTTTGCTTTTAGTTAACCCAGAAAGAAACTGTGTCAGACGTTAATCATGATTCAAAAACAAAGAGCCGCACACATTACATATTTAAAAATTTTAAGGGATATTAAAGAGAAATGATGCAGATAATACAATGTATTTTAAAGTTTCTTGATCCTTTAAAACTTTTGACAGTCACTTTTACACTCTTTTCATTCTCGAAGTGTTTTTATTATAATATTGAAAAAGTGTCGTTTCTTTATATAACAGTTTTTTGCTTGTGATACTCCGCAATTACTCTGCTAGCAGAAAGCGTCTTATATTACTGTCAAAAATAGTTCTTCTATAAAAATATTGTAGACTTACTTTTTACTTAGTAAAATATATTTATTATTTAACACGTATGTCTTATGAATTAAAAAATTACGCTCTACACATCGGCAATACTATGCTATCTATAATACATTTTAAATAAATAAATCTTATGAATAAGTAATGGTGTATAAAATGACTGGTATCTGCGATGATATTTCTGTAGGTAAATGTATCGTGTGTCCATTATTGTTCATAACCTGCAACAGAAAGGTTATTTTTAGTAATTATTTGACTGGAACAGAGAAAACAAATAAGAATTTCGATACAAAGTGGATTTCGATAATTTATTATTATGAACTTCTTAATAAATTTCAACTGGAAGTATTTTGAATATCAATTTGTAGTTGAAATTCAGTGCAATTGTACACTGTAATAAAAAGCAGTTGGTTCCCATAAATTTAACAAAACACGTTTTATTGAGTGATTATTGTAATTCAGCAAGACAGTTCTACTATTCGCACAAATTTTAGTTTTACGAATTTAAAACAATTCTATCCATAAATTTAGTAGTTTTCGAGGCAAATAGAGCGGTGTAAAATGACTCTGCATGAAATTATGTGCAAAGTACTACATTACAATTTCTTTTTTCAATTTCCAACAATAATTGAAATAAGTCATACGTTTATTGAATCAAAGAAAATAGCAACAATTGACAGTTGCTGTTTGTTTAATCTTCTAATTACGCAATGTACTGAAGTCTAAATCACTTGTAAGCATGTACTGCATTATGAATAGAGTATCTTCACAGAAATTAAATGACCTTAATTACGTGGTTCTCTTGTAAAGAATGTTACATATGAATTAAAAATATTACCATAGTGTAATTACAGAATTAATTTTAAGCTTATCGCAAGGACGTATTTCATGCATTTATTTATACATGTACTGACACAAGTTCGACACAATTTATTTCTTATCACATAAAAATCGATAGCAAATAGTAAATGATAAATGAATATACTGTGTAGTGAAAGCACATTGAAGTAAACAATAATGGGCTAAACTCATTCATCAATCTTATCGCCTAAAAGTGCCATTACGGACAAAAACGAGGATATTATTAGTTGAAAGCTATGCGTAATTTATTGTTAATATCTTTTAAATGATCATCAGTGGAAATACTGCATTGGTGTGATCTTCTGATAGTCTATCTAACGATGTAAATTATGCCAATGCCACAGACAAAAGTAGTTACGAATAAACAAGTTTTGAAAACGGCAAGGATCGGCAGAGAGAAGTTAAAGAAAGAAAGAATAGAAAAGTTCGGCAGGTGAAGATCGTACATTGATTATTCGCATGAGTCTCTAATTGTGAAATCGAGCAGGCGCAATGATAATGAGATTCTTAGATAAACGCCCGGGGCGCGTAATGCGCGCAACGTTGCAGGCAGTGGGCCAAGTTAAAATTTCTGATAAATTGCCACCCATTAGCCTCCGTTTGAGAAACTAAGTTTACGGGGACGAGCGGCGCGGAGCCGCAGTCGAATCGCGCCCATAAATTTCGCAGTAAAGTTGAGTGCTCGTCTCCGCGCGCGATATTGCTTAATGAAGCGTCTCACGGGGGCGCCGCGCGGCCGAGCGATAACAATGTTTAGCCCGGAGGAAGGAGCCCCCGCGACTCGGGTCTTACACGTGCGCGGGCGCCCGGCTGGCTTCGCCGGCGAGGTGTCTAATCGGGAGGCGCGCCCACTCGACTCCCCCGTAAGCGAATGCGGATCGACACCAATTCACCGGCGGAATCACGACGCGCGAATTAATTTGCCCCTGCCGCGGCAGTTCATCCGCCTGATGTATTCATCGGCTGGCGTCGCGGATGCGTCGGCCCCTTTTATTCATAAGTCGGAATGTGCGCGCATCCGCGTGCCGCGGGGCTGCTCGAGTGGGGCGAAAGGGCGCCGACGGGGGGTGGCCGTGGGGGGGCAGATCGATCGGCTGTCTGCCTCGAGCGCTAACTGCCTAATTAAGAGTTCTACACGCGGTAGTTCTGCGGCTCGTCATTTGCGGCTCCTTTTTATTCGCTCTGCTCGGGCTCTGAGCTCGCGAGTGCCTTAAGAACCGCGCAAAGTTTTTCTGAGCACCGGTCGAGCGGCTGGCATCGAACAGCCACTTATACCGGTGAATCGCTCGCCGATGAATTGCTTTAAAAATTGAGGATGTTAATTTACGCCATTCTCCGTGTTATCGCTCCAAAGCATATACATACATATAGCTAAAGCGTATATATCTGTATACTTAGAACTGATCGTTGTAGCGCTACATCTGCGCATAGAACCGCGAGAAATTAATAATAATGCGCTTTTCCGAGGCTGTTCGTAATTTGAGTGGTTGGCAAGCCGCCGAAAATGTAATATCAAATTAGATTAATGTTCGATGTGAAATCAATTATTCACGTCGCGATTAAGAAAATGCACTTTACCATTTTTTTATAGTGAAATTGATATTTTACGATAATGATTTCTGCGATGAAACTGCTTGTAAAACATTTGTAAGTTCCTGCTGGAAATTAGATTGGTTTTTATAGCGGCCTGTTAATTAAAAGGAGTCGTAAATCAATAATATTAGCAGTAAATTCCATAAAAAGCATTTATAATTGATAGGATGTGTTCAAATGTAACATAACCAACATGCAATCGAGGATGTTTTCGTACATCTAAAACTTCTATGCCTATGTGAGAAATCTTAAAAATTTTCTGGTCATTATTACTATTAGAAAAATCGTGGTTTAAATAAATTTTTAACTTGCCAAGTTAATTAAAAATTTTAGACATACAAAGCTGTGCATACAACGTCTGTTGGTTGCGACTGATTTATATAGTAATCTTGCGTTTTAATGCTTGATAATGATCTTATGAGGTTCGGTATTACGTTGACACTTTTGTCTTTGATTTTAACGATCCATTTAATTAACAAGTTCGGTATAAAAATCGTTTAATTTTTTACTGTATAGTGTTAGGCCCATGAGCGCTATTCTAATTTGACGTATGCACCGTAAAAAATTCGATTATTTTGCAGGTCAAATTCGATCGAATTTGCAGGTTTTATCGATTTTAACGCTTCAATTCATTAACACGTTGATCGTAGAAAAATTGGTTATATTTCTACGCGGGAAAATTGAATGTATTTTGAGACATTGATCGATATCCATTAATTAAAGTCGTTCGATACGAGCAACGCGTGTTCTTTTTAATATTCAATTTTGCTTATCATAGGCAGGATAAATTGCACGAGCAGATCATAATTTCGAGTGAAATTTCGGGATCGTTAGGTAGGTGGGACAGCAGTATTCTTCGTCGTCCTTTTTACGGTAGAGTCGAGTCCATAACGCGGTCCTATAAGCCGGTGTAAAGGCGCGTAAAATACAAGGTCCGATGATGCTGCTGGAAAAGTATTTTCCCAAGGCAAGTTCTAACGGGCGATAAGATAGGAGTTTATCTCGCGGGCGTGAAAAGGAGTTCCTATGGCAGCTGCGAGGGCGCATCGGGCGCAGCTGCCACAGCGTCCGGGAGGCGCGAAGCCGACTGCAGGTGCTTATTATGTCGTCCGGGCGAATCGTAAATTCCCGCGGCCGTGGAAGTTGCCGAGTATCCGGCCCAGTCCCCGCAACGTATGATGATCGGGGCGAATCAGCCGGGCTCGGGGGCGGACTCGCGGCCCAATGCGCGGAATCCTATTTACCGCGGGGGCGCTGAATACATTGGGCGCGGGGCTTGGCGGGCGGCCCCCCCGAGGCGCCGGGCTGAGCCGGCGCGGGGCACTTTAACGGCCTTGATCGCCCGTCTTTTCAGCGGCGATGATCCGCGGGCCGCGCGCGCCAGATTCCCAGAAAAATGGCTGAGTCGGCGGCGGGGGGACAGGGGCGCGCGAGGGCAGATAAAGACGCGGCGTACGTGGGCCGAGGGCGCCGGGGCTCTATCTCCGACATAAATCAAGCGGGGCGCGCAACGCGATAATGCGCTATCGGCCCCTATCGATTCGTCACACGCACCCGCGCGCTTTGAGCGGAGACGTCACGTGCGCCGCTATTAGCCCCGGCCGATAAATAATTCGCGGCCCCGGGCGGAGGCGCGGGCGCCGCGCCCGTATTCGATTACCGTTCCGATGATTTGGGCTGTATCGGCCGGCCGATAGATCCTCGGCCGGCCGCCGGGCGTTTTTCATCCGATCACGTACCAGCGACGTGGTCTGTGCTTTCAATTTAGATGAGCCGCGCGCCGGCAGCTGGGCAGCCGACACATTCTTTCCCGATCCCCGCGCCCCGGATTACTCACAATCAATGTCAGCGGCTAATTGAACCATTGTCCCCCTCTGCCCGAGCCTCTCTAATTGTCCGAGCGTTTATTCTTACACGCGCCCAGGGCGCCGAATTGCCCGGCCCTGGATTACGCCCGCGCCCCCGCCCCGGCCAATTGCCCGCGGCGCGTAAATTCCCGCCCGATTGACGTCAATCTAATTAAAACTGCTTTATGCCCCGAGTTTAGGCGGCCCGCTTTATCTCCCGGCTTCGTAATATTTTCCAAACAACTCGCCGCGCTCGAACGGCTTTCCGCGAAATTCCTCCGAATGACTCGTTCGTTTAGCGCGCCTCGTGTTCTTAACTTATCGGCGCATTCCCCGGCGCATGCACTGGCCCGCGGGCGGCGTTCGTCGGCTCTAGGAATGCCGGAGGAAAGGAGCGCGCGGAGGCGCCGCCTAACCTCCGCTCCGATCACCATAATCTCATTGAAAGGCATATTCCCGGGGCGGAGGGGCGGGCCGCGCCCGGCCGTCTGAGCACACCCCGCCGTTTCCACTCGCCCCGCGGTGGAGTAGGCCTTGTATTTGTTTTTCCAAACCGCTCCGCTCGCCGCACAATGGACTCCGACCGAGTTTTTCACGCTCCGCGGGGTAAACCGGGGCAAAGTGCCTTTTTGATCGCGTTGCGCGGCGCACACTAGGGCAAACAATGCGGTCGCGGTTTGCCGCGCGGACACGTTGCAGGGCTTTGTGTGCGCGGGGAGTAGGGCGCGGGCGGCGCGGACGGTACGGCAGATAGCGCGTGTCACGAGGGCGACAGGGCCGCCGAGATTCGGGCTCCGGCGCATTATGCCGGGAATCCTCGCTCGGCCGTTTACGCGTTCGGCCTGTCGCGAGGGACTATCGAGTGAACTTTTTGAGAGGCTCTAAAAGCCGTTGCGGCATAAAGCGAACGAGAGTTTTAACGGCTTCGGTAAGCAGGCGAACTAAATTAAAGTAAGATGTAAGGCGAAGAGCCATAAAAAGCCGAGGTGCCTGTTAAAAAGATTTGCTCCTTGGGGCGAGAGTTTGCCGGAGCCGGTGCAAGAGCAATAGCAATAGCAATAGCAGTAGAAATAGCAATAGCGGCGGCGGCCTGAGCGTCAGTGGTGCCAATTAGTCGGCTCGTTATCTTTTTATTGGAGCCGCGCAGTTACATTGTCCGAGCGGCGTATATAGAGGGATTGCGTTAGGCGGCGCAAAAGCTGGGCCGGGCTCGGCTGGCCTCGCGGTTGGTTCACCTGGTCAGTAGACGGTGCGGCAGCGGTTGCCGACCTTGAGCATGTTGGAGGGGCAGTAGGTGGGCACGTTGATGATACTGCCCTCCTGGACCTGGCCGCCCTTGGTGACGAAGGGGATGAACTTCTGTTCGACCTCGGGGGCGGCCTCGGCCGGGGCCGGGCCCGGGAGGAGGCCCGCGCGCACCAGGACCAAGAGGAGGAGGAGGAGGGCGCGGAGCGGCTGCACCAGCTGGCGGCGCATCTCGACGGCGGCGGCTGCGGAGGCTGTGGCCCACTGGCTGGCGCGCGGCCGCGGCCAAGCGTCGCGGCGCTCGCGTCACCGCCGCCGGCGCAGATTGGATAATTGGCCGCGAGGTCAGTAGGGCGTCCTGCACCGGCCCCGCCGGTCGAGGAGCTGGCCCCGGGCGCACCCGAGGCGCCGGCGCCGCGGCGCCCAGATGATGCTGCTCTCGACCCGCGCCTCCCCGGGCTCCCCGGGCTCCCCGAGCTCCCCGGCCTCGGCGCCGCTGCCCTCCGGCAAGGCCGCCGCGAGCGCCAGGAGCCCCAGGAGGCCCAGGAGCGCCAGGAGCGCAGGGAACGCCGGGACCACCAGGAAGCCCTTGTGCATCTCGGCCCGCCCAGTGAAGGACTGAGCGGCGGAGCTGGCCCGGCGCCCGGGGTCCGGGGGCGCGGCCGCCGGCCCCGCCCTGGGCTGGTCCCGCGGCCGGGCCTCGGGCGGGGGGCGCGCGACCGCTGGCGCCATCGCGGGGCGGCGGGCCGCGCGGCCGCCGTCGGTAAGGCGGCGGCCTGCCGGCCCGCGGGGGGCAACCGCCCGCGCGCCCTTCCGGTAGCCGGGCGATCGCGTGCCGCTGATTGCCGCCCGGGCCTTTCCCGACGAGCTGGACCGGCCCCGTCCGGCCCCGTCCGGCCCCGTCCGGCCCCGGCGCTCGCCTCCTCATCATCATCATCGTCATTATGGCCATCATCTCCGGCCTTCGGCCGCGACTCCCGTCCCGTCTCCCGTGGCGGCGGTCCTTAGCCCGCCGAGGGCCACTTAGAGCCCGCGGAGAAAAGGCCGGACCGCGCGCGCGATCGCGTGAACCGCGAGATTACGCCGGGCTTCTAGAAACAAAGATGTTTATTTGCGAGCTTCGAGAGCGGGGCCGCGCGAGTCCGACCGAATTTCAGGGGAATGCGGGCCAATTAGCCGCGCGTAAGTCACGCAGGGGCCGCGGAAAGCCGCCGCGGGAGCGCGCCACGGGGGAAAGGCGAAACTCGATGAGGCGCGTCTGCGCGCGTGTGCGCGCCGGTCGTCGACCGGCCGCCGTCGCCGCCGCCGCCGCCGCCGCCGCCGCGGCCCCCGCGCACTGCGCGCCGTCTCGGAAATCCGAGCCGCCTCTCCGATTCTATTTGAATATTAGATTTCCGAGGCGGCGGCGGCGGAGGCCGGACGGCGGGACGGCTGCGGCGCGCACCTCACGCGTGAACGCGCCGCGTGGGCGCCCCGGCGGGCCCCTCGCTAATCAGGCCGGTAACGAGCCGATCCGCCGGGGCGATAAGGCGGCCCGCGGCGCAGGCCCGGCCCAGCCTCCCGCTCCGATCCATCGGCTCCGATTCAATCCGCGCCCGGGAGGGCCTTTTTGCCCCGGCCCCTCATTACCCGCCGGCGTCAAAAGCCGAGCGGGCCCCACCCCCCGCCGCAGTCTTACCACTCGCGCGTAATGGGATACAATACTAATTGCAAATTACCTTGCGCCCTGCCCCGACACCCGTGCTCGCCGTGGCTCTCGCTCAGTCCTCGGTTTGCGGTTCGCGCCGGGAAATTAGAGAGGTGTCGATCCGCGAGACATTCCACCGCTGATTAAACCGAACACGGGAATCGTTTCAACTAATCTAATTAGCTGCTATGTAGCTTAGCAGTGTTTCCAGACCGCTCGGACAAGCCACTCTACGATATTTTGACGGAATACTTACGTTCACAATATCCTAATGGGATTACATTGTAGAGACATTGTATGGTATAATTATTTGCTCCAGATGTACGTTGCGCAACGAATCTTTTGAAACAGACCAACCAACCAAATGAAAACTTCTTTTTTCGTATTTCGTTCATTATTATTATATATTTGGAACTTGTGTAATCAACTTATATAATAAGACATCATTGCGAAGAAAATCTCCAAATCTGCGATTATTATATACATATTAAAAGTTTGTGAATCGTCTGCCGTCGAATAATAAGAGTCAAGTTTCTTCATAACTTATAAGGAGATCCTCGTATCCTCTGGATTATGATTTCAACTTTGGAATATGAACACAAAATAAATTATACAACTTTATCCTATACAAACATTTGTTTTCTACGGGATAAAAATTCACCAATTTGTTTATGATATTTTTACTCTAATCAAGTAACCACTACATATTATACATTGCATAATTCTGGAAAAAGAAAACGTATAACTTTTTTTATCATAATGTAAAATTTTTTCGAGTTTCAACTCAAGTTTAAAAACTATTAAAAAAAAACTTAGATTGAAAGCATAAAAGATTCAAAAATATGACTGGTTTTGTTTAAACAGTTGAAAAAGGTTTTTAATGTTGTCGATTTCCAAGAACAACGGTTTCGCCAAGAATATAGTCTAAAAGGAATAAAATGAAAACAACATTTACGCAAGGCTAGGATAGACTAATAAGTAGGGGAGGGACAATAAATAACGAGTGGAAAATGGAAGGAAGGAAAAGGGAAAAGGCAAGGGTACGCGGGAAGAAGAGGGAAGAAGAGAGCGTTATTTGAATTGAATTACAAAGGTACCGAATCGGGAGTATCGGCTTGTTCCCACGGACATGAGGAGTGCAGTGGGCCGTCGTAAAAATGCTAATGGCAAGGGGAGGTTTGCCCCTAATTAAAGCGCGTCGCAGGAGCATCGTAGGACAGGGGCCGGGCGCAGGTGCAAGGGCGGGTGGCGCGGGCGGGTTTGCCGAAAAAAGCCTGGTTGCGGGAAGGCGGGATGGGCGTAGCGAGGCGCGAGAGGCGGCGGCGGCGGCGGCGGCGGCTCGGGCCTCAAAGGGGCCTAGCGAGGAGTCCCGGGGGCCGTAATTGATTGGCGTTATGAGCCGAAGGGAAAGGCTCCTCGGCGCGGCGAGGAATCGGTAGCCGATTCGGCGTCGGCGGCGGGAGGAATGCGGCCTTCCGCGGGCGCGCAGCATCCCTGTCGCTGCGAATTAGGGCTGGGGCGGGCGGGCCGCAGGGGGCCACGGCCGCTCGGCCGAACAATGCGCCGGCCGGGCTAATGCGCGTAAGTTTCCACTCGCGTTCGCCCGGCTCCCGTCCGGCGGCTCGCGTTCGCCGGCTCCCCGTCCGGCGGCTCGCGTCCGCCCGGCCCCCGGCCCCCGGCTCCTGGCTCGCGTATAACGAGCCGCCCCCGCTGGGCACCTGATAAAGCCCCGGGCGCGTAATGGGGCCCCCGTGACTCGCGGATCGCGCCGCCGGGATTACGCGCGGACCACCTGCCAAGCGCCAAGTAGCCTATTTACGCAGGGCCCGCGCAATTATACAGGGGCCCGGGCCCGCGCGCAATCGCCGCCGAGCCAGTCACGCCAGCGCCCCTTTCACCCGTCCCCGGCTTTGATGGGAAGATGAGGGATAATTGGAAAGCGGAATTCGCGGCCCCGCAGCCTCCGCAGCCTCCGCGGCCTCCGCCGCTCCCGCGCGCGCACGCTTCCACCTCGAAAATCGATCTCGGCCGCCGACGAGCCGCCCGCGGCCGCGGCCCAGCCCCGCCCGGCCCCTGACCCCGATCCGCCCCCGCGACGCGCGCCCCGAGGCGGCGCCCTCGCTTTTTCACGCGCGCCCGGGAACCCTTTGCCGGCGCGTTCGGGTGTCGCGCGGCGCGCACGCGAGCCCGGCCGGCCCTTCGATTTTATCTTCCCTTTACGGCCCCTAATTTTCATACTTAACGTGTAGACCAAAATCTCCCGGATCAGCCGGGCCGATCGCACCCTTGCCGATTTATCTCTTATCGCCGCCGATAGCTTAACTCGCGATAAACTTATTAACCCAATCGCGCGGTTATAAATGCCCCTCGTTTATGTAGTATTTGCATATGAAAGAGCCTCGCTCCTTCCCATGTCCCCCGTACGATTCCTGCGGCTTATATCCTTTGGATTTTTAAATCAGTCGACTCCTGCGAAGCCACGTGTTAATTCTATTTGATCCATTTTTAATATCGTCACTCGGGCGTTTTGTAACTAGTGGAGGCCCGCATTTGGGTCGGAACAAATTTCACATTATAGATTCATATTATACCCGCGTGTAAAAAGTTGGAACGCAACGATTCCTCCCTTTCGTGCACGCAACAACGCAACCTGCTTATTTTCTATTAAGATTGTGCAATTATATAATCTCGATCCTCTTCCATTAAGATTGAATAAATAACTTAAAAAGTGCTGAAAATGTAAATTCGAAGGCAGCGCATTATCCTCAGAATGGCAGGGGAAAAAAGCGGCTCCGCCGGCTCTTCCTTTTTCAGCAGACTGAGATTTCTAAACAGACGAAGCCAAACTAGGTGTCGGAATTCCAAAAAATTACCTTCTGCACTGGCTCTAGCGGCCCGATCGCCCGCTCATAATGCGCAGACGGAAGTTGAACCTCGGACTGACATGCAAGGACCTCGACTCCCTTGTTGCAAGGAGGCGTGACTTTTGTCTTTAATGCCATCGCGCCCTTCCTTTTCCCATGATAAAGTCCCAAAATTATCTTGATAAATCCAAGATATAATCTTGTTGCCGATAATTAGTTAACGCAAAGGTACTATAAAAAAAGTCTCTTAATTTAAAGAGTGGCTCGAATAACGGAATAAGCGTGAAAAGTGTAAAGTTCGCGCATGGAGAGAAACGCTGTAAGAATTTTTTCTACCGCTCAGGAGTGAGGGCTACGGTCTTCTCAAACGAAAAACATTATTAGGCATTGTTGTGAGACAGAAAAATGTAAATAGCGTTGTTTAAAATTGCTAGTGCATGTAACGAGGAATATACTACACAGTGACAAGAATATAAATCATCGCAAATTTAAGACTAAAGTACGGCAATTTGGATAATTTGGGGAAAAAATTGATGCCGTTTCCGTCCGTGTAGAAGGGCGAGAAAGCGAGGTATGATTTTATTTTCGGCTGCATTCGTACAAATATATCCAGGTATACATCCGGTATGCGGAGCTCGTGGAAAAGAAAAAAGGCGGAACAGGGCTCGATGGACAAAGTCAATTTGTCAATTATTTTTGGCGAGCATTGAGAAGGGAGTGTATAGGATTAGGCCGGTAATTAAGCAATGTTTTGATCGTGCAGTCTCGAGCGGCTGTGGGAAAGGAAGGCGGCGGCAAAAAGAAGCGGGTGAAGAAAGGAGAAACGGGTTGCGGGGCGAGGCGGGGGGATGGGACGGGGGGGGGGGAGGCGAGAGCGGCCCCGGCGAAGGAGTGAAAATTTATGGCTTTGGCGTTAGAGTGTCGCTTGGAGAGCAATAGTGTGCCCGGGGTAATCGATAAGTCGGAGGCGTCGGCTGATGGGCCGGTAAGGCCCGACGGCTCGCGAGGGGCTCGGTGCGCTAATTGCGAGACCGCGGGACAGTGGGCGGAGGTGGGGGGGGGCCCGGGGGGTGGTGCGCGGGAGCCTCGGGGGGCCGGGCATTGTGGGCCGATAATTGCCCGGGATGGAGGGGCCGGGGCGCGCGTATAAAGATGGTAATGGGCGAGTGGCGGTGATAAGTCGCGCGGGCGTCTAATTTGGCGGGGAGCCGTCTGCGGCTGCGGAGGCGGGGCCGGGCGCGAGATAAGCGGGGCAGGGGGTAGTAGCGGTTGTCGCGCTATCGGGCCCGTCGCTGTACATCACGCGGACAGGGTCCTAGGGAGACAAAAGCCGGCGGGAGCCGGTATCGGCGCGGCATCCGCAGTAACAAGTGGCCGGGCGGCCGGGCTTAATTGAGCCGCGGCGGGCCGCTCGCGCATCTCCGCCCGCGCGCGAATTAGTCGGGCGGGTGTGGGGCGGCTATCGGGGGCCGATCGGCTTTTACTGCGCGCGAGCGGCGAGCGGCGAGCGGCGCGCCGGCCTGGGACGGGCCGGGCGCGGGGCGCGCGCCGCAGCCTCCGCTCGGGCCTATATCTCATCGGGGAAAGGAGGAGGTGACTTTAATGTGCCCCTCGTCTCGTGGCTCGCTCGCTGGCGCGCGCCAGCCGCCCTAGCCTTCCCCGGCGCGAGTAAAACCGAGTAAGATCGTTAATCTTCGGCGCGCCGATGGCTGCGGGGATAGTAATTGTTAGGTTGGCCGCGCCTACCGGGCGCTAGAGCCGCGGCGGCTCGCGGCCACTTGGCCACTCGGCCCGCGCGGCTCCTCCTCGCCTTCTATTTGTGCGGCGAACGAGCGCGCAACGACTCATAAATTTCGGACTCCCGCCCCGAAATCGACGCGCTTCGAGATACCGAGGCGGCGGAGCCTGCGCGCCCTCGGAGCAAGACGTCGGAGGCAGCCGCGAGCGCCGCGCGCCCCGCGCCAGATAAGCCCGGAGAAATAGGTGAGAAGGAAAAATGCAAATTGACGCGGCGCTCGTTCAAGCGACTTTATCGGGAGTGTAATGCTCGACTTTATAGCCCGGCCGGGGGAGCCGGGGAGCCGGGGAGCCGGGGGCCGGGGCAGCCGGGAGAGCGAGAGGAGCCGGGAGGAAGGCGCGAGAGAGAGGGAGAGGCCGCGTGCGAAATTTGTACCCGCAGGAGGACGGGAGCGCGGCTGAGTGCGACTCTTAATCTTTCTCGCGCTTGCCTCTCCCTCGCTCCCTCGCCCGAGGAAAGGAGCGGCCGCGACACGAGAGAAGAGAAAAACCAGTTCCCGTGCGGCGGCCGCGGCCCGGGGGGAGCGAGGGGGGCCCGGGGGCCCGGGGGCCCGGGGAGGCCGCCGCGCCGGCCCGGGAGACACGCTACACGCCGCTCGCGATCCTTTCCGAATATTCCTGGATTCGAGTTAATCGAGACGAGAGGCTCGTTCTCGCGCCCGCGCCCCCGCCCCGCCCGAGTCCGGCCCCGGCCCCGGCCCCGGCGCCCTCCTTGTCTTCCTTCTCGAAATAGCCTCTCGCTCCGCTCCCGCCGCTCCGGGGATGGGCGCGCGCGCGGGTCGGCCCGGGAGGCCTCGGGGGCGGGACGGGAATTCATAGGTGCGCACGGGCCGCTAGCCCGACGAATGAATGTACCAGCCAACTTGTATACAAACGAACATGCGCGCTTCATTTAAATAATCAAAGTCTTTTACAAAGAAATATTACAGGTATACACTTATAACAAGGAGACGACAGCACAATGCGCGCGGGCGGGGCCGCGGGGGCCGCGGGGGCCGCGGGGGCCGCGAGGGCCGGCTACTGCCCGCGGCCCGCTCCCTCGCCCCTTACAACCTTACAATTCCGATGCGCTAAACTCTTATTAATATATACACATGCATATACGTAGAATCGAAGCGGCCGAATTGCACTCGAGATAAGGAGCGAGCGCCCGCTGCAGGCGAGACGCTCCGCACACGCACACGCGTTTATAGATATCAATATATGCATGCAACTATAACGCCTGTATATGGATGCACATCTATACGTACATGTACATGTCCGGTTACACGCGAGTGCGAGTGTGCGCGATGCGGATGACAGTACGCTATTCTCCTTACAGGCCGCCTCGCTAATCTTGGCTCCCCGGCCAAGCTAATTATCTATACATTCGCCGGTCTCTATTTAGGACTAGTTCGCTCGGTCGCTCGAGGTGCGTCTTTGGTGCACACCCACACACTCGCGAGACGCGCACTGCACTGGGCCTGGCCGCGGGCTCGGGGCGCCTCGGCAGGAGCAAAGCCGAGCGAAAGACAGTCTTGTGAAGGTCGGTCCGTTGGAGGCCGCGAGCCCTCAGCGGTCGTGCTTGGTCAGCTCGAGGGGCTGCTGCTCGAGCCAGCGCTCGCGCCACGCTCCCGGCGAGTCCTGCACCTGGATCTCCTCGTCGTCCTCGTCCTCGTCGAGGCGGCGCCCGGGCGGCGGCCCCTCGTCCGCCGCGAGGAGCTGGCTGATGGCCCGGAAGGCCGAGGGCTTCTGCGGGCGCTCGACCGCGCGGAAGGCGCTCTTCTCCCCGCTGCCGAGCCGGCTAGCGGCCCCGGCGCCCGGGTGGGCCGACTGCGAGCCCGGGGCCGGCTGCCCCGAGGCCTGGGCCCCCGGGCCCGAGGAGGGGCCGCCCGGGCCGCCCTGGCCGCCCTGGCCGCCCGCACCGGCCCCGGGCCCCGGGTGGGCCGGCGACCGCTTCAGGAGGTTCATGCGCTGGTGCCGCCGCCACTTGGCCCGTCTGTTGGAAAACCAGACCTAAGAGTCACCAGTTAGCTCGGGTTACAAGGCGCACACACATGGATCGTCGAGGAGCTCCCTCAGCCCTGGGGAGGCTCCCGCGCCCGACCCCCGGGGCGCCGGGGCGCCGAGGAGGGTCGGCCGCGAGGGGCAGAGGCTCACCTGGACCCTGGCTTCGGAGAGGGACGTCTTCGAGGCGAGCCGCTCGCGCGTCGACACGCACGGGTAGTGCGACCGCTCGAACTCCTTCTCCAGCTCCTCCAGCTGTTCCGGGCTGAAGGTCGTGCGGTTCCGCCGGAACTTGGGCTGCTCCGACCCGTCGAGGCTCCCGTCGTCGCCCTCGCCTTCTGCAACCAAACCGCCCCGGGGCGTTCCTCCTGTTATTCCGGCTCTTCGCATGCTAGCCTCGCGCTTGCGCCGGCTTTCGAGTCGCCTCCAATTTCTAGACCTCCGTTAAAAATATTTGTTTTCGAATAGATTATGCAGATTCGGGAGGAAAAGAGTTTGGCATTATCTGTGGGCCGCGCGTGCCCCGAATCCCGAGTCGAGGGACGATCCCGCGATCCGACCTTTCAATCTTTCAAAGTGTGCTTGGGGAACGCGTACGCGGTACGCCCAGGTAGCTGGCACATGCCCAGCCTACCACCTGACAATGAAAACAGTGTCGCGCTCTAGTCAAATCTATGTAAATGCCGCTGGCACCTCGAGCTCCATTATAAAACACCGTGTCTGAAACTCTTTTGATTGAGCAAGAACTCTACGTGCCCATGTGCACTGAACAGAAGTCGCCTCTATTGGGCTTCCTCTCTTATCTCTCCTAAAATATTGAAACGAAATAAATTTAATCACTTTAAAACTCAATGCTTGCTCCAATACACATTAATTAGATTTAGTATAGCTCTGCCAAGTGTGAAGTAAAAACGTGTTCCCCAAACACCTGTCTTTCAATTTCAATTAATATTCATTCCAACGAAATTAAGGTTGAAAAACTTGCGTGATCTCCATTCGCGACCTTAATTCGTGATTAGTGTGTACAAACTGTCGCTTTCAACAATCTGCGATTATCGCGAATAAGCGCCATATTATACTAAATTATTCGTGCAAATTGAAAGAAATCATGAATTTCAGATATTAAGAATTTCATAAATCCTAATAATTAAGTTAACACTGTCAATTCGCCAGACTCGTTATCTTTAATCAAAGCGTAATTGGGAATTAATGTAATGCACACAGACTGATTCTATCAAAAGTAGATTTGATCAGACTCGCGGTGACGCTAAACGCAAGTTGCCTAATTTGACCAGCTTGCTATCTAAGTTAAACGATTCGTCTATATTAAGTCAATACTTGTAAACACGCTAAATTAATGCGAGGCGTTTTTAATCCAACGATCATGATCAATTATATGAATATCATTTAAAAATGTATGTGATAAAATATGTATACCAACAACATTTTAAAAACGGATTCTCATTAAACATTGAATGTGTCAATATACTACTGAAAAAATAGATAAAATTAATTGAGCTGGCAAAGCAATATCAAAGAATTGTTTTTCATTGACAACCGTAAAATTAAACTCATGTGTTAATTTCCAAATATGAGACAGAAAAAAGTAAGCAATTTTGTAACTTGTGCAGAGTGGTTCAATGTATGATTAATTTGATAACGATTTCGTTAGCCTGCAATAAGGTCACTACAATATTAATTTAAAAGAAACTTTTGTTCTTGTATTACTGGATAGATGTGGGTTGAAAAAACTCGTTAATAGCAATATAAATCATCTGAAATGACACCAAGGTAATGAATCGTCATACGTATGACTAGTTAAACCTTCTTTAAGATCCGACAGTTAGACTTCGTGTGAAAAAGACAAGGAAATTCTCGATAACTATTTTTATCTACGATGGCAACACGAAGTATTTCAAGAAAATGAATGAATACGCCTATAAATATGAAATAAGTACCAGAAAACGTAACAAAAGCACATGGAAAGTAAAATTATTTGAGGCATATCATTTATTCTAACCACGGATCCGAATGGAATTTGAAAACAGTACTTGCGTCTTTGTCTGCATAATGTATCCAGTCTTTAAACTTGAGCTTCCGTAAGAAACGTGATGTGTAAAGATTTTTTGAAATCCTTTTAGAATATTCACTGCTTGTGCAAGGTACCCTTCCTACAAATGCTCTATTTACACACAGAGCTAAATATTACAACGATTTATGAAATGCAAAATGAACGCAAAAGAAGCATTAGCTCTGATATCCGCAGAAAAACACAGGTGCAATATTGAGCGCGACATAATTCCTGGTAGAAAATAAGAAATCAAATGAACTTGCGGGTGGATTCGATGAAAGCTGCATAAAAAATAGATAAGGTTTTGATAGTATGGATTGAAAGGGGCATGGGAGCGGCGGAAGGTCTCACCCTGGTGGAGGTATCCCCTGGCGATGGCGTCGACGGCGTGCAGGGCGTGCTCGGGGCTGGCCGCGGCCGCGGCGGCGGCGGCTGCGGCGGCGGCGGCCGCGGCCGCGGAGGGCAGCGGGGGCTGGAGCAGGAGGGCGGAGGCGGGGCCGGCGATGCCCGGGGGCAGCCCCCCGGGGAAGAGCCACGGGTGGGCCGGGTGGCCCGGCTGCCAGTTGGCCGCGGCGGCGGCTGCCGCGGCCGCCGCCTGCTGCTGCTGTTGCTGCTGGTGGGCCGACTGCTGCTGCTGCTGCTGCTGCGAGCCGAAGTAGGGGTGCGGGCCCCCGGCGTAGAGCCCGTAGCCCGCCGCCCTGGCGAACTCGGCGGCCGCCCGCTCCGCCGCCCGGTTGCGCAGGATCCGGTTGATGCTGCTCACCGAGGGCGCCGTCGCGTTGCTGCAGACACCTGCGGGCAGGACACCTGCGTTAGCCCGCGTTCGCTCGGGGTCGCGCGCGCGGGCGTCGAGGTTTCCCCGGAGGGGGGCTGGGCCTCGCCGCCCGCGCCCCAGGCTTACCCTCGGAGATGAGCCGCTCCCGGATCTCCCAGGCGAAGATGGTCGGGTTCTCCCGCTTGTACTGCTCGATCTTGGAGACGACGGCGGGCGTGGCCACCTTGGGCTTGCTGCCCCCGATGAGCCCGGGCGGCCGGAGGGTCCCTGCAACAGAGGCCCAAGGCCGATTACGCCGGTCCTTTGTGGCGGCTGCCCTTCCCAAGCCGGGACAAAGCGCCGGCCGTCCCGTTATTAATATAAAAATAATGGCGTGTCGCTCGGGCGGCTCGCGTGCGCTCTCACGGCACGCGGGATCAAGTGCGTGCTAATGGGCGCGGGGGGCCGGGGCCGGGGAGCCGAGGCCGGGGGGCCGGGCGGCCGGGCGGCCGGGATTCCGGGGCGCACGCGCGCCTTTTGTCCGCGCTCGCGGCCTCCCCGGCATCTCGCCATTTAATAAAGGGAAACCGCACAAATCGGTCAATTATCCTGGGCCGGGCGAGGCGCTCCTGGCCCTCGCGCCTCAATGCCGCGCTTGACCTCGCGTGCGCCGGCCGCGGCGCCCGGCTCTCGGCCCTCGGCCCTCGGCTCTCGACTCCCGGCTCCTGGCTCCCGGCTCCCGATTCCCGGACGCCCAATCGATCCCCGCCGTCGGCAAAAACGCCCCTTACGCCCGCGGCCAGGGGCGCGATTACGCCGTCGGCCGCCTCGCGCGCCCTCTCCAAATCGATCACTGCTTCGTTATCCCGGCGCGCCTCTTGTCCCGCGGCCCGCCGCGCCGATGCCCCGCGCCCGCCCGATAAATATTGATAGGGGCTTTACGGGTAATGGAGGCGCGAACCGGGTCGCTTGTTAAATGCAAATCGCGTCCCTGGGGGTAATGCGCCCCGTCGCCGCCAGGGGACATCTGCGCCCGGAGAAACTTTTCGCCCGCCAAGCCGCCATTTCAATGCGTGAAAAGGGTCGCGCCGCGCCGTTTACGCGCCTCGGACACGCCACCTCACGCAGTTGCGCTCAGACCGCGGAACTTATTACCCAAATTATGTACTGGATTCCGGGTCTACTCCTTCCACTCGCCCGTACAAAAGACCTTTTATAAATGGCCATTGAGCTCTTTCCAGCCTTGTGGCTTTCGCGTCACAATTTTACCGCTTTTTCCTTATTCCCCCCTTTTCTTTTTTCTTTAAGATACTGCTCCAATTTAACTGCACTTTTCACGCAAGTTTTACCGACGTTTCAAAACAATTTTTAACGTATATACTCGAGATAATTTTGAATTACGCTACATTCAAACACGGAATCTACTTGAAAAGCTCGCTTGTGCACAGGTACTTCAGTGACAATATGTATTAACTATATCGTTGAGTAGAGATGAAGTATATATTCTTTTTATAAAATTAAGAATTTTCATTAACTTTTAACAAAAGTGAATTAGAAATGCATTCAAATTCATACTATGTTTATTTTCTTGATCGTAAATATATGGTCACGATTGTACATAATATGCGGATAATATACGGCCAATACTGTCACATTAGTGTTCTTTGTTTTCTACATAAAAGGGTTTGGCTACTGACGCACTTAATAAACCATCAAAATATTTAACTCAAATACCTACAGAGTATAAAATAAGTAAAAAATTAAAATCTGAATTGATTTAGTAAATATTTTTTACCTAAGTAAAGAATATGCTAAATTTTCTTAACAATTTTTTCTACATATATAATTAACCAAATGTTTTACAGAAGATGCATATTACGGTACAAGCAGTTTTATCAACATTTATATATAGCTGTGATAGATAATTTAGTTAATTTATTAATATTGTCAAAGATTATTATGAAATTTTGAAGCATTGCTGTGCAAAAATGCGTCAATCGCGAGTTTGCCATTTAAAAATATATCCGGATTTTTTAATGCCTCATGCACGTGCATGCAGACAAACTCCCGACCGCGTAGTTTGGTGTTTCGTGGAGGCCTTTGGCCTGAAGCAGGATGAGTTAACTCCTCGGTTAACTCCAACAATTTTAAGAGCAACCCATTATCAAGCTCGTCATCAACACACCCAGAATTCAGTCAATCGTATGGACATTCCTGTGATCACTTACGAACTTTACAGACGGTACCGAATTTCCATATATACTTTTAAATTGTATATCTTTAAGTTTCCGATTTTCCGGAACTCTCGACACGATACGGGATTAGCAGAGAGCTCCCGAGTATTGACCTCTGCTGCGTGTGCATTTTGTTCAGTCAGTGTTAACAGTTTCGGACGGCGGCATCGTAGCTTTAAAATACTAAATAGCCTGCCAAAAGCCCTTTTGTTTCTGCCTTGCTTCTTCGAAGCCTTCAACCTACGAGCCACTAACAATCCACAAAATTTCACGGTTCAAGCGATACTTAATGTTTGAATATTCTGCAGGAAGCAATAAATAAAAACTTTGTAACGAAGGCGAACTTTAGCACTGAACATGAATTTGATAAAAGATGCGGGAGACGTATTCTTATCAGCAATCAGTGTTAGAATTATCCTTACAATATTCCAAAGTCGAGCGCTATCGATTTGATTTAAATCAGCTGCTGTGGGTGACCGACGGAGCGAGGGAAACGCCGAAAAAATGAGATCTCGTAGGAGATTGTAGCTCGATAGCCGATAGAAATTTCAAGCAAACAACCTTTGCAGGTAGGCGGGGAATATGGTATAGTGCCTCCGGGATTTTATCGCCGGGACCCGATCGCGATATCGAGGAATCAAATCTGGGCGCTAGGCCGCGCAGGAGAAGTCCTTATTTATGCACGAACGAGATCAAGTGTTGCCTTTTAACGATGAAAGTTTATACGCGCATGGTTGCTGCACTCGAAATTACCCAGGCCAGATTCCCCGGAGGTTCTGCGGAGCCGTTGAGCCGTGCACAAAGTATCGGGACCGTTAGCGCTAAGCACGCCAGCCAAGCGTTATGGCGTTTAATAAAACTTGGCGATTAATTATCGGGTGCGCGGGCGCCGAGATAACATTTGAAATGGCCCGAGGGATGCCGCGGAGAATCCGTAGAGGCGCTCGTTGCGCAGGGCTAGCCGCGAATTCGGAGCTATATATAGCGGTGAATTTTGGCCGCGCTTGAAAGGCGAAATGATACTTTTATCGCCGTTCGGCTTACACGCGGTTTAGATAAACCCTTGCGCCTGGATTTATTTTACGCTCCTTGCTGTAAAGTTGTTGGGCCGAGGTGCGCGAGCGCGCGCGCGCGCGCGGCGCATTAAATTTTATTTGCGCTCCAACTCTAAAGTATGTTATATAGTCACGGGTTTTGTTACAATTCACTTATTGAGAAGTGCCGAACGCGTAATTGGTTCCCCGAAGCGCTGCGGTCGATTTATAGCTTTGGGACAGGAAAAAGCGGGCGAGCGCGTAAAGCGATACGAATTCGTTCGGTCACTGTTTAATTAAAGTTCGAATTATGGTGGTTTTTGCGCGGGGGATCGGGGCGCGGTAGTTAAAGGAAGCCTTACGGCAGATTCCCATAATCGAATAAATGCTACATAACTCTACGACCAAAGCTCTAAGCGATTATCCGTATACCTCCGTTCTTCATGTTCTTCGCGCCTCGGCCGTCCACGCGGCTGCCTGCCCGGAGCAAAAAGCGAAAGAAAAAAGCCATGACAGTGTAGAATAGTTTAGAAACCGGGAGGGAAAAAAGCCCCGGGCTGGCTCGCGCTGCGGTTTCTCAAGGCAGGCCCGGGAACCCTTTACGAGCCGACAGCTAATATACACGTCGCCGGCGAAAACGGAGGCAGGGCCGTTGACGAGTGCACGGGGGCGAAAGGTCGGTGCCGGCGCTCGGTGATCGGAGGCGGCAGGCGCGCGCCGGCTAATCCCGCGCCCGGCGATCCGATGTCGATTGCCAAGACAAAGCGAGGGTCCGTCGGCGGCGGCGGCGGCGGCGGCGGCGCGAATCGATCGACCGGCGGCGATCGAGAGGAGCCGCGCCGCGGCGGCCGGCCGATTCGGCGGGGCGGAACGCGCGCCCGGAATGCGGGCTTCACTCAATTGGATTAGGCCGCTGTATGGCGAGCGATGCGCGCGCGGCGACACTCGCCGGCCTCGTAGCTACACAGAAAGCCGAGCGGCGAGGGGCCGCCGCCGGCGATAGGGTAAGCGAGCCGATTACCTGCGCGCCGATGAGGACTCCTCGCGGAGAGCCGTGTAAATCAAAGGGGGGCCCGTTTTAAGGGGCGCCGCGCCGCCCGGTCCATAATGCCCCCGCGTGCCGCCCGGCCCACTCGCACGTGACCCACTGCGTCTGACCCATGCTAATGTTACAAAAATTGATACCGATCGCTGAATAATCGCAAACAAGCCTCCGCCTTAAACATATTAGCCTCGCTCGACATCGGCACATTATGCGACTTTGCCCCTCGCGCGCGCCCTCTCTCTTCCTCTCCCTCTGGCTATGCCTATATACGGCTGCACTCAGCCGGTGATTTATATAACAATCTGGTTTTTACGCTATTTCGCCGCTCGCGCACAGACCTTTTTAATCCGCTGGCCGCGTCGGCCGACAAAAACGCTCCCACTTGCCGAGAAAATTTATAGTACATTCAGATTTAATTAATTAATAAGCAGACTCAATCAATATGTGTATATATGTAGGCGTATACAATACGGCGCGCGATATGTTTTCTACCGATCCAATTATCGTGATGTAATTGCACCGATATAATTTGTCGTCGCGCGCTGGCATTGAACCGCTCGACGCGAAGAAAAGCCGAGTATAGAAACGCTATTATTCACGTGACTCGCGGCTAATGAGCCACCGGAGTGGCCACGCAGCTGTCTTGTGCAGGTATAAAAATATTACGCAGCCGGCGTAGTGGGAGCGGCGATCCGATCCGATATCGACCTTGGCCAAAGTAACAAGTGTAGATTTCGGATTAGAGCTCGATCGGCGCAGCGGGCGGAGCGCGGCGGACGATAAGGCGCGCACACTGTACGATTATCGAGTGGGAAAAATCGATTTGCCACAAGCCTGACATATTGATCCAACGATCGCTTTGCATAATTCGACGAGCGCGCCGGGGATTGCTTTTCAAGGGCTCGCGGGCGCGGGCGCCATGTTTGTCGGGAGGCTGCAGTTTGTCGGACGGCTCGGGCGGGGGGGGGGGGCGTAGGAGCGGGCCCGGGGCGAGGGGCGGGCGTGACAAATGCCCGGCGGCGGCCGGCGCTATCATAGGCGCGGGGGCCCGGCGGGAGTATCGACGGGCCGCGCGGGCGATAGGCTATCGGGTGAGTGGTGGGCGCGCGAGCGCCGAGTGGCCCATCGAAATTGATTATCGGGCCCGGGGCGACATCTCAATCGGGCCCGGGGACGCCGGGAATGCGGGCCGGCGCGGCTTTGAGGGCCGCTCGGCCGATTATGCTAATTAATGAGCTGTTAGCCGGAGAGAAATAGCGCGCGCGTACGGGAGCGCTCGGCGGGTAAATAAATAGTAGGGAATGCCTCGGGCGCTCGCGGCAGATGGTATCGGCGCAAGCGCAGTCCCCGCGGCAGATTGATCTGCCGGGCGTTAAGTAATTGGCCGGGCGATTACGGCGCATTATATTCCCGGGGCGGCGCGGGCGCGCCGCGGGATGAAGACATTAGCCGGCGGGCGCGCGACTCGAAAAACAGAGGGAAGCGAGGGCCGGCCCGGGCCCGGGAGAGACGAGCCGAAGAAAGATAGTACGGACAGGCCGAACGGGATTTTTACGAGGCGCTCGTAAAGTTAACGAGGGGCGAGGGAGCGTGTGTGCATACAGGCCGCGGCGCTCGCGCGCCTGCCCCGCTCCCGGTCGAGCTACATTTTTTTACTGGTTTCTCCCTTTCTCGGGGCTGCTTTACGCCCGCAGAAAGAGCATCGCGACCGAGTCTGCCATTAGATGCGCGCGCCGCGCCGCCAAAGCGGCGGCCGAATCGGAAAGCGGGAACCGGGCCGCGCCGGGAAAACCCCGCGGCCGCGGCACCTCGTAAACGCGCGAAATTAGAAAGTAAGAGGGCTTTTTTGGCCGGGGCCCCGGGCCCCGGGCCCCAGGCCCCCTCCCCTCCCGCGCCCTTGCCCCCCGCGGCCCGCGCGCCACGGCCTTTATAAGCGGCCGTTAACGCGCCACTTCCGGGAAGCCGGCTTAATCGCCTAGTGCTAACGAGCTTGCAGGGTTCTTGCGCCGGGTGCAGCGCGCCGCGCGAGCGCCTAGCGGCCGCATCGCCCAGCCCTACAATTTAGATTCTGCTCAAATTACTTTTTGCCGCGGCGCGCGCTTTTTGCGCTAAAGCCTCGATACGTTTACGCGCTCTGTAATCACCCATTAAAATGACGCCTCGCCCGGGCCCAGGGAAAACAATCCCCGGGCCTAGCGCTCCCCGGGGATTAATGGCCCGCGCAAAGAAGCGCCGCGCGCGCGAGGTTCCCACCGGCCCCGGCTTTTTCCCCCAATTTTCTCGGGGGCTTTTTGCACCCCCGCCCCCCACCTGCCCAAAGGCCTTAATGCGCCCCGTTAAATTTTACATCGACGAATTTTAATATCGGCAGGCCGGCGGCCGGCCGCGCGGCCGACCGAGCGCCCGGCCCGCTCCCCCCCGCGAAAAACCGCGCCCGCGGAAAAATCCCCCGCGGGTAATAACAAGCCCGAGGATTGGCATCTTTCCAAACTATTTCCCACTCGGCTGGGACTCGGCGCGCCCGCGCCGCTCCCTCGGCCCGGCCTATTGTTCATAATTTTATAGCGCTTTGAGCCGCGCAGGTGCCGGGCCGCCCGGCCTCCCCGGGCTCCCCGGCCTCCCCGACCGCCCCGCCACACTTAAACATTTTTAATGACATTTCATTTTTATTGCCCGAGCCTAATTGCAGTACGTACACAGCAAGACCAGAATTTTCACCCCGTTAAAGTGGAACGCTTTCGAACCTCGGCGATCTGATTGCACTGTCTCGCCTCCGCCGGCAGCTCGGCGCATTTTTCTCCTGCGCCGCGCGCGGACGCACTGCTGGCGCGGCGCGCGCGCGCGCGCGCGGTATACTTTTCAGGGCGAACGCGCGCCCGGCCACGGAATAGAATTTAAAAAGGACCAATTGGAGCCCTGATGGCCCGCGCGATTATCATTGCTCGGCTGCTCAGCTCGAGGCGTAAAAAGGCTGCGCGGCGCCGCTTTCGGCACCGCCGCTCGCCCCGATCCGGGCTTCTGGGAAGACTGCGCTTCCAAGTGCCCGGGCCCGAGTTATTAATTTTCGTATCGTATAAGTAGTCCCACTAACAAGGAAGGCATTAGGAGTGCGAATTTCAGTTTTTGCGCAAACCGAGGAGCAAGTGTCCGCCGCGCCTAAAAAGGACAAACCCGTATTAATTCCATAATGAACTTTAATTTATGGGGCAATAAAGGCGCGTTAGCGAAAAAAATGCGCGCACAGAATGTCTTCAAAATAATCTTGATACACCGCGCGCGATCCCCGCAAACAAGATTTTGGCCGCGCGGCCTCCGCCAGCTGTAGCGTTTACAATTAAGGGCCCGGGGAAAAAAGGGCCGGGCGCGGCCCTCGAGCGCGAATCAATGATCGCCGCGCGGCGGGAATTCTCGCAGCCCCGGGCCCCGGAGCCAGCTTGACCGGGGGCCCCGCGCGGAGACTTACCCAACAGTTTGGTGACGACGGCGCCCTGCTGGTTCAGCGACAACACGTGATTCGCCAGGTCGTTGTAGTGCCTGAGGGCGCCGAGGCCGTGCGACAGCTCGAGCATCCGCTGGCGCGAGGAGCCGGTGCCGGGTGCCGGGGCGGGGCCGCCGCCCCCGCCTCCGCCGCCGGCGCCGCTGCTGTTGTTGTTGCTCGCCCCGAAGAGGCTCGTCCCGCAGTTCGGCAGACCCATGCCTGCAATAACCAGGCACTTGGATCATTACTCAGCCCCCGCTGATGCAGCCCGCGGCGTGTAAAAAAGCGCGCGCGCCCGGCCCCCGGGGCGGGGGGGGGGGGGAGGTGGCAGGCCCGCGCGCTGCACAAGTGGATCGTCACGCAGGTTATTATGACTCGTAAACTTTTACAGTTGCGCGTTACTGATCGCGCTAATTTTTCATTCGAAAAATCTCCCCCGCGGAAAAATAATGTTTCCGCCGAGGAGCCGCAGCTCTAGACAAAGAAATTGATTGCTCAACGATAGAGATTTTTCTCCGCGTAAACGAACCCCGTAATTGCGCTAATCAGCGTTAGCATCGTTAGCTTCACTTAATCTTTACTTAATCAGACCCGCGATCGATAATGTTTAACTATTTTCAACAAATTACTCAATTTCCCACGCGCCACTTGGGAAACAAGCCTCAAAAACTCTCCTGCACGTCTGGTATACGAGGAAAACACAATAAATATTCAAGGGTACCATAATAACTGATTTAATATTTTATATCGAGCTTTTACTCGCTAACGGTTTAAAAAGCAACCGCTCGGCAACTACACTTGGACAAGGTATTATGCGCTGCAAAGTGATGAGCAATAATCCGTTGCATGCCTTATATATAGGCGATTTAGACGATTCAAGTGCAATCTAACTAGTTTTTTCTCCTGTATAGCATTACGACCACAAAAATATCCCCACTAAACCACATACACACGGTATCACAAGTACATTTCGTTAAATCAATTATGAAAATGTGTTACAGTTTATTTAAATATCTCGACTTTTTCCTCGTTTTGCCAAGTGAATTGTGCAATATTGATTCCAATTGAAATTATCGGTAATTTGGTGATCAAACAAGGACTTAATAATTTTTTAAACACAATCACAAAGTATGGAACGTATCGGCAAAGTTAAAATGAACGCCATAGACAAGAATTTGACATCGTATGAAGACATTGGGCCTTTAAAGCTTGATTTATACTGGATTTGACTCGTTGGGCGGTCGTTAGCGTAGCAATAACTGGTCGATTAAGAGGCGCGAACAGCCTGTAATTTAAGATCTTTTGTATATTTCTTGCCCCCGGGCGCTTAACATCTCGTAAAGCAAATAGCAAAATGGTGACTTTTGTGTGCGAGTGTGTGGGTGCGTGTGTGCGGGCGTACGTGTGGAGAGGAAAGAAAGGAGGTGCGAGGCGAGAAAGCGATCAATCTGCTCGGATCGAAGGGGGAAGGAGTTGCAGCCCGAGGAGTGAGTGGCGCGGGAATACAATGGGAAGAACTACCGCGAGGTTGTCCGAGGGTTTAATCGCAGTGCGAGTCGCGGGTCTTTTATGAAGACGGCTTTAACGAGGGGGTAGTAAAGGTCGGGCGGGGACAGGCTCGCGGCTAGGCCCGGGCGCATGACTGTTTACGTAAGGCCCCGGGGCGTGAATAATCGATGAGGGGCCCGAGGCGGCCGGGCAGTCGCCTTGGCGGCGGCAATAATGGCCGGTGCGCGGGGCGGAATGATGCGCGTTTAAAAGGACTCGGGCCGTGAAGAGGGCTATAATCAGGGGCGCGCGGGCTCTCGGTGTTTTGTAAATTAGCCGGGCGGCTAGGCGAATTAGCGTCGGCGGCGCGGGGCCCGGGCGGCAGCCCGCGCACAATGCGCCGCCGCCGCCGCCGCCGCCGCCGGCCGGTAGGCTCATCTCGGGTTTGTGTATCTTGTGCAAGTCAGCAGCTAAATGATTAAGGGGCCCCCCCGACCCCCGGCCCTCTGGCCCCCGGGGGCTCGGGCCCCCACACCCCCCCCCCTCCCGCCGCGCCGCCGCGCGCCGCCGCCCCAGAAAAAAGGTAAGCGATTTGGCGCGCCCGAGCGAAAGTTTAATTTGTCTTGGACACGCTTCTTCGATTATAAATGATTCCGAGATGGAATTCAGCGCAGTGCGGCCCCAGAGACAATGACGAATACGCAGTCATGATTGCTCGATTAAAGTCCCTTTTTTCCGCGGCGTCGGCGGCGGCGTCGGCGGACTAAGCAGGCCCACGGCGCAGGCGGCTGCCGTTCGCCGCCGGGGGCTAGCCGAGGCCGGGCAGAGCGGCCCAGCCTCCGGCCCTGGACCGCCCCTCCGCTCCCGTGCCCTGTAATCCTATATATTGTCCGATTCAATTGGGCGCGCGCGCGCGCGCACAGGGGCGCGAGGCCGCGCCGCCCCGAGCGTCAAAGCAAAAAGATCCGATCGACAAAGTCGCCTACCGAGAAAATCACTCGGCGGCCGATCGGCCGGGCTAGGGTTACCCGGCCGCCGCCGCTGCCCGCCCCCCCCCCCCTCACGGCCCCCGGCCTACCTGGAAGCCCGGGCCCTCCTGGCCTAGGAGCCGCGGCGCTCGTTCCGCCCGGCCGAGCCCGGTCCGCGCAGCCTCCGCTGCCCCGAGATATATATAATTGGAAAGCGGCTAATTGGGATGCTAGGGCCTCGGCGGGGCCGAGGGCCCGCACTAATTGAAACGCCTCGCGTGTCGCTTGTCCGCCGCGCTTGATTTAATCACGCCCGGGCAATAAAATCCTCGCGCTCTCCCGGCTCCTCCCGGCTTTCTCCCCGCTCGCCGCGGACATCCTCGATTTGCACGCACCCGGGGCCGCCGCTCCTGCGCCCGATTATGCCGCCGATTTTTGTCCCGCCGCGGGAAAACCGTCCGTCCGACTGCGCCCGGGTTAATGAGCTCGCGCGGCCCGCCGATCGAATCGATTACCCCGAGGGCCGCGCGCCGACCCGCCGGCGATTTATCGCCCCCCTCGCCCCGGGTAATTAACCGAGGCCCGCCGCCGATCGCACCTCCCCGGCTTTTCCTCCTCCCACGGAGCTCGCGGTTTCCCGAGCTGCGGCTCCTCCGGGCGGGCCGCGCGCCCAATTAACCGGACCTGCTGCGATAAAAAGCCCGGATTTTCTGGGCCGCGCCGCGCGCCCGGGTAATTGGGCAAAGCCGGCCGGGCCGCGCCGGGAAAAAAGCCCCGGCGGCTGATTTACGGGGAACGCGCACTTTCCGCGGCCGGCGGCGAATTGAGGGGCCAGGGGCGGCGGTGGGGGCGGGAGGCGCGAGATGCCGGCGGCGATAGGGTCGATCGGCCGCGGACAAAGTGGCCCCGGCGGCGCCCGCGCACAAAGCCCGGCCGGCGGGCCCGGCGCGATAGCATCTCCGGCGAGGGCCCCGGCGGCTAGTTAGCGGGCGCGGGCACTGACCGTCTATGAGGGCGGCGGGCGGCAGCGGCAGGTGGTGGTGGTGCAGGGCCTGGTGCACGGGCGCGTGGACCGGCTGGGGCGGCTGGTGCACGGGCGGCGCCGGCTGGTGCTCCCAGGGGCGCGCGACGCTCGGGAGCGCCGGCGGAGGGTCCGGCGGCTCGGCCGCCTCCCGGCAGCAGGGCTTGCCCGCGGGCCGCGGGTCCTCCTCGGGGCCGGGGCTGCTGCCGCCCGGGCTGGCCGGCGGCCCGGGCGCCGCCGTGTTGTTGTTGTTGGTGTCCTCGCGGGGGCTGGCCCCGCTGGCCGCGCTGGCCCCGCTGGCGCTGCCCGCACTGACACTCGCCGAGCCGAGCCGCTCCTCCAGGAGCATCCCCGCGCTGGCCGGGCGCGGCCTGGGGCCGCCCTCCGCGTCCTGCCCGGGCTTGGCGAGGCCCGGCGGCGTGGCCAGGCCCCCGCCTATCATCATCCCCGGGCGCTGGTGCTGCTGGCGCTGGCCGCTCGCCGCTCGCCGCTCGCCGCTCGCCGCTCGGCTGGTCCTCGGTGCTGCTGCGCTCCGAGCAGGGCCGCCGCGCGCCGGCCGAGAGACTCTGCGGCCGCGGCCGCGCCGCGGGTAATCGATGCCTGCGCGGCGCGCGCGCCCGCCACCGCCGCCGCCGCCGCCCCGGGGGAGGGGGCCGGCGAAAGGGCACTGGAGGCGCGCGCCGCTGCGCATCCGCGAGCAGCGCGAGCAGCGCCGCCCGCCCGCCTACCCACCATTAGGCGCGCGCTCGGCCAATTGCCTGCGGCCCGCGCGCCCGGGCCGCCCACCGCCGCGCCGCCCGGGTGGGGGCCCCGCTCCCGCCCCGCTCCCCGCCCCGGGCCCTTCGCGGGCCCGCGCCCCGCTTCCGCCCGCAGTCCCTGCCAACCGCCGCCCGGAGACCCTCCCGCCCGATCCTGCCTCTCGTCTCCGGCCCCGAGGAGGAAACACCTCTGCTGCGCATCTTGCTCGCATGTAACCTCGTGCGGTGTGTGACGCGACGCCGACCCTCTTTACGCCAAATAACCAACCCCTCATTTTTATTATGATTGCCCATCGCTTTCTAATGGCAGGCCTTTCGGCCTTTCAAAGCGCAGAAAGCAAGCTGTTCCAAAAACTTATTCTGCGTTCTATATACAGGTTACGTATACTACCACTCAGACATTGTGTTAGAATAAATATGTAACAACAGACACGTTCATTTTCGGTTAATTTGGACTGAAACAAAGTAGCTCCCAACACAATAGGCAGATACACAACGCAATTAACTATAGATTGAACTGGCTATACATGATAAACAATGACATCTATGAATACATAGCAAAATAAACCAAATAAAACCTTAAAATTTCCGTTGTTTGCATAAGTGTCAATTAAGTAACAGAGATCGTATGCGCATTATTTTAATGCTTCAAACCATCTACATAAAGTCTTGAGTAAAAAATCAATATTTTGAAATTTAGGACAAATTTGGCTATAGCGTTCCTCGGCAGAGATATTTCACCCGTTAGCTTGCAGGCTTTTGTAAGATACATGTACAAGTATAGCTTTAGAGACGATCGAAATTTTCCTCTGGCTCAGCGCATCAGTTTTCAACGCTTTACATAATCAGTTAAATTATTTACTCTTTGATAGCGATCACCTTACGGAATGTTGTTTATGAAATATAATTTTCAACCATGCTGGGAATTCGGATCTTTGTTGACGCAGGTGTGCGTGCGAGGTGCTCCTCTGCTCTTGTGCACCTACATTTCCTGTGCCGCTACTGTGCACCAGTCTGCACACATATCTGCAGTCTTATAACAGACTGTTATCTAACTCGATTGTATTCCTAATCTCCTATGAATGAAATTCTCTCTTTTTTTCTTGCCTTCTGTAACGAGATTATTTATTAATTCTAGTCATGACCCTATCTTCGTTTCATTCTTCTATTTGAAGCTGCATTTATTATTCACGTTAGAATAATTAATCAATATTCTTATAACTTCACTATATTGATATTATATTACAGTTGTTTCGCACGTCTACTTTTTAATGTTCAAACAGGTATTTAAATCGTAATTCAATAATTGTTTTCAACGTGTGTCAACATACAAAAATAGAAATAAAAATTTTGTCATGCGTGCACAACTATAATCGATCCAAGTATATAACTACGCAAACCAATTCAGCTCATCGAGCATCAATTTTTTTTTCTACTTTACTTTACACATTTGGTTAAAAACTTTTTCTAATCGTGATGTTTGCTCGCGAGTCTTATTGAATGGAAAGTTAATTTTAATACATTATATACGATCGCGGCATTCAGAAAGGGATTCGGTAGGATAATGTTCTTCACGCAACTGTAGCCTGGAGATACATTTGCATCCTATTAATTCATTTATTATCTCTAATCAAACAAAGTCAGATCCGGAAACTGTTATATTTCAAATTGTTAAATAAGCATATGAATTTCCTTTAACACTTTGTATCGCATCTCAAGCAGAAAATGATTTAAGAATGAAAGTCAAATATAAGTTTATAAACTAGTTGCAGTAACTGTACCATCACTTTAGTCGATTCATATATATTCAAGCTGAGTAGCGCGCAGTATTCAGTCGCAGGTTACACGACAGGATATAGTCTTCAGCATCGTTTATACTTCTGGAGGCAATGAGTACGTGCTTTTTGCGCTTTTGCATGTAAACGAAGTGCGTTAAATGTATCCTTTTTATTTTTGCATTGTACACGCGACTCTCATATTATTTGCATGATGCATAAATTAAACCATTGTAGTGCAGTTGCATATATATAAATTTGGTTTTTATTATCAAAACTATTAATACACTCTGACTTTATAACCCATTACTTTATAATACATGTATTATACATAATTATACAATATGAATTAATAGATTTATGAATTGAGTAATTCTAATAATGCTATATATACAGAAGAATAGAAATTACACAAATTTAGATTCCTTTTAATATGGTGTGATTTGTTGACTAGAAAATGAATACAGATCTACGTGTAAAAAATATAAAATGTGCATTTCATATAATCTCCTTATTATACTTGCTTATTTTTTATAATTGATAAAATCACACTAAAAGAAACAACTATATATATATTTTTTTAATATTTATACAGGTTTGCTATGAATTAAAAACAAAATTTAACCTAAATCTATAAAAGAACGAATCTCACCGTCATATAGTTTTTATCACGAACGCTACACATTTATATGCAATCGCATAAATTATAGATTAACTATAATATTAAGAATTAGGTAAGTATTATTTATTAAGATAAAGATATCTGGCCACAGTGATTAGTTGTTGATATAGTATACCTTTATTTTCAAACGCACGATTTAATGCTTTAAAATGTATTTTAAAATATCAATCGAGTGCCGTGGTACTGCACGCAGATGACAGTTAACACTGAAACAAATATAATCTTGAGGGAATTTTTTCGAATTATCGCCAAAACACAGAGTCGATGTTGAATGCTTGAAAAATAAGCGTTTTCTATTGGCGCAAAAATGCTTAAAATAACACGTGCATATCGCTTGGGAATCAGAATAAAATGATTTAATATTAAAATTTGGGGCCGATCGATCAAGAATGTATATTAACAAGCCATAAATCGTGCCGAGGAAGGAGCCACCTATTGGCGGGAAGCGAGGAAAAGACGAGTCCTCATCGGGAGCTGATATATACAAAGGCGTGCATATTGACAAAGTACTCGGGAGATTTATGGAACAGTTTATCCGAAAGAAATTGAGACTCAGCACGCGTCAGTGTCAGTCTCGTGCGACGTAAATGCAGTCCATTATCCCTTGAGGTTCGGGGCTCGGAGGTAAATCGCCGAGTTTTTCCCCAGGGCCGTGCGCAGGGCGCGAAGTGCGGCAAGCAGGCGGCGAGCCAGCCCCCGGGCGGCCCTCCCATGAATAAATTGCGGGCACGAGAGCTGCAGGGGCAAGCGTGCAGATCCCCAGCGGCGGGGCGGGGGCGGGCCGGGCGTGTGCGGGTGCGCCGCGTCCGTGTGGGAGGCCGCGGGCAGGCCGCGGCGCATACGTGAAAGGCGCCCCGCGCGCCCCGCGCGCCTGATAAATCATGCGGCGGGAATGAATCAGCTAAATTGCTGCTCGCTCCGGCGCGGGGAGGAAAGCTCGAGTGCGGCGCAAGCACGCGAGCTGTAATGCAGTACGCAAGCGTGTAGCCGCGGCGGCGGCGGCGGCGGCCCGGGCGCTGGCCATTGGTCTATCGATTCCTAGCGGCGCTCGCCCTTTCCCTCCCCCCGGCGCCCGCCGCCCCGGCTTCCGCGGATTAAGCAAAATGGCGCAGGCTTCGCAGCTTTTCCGCGCGCTCGCGGCGGCCCGCGCGCCCGAGCCGCATCGACGCCGACTCCATTTTGAATGTAATGAGCCCACGGCTCCCGGAGCGCCGCCGATGCCCGCGATCCCACGATCGCGCGCGCGCTCGCCCGCACTTGCCCGCGCCTCTATGCACGCCAGGCTTCCGCCCGCGGAGGCGTTGCCGCACCGCCGCTGCGCCGCGCGCTCTCTTTTCGCCCCGCTTCCCCGCTTCCCCGCTGCCCCGCCAGCTCCTCCGCTCCCCGAGCTGAGGCGCCTACGCCTATTCCCTAATCGACGTACCTCGCATGGACGCCTACACCGACAACCTGCCCCTTCGCAACCTGAATGACTTATGTGCTGTGCGTCCCGAGGTACGTCGACCTGGCCTTCCGCGCACCCATTCCCTCTGGTGTTTTCAAACATTTTTTCCGCCTGCGCAGACACGCGTCAAGTGCACTGCAGACCCGAGGATTATTGTTCAAGGAAATCAAGCAGCAAATTACACCCAATAGCACTATTCAATTAATTTAGGATAAATTTCGACCAGCTGACAGAGAATCGATAGTATACGAACTTTCATGCCGGAGCTCTGTGCATAAAGAATACAAAATACTCTAAATCTTGTAGATAATGTACAAATCTATATTCGTAATAATTTAGTGTCATGTGAACCCACATTCGATCTTGTTTATTACACATCCAAGAAATGTCATATAGTTTAATTTATATCTAAATCTCTTATTTAATCAAAAATAGGATCCCAAAAACTAATTTAGATTATAAAAATTCTCCCGATAAACTTACAGAATACAAAGTACTTAAAATTATCAAAAAATTTATCGTAACTTTTTATTTTGTTTGCAATCTGTCAAAACAAACTTTATCAGTAATGAATTAATAATGATATGTATAATAAATAATTTTACCTTGCTCTTCAATCTCCCATGCTTGATAATCATTCTCCTAAATTATACATATATTTTAAATATAGAACTATCGGATGAACCTTTTTTTATACGTTTTTTTTTCAAGACAATTGAGACAATAGTATAGAAAAGATACTTTTATAAAGTTAATTTACTCTATACTCATAATAATAAGTGGATAATTTTTTGAATATCAACTCTTATAATAAAATAAAATATTAGAGAAACAAAGACATATTAAACATATATATAGGATATAGTTATCCAATGCATAACACTTTTCTCAATACTATCTAGTAGATAGTAAGATAACAATATAAGAGCGCTGTAAGCACGTTTATATTAGTATTGTCAATTCTAAGGTATTCGATGATTAGAATCATATTTATAGCAAAAATGAATGGATTTATAGATATATTTAAAGAGTCTTTTACTATAAATGTTTAAACTCGGGTAATAATTGATTTACATTATTAAAAAAACTCTTCTAAAAACGAAACCTTTTTATGTTTTGAATGTTTATGTTTATGTGTTTAATTAATACATAAGAAATCAAATCAAATCATATCATATTTATTATAGAGACTGAAATTGAAATAAACTGAATATAGCACGGAATTGGTTTGTGTTCAAACTATAGTTGTTGACCAATTTATGGTTAGAATTTATATTCTAAAACAAGTTTTGAGTTTCTACTCAATTCATTAACATACATTCATTAAAAAATTAATTAAATTCGTTTAAGCGTTGGATATACAAATTAATTAATTTCGTACTGGAATATCTATAGTAATAAACTAATAACTCCATGAAAATATTTTACAATCAGAAAAAATACAAATCAAAGTGAAATTTTCGTCTAGACTTACATTAGAAATTCGATCATAAAAACTTTTGATCTAAAAAAAATTTGTTTTTAATTCTGGCTAAAAGCTCAACTATCTTGCAATATATTCTGCATTACGGGGGCTCTAACCCCCGTTAATGCTAACTCTGTTTTACGATATAATACTCTGGCTTAACACGTTGAGTTTTCTTCCTTTATTTTAGAATCGATTCACTTAAAATGTTAACTTATATAAGACTAATCAATTTTAGATTCATCGACTACATTTCAAGTTAATCGTTTCTAAAATAAAGAAAAAGCAGTTAAAAATGCCAAGCGACTGTTTTAATAGTAAAATAGGAATGACACTCTAAATTCTCAAAACGAGTCAATACCTCATTAAATACGTTTATTTAGTTATTTACTGTGCAAAACAGAGATAGAGAATAGAGAAATCATAAGATAGAGATTCGAACAAAGGCAGAAGCTTATAAAAATAAAAAAACACGACTCCTCTTTGTTTCTCACCTGCTCTATATGTACATACAGTAAACATTCATTTGTCTTACATATTAACTCAATATACTTTAATCTTAAATCACTTAATTAATAGCTAGATAAAATATGAACTACTTAAGAATTAATTTGTTAAAAAATTAAAACATTAAAGCAATAAAGTAAACCTATAAATATAATAAAAATCAATGGAAATAGTTACTATACGTTGTATTACGTTATGCTACCTAATACATTGTGCATTGTTTGCATACATATAAAATATATATTTAGTTCATTAGAAATGTAGCAGAACGAAAACTATTTTACTTCCTATAAATTACAGTTCAATAAGCTAAAAAACAGCTAAAAATCCGTTAAGAATTCTACCAGGGTAATTATATTAATAATATTTAATAATTCTTGAATACAAACGTGCTCGCGCATGCAGTCACGCACGCACGCATTGCATGCTGTACTCTGATACTTTCAGTTAAGAGGTAACACTATAAAGACAATAAAAAGATCTACCTTTCAAGTAAAAAAATATTGAATTTCGAAGAAATAGGAAAACAAGTTACTTAAGAAAATAATAATTTTATTTTTACACTAAGTATATAGATAAAGCTATTTTTCTTATGAGAATGTTTATACTATATACATTTGTAAGTAAACTGGGGACAGACTTATGAAATCAAAAGTATTATTGTATTGTACATGTAGTAAAAACTACGGTTATTTTAGTTAAACTACTATACCTATATATATTAATATTCTATTAAATATAGGATACCATATAATCATTTTAATACAGATAAAATAATTACATCTAATGGTAAAGTTGGTTCTATACAGAAGTCTATATATTTGTATAAAAACTTATAACGTTTTTCTCAGCGTAGAGTTTAATTTGATTTCAAAGTTATTACACTACATCAACCCAGACATTTGAGTATTCTTATTCAAAGTACAAAAAGTAGTTGCATCTTAGTATGTTAATATACATTTACAACAACAAGATAAAATTGATCAATCTACACCTAGTAGAACATTGCAATTTTATCCGAAAGAAAATGTGTAACTACTGCATAAATTTATGCTTAAGAGTAAAAGTAGTAAAACTATGCTTCCTTGAACGTATAATGTTAAAATTAGTGGTAATTTTCTAGTAGCGGTAGTACATTTTATTTCAGAGTAATTTTATGAGCCAACTCATAGCAGGTAAGATAGAAAGGTTAATTATTACCAATATTGAAGTGTGCACTCCACGTCGTGTTATCGCGTAGGTTAAATTTAATGACCAGCTGATATAATGTACATTTATAGAAAAAAAGTAGGAGAGATATATCTAAGTAATGATAGCAAGACATGCTTCCTCGAAAGGATATTGTGTAAGTAGGGGAAAAAATCGAAAATCTGATTTGCCTCGGAGCCCCAAATCGACATGCAAGTTGAAAATGTTCAGGGGCAATTAATATTCGAGGAAGTAAAAAAATGCAGCAGGATACGATCTGGACATTTCCTATACGACCTCATCAAACGCGTGGAAGGCCAGCATTGGAGCGAAAAAATCACCCCGGTCAGGTGAAACTCGAGCAGTGCCGCATAATCCAAAGTAGGCAGGAGCGGGCAGGAGGCTCCGGGGCTCGGGCGGCGTCGGCCCGTGGCCGTCTCCTGCCGGCGCAACATCAATCTTCATAAATAACCATGAATAAATGAAACGGCGGAATTAACATTTAATAAGGATGCGTGCGGGCGCGCCCGTAGGTATAGGCCGAGGCTGCGGCGCGCCCCATTTCTGTGCGCGGGGCCGATAAAAGATCGGGCCGCGATTCATCATGCGCTTAGGCCGGGCGGGCGCGCGTGCAGTGCTCCGCGGGCCGGGAGCCGGGAGCCGGGAGCCGGGAGCCGGGCGCCGGGAGCCCGGGGCCGCCCGGGGCTCGCGGGCCGAAAGGGTGAGCGGCCGGGCCGCGGCGGCGGCGGCGGCGTGGCGGGGGCTGGGGGCGCGGCCTGGGGCGGCCGGCCGGCCGATTGGCCCGGGCCGCGGGCGGGGCCCCGCGCCCCTGCCCCCGCCGCGCCACGCCCCGGCTCCGCTTCCGGCCCCCGCGCCCTAATCGCAGCCCGGGCTGCCCCTCCCCGCCCGCCCCGGCCGCTCGATAGCCCCGCGCCGGCTAACGGATTAGCCGCGCCGGCGCCCGACTTCCCGCCGAATCGCCCTGTTGATCGGCCGGAGCGCCGGCTCCCGGGGGACGAGTTGCCCCTGGACCCGCGGATACACTGCAGCGAATCCGGGATCGCGTGTCCGCGCGCTGCAATTACAGTAAACTGCGCACGCCCGGGGCCGGGGAAAAGCGCGCGGCAATAAGAGAACCGCGCCGCCGGAGGTATTAATTGTCCGTGGAATATGTGTATCGACAAGTTGCGCGCCGCGCGTGCACAAGCGAAAACCTCGCGCGTAATGACGAGCTGCGCGCCGCCGAGCTACCGCACGTATCCGTCCAGCCCTGGGTGTGCGGCCGGGTAATGAGCGCCGCGCGGGTATGCGCCCGCGTCCGGCGATGCGTAATTGCCAGTCGATCCTGTCAAACTTGCAATTATTATTAATTGCGAGCGGACGTCGCGTTTTCATAAAATGCGCTACACGCTCCTTGCCACTTGCCACTTGGCGCGCCGAGACTATTTTTCCGAGCCGCTGCGGGCGCAACGCGCAACTCGCTCCTGTGCGCGCGCGCCACTCTCGTTATTCTTTTTACCTTTTAGACGTGCGGCATACAAGTGGTAATCACTGAGCCCGCGCGCTTATGCAACTCCAGCCGCCGCGCACGCACATTTGTACATCGAGAGCTGTTTATGGAAATCTTGCGAAATATATACCATATTATACGCCTGCAGTAGATATATTATATTACAATGCGCGCAAATGCGCGGCCTTTCGGTTCTTCACAATATTATACAATTGCTGCTCGTTGATGTATAATCAATATACCCAAGTTTTTATCCATAATCAATATTCATCTCAAGCAAAAATATACCTCGTATAATTTACCTCCAATTATACTTGCAATTATTATTACAATTATAAGAAGGATTGCCTTTGTAGAGCTCTACTGGTGAGATATCTATTATGTTAAAAATATGATATCATAATATTCGCATAATACTTGATTTTATGCAGGATTAGTTAACAATATTTTAAAAACTATATATCTGTGATATGCTATATAAAATGTATAGGTTTTCATAACTTATACATGTATTACTATATATTTTAAAAAGCAAGAAAAATGTTGCTTATATATTATATCTTATATGCTTACATCGATTTAAAATATTGTAAACGATTGAATTCATCACGTAAGACTTATCAGTCTACCTGATCAATCTTTAAAATTTAATTATGAATTTTATATATAATTAAATTAGTCCCAAAAATATTTTAGTACATCTTTAATTGGAAAATTGGCTATTATTCAAAAACTTAAGACATAGTTTGAATTTTTTCTACGCGAATGACAATTTTAAGTCAGAAAAATATCGAATACCACAGCAGCGTATGAAAATATTGCATTTAAAAACAAAAGTAATATTATTTATATATATAAAACAGTCTTATGCATTATATACTATTCCTCTAATCCGTATAACGAAAACTAAAATTTAAATGTTAGCTTATTGCAGTTTACTAAGAGATAAGAATACTAAAATAACGTCAATTTTTAAGTTTATAAAAATAACATTTTCTACCTCATTATAACTGTATCAGTAAACAGTAAAATTACAATTTATTATATTCAAATAAATTAATTAAAAATAATTCGATCAAAACTAAATAATTCTATCGCTAGGTACATGTGAGACGAATAAAAATATATATATAATAAATAGATATTTTGGTAGAAAATGTAAAAAGAGTTGAGCTAGCTTGTTTACTTGTTTTATATCTCAAATCTTAAAGTCTTTAACTTAAAATTTTAAATTAATTAGGAATACATAGCAGAATTCGATAGAGTTTATAGTACATGCGTCGGTCGAGATGTCTATGCAAACAAGCATAAACAATACCGTTACACAAAGATTTTAAGGCTCGTTTTAAGGTGTTTAATTATACATAGAGGAAAATGCCTATTTGCGTAAGATCGTTAGATATACTCATTTAGCAAAACAATTTTATTAACGAAGCGTATGATATAGTTTTTGATATAGATATAGATGTTTATATTAATTTGAATTTCACTTTTTTTCAATTTTTATAATAATGACTTTAATTAATTTTAAGCTACTTATATAATATTTACACAAATAATATTTTTATATTATGTTTTTACCAATATTGATGACAAATCGACACGTGACATCAAATTTTTGTCGGTTGGGGTAAGCACAATCTTTAGCTAATTTAAAAATGTTTTGGAAAAAGCTGGCTAAAATTGTTAGGTGCGAGTATACAATTTATTTTTTCAAGTTTGACAATGAAAATAATATCGGATAATAAATAAAAAACAGCATATAATGTATCGCATTATAATAAAAAATTAATAAAAAACGTGAATGTTAGCTAAACTTCAAAATCTACTTTGACGATCCTATTTAATTTTTTTTATAGGTATTTAATTTTTATTTTTACTTTTAAATACAAATACCGAACTTTAATTTGCTATTTTTCTTAAAGAAATAGTTGGATTATGGACATAATCTAGTTTTATCAGCATGATTAAACTATTCCACTTTTTATTGTAGATATAACTTGTAGTGGTGCTGCAACAAGAATGCTGGTGTATTTGCAGCCTGAAAAACAAAAAAAAGTACTTAAAACACTTAAACATTAACAAGAAAATTAACTTTTAAAATGGAAATGAAAATATTACCTTTTTCGGGTAGCTACTTTTATGAAGAAATAAGTGTAATTGTTCTTGAAAAAAGGTATAGCTACTACCTTTTTTCTTTTGCATAAAACGCTAAATGTTCTTTTGGAGAGTTTATACGAATAAATAATAAGTAACTTAGAATCACTAGAAAACTTATATTAATATATATATTACAAATATCCAAAATTAACATTAAAACCACAAGGATATATACACATATATATGTTTGTTAAAATAAAGTATAACTTTGATTAGGATATAATGTATGTTTTTGTGAATATCAAATCTAAAGAATACGCCACTGCAGTATAGAATCGTACACATAATAAGCATCGGTATCATTAGCCGATAAAACATAGCATGTTTACGCGAGGAGGAAATATACTCGTACAGACTCTCGTACATAGTACTTTTAAAAGAGATATAGAGAGCACAAGTATACCGTAGCTAATCGAATAGGTTTTGTTGAGAATTGAATAGTCCGAAGGGCAGAAGTATGCCGCGTGAGTATAAAGGAAGGTTTGAAAGCGTGAACAAACATCAGAATAAAAGCTCAAGATTAGTATTTTAGGGAGGACGAGAGGCATTAGAGGCTAGTCTTGGAATAGCTGCACTGGAAGGTCGAGGACTGAATGAGCTGGATGGGCCTTGGCCGCGCGGGTCGGAACGCGGCAGCAAGTGCTTGGGCGGTGTCGCGGGAGACGGCGTGGCAATCGATTCGTCGGCCCGGCGCGGCGGCCGCTGCGGCCGCTGCGGCGGCTTCAATAATGGATGAGCGCGCAGGGCGGGCGCCGCGCCGGCGAGCAAATAGACCCATCGCGGGCCGGGCGAGGGCCGGGCGAGGGCCGCGAGGCGCCTCGGGGCCGGCGTCCGTCGCGCCCGGAGCGTGACGGCCGCGGATGCGGACGCGCGGCCCTAGGAGGGGGCGGCGCACAATGGGCGCGGGCGCCTCCCCCACGCCGCCGCTCCCAGCCACCTGTACGCATAGCTAATGCCATATAATAAGGACTCATGCATATGAAAATTCGGGCCCGCGGACGGCCCGTTAAAGGCTTATCCCCGGATCTATTGGGCCGGGGCGGACACAATGCGTACGCGCCGCCTAACCCTTTGCTCTCGGCGGGCATTGTACCCGGCTGCCGGCGGCCCCGGCGGCGGCTGTTTGCACAGGGCCGCCCGCGCATCACGGCTCGCTGCCGATCGCCGATCGACCCGCTCCTTCCGCCCGGCATTAGCATTGAATATAGCCGGCCGGCCGGCGTAATCGCCTCTTGCCTCGCGATCGAGCCCGCCCCTCGCCGCTCATTAATCGCCGGCGCACCCGAGCCGCCCGCGACTTTCCCGGAAAATTCACACGCGTCCCCGCGATTAGGCGCCGCGCGCGCCCGTGAGAACCGATCTTCGGCGCTTTCTACTCGACCTTTCCTTCCTTTTATACAAATTTTAACTGCTATACTCGCTTTCCACGCTCCTCCTTAATCTGCGCTCCGCTCCCTGTCAAATCGACCCCGATAACAGTTGTCTCGCTCCTTGCCCCGACGATTCGTATCTCGGCGGGAAAATTCATCTCGCCGAATAGCGCTTTTCGTTTAGCCGCAGCCAGCTTAGCCGCCAATACAGGTGCATTATGATCACACGCTTCTTTCTTTCCCGTCTAGTCAGCCACTCTGACAATTATTAAGTGCAGTTTAATGTGCATCATTTGATTTGATCTACTTGAAATCAGCATGGTATATATGCATGACTCAAAAATCTTATATTAAAGGAAATTGTGAGAGAAACTATTATTACTCATCATTTCTTGATCAATTTAACAATCTTACATACATAACAGCAAGTAGCTTTTTACCTATTTATACATAAATTATAATATTAATCGCTATTACACTATAATTATACACAAAATAACGGCAAGATTATAAAGGAGTTATCTATAATTATACCGGAACTTCGCCCGAAACATTCTAAAAATAAAATGCAATCCAAAGATTGATAAGTACATTTAATTGCTGTGTTATGAATAATACACATAATATATTAAAATATTATCGAAGCTCTTTTATTTGAACATATACAGAGCGCTAATCAAAAACGATTTTCACTATTTGAATTACTGTTTAAAAAAATTGCATTTCCTCCTCGCTTATAAAGCTTAAAGGTGTGCACTGCAGCTATTATATATATATATATATATACATATACTTATTAAATATTTTGAATTAATTCTAAAAATTAGATCAACATTACTAGTTTTTCAAACTTAATTATCCCATTATATAACTCTTAATTCTATCGTTAATTTATTTTGGTCGTCTGTTATTATTACACGTACATAAATCGTATAAAACTCTATAATTTATATATTTATACATATGTTATTACAGCAAACGAACTATTTCACAAACATACATCGCGTAAATACGCAAGTTATAGGCATAAGAGTCGAGCTGAATGTGAATGCGTGATGTATAGCTGTAAGTCTGATAAGTATTTATAGTATTACGAGCGAAATAGCTTGTCACCTGCAATTTATTTTTTAACAAATCATGGCAAGATACGTATAGCAAGTACGTACTTAAGTATAACTGCATTAAGAATCATTTTATGAAAAAGATAATATAGATCTTTTATTAAATCTGAAATAAACAAAGTAATAGCAAACCAACGTTTATTTTTATGTATTTTGCATAAAGAGAATGTAAAATTACTATTTGTATGTAAAATCTTCTCATTTTCTCACTATTTGTAAACTAGTGTTTTTTGTTTTCTCGAGCAATCAAACCTTATCTATCCTAAACCTTGCATTGTAATTAAATTTTCTGTCGGAATACGAAGAGAAACTTGATTAATGAATATAACAGAATGTTTAGCTTATTACCTTTTTTCTCTGTACGGATTATAATATATTATGTACTGCAAGCAGTGTTATAAGTATATCATACTTTATCATATAATACAAATTTTAAAACAAGTTGGGGCTAAAACTAGAACGTGTCATAATATTTTTAAAGTTTAAGCAAACTGTACATTGCAAGTGTGCCAAGGCATTCCAAGAGAGCAGTTGAGTGTTGGCCCAAAGCACATGCAGACACTCAAAGTTATTGGCCTTTTGTTTCACTCTGCAACGTATACATGTGACACCTGTTTGCATATCGTTTTCTGTCCGTTAAAATTTAGTCGTGATATTTCTTTTGATAAGCTGAATGCGTCTGCGGTGCGCGGATGCTTCATCCTTTACAACAATGCGACGTTGACACATTGTACTTGTCAAAAAACAGTACAATTCGGCCAAAAAGTGCGAGGACAAAGGGGTCAGGTAATTTGTGATTCGTCGGCGGTAAGTGAGGAAAACGGGTAAAAATACGCCGAGCTCTTGGGAGCAGTATTCGGTGAGTAAGTTTCGAGTGGCCGTGCGCAGGCCGGGGAGCCGCAGAGCGAGTTTAATAATGAATCGTAATTAGCGAGGTTGGCCGGCGACAAAAAGGCCTTCCTCCGGCATGAAAGAAAGGCGAGGCTGAAAAGGCGCATAATGGGCGGCGAGCCGTCAAGCGAAAGTCCCATCTCTCTCGCGGGCGAAGAAGCGGCGGCGGGCGGCGTGGCGTGCGCTTTTTGTCGCGCGCCCTGTCAATCGGAAGCAGGAAGCTGGGGCGCGCGCAGAGCCGGCGGCGCTCCAATTAGGAGGCCTGGGAGAGCGGCGCGTCCGGCCGCGCGGGCAGGAAGAACGCGGAACCCGGGCTGCTGGCGGGCTCCTGGCCGGCTCCTCCGGAACAGATGTCGGGCCCCTGTCCCCCGGCCGGCGCATTGTCCTGTCGCGCGCTGCCTCCTCCGCGCGCCCGGGACAAAGCCGCGGGCGCGAGGCTCTCGCGCGGTCGCCGCACCTGTACGCGCGGCCCAACTGGGCGCGGCCCACGGCTCCCGCAGCTGCCGCCCGCGATTCGCGCCCTAATGACGCCGCTTGTATCTAGGGCCGCATCTCGCGCCCCGCTCGGGCGACCGGGAGGCCGCGTGGGCGGCTCGGCCGCGTAAACGCGGCTAATGGCCGGGGAGGAGCCGCGCACCTGGCCCCGGTGACAAGATCTGGAATTAGGGCCGCGGTTGCGTGCAGTCCGCCGCCTCGCCTATCATTAGCCCCGCGCCCCTTCCGGCCCCGCGCCTTTCGATTCGCGGCCGCGGCTTCCCCGGATCGCCGCCAGGCCCTCGGCCCTCCTAGCTCCCCGAGTCTGCCCAGGAAGTCCGCCAGGCTTTTCGGCTCGAGCCGCTTAGCAGCGGAAAACAAACAGACCGCCGAACCCTCGGCCTGTCCAGCGGTAAGCTCTGCCCAAACCTGGCGGTACTTTCATCGCCGCCAAAACGCGTCCCAACGACCATTCAAAGTTCTTCCTTGCAATAATAGTAATCAATAACTGCCATGATTATGTGCGTATAAATAAATGAACTATACGGAATACATGAGGTAAGTAAGGAATCAAAATAGTTATTCAATTGGTATGATCACTGTAAGAAAGTGGCGAGTAAATTGTTAATTCTCTCTCCGATTCTCTTGAAATACACATGATTCACTATCTGCATACATTATATGTTACCAATTTATTCTACCAATATCCGGAAATTCGAATCTATTTTCCGCGCCTTTAATTGTTACGTGAAATCTTGCCATTTAGCATAAGAACATACTTGGCTTTGCCCATTATAATGAAAATTCCGGTATTCCTAAGCATCTTATACTTTAGATATATATATTATAATTCAGCTTTAGGCCACCGGAGAAATACGGAACGTTGGGCTCTTCAAAATATGAGCTTCTATACTTAATTACTTTATGTTTGAATGTTTTGAAATTGTTGAGAATATAGAAAATTGACAAATACGAATGTTCTGCGCATGTAGTGCGCATATGAGTTGTTACTATTTGGTATAGGGAGATTGTCGACGCGCGACTGCGTAACTTGCCTTTCTGAGACTCTCCCTGTCTTGTCGTTCTACCTCTGCGCTATATGCGAAAGGATTCCGTTCACACTGAGGTCCACGCACGATGTATTCAGTACTGTTAATCTGACATACACGTATAAATATATTAATAAAGGAAACTTCTACAAGAACCAGCATCTATTTATTTATCAGGTTATGGGCCCAAATACCAACTCTTGTGAAAATTTAATTTATTAAAAGTAAGTGTTTAATTCTCAACCAGCCTTGGTGCGATAGTGCGAAAAGAGAAAACAAGAAACAAAAAAGGATGAAAGAAAAGAAAAGACAAGCACAAATGGAAAGTGATTTAGTGAAAATTACAAAATTAAACAATACTGACAATTGGAGTGTCTTGAAGTTTCAAATGCGTGTGATGTTAGTATCTCAAGTGTTCGATGTAGTCAACGGAACAAGAAAGAAACTTATTGAACCTGAAGAAAATGAATCAAGAGAAGTTATGTTGGCTTCTCGACTCAGGCACATCTGCACACATGTGCGACAAGCGCGAATGGTTTGTAACGTATAAGTATATAAATTATAAGTCGATTCGAATCGGTGATGGTCGAATCTTAAATGCTATAGGGAAAGGTGATATAAATGTTGTAGTATATAATGGATCTGAATGGGAAAGAAAATTTTTATCTAATGTACTTCATGTACCTGATCTTAAATATAACCTTTTTCAATGGGAGCAGTGCTCCAAGAACATATGCATTTTGAATCGAATAATACAAAATGTTTATATACAGAGATAATAAAACTATAGTAGTTGGTTCTAAAAATTTTAATAAAATGTTAATAAAGTATTAATAACTGAACAAAAGGATGTTTCTAATAAAACTGTTAAAGGTGATTTGCAATTATGGCACGAAAGACTAGTACACCAAAACTTTAAACATGTAAAGGCTTGCTTAAGAGATAATAATATAAATGTTAAGGATAATAATAAAACAGTTTTTTGTGATGCGTGTGCTCTAGGCAAAATGCATTGGGATTCGTTTCCACTTAGTCAATATCGTACGACGAGAATCGGCGAAATTATACATTCTGATCTTTGCGGCCCGATGGAAGCAAATTCTATATAGGCGACGCGCGATACTTTTTACAATTTAAGAAATGAATAACATTTTATTTGTAAATACAGCTGCATATGTGTTAAATAGTATCCGAAAAACGCACATTCAAAATGAAACGCCATATGAACTTTGGCACGGGCGTAAGAGTAATATTAAGTCGAATATTAAGTATTTAAAAGTATTTGGCACAGAAGCTTATGTTTATATAGACAAAAGTTGTAGGAAGAAGTGGGATAAGAAATCAACACTAGGTATTTTTATAGGATACGATGACTGTACAAAAGGTTTTAGAATTTTGACTAGTGATTTAAAAAAAAATTAAAATACATAGAGATATTTTATTTAAGATGAATTTACTGATAATAATATTATTTGTACGAAAGATGATAACATGTATTGTTTTTATAAAATACCGAATGAAAATAATGAGTTAAAACAAAAAGTTGAGAACTGTATTTTACCTGTAAATGACATTGAAAATAATTTAGAAAATAATGTTGTAAATCAAAACAATTCTAAAAATGATATTGAAAATGTAAATGTTGATGTGCAAAATAAAGTGAAATCAGTCGAAGAAGTCAATGTACCGAGATACAATTTACGAAATCGGCGCAATCTTAATCCTCCAGATAGAGGAAATGTAGTTAATAATTAATTGTTTGACTATGAACATATTGATGAATTGTTTATTGCAGATTTTGATGATCCAAATAACTATCAGCAAGCAATAAACAGTTAACATTCTGAAGTCTGGAAGAAGGCAATAAATAATGAAATATTAGCTCTTAAAAATAATAAAACTTGGATTTTAATCGAAGCTCCAGGTAATGCTAAAGTATTTTCAAATCGATGGGTTTATAAAATAAAAAATGGATCTAACGTAGATAGAAAATTTAAAGTGAGACTGGTTGTTAAAGGATACCTTCAAAAGGAAAACATAGATTATAGAGATATTTTTAGTCCAGTAGTTAGATATACATCTATGAGAACTTTCTTAGCTGTTAGTATTTCGCACAATATGTATAGTATGAAATTTGATAATGACAGCCTTTTTAAACGGCGATCTTGTTGAAACTACATACGTGTCGCAACCTGAAGGTTTTAGCGATAATTGTAATAGGGTTTGTACGGTCTAAAGCAATCAGCAAGATGTTGAAATAAAACATTTGTGCAGTGTTTAAAGAAATTTAATCTATATGCAACTGAAGCCGATCCATGGTTTTTGTCAGTAAAGATTTTAACGACCCATTGACTCTAATAATATATGTTGATGATGACGCTGTAGCATCGAAAGATAAAGATGAACTACATGCATTATTAAAGCATTTTGAACAAAATTTTGAAAACAAAATTGATAAATTAAATACATTCTTAGGAATCGAAATAAATGAGTTGCCAGTGGATCAGTATTTATAAACCAAAAATTGTTCGCTGAAAAAATTATTGACAAATATAATATGTTGAATTCAAATAGTGTTAATATACCGGCTGATCCGAACAGTATGTCTGTAATTTATAATAACAATGACAATGTAAATATGGCTAATTATCCATATAAAGAGGCAATTGGTAGTCTAATGTTTCTTGGATATGAAACTCGTCCCGATATCTGTTTTGCAGTGGGAGTACTGAGTCGATTTAGCAAAAATCCTCAGAAAACTCACGTAAATTTTATAAAGCGTATATTTAAGTACATTAAAGGGACTTTGGAATATAGTTTAATTTATAAGAAAGATAATAATTGTAAAACAATAGTTGTCTTTAGTAATGCTGACTATGCGGCCGATAATGTAACAAGAAAGTCTGTAACCGGATTTATAATAAAACTGGGTGAAAGCATAATATCGTGGGGATCGCGTAAACAAACTACGGTTGCGCTTTCAACTACTGAATCCGAATTCATAGCAGTATATGCAGCGGTACAAGAAATCATATGAACTGAAAGATTAATTAAATCCTTGTGCGGAAATAAATTACCAAAACCAAAGCTGTATATCGACAATTAAAGTGCGTTGATCAAATAATCAAATATTTGAGATACCATTATCGTACAAAACACATAAATATCAAATATAAATTCATCACAAATTATAATCATGGAATGTTTGAAGTTCAATATGTAAGCTCAGCTAATCAGCAAGCGGACACCTTAACTAAAGCGCTACCGGTAAAAACTTTTGAGTATCAGAGAGACCTGCTGAATATAAAATCCAATTAACGTAACATGAGCTCGTATATGATGTATTCTTTGATTTTGTGCATTTGTGATTTTCAATGGGAGTGTTGAGAATATAGAAAATTGACAAATGCGAATGTTCTGCGCATGTAGTGCGCATATGAGTTGTTACTATTTGGTGTAGGGAGATTGTCGACGCGCGACTGTATCTTGCCCTTCTGAGACTCTCCCTCTCTTCGTATATATGCAAAAGGATTCCATCCACACTGAGGTCCACGCACGATGTATTCAGTACAGTTAATCTGACATACACGTATAAATATTAATAAAGGAAACTTCTACAAGAACTAGCATCTATTTATTTATCAGAAATGTTTCATGAAATGATTCAGTTGCTTTACACTAAGCTATGAAATACACTTCGGAGCAACTATCGCGCTCTTTATACTTGTGTCCGTGCCTCGATCCGTGCTTTAAATCAGCATAATTTAACGGTTTGCTTACAAAATTTGTTTATTCATTTATTTAAGTTCTTGTTACTGTTAATAAAATTGTAAAGGGGTTCTTAATCCTTCTGAATTCTATATGCTACTTCATAATAACTCTTGCGTGTGTGATTCGCTTAAACTATACTAATGGTCCTTAGTCCTTCGTCTCAATATATTATTATTATTACTACTATTATTATTGTAATAATAATTGTATAATGTTGCGCCTATTGATCAATTTCGACGAAAAAGTTACTTCTGACCTCCCTATATACTTGCCAACCTTCTTTTAACGCACCAGCCTTGTATTTTATGCAATCCTGCATGAACGTTCTATAATCTTTGAGAGCCAAATATACGAGCAGATGTCGCGAATATGGATCTTTCGGAAAAGCATTGTTTCCCTCCGCCTTGTAATATAGCTAAAGATGTAAGCACTGTAATTTAATTCGAATCCGTTCGTATAAGCCGAGCCATTCATCGCGTTCTCTATACGCGCTCCTCGCTGAATGATTGTCCTTGCCGCGTAATTGTCGTGCGCGAGTGTGGCAAGTGCACCTCGGGCCGGCTACGCGCACGCAGTACGTGCACTGCAAAAAGAGAATCCCGTGAGAAGCGGATCGATCATGCGTTATGGCAATCGAGATATATAATGCGCCGCGCTTCTAGCAACAACAAACGCACCGCTGCACGAAGCCGCTTCTGCGAACAAATGCCAGCTCGGCCGGTCGGCACCGAGTAATGTGCAGCCCGGCCTGCGCCTATTATATTATTGCCATTATACTCGCCACCTTATGTATTCCCTCCCAAGATTACTCTCTCTATACATATACGAGTACCTTAGGGCACCGGCACGTAAGTCGTTATTAAACGTTCTTTCTTCTGTATATATACATGTGCGGACTTTTATTTTGAGGATCGACCCATTCTCAATATCAATTCGCTATTGTAACGTCTTGCGAGTATGCCGGTTTTACGCAGATTCAGCGGGTATAATATAAATGATCCCTTGGGTCGGCCGCGTGACGCGGCACATCGCATGTTGCTGAATGCAGCGCGCACCGCGAATTACGACATTGCGTTTGCAAATTACAGGTGGTATAACCGATATGGGGACGCATCGAGTGCAAGAAAACGTTATCAAAAGAGCGGAAGTTCTCTATGAAGAAGGGAGAATTATTTGATACTCCCCATGAAATAAGTATTGCGAAAAATTGTGCAACATGCAGCGCGCGGAAGGTTATACTTATGCGCTTCTCTTCAAAAGAAGTGTTACTGTATATAAAATGTTCTCATGCGTATAAAAAAATATGTTAATTATAAATGTATAACTAAACGTATAATGAACAATGAAAAAAATATTTTTGATCAAAATTTATATTGTATAGTTATCGTATGCATGTTGTTTTTCAAATCACAATTTTATAGACATAATTTAAACTTTATTAAAACAAAAGTTGATATTACTTTGTAATTTTTTCGATAGCGCTCTAACAATATTCACTACCCAATGGCGTTGGTTCTTAGATATATACTTTGTCGTATTAACGTACATAGTAGCCCGCCCCGTTACATTCAACTAAACGCAAGTTCACAGATTGTAATCAGTAACAGAGGGGGAGTGGAACAGGCAGACAACATGGCTGCTCTCAGCTACTTATTCTACTTGCTATGGCGGCGGAGCAAGTAACTTTTCAATACTCTATTCTATATTTCTTTGATAATAAACTTTTATGTATTTATTTATTTTTTAATTTTTATTCATTTATATACATGTATCATAATTTTCAAATCAAATCCTATAAGGGTAAACTAAGTATCCATGCATCTCTAATACAAAAGCGTCTAATAAACTAAACTTGAAAACAAAACAGAACGTTTACGTTTCCTTGTACAAAGTAAAATTCAAGATTATCAAAAATAAGAAGTATATTTTTCTAACACATTTTGAAACAGCCATTAGAACTATTTCTATACACATACAATTTCTAAATATTTTTTTAATATTTGTTTTAAATTTTTTAACCTCTTAGTTGTAGAATGACATTTTAATTGTTGTAAGGCTAAAATAATTTTCATTTTATCACAGAATAATTATCTTATAGTATACTAATAGATTACTCGAAGTAATACAATAGGATAAATATGCAAGTAAAGTTGATTATATTATATATAATGAACACGATATTACATATATTATATAGCTAAAATATTAAGCAGAATTATACGCATGCAAAAAAATATTGTAATAAATGGAGGATAATACTTTTATCGCCTGTACATTAAGAAACAGGAAAATTTCTTGCCCTTTTTTCTTCGGAGCAGCTTGATAATTTAAATCGCGTACCTGAATCGCGGCCTGCGCGGACATTCGTTTTCCACCTGCGCGCTTTCTAAAATGTGCATATGCGCCCGTTGACTCGTTCCCTTCTTTTTAATTGCATGATTGATGCCGGTATAATCGCCATAGCGCCGAGTGAAAATAACAAGATAAATATTAACCGAAGCGTTGCAGGTAGCGCGGGGCAAAAATAATGGATCCCGCGGAGGTAAAAAATCATAATGGTCGGAGTGTCGTTGAACGGGAGCGCGACATTGTCCGCGCGAGACAAAGCCCCTCGAGAAAGAGTCCCTCTGGTGAAAAAGTCCCGAGGCACATAAGCCGGACATTTGTTAAGTCGAGTGAATAGGTTATGTGGTGCACGGGGTCCCGGCCGGTCATCCGCAAAGGCCGCTTTATGCTGATTCCGCGGGCGCGGACGAGTTGGGGCAGCCTTCGGGCCCGGGCGCCCCTGGAGGCTGGGCGAGAGCGCGCGCATAAGCGTATGCAGGGGCGGCGGGCCCGGGGACACGGGCGCGTCCGCCAAAGGCCCCGGGCAATTTATTTTTAGTCGGGCGCGCGCCGCGCGACAAAGAGCGGCGCGCGCGTGACGGAGCGGCGGCTTTCCCGGGGCCCGGGGCGCATGCTAATGCGCGCCCCGCGTGTCATTGTGCCGCGGCGCGCGTGCCGCGACTCCGTAACGCCTTGGGCGCATGCATGATAATGGGGCCGAGGGCGCGGCGGGCAGCTTCCGAGGCGTCGGCCTCGCCCCGAGCCGCCTCGATCGCGGCTTTTCCGCGAGCGCGCCCGCGCAATCCCCTCGTGAGAAGAGGAAGGGGAGCCGGCCGCTCGCCCGCGCCGCGGAGAAATCCCGGGGATAATGGGCCGATTCTCAGGTCAGAAAGCGTAAACGCTCCCGGGAGATGCTATCGGCCGCGCGCCGCGGCCCGGACGTAAAGAGCCCGCTATCCTCCTTCCTGCCGATCTATCGAACTTAATTGATGCGAAAAGCCAGGCAGAGCTCGCGGCCGACCGACCGAGCCGCCGAGCTACTTGCGCCACGGTACGCCCGGGCTCACCCCCACCTCCCGCCTATCTCTGCCTATTTTCGTTTCCCATTGTCTTCCTTATCCGCCCTGCGATCGCTTATTATTTCCAGGAATCAAAATCACAAGCTTGCCGCACAGGTGCTCCGCGGCTCGGCGGCTCGGCGGCCCCAGTTAGCCGTTAGATCCAAATAATCACGTGCTTTTTCTACTAATTTTACACGCACTCCCTAGGATGCTTCTATTCCTTCCGAATCCGACCAAAGTCCACAATTACGGCTTAGCCTCACTGTTTCCAACTCTTTTCTGCCCTAATTACTGAAAACCCAACTGTAAAACGTATCATTTTCATTTGGAAACGTTTTGTATTCTAATGCATATAGATGACATTGAAACATACAACGGCAAGGTGTAAGCTTGTAGGAAGTAATATAATCATTAGTTAAAACTTAGAAAAACTTTAACAACTTTTTTGCAGATTCGATGCTCTGTATTATAATTTATATTTGCTTCAGCTGTTGCATGACACCTGGTCATATTTTATAATATCTGCAAATCTGAAGGTACTAATTGTTAAAATAACAATTAACTCTGGATCTACTGCATGCATGATATATATTCTTATAATAACTTGTGATTGCACCTTATGACTGTAAACTGATTTGAGTTAATTCTCTTTTAATTTCATAAAAAAAATTGAATACAACGTCACTTAAGTTGGATCGATTTCGTTCATTATAGGCATATTTTGGATTGCCTCAGCTAAGCGTCAACACAAGTCTGCGTGCAGGTATTTAGAGCAGTGTACGATGTAAATCGTAGAAACTGGAAGGACAAGAGATGCTTTCGGATCGGAGGAAAAGATTTATTTTCCTTGATGGTCGGATCGCTCGTGCGCGCCGCCTGGAGGAACTGAATGGGCCGGGAGCTTGTGTCATTAGCTCGCAGGTGTAATTCCGGGGCAGTGCGAGGGCGCAGCGGCACATGAGCGAATTGACGCAGGCATTTTCAATTAGCGCGGCTCATCCGCGGTAATTGCAGAGTGCGGGCCGAGAGCGCGGCGAGTGCGGAAAGTGCGCTCGGCGCCCCGTGAAAGGGAAGCCGGGGAAGAGCGCCGGGGCCGGGGCCGAGGAGAGGATACGCGAGTCGGCAATCGGCATAATCGAAAGGCGGCGCGCAGTTGGGCGGGAGATAGCGGCTGGCTGGCGGCGCGGCGCATCGAGGAAGGAGCGGCCCATTATCCCGCTATCTGGCGGGTCGCGCACCTGAGAACGCGGCTCATTGTTCCCCGGCCGAGCGACTTCCTCCGGCGCGCACTTTTTCCCCGGGCCGGGCGCGCGCGTGCACATGAATATGCGCCTCGTTATTATCGGGAGACCGCGCCGATCGCCAATGAGCGCAGATTGGCCGGCAAAAAAGGAGGCGCGCAGCTTGCGGCCTCGGCCGATCGCCCCGTTAAATCGGCCCAGATTTCTTTTTCCGCCCGCTGGCGCGCGCCCTGCACGTGGAGCCCGATCCACCTGCGGCGCCCGCCGCCGCCGCCGCCGCCGCCGCCCGCTGCCGCCTCCTTGTTCTACGCGCTTGCCGCGATTCTCCGCCGAGATAATTTTCGCATTACTCGCGAGGCGCGGCGCACCGCCGCGAGTACTCGCGCGTACGCACGTGCCCCCCACCCTCCCGCTGCCTGTACACGCGTGAAATTAAAACAAAGCTGCGCCTACTGCAGCCTGCGCTCGTTATACCTCCCGACCGGATGGATGACACTTATGCCTTACAACTTTTTTAAACGGTCCTTTTCCGAAGCGCTGCCCGCTTTTTCTGCGCCTCCTTTGTAACGACTGACTCTTAAACTCTTCCGCTTTTGGGCGGGCCGACGCTGTTTTACATATGCTCTACCTTGTAACTTGTACATAATTAGGCTCTTCGCTTAACCTTCCAGCTACGTATTGTAAAGTCAATCCATTTCACTTTTCAAATGTATCGTAATTGTTGTACTGTATTCCTCGGAAACGAATCTGAAGAAGAGACCGCGCGACCGGTTTCCTACCAACCGCCAATTCGTAAATATTTGACCGAATTCTCCTCTTCAATCTGGCAAGAAAGCGGCCCGTCACCTGGCCACTGCCTCTGCCCGCGATTCCGGCACAAACTGCTTAATTTAAAAGATTGCATACAAGTCGACCTTGCGCACTCTTCAAAACCTTTTATTATATAGTTCCATTATTATTTTTTGTATGTTCGCTGATCTTTGTCTTTGTAACCCGTACTTTTCAAAATAACGTAATTATTAAATTACCTTTATTTGCAGCATATAACTAATTATGATTTTACCATTTATTATTTTCTAATTGCATTACATAAAATCTCTACCCACGTGATAGACAATAATTTTTTATATATACTCTATTAAAAAATTTACTATTTTTCATACTTTGCTTTATTTTTATATATTTGAATGCATCATGAAATAACGTTAAAATCATGTCTTATAATGTATCAAATATAAATAATTTTTTTAGTTTTTTTTAGAAAGTAGTATAATAATTTGCAGGAATAAATAAATTACCGATAAATTTATTAATAAAAATTGCAAATTGTAATAGCCTGATTTCGATGTATTTATAGCAATGTTTTATTTTATTTGCAAAGGCTATTAGAAAACGATTATTAATTGTATAAAGATTCAACATGTATAAACAAATGCATAAATCTCAATAAATTTAAGAGTGGGCAGTATATCAACCAGTGATTACCGCTCACTTTTGTACACTATTCAGCCTATCACTCAAGAAGTCGTGCTTTCGAGATAGCTGAAAACGTTCAATTATTGTCCCCATTTCCAAGGTTAAGATTCCCCTTACAGCAGGTGATTATTGGTCTGTCTCTCTTCCCGACTTTCTATCGAAACTCGTGGAGGCACTTGTTCATCACAAAGTCTATGCGTGCATATGTGTATAGAATTGAGGCATCCGCCTGCTTCTCGATGCGCAGACTAGTTTACACCCTGTCATTCAATAAGGTTTTTTTATACGCATTGTGTTTAATAAGTACCTTCTGCGTACAGCAGTATCAGCATAATAAATAAAAAATATAACACAATCACCTGCTACGAGGGGAGAATATTGAATAATTTGAAGTACATAAAAAAATATCGAAATAGATGCACTATAATATACATTGCGATTTATCATTATGAATATTTATACCGTACAGGAGATAGTATATTGCACAACGAGTACGAGAAACACCTTGCCGCGCCCGAGTTTCGTACGAGCGTATACCGCGGCTCTGCCTTTCCAAACAAGCTGTAAAAAATAATCTTTTCATTCCACATATTATGAAAACCGTCCAACTGAATATTCAGCGATCCTGGCCGATTCCATCAAGTAGTAAATAAAAAATATTTAATTATTTAAATTGAAGTTACAACTAAATGATTTAGTGGATAAAATTTGAGATAAAAGAGTAATATACAAGGACCATGCACGAGCGATATTGTTCATCGAAACAGAAAAATGGATTTTCCAATTCACAGCTAGCAATTAAACAATCGCGAAAGAATCAGTGAATTTTCAATCACGTTGAACGGTGTATGGATACAAGTAATAATTAGACCGCTATCCGCCGTGAAATCGTTCTGCACGAATCCATACGAGCGAGTCATCTTTTATTTACAAGTATTTATAGTTTAATAAATGAGCGTTAATTAGAATGACACGATCTGAGATGGGGAGGGGGCGATAAGGGCCCGGGGAGAATGGAGATTAGCGCACAGGAGTCGGGCGTTGTTCACTTGAAGGGCTGGCGGGGTGAGTGGGCCGGCGCGGCCCCTCGGCTCTTCCCCAAGCGCTTCGGCCGCAAAGTGCGCAACAGAAAAAGACCGCGGCTGCACGCGGATCCTCGACACGGAGATCCCGGTCCGATGCGAAGGCGGCCGCGCAGGACACGTGCTCGGCTCGGCGGCGCTTTCCACAAGGTGTGAAGGGGTCCCGGTCGCAGGTGGCTCGTCCGGCCCGCCCGGCCCGCCCGCCCGTCACGTGCATCGGAAAAGGCCGCCGAGGGGAAAAGGCCGCGGTGGGGGAATATCACGGGCAATCGGCGCAAGGTGCAAAGGGGAAAGCCCGGCGTATAATAAAAGGCCCTCGCGCTGCCCGCGGGCCGAAGGAGTTAAACGGCGATGGGCCGGGGATAATGGCCGGGCCGGCTAGGCGCCGTAGATCAGTGTCGCGCGGGCGCGCTGAGTGGCGTTGCATCTGCGGCGGCGGGGCGCAACCGTTCCGATCGCCGGCGATCGAACGGCCGGCGGCGGGTATCGGCCGGGGATCGCCGGTAGCGCCGGCCGGCTGCGCGATACCATCGGCGAACCCTTGCCGGGCGCCCGCGCAGGCGGCGGGGGCGCGTATCCGCGCGCATCTGGGCCGCTCTCATTAGCCTAAGCGGCGCACGCGGCCGGCCGCCGCCCTGCAACCGCCAATTATCGCCCTCGTCCATCATGCGCGGGACGCCTTCCCCGCGACGGCGCCGATCGCCTGTGCACCGGGCCCCACGCGGCCGCCCGACTCCCGCCCCGAGGCCCAATGCCCCGATCCGCCCGCACTGCCCAGATCACCTGCAGCCTCTGCCCGGCCCTCCGCCTCCTCGGAATGCTGCGCGAGTGCAACCCGCTGCCGCTGCCCCGCTCGAACGCGCATCAAAGCGGTGCAGGCACGGCACGCGGCGTAGTCGACAATACGGCTGCCCGTCATATTCTTCCAGATTTCCTGCCATTCCTTCCCAGATGCTTTCACTGCGATCCTATATTATAAACTCCTATACAGTCTTTTTTATATATACGCTCTACGTTGCGACATATGCCTACAATTTTATACAATAATTAACCAAGCACGCAATAGCCCTTGAATATAATCCTGCGCTTCGCATTGTTGTGTAAACAACTAAAACTTGAACCGAATAAAGGCATTTTATTTGAGTATTATATTTTCGTCTTTTGTCTTTTTTGCCAAGGCTTTTTTCTTATTTTCCATTATTTCGCAAGAATAAATAAAATCTCTTTGTTATATTGCATACTATCACGCGCGCGCGCGCGCGTGTGTGTGTGTACATACACTACTAATATTATACGAATACACATTTATAAAAATAGCAAATATCATTTGCATACACTTCTTTATTACTTTTATCTTTTGTACTATCGTACAAATATTGCATGGCAAAAGCAGATTAATTTGTGTACAATGTTTATTCGATTTATATATAGAATACTCAAATTCGGCTCATGTTTTCTAATATTTCTTATAATACACACTGTACATTTTATCATTACTATAAAAATTTTATGGTAAATGATTTTAGAAATATAATTCATTAAGTTTCAATTTATTATAAAAATTTATTAAATATAACCATGGATAGTATCAAACGCATTTTGCTACAACTATATTTGCCTTTGTGTTTTTAACAATTAGATAAAGATAATCTAAATAATATCATTTAATGCATATCAAAAAACTAGCCGATAAATAATTGTTGCATAATATCGAATTAACAAATGAAAAACTCTCAGAAAAAATTGTATTTACACATTGACAAAATTAAGGTGAATTTTATATTTTCAATGCACATCATTTTCAAATAAAAACAGCAATATTATTTTTTAATTTGTTCCCTAATAGTAATAATTTAGTATTTTTCCTCGATTTTCCGAGATTTTTCAATTTTTTCTATATGAATACTAATGGATTTTAGTATTTACTAATGGTAACATTAAGTTTAGTAATAGTAATAAAGTTTACATTATACATAATACATTGTGACATAAAATAATAAAATTAACAATAATTAATGATACTATGGTAATCTCTTAGAATCTTTTCTTCAGAGAGATGTACTACAGAAACGTTAAAGTAAGACCAAATCTATAAATTCACGCGGTAACCTGTAATACGTACTTGGCAGACGGTACATAATTACGTATTTAATTAATAATTCCATTCGAGCCACCCTGTGCATATGCCTTTAACGACCATCTGGCAAGGCAATACTCCTGCAGACGGACGGCTGCACCGATCATCTTTGCAGCACTTGTAAATATGTATGTTTGAAAGCATGTATATACTTATTTATAGCCGCATCGTATACCCCTGATATGGACATTGTACTTACTAATACCTATCTAATTTGGCACAAGAACCAATGATGCATGATTAGGTCAAGCAAAAAGGTAGGTAAAAAACGCAGCAGACGACATGTCAACTTGAAAAGCTGTGGGATTTAACATATACAGCGCACATACAGTGCCGCAGCCTGCAGAGTAGCCTGAAGAGGCTTGAGCGGTAGAGGACGTATAAATCAACTGAACGGCAGTTTCGCCAATTCCCTTTGGAAAAATGATACGTTCTCTTGTAAAGAATGGTAAATTATTGTTATTTAACTACTACTAGAATTTTAGTGCTTAATACATTTGAATGTAAAGTTGAAAGTCGAAAATTTAATGTTTTGACCCTAGTGTCATCGATTTTAAGTAATTTACATAACCTACAAATGAATTTAGTTTATCTTTTCTGATATTTTAAAGTACATCACAATATATAAGATATTAATTCTTTACATGCATTAATAAAATAAAATTTATCAATTTCCAAAAACATTCATCTTCATATTTTAAAAATCCAAAATAATGAAATTAACAGCAGTTACATAAACATAATGTTAAAGTTAAAAGGTAAGTGCTTTTAAAAGATAATAACAACATTATGTATTTTTGTAGGTAACTTTCAACAAGGTTTAAATTTAGCTATACGTAAAAATGCTGCTGCCTTGGGAAATCCAAATCACACAAAAGAAATGTGTACAAAAAAGGACGTACCTCACATTTTCGCAAATCCACTACCTGACAAAAATAAACGTGAACCATACAGCCCTTTCCAAAACACATCAAATTGGGCAGAGTTTGCTTTAGCCAGAGTAGATGATTTGCTAAATTGGGGAAGAAAATGTAATTATTGTTTTTTTATTTGAATATTGTTTAATTTAATTAAAACTAATGAAATATGCTTGAAAATTCATTCGTTTAAAGCTTCTATGTGGCCAATGACCTTTGGATTGGCATGTTGTGCTGTGGAGATGATGCACATAGCAGCCCCAAGATATGATATGGATAGATTTGGAGTGGTTTTTAGAGCTTCTCCAAGACATGCTGATGTTATGATTGTTGCTGGCACAGTTACAAATAAAATGGCCCCAGCTGTCAGAAGAGTTTATGATCAGATGGCAGATCCAAAATGGGTAATTTCAATGGGCAGTTGTGCAAATGGAGGAGGATATTATCATTACAGTTACTCCGTTCTTAGGGGTTGTGATAGGATTGTTCCTGTAGACATATATGTACCTGGTAATCTATATTTGCATACTTTTAAACTGCAGAGATTTATATGTTTTGCATAACTGTATGAAATATATTCATACTAATTATTTTTTATCATTTTTTACAGGCTGTCCTCCAACAGCCGAAGCACTACTTTATGGAGTTCTACAACTGCAAAAAAAAGTTAAGAGAATGCAGGTGACACAAGTGTGGTATAGAAAATAATTAATATTTTAAATAATTATGAATTTAATATCTTGTAAAATATGTTATAAATTATTATTATCCAAATACCATTTAAAATGAATATCATCATTTTCACCTTTTTATTCCTATAAATAAAAAGTTATAAAAATTCGAAATATTTATTCTTATATTTTTGAGAATCTATTTTGCCTAGCATCTTGTACTAATTAATATTTATAAAGTAATATTTAAATAATATTTATAAAGAATTAAAATTCGATTAATACAGGATATTAATATCACTTGTGAATAAAAATTAAGACTTCACTTCCTCTAATCTTATGTTTAATAATTGAATTCCAATTGAACAACAAAACGTAAATTTAAATCTGCACAAATTTTAATATAATATTTACATTTTTGAACTTACAAATATAAATTGCTTTTCATTTGCTAAACAAAAGAATATAATAAAAGTTCAGACCAAAATCAATTCTTAAAATATCAATACAAATGCTTTTGTCATAAATAGTTTTACATAAAACTAATAATAGCCTTAGTTTTTTAAATATTTTTATTCGAAAACTGAACTGTATTGACTAACAGTCTACTTATTTACATGGAATACATATAAATTGCAATATAAGTTTTATGTAAATTTTACACAAACAGTATATTAAATTTCATGAATTCCACATAAGTTGTTCTCTATTTTGCATGCACATGTCTTCAGTTTATATCAATTAGATAATTGTTGATCTAAATAAATGATATTTTATCGTCATACATTGATGTACAAAAAATGAACTTTTTTCAAACAATTTCAATTATATTCTTTAAAAATAAATTCTCATATGCTAATAATAATGACGATGATAATAATAATGATAATGATAATTTAGTATTGTTATTCGCTATAAAGCTTGGTAAGTATTATAGGAATATAAAGTACAATTTACAAAATAAAATTACTAGTTTGAGTAATAGATGCATTTTTTACATTTACACAACTAATCACACTCTTATACAAAAATCACTTATGCCTATTCATTTTAAACACTCGTCTTTCTTTGTATACAATCTGATATACAAAACAACATCTGTACAAGTTTAAACAAACATACTTTCTTCAAATTTTACACACTTACATCCTTTTTAATTTTATAATTGCCTTAATTTAAATTTGTACGTACGTTTTGAAGTGCAAGTTTCTAGTTACATTTTGATTCTAGAATCTTGATATCTAGGTACAATTTACAGAGTTATTTTAGCAAATTTTTCTAGAATTCCAAAACTAGAATATTATATCTTACAGTTTTTAATATCTCCTAAAACATTTTATTCAAAACTTCAATTAGTTTTTAAAATTTTTGGTCCTACATCAAAAAATTTAGTAGCACAATAACACAAGATCTTGTTTATACTATTTTCCATTATTATTTACAATAATGCATCAGTTCTGAGCTTTTAAGAAATATTCAGACTTCGTCTTTTGGGCGTTTAATTTAAAAATGTGCAACATGAGAAATGTATACAATAGAGTCAACAAATGTATCAACTTTTTGTATATTTCATTATTTACATTGTTGCTATTTCCAAGTTTAAAAATCTATATAGATCTGCACATTTGATTCAAGATACAATTGACCAATATCAAAAAGAAACATATTATACACTTGCTGTATGTAATAAAATAATAATTATACTAAAGATAATTCATGAGACCAAAGATGACAATAAAATTACACAAATTTTTTTTAACAATTAGGAAATTTTTTTACCTATATTAGAGAAGTATTGCATGATAAATTCAGATAAAAAATTAAATTTGATTTATTTTCAAATATTACAAAATTGTTTCCATTTTTAGTGGAGTCACAAGCATTCTTTTTAAATAAAACTAGATAAAAAATAATAAATCTCATCGTATACAAAATTTCGATTTTCTAAGAATGGAAACTTGTTACGAAAGCTATTTTAAATAGAAATATTCACCCTTAAAATCTTCAACAAAAAATGTGACATTTTGTTATCTACGTTTAAATATTTTTGTTTAAGCTATAGTTCCTCAAATTTCATAACTGAATTTATTATGCAGTTTTTTATATCATTCTTTAATGTATTTTATAGTTAAAATTTTATTGGCTGTGAGGTTAACTTTTCAATTATTTAATGGAAATTGAGCATTGAAATTGAATATTTAAAAATTCAATACAAGAGTCACAGTCATCAACAAAGTAATATATATAATATATAAATATATATGTATAGTTTTTCAACATATATTCATGTATTTAGGCGCTTGATTGACGCATTTGAAATTTGATTTATTTTAAGCTACAAAGAAAAAAGAAGAAACAATTAAAGATAACGATAGTCTACCAAAGGCAACTGTACATCACAGATGAACAGGCCAATGGTGTAACCGTGAATCTTTACTATACATATTGATTTCTCTATTTTTCTTCCTAACATTTTTCTTAACATGTTCTTTCTAATATTTTTCTAAAATAAAAAATATTAAGGAATCTGAAGGGTACCACATACTTAAAAATTAATTCATGAATCTAATAAGTGATTCAAGATAAAGTTAAATATATGAACTAAAATATTTATATTCTTATTAGATATAAATGAAGTTTTAGTATTTAGTACCCTCAAGTAAATTTACAAGATAATAATCTTTTTCTGTACACTATAGGATTGCCTGCGATGTAGACGCAGGTGAATTATTTGGTAGCATGGGAATAGAACCATCAGTCCACTGAATTAAATTATGTTCACTCATTTGTGTACTTTGGAAGTGATCCTTGAGTAGAGTTTGAGAAAATGTACAATGCATTTGATATGCTTCACTTTCACGATTATGATCACCACAAATTCTGTTTAAATCTGAAAACGAAATTGTTTCTGTTAAAACTTTATAATCACCAAGCAATAAACTTAACAAAAATTAATTTTCTTTTAATACCTTTTAAAATTGCCGTTGCCCATAACTGCACATGGACATCAGGTATTTTTGAAGCTAATTGCATAGCTGGTGTTACCATATTCATGGATTCTCTATGATTTCCTAATGATAAAAATATGTGGCCAAGAAGCACAAGACTGCATGATGTTAATCGATTTAAGTCTTCCGAATTAGCCATTTTTAAGGTCTCTCGAAGATATCGCCTATGAGAAAAACAATGATTGAATTTACTTATAATTATCATGATTGTAAACCTCTTAAGTTTGATGTTCTTATGTATATTTACTAACAATTGAATATTTTTTATGTTGATTATGTAATTGGAAATCAAATTAATATATTAAATAACTTTTCAATAATTATATAAACACTACAATTAAATCTTTGGTATAAGCACTAAATGAATATCACAATTATACTATAAAATTAATAGAATTAATTATAATATTGAAAAAATATTAAAACTTGTAATTGTTAATACACATGCTTTGTATATATCTAGAGAATTTCGAAGATTAAGAGTAAAGTATATTACTTGGCTTCATTATATCGAGCTCCAAAGAAAGCTTGCAGACCCTGTACATAATATGCTGCTGCTCTCAAGGAATGTGAATGCGAAGGAGATGGCAGTGATTCAGGGTTTATCCTGTCTGATAGAGTTACAAGCTCAGCATCTCTTCTTGTCCTCAGATACACTATTGCCAAATTTAAATTTGCAAATGTTACTAGCTCTTTTTCTTGTGATTTCTAAAATTTTGTAATATGTATCATTAATAAATACTATATATTAATTTATAAAATCATATATTCTAATAATAATTAAGTGATTACTCACATTTAAAGCTGAAATTAACTGAGCTTCTGCTGAATCCATACAATTCATTGACATTGCATATAATCCAAGCAGTACATGTAGTTGGGCTCTATGACTTTGCAGTAATTTGGGCTGATGGCTACATAATTGACAAGCTTGAGAAATTTCTGCTAGAGCTGTACTTTTATTTCCCATAACAAGTCTACACATAACTATGTGTTCTAGTAACATTAGTTGAAAAACAGACAATATTGGTTTGTTGTCAATAACTAAAAACAGAAAATTTTGACATATGACAAACATTGATCATTAACCATTTTCAAAATAATTGTAAATTTCTACAAACGTTTTAAATTCTCTATTTGAGCAAGAGCCTTGTCGGTATATTTTTGTGCTTTATCCATGTAACCAGACTGCATGGAATGCATTACAGTTACTAAATAAACAAGAACAAATAAATGTTCTTTTGGCATCCAAATAAACATATCACCTATATGAGGACCAGTAACAATATCATCAGAAGGCCATGATGGTGCCATAATTGCCTGTATACTTTGTTGTAATTGTTTTAAACAAGGCTTCACACTTTTCACCTAATGACAACAACATATTAATAGACAATAAAAAATATGATGTAACTTTTAATGTTATTTTAAACTAATAATATTATATTAAAATCTACCAAACTAAATAATTTTTTTACCTGTCCAGACATTAAATAATGGCAGACTTGTAGGACTAAAAAGTACACTTTTAAATATTCTTTTTGATGAGGATTCCCTTGCCAATTCTCAACTTGATGTCCAGCAGAATTAAGTAACGGTAATACTTCAGCAAATTTCTTATCAATTAATAACAACATACAACGACTAAGAAGAAATAAAACTCTAGTATAATTTGCATTGCTTATTTGGGAATAGTCGGCACCAACTGCAAGTAATCCTCCAGCAGCATTCAAATCTTTTTCAGATGCATGAATTTGCTGTAAATTATTAAACAAATTGACATTATAATAAAATAAATAGATAATAATAAAATGGGCAGAATAAATCTTTAAAAGGTACAAATAAAGCTTACAGCGAGTTGAAAGATAAGCCTGCAATGCCAATAAACATTGTGCTGTGAGAGTTCGATGGCTTTACGTAAGATGGATTGACTTAAACTAGATTGTTGCTGCTGTTCATAAAGCTCTGCTAAGACACTAGCTGCCTCAAATTTAATATCATCGAAAGAATTGATTGTCTGACTAAGTTGCCACTGGAAAATGGATAAATAAATTAAGTTTGTTTTATATAAAGAATAAAAGTAGAAAAGTAAAAAGAGGTTAAGTTCACTTTGTATACTTACCGCGCGTTCAAGATGAGTGCGCGCCAGATCTATGTTTTTGGTGTGAGTAAGGAGTATGTTACCCAGTTGGAGATGAGTGCGAGCCTCAACTCTAGGAGGCGGCTTGAAATTGAACACCGCCTGCAGGCACTGTATGCAGGACTTGATGTTGGGCGGGCTCGAAGTACGAAAGTTTTCGGCTAGACCCAGCAACGACAGATACCAAGCATCCTGGGACGACGCCATTTTCACATTTCTCGCCAGGAGCTCGAACGCGCCTTCTCCAAGTCGATCGTACTCTGGAGTTCCCCTTTAGCGAACTTTCGAACTCTCCTCGAATCGTTAATTCAGGTTTTCACAAGTCCGCGGGAGACGCTCGACGACCTCACGACCGATCGCACAGCGGAATGTGGAATGAAGACGGAGAACCCGCATACACAAACTGCTGCCAGAGTACAGATGCACTGCTGCGCACATTAATCGCATATACGCAAGCTCCTCGACACTTATTTTCTTTTTTTTTCTCGATTTTTGCGGATCGGAGTAGTGAATCGAAGTGGGCCAGCAATTTACACTCACAAAAGTCGTTGATAGCATACAAACTATAGTAGCGCTGCTGAAGCTACAGTGCTGCTGCCCTAAACAAAACACAAAAAACGCCAAAACCGAAAGAGCCAACAACTCGCGCTCGACGTAATAAGTGCGCATGCGTGGCGCGCGCTGATGTGAAAGCGTATGTGGGCAGAGATACATGTGTATATGAAGGATAACTGTACATGCACACTAGTAAGAATTACTGCATTAATCATACTGCAGTGTATACACTTGTATGAAGCAAGCGACAAACATCAAAGGTGATTGAGAACTTTGTTTCTAATATGTTTCACTCTAATCTAAATAAAATCACGAATAGACTACTCTACTAGTCAAACTTTGCCCAAGGATCTTCATATCGAAATTCAAAAGATGTTCGGATGCAAAATTTAATTTAATTACACACGACATATAGTACATGTACTTAAGTTGTATTTGTGATTTGATTCATTAAAACTTTTTCATAGTGTAAGAATAGCAGACGTATAAAATTATTATTATATAATTAATAATTAATGAACATGTGTAGACAAATTGATACCGTAGTTTCTGTTTGCATTGTTAATAGATAATCTCTTGAAGTGACTATTAAAAACTGTTTTAAAGGAAATCTCTTGCTAGAGAAATCGCGTGAAATGTGAACGTTTTTAGAAAGTTGTTAAAACTTTATAATGTAGATTTTATTATTTATAATTCTTTTTTCTTATTTTGTAATCGTTATAAAACATCTATTAGTCGCTTAGTAGTTTGTCAATTTGTCCCAGAGAAGAATAAATATTTATTGTAATTTAATCATTAAAATACTGTATGAAATGTTATGTAGAATTTTATATAAGATAATAAAATTTAGAATTCAATTTCGAAAGTTTTGGTCATTACACGTTGGATAATTTTGAATTTCATTTTTGGATTTTAAAAAGAATCTTTCGAAAGTTTATTCATAGGTAATTTCCTAAATTTTTATACTATATATTTCGTATAATGTTTTATTGCAAATTGGCATATATTATAAAAAAAGAGGTAGGATGATACCTGTATGGTATAGGATGATAACGTTTTTGTTGGTTCTTAAGTGTGAAATGTACGTAGAGGATTAACAAAACATTTTCAATAAATTCAATACTTATATTTTAATTAGTTGTTAAATCGCTGTAGGTAAATATTAAAATTAAAGAGGCAAAAAATGCGCAGGGAGATGAAGCCGAAATAAAGCATCAAAATTATATTTCTCGAAATATTCAAAAGCGGTATCGACGAGGGTGATTGGAAGGGGTTTAATGAAAATCAAGTGTCATTGTTATTCAATTGTCTCCGGAAAACCGTTGTAGCGAATTCATTGTTATTCTACAGTGTTGTACAACGCCATTGGTAATGACACACGCATTAGGTAAGACGTACGAATGCAGAAGGCGCGTATGTGCTGTGAAACCATAATGAATGGATTGCAAAATTAAGATGACACAATGATACATATAAGGTGTAGATCATTGGGTTTCTAAATAAACTAGTTTTATTTTCGAGGAGGAAGCCGCACGAATCCGAAGCGCCGGTGGCTATCTAAATCACCTGTAAACCGTCGAGCAACCTTGACGAATTAACGGGCAGCGCGCAGCTTACAAAAGCGCCAATAAAAAGCTACCCATCGCGCGTAACCCAGCAGACCATTAGCGGATCGTTGTAAAGGAAGCGGAGAAGGGGTCCTCGGCGGGCAGGCGGCATCCGCGAAATCGGCCGGACAGGAGCGGATGCGGTTTGCCGAGCGCGCCGCCGCGGCAAATAAAAGCGCGAAAGCGCCTACCGAGCGGCGGCCGCGGCACCGCGGATAACATAACGAGACCGGCGGCGGTGGACCGGGCGCGAAAGCCGGGAAAAGCCGCGGCGGCTTGCGCAACTCCCGCGGGAGAGCTTTCCCCGGGGCGCGGGCACCCCGGGTCGGCGGGTCGGCGGGCGCGCGCGCCAGAGGCTCGCCCCTCCAGCGGGCCGCGGGCCGAGGCACCGGCGGCTCCGACGGTGGCGCGCTTTGACAGTCAAGCTCGGCGCGCGCGGCCGTGAGGCAGCCCGTGCAGGACATGTTCGCGCTCGCGCTCGCCGTCCTCCTCGGCTTGGCGGCCCTCGCGGGCCCCGGAGACGCGGCCCTGGGCCAGGGCGCCGGCAACGAGACCGAGGCCAAGCTCGCCAAGCTCGTCAAGATCTTCAGCAAGCCCGGGGCCTTCAGCCAGGTAGGCCGGCTTCCGGGGGCTCGGCCTCGGCCTCCGCCCCCGGCTGCGCCTCTATCTCTCTGTCTGTCTTGCAGATCGACGCCGTCTTCGGGGAGGAGGAGCCCGCGAGCCAGGCGCAGCCCGGGGCCCCGCCGACGAGCTGCCCCGAGGGCCAGGAGGGCCTGGAATGCAGGCGCGCGGAGGCGCGACGCTCCGTCGATTGTCCCCGAGGTGCGTGCACCTGCGCCGCTTCCGCGTGGCCCTTCCGCTGGGCCGCGCGCTCGCGCTAATTGCCCGGCGCACGCGACACCTGCCCTTGGCACTCCCCCGGCGCGGCGCCCGCTCACCGGACCCGCGACCCGCCCCGACCGGGCCCCGAGCTCCTGCCCCGGGGAGCCTCGGCAACGGGAGCGAGCCGCGCGCGCGAGAAAGTTTACGCCCCGCGGGGACATGGCTTATTCAATGTGCGTGTACGCGTAGGCGCGCGCAAGCGAGTGAAACTCGGACCGGCGGCGGCGCTCGCGATCGATTCTTTTCGCCCGGGGCGTTCGGCGCCTGGCCCCCGCTTGGCCGCCAATTTTGAGCGGGCGTCGCGCGGGCTGCGTGTCCGCGCCGCCGCCCGCGCCGCTCGTCCCGGCGAAGGCTGCGCGGTGCATTCCGGGGGGGTTCCGTGGCTGGTTGTACGCTCATCGGCATGGCATGCGCGCGGCCGTGTCCGCGTGTCCAGGCAGCCGATCAAACGGCGGCGCGGCGCCGATCGGTATGCGATATCGGCGCGCGTCGCTCCACTCCCACAAGCCGATCGCACCTATGCGGCTGAGGCAATCTCTTTGGGTTTTCGCAGGCGACTGCTTCTGCTACAACTGCTCCAAGGCCGGTCCCGAGCTGTGGGCCTCCTGCTGCCGCGAGAGCCTCAAGTGCTGCTCCCACCTGGCCGCGGCCTGCCGCACCTGCGACCAGCCCGTCCTCTACCCCTTCTGCGGCAAGCACTTCAAGAAGTGCCTCGGCCAGCTCAACGAGAAGAAGTCGCCCTGACTCCCGGAGCCCCCGGCGCACCCAACCCCTGGCCGCCGCTCGGGAGGCCCTCCGCGAGCACTCGCGTACCGATCCGCGTTAAAGTCGCGTTCAATTTATCGATTAGCCGATTATTGCCTCGGGGGGAAAGCAGGCGCGTTAAGCGCCGGTAATTTATTCACGAGCTTATGAGTACGCGTTGGAGGTTTGACAAGCTGCGCGCGCGCGCGCGCGCGAGGAAAGTCGCCGCGCTCTGGCTAAATTGATTGCGCAGCGGCTCGCGCACCCGTCGGCTTTTCGGCCCAATCTCATTTACTTTGTAATTTGTATGTACATCGAATTAGAGGCGCGCGAGCGCCCGATGCAAAAAGCTGAAACGCCGACCAATGTTTTATAAAGGCAGATTGCATAACTCTCGTCGCGGCGCTACCCGCGGGCAGGTGCGCGCTCACGGGATTCTAAATATAGCGCATACGCACTTAGCCAGCTTTAAAACAGCTTTCAAATGATTCTCCGTTCGATGATTATATTCACGCTTGAGAAAGCACAACGCCGAGCGCGCGTAAGCTCCGAATCGACGCCGCGCTCTGACGCGGCCGGCTCCGAGGAGCGTCCAGCATTCCGAATTATTATACATACTTTACTTTAATACTCACACTCACACGCACACAAACATACGTCTTTTTCTTTTTAAGTAAAAATTTTTATTGTCAAACTAATGTAGTGGTATATAAAGAAGGAGAAACTTATTATATATGTACAAAATAACATTTTAAAATAATCTTTTGCTATTGTTGTAATTGTAAAGTTCAACAAACTTCCACTTCCAGTGACAAAAACTGTGTTATGGCTCCTGTCGAGTCATCGAATATCCAGAAATTACTTATATACTTATTAATAACGTAGTGAAAACTCAAGGGAAATACAAACAGTCACGTTCTACAAAAAAATTCTCGTTATTATTATCGAGTTAATTGACTGGGGCCACGATTTTACATTTGTTATAAATCAATAAAACTTCCAAGCAATCTTCAACCATTATCCATCTGATCATATTTTAGTTTTTCTTTCACAAATTATTAGAAAGACGTGTTAAATGGCGATCTGCGTTCGCGCCTACTATGTACCAAGTACTAAAGTTAGAAAAGTAAATTAAAAATTGTGAAAGTCTAACATTAATTAATCCATCACATGCCAATATAATAACATTTTACATAGATGCCCTGATTCTGGTGCGCAACTATCTGTATTTCGTACAAAATTTTGATTCAGAGAATCTACAACCCTCGTAGCACTCCGACCAAACCTTGCATAGTGACCGATCCGAAAGTTGCATGTCAATTAATATTAGTCAACCTGCTGAAGCCCTTTGGAGAAGATAACGTAGGAATAAATCAATACGACTTAGTGAAAGCAAGGAGAAAATCTGCAATCAAAAGTGTATTAACATTTGGTGAGTTTAACTTAATATTTTTTTGTGATCAATTTATCGAGTCTAAACTCAGCCTGTTACTCGTTTCCAAAACTACGAAATTCGATTGAGATATTTTACACATCTGAGATATTTTCCATGTATAAACTTAGCTCAACCAAGATTATTATTACAGAATGTACCGGTAGCTGCACGTGCAGTAATACAATTTAAAAAGGGTTCTCAAAAAGTAAAACATCACAGATGCAATAAACTAATAATGTAAATACGAAATTTCAAATCTTTATATCGAGGGGCTACATCTATTTGTTTGTAGTGGCGAGACAAAATGCCAGAAGGTCATTAGTAAAACATCTAAAAATTAACAACTGCCGTTACTAATGCTCATTTAATATACTTAGCAATTATAAAGACACAATTTATATGAACAAATCGGCAACTACAAACTTGATAATAACGACGATGGATATCTTATAGATGTACACGAACATAATGTTAATGACAAGGATTACCATGAGATAAGGTATGGAGATGTAACAGAGGAAGATGTGTAATACAGAAACCTCATGTCTTTATTGCAAAAGGCTAGTTACCGGCTCAGTCAATCCGATATTAACAGTTAAACAATCTTAGAAGATTTTAACCTAAACAAACTGAATTTTGTTCATTAAAGTATTTTATTTAGATTGTAGCAATTGATTTTCGTAATATCTGCCGTATTACGAATTGACGTTAAGATTCAATTATGCAAGGTGTCTTAACACACGCGAATATATATTATTTAATTTTTTTACCTAATGTCGAACTTGTACGTATCATAAAAGTTTCATGAATAATTAATTAACGTAAGTAAATAAACTTGGTATTCGTAAAACGGCGCAGTCCTATTGGGTAAAAAATGTAAAATCATTTTGAATTCGGCTCCCTTTTACGATCTGCTTCATTATCTTTGCGCAATTCGAAGTGAAATTTTGTGAAAATAAAAAATCCTTTTCTAATAATATTTATAGACTTTTTACACCGACCTTTTTTGTTTATATATATATAGTACGTTTTTTTGATTTCCCTTGAGTTCTACTAAACTTGACACAATCATACATTTACACTTTCACCTTCATATAATATTCGCGCTTTCTTTTCAATACATCCAATACTATTGTACAAAACACAGAGATTCTTGTCTAACATTATGTGATTGTAAAGTTTTTTTTTATCATTTACGATTTTTATGTGCCCCATTATTTGTATTCAAATTGAGTTTAAAGTTCAAAAGCTATTGCTTAGTATAAAGAGAAACAGTTATACTATTTTTACGTTAAGTTTATTTAATTGTATTATATGAATATCGAAAAATGTCAAGACTATATTTGCTTTTATTTATTAATGAGTGAGACACGAACGGCGAAGGGCGAGGAAATGCGGTCAGACACAGCCAGTCGAGAACATTGTTTTTTTGTGTTCCATTTTTTTATGAATAATTGCTTGACCAGAGTATAAATAACACAATAAACTTGAGAATCGACAAAATCGAATAAAGTCCAAAACGTGATAGTTTCTTATTTAACATTGACGGTTACATAGTAAACCACAAATGTATTATGAAAATACAAATAAAATCCGTGCTATGTTTACATTACGCGTACGAATAAACGTACTGTTATAATTTGACTTTTGCATTGCCTTAAAAAGCAGCAATTAACTCAGTCCCTTTACTGCAAGCATTTTTTCATAATTTTCACTTTATAGTGATACTATAATATGAAATTCGTGCGCGCAACATTTTCGTGTCAATTTGAAAAACCACCTCATGCAAATGTGTTTAGCTCAATGAAAAAATGTTCATACAAATACACAAACGTAGTGCTCTTACACCACCGAATGACACTTGTTCCCGTTTTCAGAAACAGAATTCCACTATAGTTTTTACTGTCGTCCATTTCTTAGTATTCTTATTTGAGAAATTGTCAGAATTGGAGAAAGTTATGAGATATACATGGAGTACAGGTACCGTCATTAGACGCTTAGAATTAGCATCAATAACAAAAACTTGACTTATTTATACCTAGGAATAGCTTACACGAGATGATTCGAAAAACTCAATTATTTACTGACAGTGTTAGTCCGATTTATGTGATTAATATTATTGTTGTAATTGATTGACAACAAACGTTCAATCAATTATTATGTTACATCTACTATTTCCCTAACATATAAACGATTTACTGTGGTGTTTTTATGTGTTATTAATGAGATATTCAAATACACTCATGATATCACGCATTATGCACTTGCTTTCACTTGCTTCGTCTAAAAAAAACGAACATAAACACTTTCTCGACTTTTACTTTGTATTTTTTCCACAAAATGTCATAGTAAAAAGACGATTTAAATAGTTTTTTTCTCGATAGCATGTTTCTCATTTTTAAATTAAAAAGACACTAAATGTTAGTTATAAATCTCGAGAAATTTTGCATCTTTTATCAGAAAAAGAAGCACACTTTCGTTGAAATAGATACGAAAGAATAATAACGTTAATCTGTCTCCATCAGATAACACGTTCGTATCAGTCGATCCAAGAATTCGAACTATAGCGGCCTCCTTTATCTACTGCCGTAAACGAGGTTCGCTATTCACCAATTTGATCGTCGCCAGTTTACAAATTGGCATTGCGTTTAGCGTTTACGAATGTCTTGTGTCAGGACTAGTAGACGCCTGGTTACGTCTTCCAGTTGTGCGGATGAGCCCGGGGTGGAACCTGATTACCCTGACTCTGAGATGCTTGAGATGGGATCATATCGAGCAAATACTGACGCTGAAGGTCCGCCGCCTGCCGCTGCAATTCGGCGAGGCCTTTGCCGCCGGCGGCCTGTGCCATCGCCAACTGGTAGGGATACAGTAGTGGATTGAATGGCGGCATCATGTGCGCTGGTAGAGGCTGGTGCGGCGACAATCCTGGTACTGGATTCTTAGCTAATTCTGCAAGACATTTCGACAATTTAATTTGAGAATCTTACAATTAATACAAATTTACCAAAATAAATAAGCGATAAGTTACTGAACGTTTTGGCAAAAACATATGTACCTCTAAGCAATTGTTGCTGCAATGCAGCAGCTGCTGCTGCAGGATGTGGGAATTTTCCACTTTCAGCCAGTTTAACGAGAGGATGCTCTGGAAGTTTCGAAGATGGTGGCGTTGGGGCCGGTGGAGGTACTTGAACTTGTGGTGGAGCAGGAGGTGTTGCAACTCGTCTTGTTGGAGTAGGTGCCTTAGGAACTGGCTTTGGTGCGGGTGGATCTGGACTTGGACATGCCGCCTGTGCTAATCTCTCATCGATCTCTTTCTCTTGTTTTAGAGCCTTTACGAAGGCAGTCTTTAGTCTATAAATAAAAGATTATTGTTAATTATTGATAAATTACTTAATTGCTTGTACGTGCTAATTTTCTCTTATCTCTGTTCCTTACCGATTAGTATGTTCGGCCTTGAGCGCCTTCTTCACATTAGTTGTAACGCAGTGTTCACAAATGACTCTTGGATCTCGACCTGCCGCCGGTCGTTGGAACGTTGCATGTTGTCCTTGTGGTCCGTCCTTTTTGTTGCTATTCGCTGGTTTTTCCCATTTCCAAACTGGTGTAAAGTCAGTCTTACATTGAGTACACTCAAATGGTTCTGGTGGAGGTGGAATAGCCGGTTCCTTGGTTATAAAATCTACTACATGTTCTAATCCGACCAAATAAATAAACTCTGGATTTGATGGACTCGGTACAAAATGCATTTCTGGAGGAGGCGGTTTCGGAGGCGGTATCTGTAGTAGTGTTTTTTCCAATTGCTTCCTAAGAGCTTGTTTGGCGGCTGCTTGGCGTTGTGCAGGAGTTTGACTGTCATCCCGTGACCGTTCCTGAAAAAATTGTACAGCATAAGTTCAGAAGTTTAGACAGTTGCTAAATATCATATTAATATGATAATTTTAGGCTAAAAAATTAAAAAAAAAAGTTAGTTGTTTGTAGCTTGAAAAAGTAAAGAAGCATTAATTTTTAGAATAAATTGTGACCAAAACTTATAGCTACACGTAAATAAAACGTAATAAAAATTAAACTTAAATGCTTGGAAAATTAAGCATGAATCTTCTAATCAAGAATACCTGTTCAGGAATCACAAGTGTATTTAGAGGCATGGCAGGCTTAATTTCTTGGGATCCAATAAGCTGTTTCGCATATAAGTTATCGTGAATTATTCCTTTAAGGTTACATTTTGCAATAAGCTTAATAAAATAGTTTTATAGATCCTCAAATCAATTTGTAATCTTTTGCGTAAAATTAAGATTATGCCATAAAAATACTCAAATAAAATGCTTCATAACGTAAAGCTTGCTTGTAAGTGCAAGTATTTTAAGACTAGGAAAATAATGATTTCGATACATACTTTTGATTGTACTTGGTGCGCTGGACTTGGCGTGGGATCTTTAGTTGACCTCTCAGTTCTATCGGATGGAGGATGATAGCTTGATACACTTGGTGTACTGCTTGTGGATCTTACTCTTGGATGTGGTGGTTGTGGTATCACCATATTCGGTGGCATACCAGTTGTTGAAATAGTGTTTCGTCCCGCTGTTGGTGGTAATAACATAACAGGTGGTGGTGCATGAAGACTACTACTTCTGCTTGGAGCTGGCTGTCCTCTAAGAAGAGGTGGGGGCGCTTTTCCAGTTCTATGACTAGAAAAAAAAATTGAAAAATATATTTGCTGCATAGATATTCTTAGTTCATTTTCCTATAAAATATTCTACCTGTGAGATGTTATGGGCTGACAAGTAACTGGAGGTGGTAGTTTACTGGGAACTTTTGGCACAGATGCTATATTTTCTTTTAATTGTTGTGATTGCCTTAGTTTTTTCAATAGCACCAATTTCATTTCTTCAGATCTTAGTTCTTCTCTAAGTTTTCTCAGTGTTCTTTCACGTTCAGCTAGCTCATCGGAAGACAACTCTTTTATGGGTAGCAGAGGTGGCATCTCAGCTGTAGAATGAAACAAATTTATATGAAGCATATTATTATAAAACAATATGTATTATTTATTTACTTTTATGAAAAGTACCTTCATCACTGTCAGATGCATTTCCATTTAAATAGCCATTCATTCTTGGTTCATCGGGACTTTCAGCATAACTTCTTTCAGTTCTTGGCCTTAAATTGCGCCTTGGCCTACGATCATCTCCAGATTTTGGAGCCAAAATTCCCCTAGATGAATTTTGAATATTTCTTGGTTCTGGCATATTATTATCTATACCAGGACTAGTTGAATAATTAACACCCAAGTCTAGTGGAGGGCCTGAGTCATTTACTGAATTGACTGGTACTGTTGGAGATTCTCTTCTGTTGCTGCTTCTACAAAATGACAATTTTATAAATAACATTGCATTAAATTTTTCCAGCAAAAAATCAAAAGAACATACCCAACACTCAAATCAACAACTGCATCTCCATCCAAATCCATGGCTTCCATTCTTTAATTGAACTCTAAAAAATAATTTATTTTATTTTATTTTTTATAACAATTTCTAATAATTCCTAATTCGGTTTTCTTAGTAAAATTCCAGTTAAGCATTTGATAATGAGCAACCTATTTTTTTACTCAACGCGAAGTAAGAAAAATAGTTTCACCTGCCTCAATATATATAATCTCCGACCCGATAACGGTAACGAAGCACCCGATCGTCTGTAGTTATGCCATTATCGGTGCTACTTTTCCCCTCTTTTAGGCTACGGTCGACCAGCGGCCCTGCACTAAGCATGCGCTATGTGTACTATGTGTTACTGCCAGCCGACTCCGTGAGAAAAAAACGAATTTACGATGAACTCGAAAAAAACGAACTAGCACAGCGGAGAGAAGTAGCAACTCTCTCCGAGTACGACGAACCTAACCTCCAGGCTCCAGATGCGTTTTTGGCGCGTGTATGCGTGTTAAATGTGTGTCGCCGCGGCGACCTTGTTGGCGGTGGCACTTTTTCCGTACGACCGACCCCGAATATCTCTCTTGAATCGTGTAGACCTACTAAGCATCTCGCGGGCCGCGGCGATCCGCGGTAGTGGCGGCGGCGGCAGCGGCGGCGGCGGCGGCGGTGGCTTGTATGCTCGAGCTACTTCGAATGCACCTCAACGATTTCACCTTTCATCTCGGTGCAATTGCGTACAAGCGTTTAGCGTGGAGCGGCGGCGGCGGTTCCGATTGACGAAAGCCAACAATCGAAGTAGGATTCACCAAGCGCGGGCCTAGCATAAGTACACCAACTGTTCTCGTATCCAATAACGCGAAGCGAGAAGAGCAGCGGCGACGGCGGCGGCGGCAACGACACAACCGAGCCACGACAATATATAAAGTTGCGCGCTACCGACAGCCGGGTGGGGGAAAGAGATAAAGAGAGAAATAGAGAAAGAGGATCAGTCAGCTCTCCCGCGAGCACCCGGTGCACTCGTATTTGCGTGTACATACGCGGGCGTATTTGTATTTATGTACAAATACATTTGAAGTCTTCGTACAGATATAAATATACACACACACCCGCGGAAAGCGGAACTGAGACAGAGACACGAAAGCGAAATAAGAGAAGGGAAGAGCGGATCGGGTCGGCCGGGCCAACAGCGGGCGACTGTCAAGGGGGAGGGAGAGCAAAATAGTGGCTTTTCCGATTTCACGCGCGTGGCGCGTTCGGAAAAAGAGCGACGGACACGGAGCATGCGCGCGAGACAGAGCGAGAGATAGACGGAGAGGATCGGCCGGCAGGCGGACAAGCGGGCGGGCAGGCGGGGGGGAGGGAGGGAGGAGGGAGGGAGGGAGGAGAAAGAGAGAGGGTCGGCATCGGTCAGCGGGAGGGAAAGGGGGAGTTAGGTAGTAGAGGGCAGGACGGCTATACGCCGTGAAAAGCGGAATGCGGAAAGCGGAAGGCGGAAAGCAATTAAATAATATTTGTAATTTCGCACGTATACGTGTGCATGTACGTGGACGCGTCCCTTTAACACCGAGGCTTGAAATTCCCGGGAAAAACCCGGGTGCGGGCTCGGTGACCCTGCAATGCTCGAGCCCAAGGGTGCAACGGTTGCGCGGCCCAATGTTTTGAGATAGTTTTCCCTGGGGAGCAGCCTCCCACTGGAAAGTTGTCAGTAGCCTTCGTACACACCACAGCGATTCGGTGTTGCCGCCGCCGCTGCCGCTGCCGCCGCGGCTTCGCAACCTGCTCTATGGGAAATCGATTTTTCACCGGGCCGAGCACGTACTTGTACTGTACGCATACGTACACAGTCAAAAATACCGAGTCGCACGAAATTCCGAGTATCGGTCTCGCCCGCTCCTTCGACCCCAGAGCTGGTCATTGCACGCGCAACGCCTTGCGTAAATGACCGGGGCAAGTCATCGAGATCGATTTTCTTAATAATTGATCATCTCGATTAAGCCGCCGATCGAAAGGTCGAAATTCTAAAACGGCATCTACCTCTCAAACCGAGTGTATACAATTATAAATATTGATCCAGTACAGGAACAAAATTATCATGATAGAGGTGTTTTGCTGATACTGGAAATTTGAGATGCATATTTTACTACTCTAAATATGGCATACTCAACATGCATCATGTGTAGCTTGTAAATCGATACAATCGTCTCTATGGGACTCGAATGAATATGGATAACGGATAGACAAACATTTCTGTTATTATTAGATGTGTATATTTGCTATATACCGGCCATTTAAAAATTAAATCCCAATAACAGTCCGGTATATATTTTTTACTCCTCGATTTTCCTAGTTCGCACGGCACGCGGTCAATAGACAATAGGTCGACGCGCACACTGAACACGTATCACATTACAGGTGATAAGAAAACTAAAGAAACAGAACAATTAGGTTATGGATAATCAATCAAACATGTGAATCTTGCATATTCAGCTATTCTACATCGTTAGCGTACTTAATCGAATATATAATCAGATCGATAGTGATTAATTACATTGTTAGCGAGTTAAATTACGTAAAGTTAAATAAATATTTATCGAACAAGTGGGAAGAATCGCGCAAACTGGAGACAGATTAATATCGCGCAGGCTCTCGGCATGCAGATATGTTGAAGAAACCGAGAGACAATCAGCTGCAAAGCGTCGGGGTTTGAAATTTGAAATGGAAAGAAGGAGCTCGAAATGCCGGAAAACGAGCATACCTGATTACGCGGCAGGCGCGTTACGATAAACCTCCCCGTGCGGTGTAGAGGTAGCGAGTATAGAGTAATATATAGGTATAGATGCGTATGGGCAGACTTACCCGGGGCTACTGGAAGCGAGTGTCGATAGGTAATTATAACCTCAAAGAGCCTCGAGAGTTGGACGGTCGGCGAATGCGGAGACTCGGGACTCGGAGACTCGGAGGCTCGGAGGCTCGGGGCCTCGGGGTCGGGGAACTCGGGGTCCGCTCAGAGGACTAGCGCTGCGGCGGACGTCGATCCTGCTGGCGCTGCTGCCGACGTCGGCAGAATCGCCGTCATCATCGGGAGCCGGGATGCGGCTAGGGCGCGCAGGTGCTCGGCTGGCGGGGCGGGCGGAGCGGTGGCCCGGGGCCGGACTCAGGGCGCGCCTCGAGGCTCGAGGACTCGGCGGCGGCCGGCGCGCGACTCTCCGCTGCACCCGGGAGAGAAGCAGCAGGGGCAGCGGCGGCAGCAAAACAGCTTGGCACGCACACGCGCGCGGCCTAGAGGGAGTCGCACCGCGCACGTCGTGTCACTCTGCTCCGCCGAGGGCCGCCTGGGGCCGCCGCTGCACACGCAGACACGCAGCAGAGAGAGAAGAGAGCCGCTTCTCTCTTCAAAATGGCGGGCAAATCGCTCTCCCCCTTGGCTCGCGGCCCTTTTTTTCGCGCACCGCGGATACGTGCACGCTCCGCTTTTCCCTTTTCCCTTTCCGCCTGGCTCCTTCCTCGTTCCGCGGCCGCGGAGCCACCGGGCGCGAGAGAGAGGGCGAGAGTCGGTGCGAGGCGCGAGAGAGGGGAAGCGAACGCCGCGCGCGAGAAGAGCGGGAGCGTGCGGTGTGCAGGTTCGCCCGTGCACTGCTGTGCACGCCGATGCTCGGCCACTGGTCGCGCGCCCAACTATCGCCCGCTACAAAGTGGCTGCCGCCACCGCAGGGCCGCCGGTGCACGCGCACCCCTCCACTTTCCTGCCGCGATAATTGTCCCCGCACCCCCTCTGTGACCGCTGGGCAGGCGCGCGCGCGTTTTAGCCGCCCAAGTGCGCCGAAGGACAAGACAGGGCCGGCCGCTGCGCTTCGACGCCGCCGGGCGCACCGGAGTGCCGGGCTCTTCCGCCGCCGCCCGGAGTCCGCACTCCGATTATGCTCTCGCCGGCCCTTCGCGCCTCGCGCCTCGCCTCGCGGGCCTCGCGACGCCCGGCTCGCAGCTGACGCTTTCCCCGCATTGATCAGCCAGTCGACTTCTTCCCTTCGGTCTATTGCTCTTGACGACACCGCTTGATCGATTGATAACGCCTCCAATCGACCCTCCAATCCTCCTTCGCTGCCTATTCCTACGCGCTCCGACCATTTTTTCCCGACTTTTTTCCTGCGCTGAACCCATCGACTAATGAATATTAAGCTGTTAGCTTCAACTTGCTGGGAATTCTCAGAATGCCGTTGCATCCATCCTTCGAAACTTTCCATAGGTTTACGTTAGCTTATTCATTCATTGCCGCTACATAACGGTATATTGTCATCGCTTCTCGAGTCAAGAGTTCAACCTGGATAATCAACAAATTATAAAACAAAACCCCCCAGAAACGAAAGATTATTTCGCGAAAAAGGATTAAATATTTGCTTTGTGTATTACTCCATGAATTATTGCGGAAATCAAATGAGGATAAGGATAAATCAAATGACAAGAATTCGTCTCTCACCGCACCTTTATTCGCTGTACTTCACTTGATATACATTGTTTCTTTTTTTGTGTAATATCGAATGCTAGACATGAGAGAATTTTTTTATTTCTATTACATTGTGTTTTATTATGCGTATCGCACATACTTTTTCAAACACGCGTATCACGCACACGAAACGTATACAAATATCAATAGTTTTTAATCATGATTAAAGACGCTACCGATAACAATATTTATAGCGAAAAAACACATTTTTATTCATCAAAGATAGAACATTTCAACTCGTTCGGACATTATTTGCGACAACGTTTATGTTACACGTGAAATGAAATCTTTTCTCCTATTATTATACCATTTAAACATTTCCTAGCTTTAGAAATATTCAACAATTTCTTTTCCGTTGACTCCACGTCAAAATCCAGCAGAATGAAATTTCAATTTTTCAATATCCTAATAAAGCCGGTCGCTTCTCTAATTATGAAAATTATACGTTTTGTTAACAATTCGAAAGTTGTAATTTCGTTGATAGCCTATTGGCTAAAGTGCATTACGCTTTGCGCAATACTTTGACTTAAAACACATTTAATTCGTCTAATAAATATAATAAATTTCTACCAATATCCAACCATTACACGGTGTCTCATAAAATAACAATTCACGATTTGTGGACGATTTTTTTAAAATATGCTTCATTACTAAAGCCTTTTCTGTAAGCCAAAGCTGATAATTTATCTTCTTTTACCACTTATTTAATTTTACATTTACTATTTCAATGAAGATTAATATTTATAATACAATAGGAAACGACAATTATTTAAATAATTCTATAAACGAGCTAAAACTCTAAATCAAAAAATTAAATTTTAACAATGTTATTATAAAAAAAGAAAGCAGAAAAATTTTTATGTGCGTAAATATGTAATGAATATAAATATTGTTATAGATATTAGTACACTTGACAGGCATATAGTGTTCTTGTTTTCCATAAAATACAATCAAAATACCCTTAAACATCAGTGCACGATTAACTTTTAGTTAAGTATACACTCAGAAGGGTTAAACTGATGAAATTTTAGTTTATGAATTGTCCACACAAAGACATTCACTAACCGATGTAGTTGTAAACAATTATTACATCTATTATTATATTAGGAAAGCTGTTTAATTTTCTATAAGACATCCATTCATTAATTAGAGCAAGATTTGTTAGGTTTATGAAAATTAAGAAAAGCAACGGAGTCACTGAAATACAGAGTTTAAAGATTTGCTGTATCTGAAAGGCTGTTTAGAGTAACAGTCGTTTACATATTGCAATCTAAGGTCCGTCAATTTGTATACTCTTATAACTAAATTAACTAATAAGGGATGTGAAAATTAGCTTCTTTTAAACAATTACTTTTACTGATTTAAAATTAATTAAAAGTATTATTAATAGATTGACACAACGTACACCGATAATTTTTGTAAACTTGAAACTATTTATTTATCTCAATTTAAGGATAATTTTGAATTTTGTTACACATCAGCAATAACATTAAAAATGACTATGAACTTATTTGTGATATTTGGAAACAAGCCAGATAAAAGCGCAAATACGCAGCAAAATAGACAATACGGCATTTCACATCCCTCTCACTTTCAAATAGATTTGGATAAATTTTTTTATTTATATATTATTAAGATAGAGCCATGACTGATTTATTCAATAGTGAATACATCGGGCGTAACTTTCTATTAGACATGTACTTTATTTTTCACGCCCGGATGTTTTTACCCTCCCCTCAGTACTTTCACTCGCACATACATAATGCTCTATAACTCACAATTTTATTGATCAAAAAAACAAACGCTCTCAATATACGCGCTTCGTTAATCGGTGCATGTATTATTTTCTCTGGTTCTTCTATGCTGGTTGCTTATATAAATATCATTTTGACTGGAATGAGCTTTGATAACTCAAAGAAATCGTCGATTCTTTTCTTTGATATTACCGCAAAAGATTAAAAATTGTTCACAAACAAAAAAATATACAAATCGCGATCGCGTCTAGTGTTGTGTGCTCGTTTATTGAATCTTCGTTCCGCGCATAGTCACTTTTCTCCGTGTACGCATAACCGCCTTGTGAAAAATGGGGAAAGTGCTCTCTGCTTGTCTTAGGAACTTTTAATACTGTTCGTGGAGCATTAATCTCGACCCGACCACTCACATAAGAATAAAGAAAGACTGCGGGATCGCCCCTTTTACTCTTCATCCATCGATGTGCTTGTAATTTTATATGAAGTGGAATGTTGACGCAAAATTTTCTCGTTTCTCTTTGTCGGCAAAAGAAATAAAATCCCTAAATGTGTACATGTAAGTCAGCGAGGACTCGGCATTTCATTACTTTTATGAAAGTGTATACTTTTACGTAATTATCCAGGATAATTACAGGAATTCAACTGTAAAATGGCGGCCCGTCCATCTCGGTCGGATCGAGTCGATTTTTCGGTTTTTCAATCGCGCTTTTGACTCTCCTGATCTTTTATTTCTTCCTCGTTGTATTTATACATGTCCGATTCAGGACGTAGCGCGATTATATTTCCGCGGGATTGTTATATAATACCGGAATCGCGCAAAGCAAATAAAATAAACAATTTATACTATATAACTTTTCGTGAAAATTAACGATTGCACAATACTCGCACGTAAAAAGACAATGACAATTCAGTTTTTTTATCATCAGTACTGGTTCTTTTTTCACCGTTTTTATTTGTTACGCTTTTCACGAAATGAGTGCCTTTTGGAACACTAGCGATTCTATCATTCGCGCACTTTCTCTCCCTCTCTTTCGCTCTTATTCGTTTGCGCACCGTGTACAACAATTTTATGTTCCCTTTTGTCTCGGGATGCATCTAATGCGCGCTCGATGTTACTTTTTTAAAAAATTTCGTATACTCGTGCTCTCCCTCACAATCGTGCAGAAACACACATGCAAACATTGACTCCAAATTTATCACTCATGCATATTAATTCATTTTTTATTTATTTCGCTGTCACTCTCTCTAACCGAGTATCCCTCTATTTTTTTAATATTTATCGTTATTTATCACAGATGTTTCACTTGCTCAGCCGTCAATCTCACGTGTAAGCAGGTACGTGTACGTTTTTCTGGCGGCTGGCCCACTCGTCTTAATTATTTTCTCCAAGTATATAATCTCTCGCTTCGCAGCCCCTTTGGCCTTCATCTTATTTTTTAGCGCATCACAGATTTTTACTAGCTCGCAGTGCAGTTTTTATATACTTTAGAACAAAAGACGAGCCTTTATCGATACAGTGCTTCGCTCACCGAATACTGACTTATCGATTCCAGGTAATTCGAAATACTATAATCAAATTTTAATAGAGAACTATTAAAGAACTACTTTCGAGCTCATAAATGTGGTAAAGTTGAGAATCGACTGTAGATGGAAATGCAAAAGTTATAGTAAGTAATAGGCAGCTAATTATTTTTGGTAATAAACTTAATCGGTCAGCATTCGATAAGTAAAGCAGTACTGAGGCAAAGGCTCAACTTTGCAACCGCAGCTCAGAAATGCAATCGTATTTACTTTATTAGTGCGAGTGTAACAATTCCATCATTTTATTTCCGATTTTTTACTTTTGAAAAACGATGATTCGAATTCTTTGCGTTCCTTTCTATAATGTAACGATGCGCGGCTAACTAAAACTTGTAGATTTCAAACGGTCAGTCTTAAAAAGGGTTCCTTACACATGCAGTGCTGCCCTGCACAGTGTCAGAACTGTTTTCTGGAAGAGAGTCTTAATGATCGAGTGTTTAATATGTACACGGCAGAGCTTGGATTCTCCATTAATCATCCCAGTATGGAAAATACGAGAAAATTATGGAAAACCTACGCGGGTGTATATATGCAATATAAAAGAAAATAAAAAATAAGTGTGGACAATGAAAGTTACTCGCTGTACATATCAACGCACACTCGATCTAAATACATACATCGATGGAAAAAGAATCCGAACGATCGTTTTTCTTTGGCGATTTCAACAAGTATAATCCAAGCACGCTCGGACGTCGAATGGTACACAAGACGATTTCTTTTTACAAAAAGGCGACACCTCGCTAATAATTTTGCCATCGAATACCACACGAAGTATCTTGGTTACTCGTTTGCTAGTCAACCACTAACGCGCGCGCGTCGATGATCTACCGATCTTTCGCTCGACGTGTTTATTTATTTTGTTTATCTCAAGCACCTAGGCGGCAATATACTGCACGCAATCATCTTATACGCACACTAAGGCCTGCCTTAGTATAAAAATATACATTCGCATCTTAAAAATAGGTCTTGACTTGTTTCTGTTAAACGGAGCTTTTATGACTCGCTTGTGCTGCGCGCTTTTGTTTATTTAACGGTATTCTACCTATTATTAATTATCTTTGTGTCCTGCCCTTAGCATCCGGCCGTCGCGCTCTTAACGCGGATGCATCGTACGCCGATTTTGATTATTCGTCAGCTCTCTCCTCGCGTTTGACTACTTGCTTTATTTGGATATATATTCGTCGTTCGCCTCTTTCGCTCGCTCGTTGTCCGCTTCGAAGGGGCTTTACGTCTTCCTCGTCGTCTTTGACTACGTTCTCGAGTTTACTTTTTTTTGCCGTCTCTCGACGTGCACACAGATATCGCTCTTGCACCTTTCTTCTGGCGATAAATTATAAGCGTTTGCTGTATCGGCAAATCAATCAGTCATGCGTGTTTTCTTCATCGTACAACTATAAAAACAAAACGCGTCGGCTTTCGGCGAAATCAACACCAACAATCCGGCCTAAGAAGAATAGCGGTACATTATATAGGTATCCAGTGTTACTATTTTTTTTACCGAAATTTGACGCACGCATAAATTGTATAACCCTCGTGATTGTTTGTGATTCGCGCGCAGATAGCAATTTCAGTCTTTGTTTAAAGTGTGACGTAGTCGCGCTTATTCGTACTGGGCTCTGAGTCGAGAGCTGTATACACCGCTCCTGTCTTTTGCGGAATTGTATATATTTTTTTTTATACATCGCGAGATGATGTCACTTTGTTTCTTGCTGTCTATATTGGCTTCTACATTGTTCTCCTCTTCTTCCTTAATAATTCATCAGGAACACTCACGCATGCTTAAGATATTAATCTAGAATGCACAGTTATAATGCTGGAAAAGACAAGTCCAAGATCGAAGAAGATTCGCTTATTTGTTTCATGGTCTCTTGATTATACTCGAAACGAAATCCTGATCGATTACTTTGTCTTCCTCTTCCTTTTACGCCTAAGGATTTAATCATAAACAAAACGAATCCTTTAAAATAAACTATAACTTAGACATGGGAATTCTTATTGACATTTATAACTGCGCACATTCATTGGTTCAGTTATCCTTGTTCTCTACAAAAAAGATCTTTCAATAAGAATAAAATCGTTAAAAAGCAACGATTGGAAGGGTATCTCTCAAGGGTTCGCACAAACTGAACGTGCCAACGCACATTATCAATTTGTTATCGTGAGACTTTCTACTAGTTTTACGTTCGACTGTTTAACAGTCATCTAGATCCACTTGATTGTAATCCTCGTTTCATTTCCCATACAGGCCAAGTAATTTGGAAGGCCACCCGTTGTCATTAGGGTGTCGCGATATATCTCGTCAATGTGACACAACGATTTTTCAGGTACATGTTGAAATAAGTCTGCATCGCGTAACTCTTGTTGCTTCTATGCGTTCGGGCTCTGATATACGACACTGGAATAGCTGAAAATTTTACTTCCGGTTTTGATTTTATTTTCATTGTACACCATTTCTCCTTGTGTCGATTGTGTAATTTTATCTAGAGCGTTAGAAATACATGCGAAGAACTTTCTCTCCTGACTTTGAGAGATTTACATGTTCCCATCGAGATAATTTTACATGTCGCAAGTGGCCTATTTTATTTTATATAAACTCTAAGCTTTCTGTATAGGCTTCCAAGTTTAAAAACGCAACATCACATAAAAAAATTCGGTGTAAGTAGCTACAAGACCGAGCTTTTCATACGACGATTGATACGGATTGACAATCACACAAGGATTTGTAAACTCAATTCTAAACCAACAAACATGTACGTTTGGTGATCTTTTTTTGATAGTTTGTTTTTGTTGGCTTTGATAACAACTAGTCTACTTTTGTACCTTTCAGTATTTCGATTGATGTAAAGGTCTTCAGCATTTGTCGTTATCACGCATGTAAACAAAAATTGAAATACATGTCACAGTAGACTTTGTGATTTTAAAATTCAAAAGCTACTAAATACATACATATACATTTATATGAGATAGTGACTAAATTCTTCTAGACATAGATTATTTTGTATTTGAATTTATTCCCGACGCTCTTTATTTGAGAACAAAATGCGGGGAGCATTTATTAAAAGTTGTTCACCCGTTGGAAGTGCTCAATCCTATCGTAATCACAGCGTGTACGCACATCAAGATGCTTCTTATGCTAAGGCGACCGATTGGTTTTGGTATTAAAAATAACCTCGGATCGCTAGATAGTTATGCTGCCATCGAGGTTGCTGTCGAACTTGGAGCATTTTTTTTTGTTACCCGCACAATTCCTCTAAAATACTTTTCCTCTTTTGGCATGAAGATGTCTTTTTAATAATGCTTTAACATTTTCCTTCTATACTACTATTCCACTTCTCTTTTGTGAATGCTATAAACTAAATTCCCATCCCAATGGAAAAATACTTGCAACGTTTTTTGTCTAAGTTGTAGAACTTGAATGCTTGTAGATATCAAGTTCGAGCGTTTATCTTTTCACCCATCCTTCGATGAATCTATGTTGGGCACTTCCTTTTTTCTAAATGTACTGTACATTATTTACCCTATGTATTGGGATCACGTCACAAGAGACTATTTAGTCTTGTAGTCTAGATGTACTCTCTCATTACTTTGTAATTTCATTACTGTTCAATAATGCAGACTCATCGAGGAACAGATTCAATTGTCAAATGGTATGTACAATAGTTTTTCTCATTATCTTTGTGAAACATTTCTTTCGGTTTAATATTTACTGAAAAAATAGCGGGTACGACTTTTTTCAGTACATTAAATAGTTGTTGCAGTTTCTTAAGATATGGATGGCTAATTCTTGTCACGAGTATGTTTGTGAAAGAATGTGTGACGGACTATTATACCTAAGTCTCAGAAATATATAACGCAATATTCTTCATAAGATTTGACTTAAAAATTAATAAAAAAAATTGCGTACTTCGCATAAAAATATATCCATAGAAAAAACACAAGAATATGACATATGACTTAACATATGACATTAGGTTCATACTTCTGAAAATGAGTTTTATCCATAAAGACTGATGATGATGGATGGTATTTGGAGTGCTTAAATTTTAAAGTTGTCTTGGACTCAAAGTTACTTTTGATCCCGAAGAACCATTGGCATTATTACATCTCTGCTGTCAGCACTCAAAGGATTTATCACAACTTTTGGAAGCTCTTCGTCACTTAAAAGCTTCCACTGTTTACCCATTACTTCTTTAACTTCCTAAAATTTAATAAAAATAAATTAAATAAAACATTGTTTTAAAAAAATTCATAATCTATTTAATGTATACAGAAATTTTGCTTCATACATCTATTATTGCCTCATGCTCTGATCGAGATTCTTCATAAACAATGTCATTTTCAGCAAACTCCAATCTTTTTAACATGTTTCGTCTCAATCGTACAATAGCTAAAAGATTATTTGAAAAATATTTCTGACCTATAAATACTAATTCACTTAAATTTTTACATCTCCAAGCTGCCAATACTAGTGGATCAGGGCTAGCAGAAACAAAGATTTTAATTACAACTATTCTATAATATTAAATATAGAATTTGTTTTCTTAGGATTATAAACTTACTTGTGCATAGAATCATAAAGAGAATCAAGTAAATTCTTCTGAGAATTAAACGAATCTATCCAAACAAGAGACTGTAACGTATTTGAATACCAGAGAGAAATTAAATTAAGTGCCCTAACGTTAACGTTTTCACAAAACAATACTTTCAAATGTGTTAGTGGCATAGCTGATTGTAAAATTTCACTATCTAGGACTCTCACCGCGTTATAAGAGTGAATAAGATTCAGACGTAGTTGACATCTTGGACTGCAATTATAATAAAATTGTAATTGACTATTAATACCTTTGTTTTTAAAAACAGCAGATATAATTATTCAATATATTATTAGATTAAAAAGCAATTAAATTTAAAAAATTAATACATAAAAATAAACATTACAATCTTAAGATCTACTAGCCTTAAAGACATTTTTTAAAATTTACTCATCAACATAACTTTGAAGACTTACTTCTTCTGTGTAAAAGCCATCCAAGCATTATTACTAGCTCCAACATATTCTCCATTCCAACCATGTACATGTATTACCAATCTTTCCATTGTTCCACTGTTTAATGATTGAAGTAAATCATCACACAAATGATCATAGTCTATAGTTAGGATGGATAATCTAATGAAATTTTTGAACAATGAACATTCCAATTCCAAAAAGTCATATGTATCAGGATCATCTTTAACAGAAGCTAAACTTAAATGAGTTATATGATTTGCATGGTTATTTTTGAGTGGTTCCAAAATAAGTGTCAGATCTTCTGTCAATTCTTCAATACAACCCAGACTTAATGCTTCAAGACAGTTTGATTTTTCCACTATATTTAAAAGTTGTTTTAATAATTTCTGACAATTTATGTCTTGTGTAGGATATTCAAACATACAACTGTTTGGTTCTAAAACAAGTTTACGAAGTTGTCTATTACAACTTAATTTCTTTAAAACAAATAAAGCTTCTCTCGCAAAATTATTTGCTGACTCACAACGAATTGTTACTTCTTGTACACTAAATTGAAACCAACTAGATAAACATCTAAAAAGAGCATAATATTTTATTTGATTATTCATAAAATTAATATAAGAAAAGCAAATAATGAACAAATATATCAACCTTGACCATAAAATGCTGTCATTATCTATTAGAGTAAAAGTAATTTTCTTCCAAAAGCTGGGATGAAATAATGCATACCTCCAATGTCTGCATACCTTTATTAAAAAAGTATTATAAAATGTGTATACCAGTTGCTTATGTAAGTTATACAAGTTGAGACTGTATATAGTATTAAATCAGAATCAAAATTCAAGAATCAAAATTGTTTTGTACATATAGAATTTCGAAATAAATTCAGTAATGAAAAAAAAGAACAAAAAAAAAGTATAAGTAAACAGAATGACATTTATTTATCTGAATGTGAAAGAGAGCAACAGAATAACAGAGAAAGAAAAAACGTGAAAGATATAGTAGAGAGAAAGAGAAAGAGAGAGAGAGAGAGAGATAAAAGAGCATTAATGAATACAGAGAGAGTAAAACATTATATAGGTAGAACTACAGAAGTGGTCACTGAAAGCGCGAGGAGAAATTTGATGGGGGAGAGTGAGATCGAGCGAGCGAGCGAGCGAGAGAGAGAGAGAGAAAAAGATAAACTAAGGCGAAATCAATGAAAATGGACTTCGCCATGCAGATTACCTGTGAGGCTTGTATTCGACTTTCATGTGGTAGATATGAGAAGATTTCGAGAAGAATAACGCTTGGAAGATTATCCCAACAAGGACTGGTGTTATCCTGTGAGACGAGTTCTGCGCTGTTGTTGCTGCTGCTCTTCAAGGACGTTGTTGTGCAGTCCGAGGACGTTGTCGCAGCTGTTTGTTGTTTACCGTTGTTGTCGTTTTCCCTGTTGCAATTGGCAGCCTCCTCGATCTTCTTCATAATCGGCTGCAATGGTGATGATGATTGTTCTTCATTCTCTCCCCGTACCATTATATATTTTACTTGACTTTAAAAGAGAGACGAGAGGGAGAGAGAGACGAATGTGTTTCTCTCTACGCGAGTCCTCTCTCCGCTCTCGGGCCACACAGGCTCAACTGGGCTCAACGCTGCTATATGCTTCTATAGCTGCTGCACTGTCGACAATCAGCCGCGCCGTCGAGTCGAGCGGAGCGCGTAGACTTTCAGAAATTTTTGCAATAGTATTGAGGCTATACGAAGAGAAAACGCGAATAGCGTTGCTTTGGTAGCGCGTGCGCATTGCTTATGCTTTTAGCCACTTTTAGCTTACCAGAGCGAACCGAATGATTCTGCGACGAAATACACATTTGACGTACACTCACCCCTAGTAGATACACTTACTGATGTGGCAAGTGTACACACTTTTTTGCCATTTTCGTAGGTTTGCCAAAATTACAAACGATTTAATATTCTGTCAATTCTTTTTTTATTTTTCTGAACCTTATAATTGAGGTTAAAATTATTAAAAATACTGTTTTTGATTCTTATAAATGTAATTATAACTCATTGTTATATGTATAAAGAGATACACATTTGTTTTGTTTCAACATTCGGGTGCTTGCCTATTCCAGTATAAAATTACACAAAAATTTAATGATTGTTTTTATATCGCGCGGCGAATAGCTTATCAAAAATTGCACCTATCATCAGATGATATATTTGCGATCTACATTACCCTGTTTGTTTATAATACTATAAGTATACTGATTGCTAATGTGTAAAAATTTTTACTATTAAGTGTGTACTACATGTATATATTTATTCGTTGTTGCGATCGTTGATTATGACAGGATAGCCGACAGTAATTCGACAGTTAATGAATTTTGGGATATACTTTTCTAATTTTAAATTTGAATTAGATAAATAACAGCTTTGAAAATAATATTTGAAAATAAAAAAATTCTATCAAAAATGGAAAAGAATCGTGTACTAATGATTTGTTTAGGTAAAAAGACATGTGATTATAAGTAGTTACTTGTTGTTTTAATTTTTTTTTACTATATTGTAGGTAATATATGTCGATCTCCAATAGCTGAAGCATTATTTGCAAAAATTATTGAAGCAAAAGATCTCGATTCTAATTGGTATGTAGATAGTGCTGCATTAATAGGATACCATACTGGAAAAAGTCCTGATCACCGAGCTATGGAAATTCTAAATAAAAATGGAATTACAAATTATTCTCATAAAGCAAGACCGGTAAAATTTATTTTTATGTTAAAACTAAAAAGTACTGTAATGTAACGTCATTAAGTGGTTTGTTATATACAGATTGAAAAAGCTGATTTTGATAAATTTGATTGGATTTTTGGAATGGATGAAGACAACATTGAAGCTCTTTTAAAAAAAAAACCTCAAAAATGTAGAGCTACTGTTGAACTTCTTGGAAAGTTTGATAAAGAAGGACCCACTATTATTAGAGATCCTTATTATGTAAGATTAATACATTATTTTACTAATATCAAAAATGTTGAAAAATATTTTTTATATAATATTATTTTTATGTAATAAGGATAATGACAGCAAAGGATTTCAAAAAGCATATGAAGATTGTGAAAGAAGTATTCTAGGATTTCTTGATACAGTAAAAACAAGATAATTCTAAGCTGGATAACTGTATGATATTAAATATTGTATAATATTATTTACAATTTTCAATTAAATAATTTTATTTTATAAATGAGAGTAGCACCATTGTTTTCCAACATGTACTTAATTATTATACAACACGTTCACCACGAACATACACTTCTGCAATATTACGATCATCCCCTGAATATATAAATCTTTGGAATTTTTCTTCAAGAGAGTAGTCTTGTAAATTGTCAAGTATACTATTAGGGGCTTCTAAATCAATAATTAAAGCATCAAATTCCTTTCCAATTTGAAAATCACCAATCGTATCATGCATATTCAAAGCTACCAATAAAGTAAAAAATTAATATTATATATTTAGAGTTACTTTTAATTAATACATATTTAATTTTTTTTTAATTACCTTCAGCACCTCCAAGAGTTGCTAAATAAAAAACTTCCTTATAATTAAGTGGCTGGTAATTTGGTTTAATAAATGATAAATGCATGGAGACTTGAAGAGCTGCCCTCATAACATCTAATATAGACATAAAGTTTCCACCAGATACATCTTAAACATAAATTTACCATTATAGTTATTTTGCAGCTAAAGAATTCATTTTGAAAATTATTACCTGTTCCTAGTCCAATTTTAATATTGGCTGCTTGCAGTTTACGTATATCACAGAGTCCACTTTTTAAGTTTGTATTTGATAGTGGGCAATGAATAATAGCAGATTTTCGCTTATTAATAAGAAGAATTTCATCATCTGTCAAATAAATTCCATGAGCTAATATTGTCTAAAAGTATAAGATGTAATTGAGATGAAATAATTTTAAAAGATAAATAATTAAATTAATACCTTATTTGTAAGCAAACCTGCTGCATCATAAAGTTTAGCATACGATGAATGCTCTGGAAACATGGCATTTACCATTTTGACTTCCTCAAGGTTTTCAGAAATATGTGTCTGTAGATTTAATAATAAATAGAAAGGTATTAAAAAACTTAAATTTATTAATATATTTGTAAAATTTTTAATTATACCTGTATGTAAAGATCTTCTGCTTTTGCTAAATCAGCTAACATTGTCATTAATTGCATACTACAGCTTAATGCAAATCTTGGTGTTATTATTGGTTGAACTAAAGAATTCTGTAAAGTTTAATAAAATATTTTAGAAAAATATATTTTTGATATCTTGTTAAATAACTATAACAACATGTTTCACTCACGTTCATTTTTTTAATCTCTTTGATGAAATTCCTAGTATTGTTCATCGAGTCATCTAAATTTTCATAATAATTATGATCATTGTGATTATTGATGCTAACTTTACCAATTAATGCTCGCTGTCCATATTTTGCAGTTTTTTCTGCAAGTACAACAGATGCAGGAGTATGTAAAGATGCATAATAACATGCTGTAGTAGTTCCCAATTTTAAAGTTTTTTTCTAAAAATTTAAATTTGCTCATTATTAAATTGTTCTACTTTTATAGACAATTACTATTTTTCTTCAAATACCACAACTGCATCATAGACAATGTTTGCAAATTTTATGTTTTCATATTTTTTTTCTAGGGGAAACGTGTACGAATCAAGCCAGTCAAGCAAAGGTTTGTCATAACCAAGACCCAAATTTGGTAGTTGAGCAGCATGAATGTGTCCATCGATAAATCCAGGAATAAGAAATTGACCATCTTTTAAATACTTTATTGAATCGTTAAGATCATTTTTTGGTTTTGGATTGAAGACCACTGATTCTATCTAAAAGAAAAATAAATTTTCACATGAAAAGATTTTAAATAAATTATAATTTATAAGACTTGTTATTAAGAAGAAAACCTTTCCATCTTTAACATCTATTTGAACATTTTTGTGTACTATTAATTCTCCTCCTGCTTTGCTTTGAATTACAGGACCAATAAATGACTCAATAGTCATTGCAATTTACCCTAGAATTTACATATAGAAATCAAGAAATTTATTATTTTAAAATACACAGATTTTTTTTATTTATTTTTTTTAAATTAATCAATGAATATCTATTGTCTTAGAAAGAAAACTGACAAAATTATAGTATAATAATGATTACAACTATTTTATTAGTTTTTTCATTAAAACTTACAAAATCTTAATTAATCATAATCAAACATAAATTATGTGTTTTTATCTGCTCTTTAAGTATTTGGTTATTATATTGCATTGCGAATATATCATTTAATTCGTGTTATGTACAAAGTGTGTTCATGTGATTGCCGGATTAACTATATAAGTGGCTATTGTAATAAAAAATTGTAACATTGTACAGGTGTAACAACAAATGAATTACAAATTGTGAATTGTGATAGAGCAAAACATACAAATTGCATAAAGGGAGGGTAGGAATGTGACGAACATGAAAAAGTGCCGAGTATACAAAAGTACCGAATGCGCAGAAACGATGATAGCCGAACACGGCCGAGTTGAAAATAACTACACTGACGTTGTGAACCACCCGTATAGTTGCAGTAATGCAACTGTTCGAACCGCTCTGAGCGCGGGGTTCGAAGCCGAACAAGCACTCCGTGGGATGGCGCCGGAAGAAAACCCAAAGTTTCTACGCTTCACAATCAATTTATTTATTTACACTAATTTTTACAGAGTTGCGTGGCGAGCGCAAGAGATAAAGCGATCAGTGCGCCGCACTAACTGTTCACATGAAGTCGCGTGAGACGGAGGGGCCGAGCTTGTGTCCGCTTCAGGCAGAGATACCACACAACTATAATTTAATAAAATACACATAAGTTAAATTTTTGCGTTTTACAAAATTTAAAATTTATATTAATTTTAAATTGCAAGGAATTTATTTTTAAATATACTAATATTTATTTTAATTATAATTGATTTGATAAAATTAAAATTAAAGTAATAATATAATAAAAATAAAAGTTAAAGCAATCAAATCTTTTCTGAATGAGATTATTAAAGTGTACAGTATACAATTCGATATATATAAGATTCATGAATCGTATCGATGAATTTGCTGTAAAATTATGAAATCTTTATACAAATTGAAAAATTTATTTAATAGATACATAACAAATTATAGGTTTTACTATTTTATTACGAGAATTTTTAAGAAACAGATAATCTACAGTACACACTCCAATTGCAAGAGAGATACTAATTCCTACCAATGTATTTCACATACATATCTATAAGTAATTTTATATCTTTAGAACATGATAACGATGTTTATAGTTATATACAAGTGAAATATTGTGATTTCTATCATTTTTATCAGGCGATTATGCCAACGCTTTAATAAAAGATATTAAATTGTTAAATTTATTCATTACTACACAAAATTTAGATTTATATACACTTAAAATTGTGTACTGTTCTTTGATTAAGTGAGGTTTACTATAATTCCTCACTTGTATTAAAAGTATCTACAATAAAAAAAAATTGTCACTATAGAAATTCGAAATTTTTTGCAAAAAAGCACATTAAAAATATACGTGCAATTGGCTAGCAAAATGCAGTAAATATTGTCCGAAATAATAAATAATTTTTAGTATTACTGTAATAATTATTTAAAAATGATTTATTAATTTTATAAATCTATAATTAATCTTTAATAAATATGTACATTATGTTGTAAACTGAAAAATATAAATTATATTTATTTATAATTAATACTTTTTATTTTACATATTTATAATTGGTTACAATTAACTACTTTTTTAACATTTTTCATAAAATTTTGATAATACAGATCATATATATTTTAATTTTGTATAATAAGTGTTAAAGTGTACGGATAAAGCGTTTCAGCTAATATATTGATTTAACAATGTTGCGAAGGGTATCTCTTACATTAGTCAATGCATCGCCGCGTGTGCTATTGTAAAAGATAAGATAGAACAAATTTTTAGTCTAAAAGTAAACAAATTATATCATTCTTGAAAATACAAAAAAAAACAAGGGCAATGGAACTGCAAGACTTTGTAGATACATCAAAACCAAATAGATTAAAAACATCGGATAAAGCATCCTCTGAAATTATAAGAGAATATTTAGACATGGACACAGATGAAGAAGAATTTGGGCATCAAGGTAAAAATTTAAAAATGTATGATTATATTGGTTAATACTTAAGTATACGTATATACAAATAAATGTGATTTATATATTTCATTATAAAATATATAATTATAATTTTTCATAAATTTTAAGAGCATTGATTATATACATCCACTTTTTATCAAAAGAAAGTATTTTAATTTATTTGTCATATTTATCATGATTAGTGGTTCATATTAAATATACGCGTGATTTGTCTATGCAATTTATTTTGAAAATTTGTACGAAAAGAGCATGTACAAAAAGAGAGAAAGTTAATCTTGAATCAACTTCAATATGCATTCCATTGATTCAATGTGTACACTGCATTAATTATTTATTCATGAAATTTCTCTTTTTTTATTAACATACACACACGCATATATATATATATACACACACACATATACATAATTAAGTTAAATAAATATAAAACTTTAAAAATAATTTGAGTGGTGATAACTAAGTGAGTTTTATATTGCAAATATATAGACTTTCTGTAAACTACCTTATAGAAACTCCTGAACCACAAGAAGAAGTTGCCGTTGAACCAGATAAGCCTGTATTCAGCTGTGAGGAGCTTGATTCGTTGGTCAGTATTTACACAACATGGTGGATATAATGCATTCAATCGTAACTCGCAGATTACGGATATTGTGTATATTTTGAACTCACTTTCTATGCTTTTTCATTAGGTAGAACAAACTAAACGATTAACTGTACTTCCAAACCTGTCAATGACTAATTGGAATGATAAATGCACTAAAGTGATTCGCGCGTATTTTTGCGAACCATCTAATAGTATTCTCACTATATTTTTTCGGAATAATGAATTACGGGCTGTTTTGGGACTTCCTAGAAAAACCGATAATGGACTAACGTATTTCTTACGAAAACCTTGGTACGTATTCACAACTGACAATTTCATCAATAACGTTACATTTGGGAGTGTGAATCAAAGCACGGAAAAAGTCATTCTCAAAATTGTTAGCGGAATATTTGCTCCGCTTGCTTTTAAGAGTAATGATTGGCCTACGAGTATCCTTTGACTTTTATACATAAAGCATTATAATATTTAAATTAGCACACGCATCGTGTATAATAATCTTTAACAGATAAAATATAGTTAAAAGAGATGAAATTTTTTCAAATTTAAATGAATTCCTCATGCGAGCAACCGATGCAACTTACAAGCCAATGGGAATTTTAATATTATACGTTCCTTGGGAAACGACTCTAATAATGAAAAAAAAACAAGATATTGACGCCGAAAGAGAAAGTCTAAAGAGAGTAGAGTACCTTAAGGAACAAGGAAAGTTAATCAACAGATTGGAAAATGTTGCGAAAACTTGGATAAAACAGATTCGAGATGCTTTGCAAATTTTACCAGTTTTAACTACCGAAGAACTTTATGATGTAAATAGTGAATTTGAATTTTGGCAAAGTAGATGTAAGTTAATCGTTTGAAACAGATATATTAGTACCAGAAATGTGAATTAAACCGATAATAATTGTTTGGTGCATTCAAGTATACTTTATTAAGCAAAAATTCCCTTTGTTTTATCTAATATTTGTCGTTTATTTTTATTCGTTTTGTTTTATAAACAAGAGTTTTATCAGTTACGAAATTCAAACTTTACTTTGTAACAAGAAATACATTTTTTTATATTTTTATGATTGCCTTTATTGCTCTCAATCGGCATAAACTTTTACTGTCGATAACGTAGATCACTTTAAAATTAAGAAAAATACGATACCGATTTAAGATAACTTTTATTTACCGACTAGAATTAACTTTCAATTCTTTTTACAGATGCAAATTTGGAATGCATTTACAAGCAACTGAAAAGCAAACACATACTGTTAATTATAGATCAATTAAAATTAATCAAATCATCGACTGTGAAGGATATAAAATTACTAATTGTAAGAATAAAAAAATCGTTGCAAGAAGCTAAATCTAATTTGGCCTGTTTAGATATTTTACTTGATCACTGTAAGAGTTTTGATACTCCAAATAAAATTGAAGAATGTTTACCAAAAATTTTCTATATCGTTAAATTCATATGGGATGAATTACAATACTATAATGATTCGTAAGTTTTGTCGTACCTTTCAATATTTGAAAAGAAATATGAATTATATATGGTAAAATAATCTAAATATATACAGGGAAGCTATTCAAAAATTATTGTGCTCTATTAGTGCGCATATCGTCAAAATATGCGTTGAAACGGTTGACTTAAAATTAATTTTTGACGATCCAAAAAAATGTCGAGAAATTAGTACAAAATGCATATCGTGTTGCAATGCTTATATCAAAATATATGAAAGTGTAAGTATTAAAGAAATGATTGAAAAGTCTATTTTATATTTATATTGAAAAGATTTGTATTTTAGATAATAATTAGCTACGTATCAAATGACGAACAGTGGCAAGTTAATAATGAGATGGTGCTAAAATGCATAAACTCATTCGAGCAAAGGTGTAAAGATGTTATCGAAATTTGTGACGCAATAATAATTTACAGAAAGTACGTAGCACTTGACACAGTAACAACATAAAAAATACAAAATGACAACATACTGACTAAACACATTTTAGTTTGAACAAAATTCAATTCGGTGGAACAAGAGGTAGTTATTACGAGATGCAGTATAAACAGCCCAGAGATTATTTTCTGCAAATGGTCAATAGTATGCAAGACTGTTGCGATAATGCATTGGATATAACAAATATGAAATGGTTCGACGATATGTTGAAATTCCAATCTTACCTGAACGATTTAGAGAGCGAAATAAAAAAAATCTTTAATGATTTATTTAAGGAAATTAAGGATGTAGAAACGGGTATTGAAACACTTTATATATTAATGAAATTTAAGGGCCGTCGAGGGTTCGACTGCATATTGAAGTCCAAATGGAAACAGGTAACGATAAAAACAACAACAACAACAATATTATATCTATTGGATCAATCGATAATAAACAAATTCGATGTATTTGGTTGCCATTGAAATCAATAGGTTTGGGGAATTTTCGAAGAAGAGGTTGTTAGCCGTTCTTTACCTTGGCCAGAATGCGACCTAATTCAAGATGACATAAAATTACCGGCCTCTTCGAGGAGTACTTGTATTAGATTGTATTTAACAAGATTAGAGAAAATGTTAATAAATGCATCCGATTGGCTGGGGGATTGCGAGGTTCAAAACGAAGCGCTGTCAAAGTGTAAGCTTTTATTGAAAAGCGATCGAATGAATGAGCGGCGTTCTGTAAATACGACGAGCAGTAAATAAATAAATATTGGACTATTTCCTCAATGTTGATTGTAGTTTGAAAGGAGGTTTTTGTCCATAGGGCTGTGGTATTGTCGGCTCGATCGCGCCTCGTCCGATGGCAGATAGGAGGCTCGTAGAGACGGGAGGGAATGAGCCTCGACGGGGCTTAAAAAGCGTTGCAAACGGTTGGGCAATTAGTTTTCCCGCAGGTGCGCAATTGTCCCAGCGGCGAAGAATGGAAAGGGGGCTAATTGGAATTTCCTTCATAGCCGAGGCGTTTAAAAGACAGTGTCGAGGAGCGATTAGAAGCGGGCCGGGGCCGGAGCCGGGCCGGGCCGGGCCGGGGGAGGCTCCCCGCAAAGCGGGCGCGGGCGATAGGCTTTTAATGCGAGGGCCGTGAGGAATTCAAACAAACTTGAAAATCCAGTTTACGGAGGCGCGGGCCGTAGTGGGCCCGTAGTGGGCCCGTAGTGGGTCCGTAGTTGGGGCGTAGTGGGCCGGAGCGGGCACGAAGTTGGGCCCGTCCGCGTCGGCAGCTCGGGCGCGCGCGCCCGAACGGGAGTCGGGCCGGGTAACGGCGGGGCCCGGTGACCGGCGGCCGGCGGCCGGCTTGACCTTGGGACGAGCTCGGGGGCGGGCAGCACCCCGAGGTAAACACGCGGGCCCGGGGCCCGGGAGGCGAGTCGGGAGTCGGGAGTCCGGGCGCTCCGGGCCGGCGGCGCGGGCGCGCCCGGGAGGGGATGGAATGGAATGGCGGCCCGGCGGCTCGGCGGCTCGGCGGCGCGCGCGGCGCAGGCGGCAGGCGGGCAGGCGGGAGCACTCGGGAGCGGGACCGCGGGGCTCGGGCCCGCTCGGCGCCAGTGACCGCCGCAGCTCCGAGCGACGCGAGCCGAGCCGAGGCAGAGGAGCGCAAGTTGCAGGCCGAGAAGCGGCGCACGAGCCCAAGCCGGTGTCGCGAGTGCATGTGCCCGGGGGGCCCGCCGTCCCCTTAGCGGCCGGCGCGGCGCATTCCTGCGCCGCCGAGGGAGCCGCCCGCGCCGCCCGAGGAGGTGAGTCGGCCATGGCGCCGGGCGTCAACAGGTGCCGCGGCGAGAGCCCGCACCCGGGCCCGGGAGGGGGCAGGCCGCCGCGGCCGCGACGCGCCCGCCCCAGCTATTCGGTGAATGCGCCGCGCGCGCCGCTCGAGAGACTCGCTGGACCGCTCGGCCGACGGCCCCTTCCCTCGCAGGACGCGATCCGCGCGAGCGCTATCTCCGCACCGAGCCCCGACGTTCTAGTTTGGCGCGCGCGCGTTATGAAAATTCCCGGGGGTTTCTCGAAAGTGAGCGGCGGCGGCGGCGGCTACGGCCGCCTGCGCTACCGCCGGCCCGATTGTTTTTCCGGCCCGCGAGGAGCGCATTCCGCAGCCGAGGTACCGTACGGCCGCGCGCGGCCCGCATCGATACGTACTAATTAGCGGGCGCGGAGGCTGGCCGCCCTGGCTCAGCTGACGGCGCCGCGGAGCGCCCGGGCCGCGCGCCCGCTCCGATAAGGCCTGCCGCGGCCCCGCGTGCGCGGCCCCGGAGCCCGGGGAGGGGGCCGGCATAATAGGGCCGCCGGCGCCGGGAGGGGGGGATCAATGGGGCCAGGCCCTTGGCGCTCCGGAATCCTCTCAAGAGGCGCCGCGAGTGCCCCGCCGCGCCGGCTCAGCGGCTCTGCGGCTCTGCGGCTCTCGGAACCCGTAGCAAGCCGGCCGCCGGGGCCGTTACGCCCGAGGTTACGCCCGCTTCTGCGGCTTCCCATTGAACGGCGCTGCCCGGGTCCGCGGCCGCCGCGCAGCCCCGAGGGGCCCCGAGTCGCCCAGCAGCCACGTGCGCCAAACCCGACCCTCTCGCCGATTCCGCCCCGCGTTTTTTCCCCCGACATCTGCGCGCGGCCCTTGGCCCGCCGGACGAGCGGCACCGGAGCACCACCGAGCAGCCTGCACCCGGTATGGCTATTTTTGCCGCGCGGCTCTTTACCCTCGACGGTTTGTTCGCCGCTCAATGAACAGCTTTGTTCGCGGCTCGCCTCCTGCAAGGGGAACCATCGGCCTATTTTTAGAAGCCCAAATGTGGATGTTTATGGTAGTGGATTCGAGGCGCGAAAGAAAGCAGCGGCGAAACTCTGTCTGCCCACGTTATATGCGCGTACGGTACAACTGGGCGGCGCTGAGACTTTAAATGCGCTCTCTCGCCTCTCTCTCGCTCTCTCGCTCTCTCTCTCTCTCTCTCGCTCGCTCTTATCCGAATCAGCCATCGCCTCTTCTCTCCGACACTTTTTTCGATAAGCCGCGTTTATTGGACAATAATACTTCGACGACAGTTAATCGATCGCGCTGATTATTTTCGCGATTTATATTTCCTCTCTTGATTAGACTGTTGTGCTACTACTTTTATTACTTGGTGTAAATCACCGTTATTTTTATTCCGTAAAATAATCAGGAAAACACAAGATAGCGACTGACACCAATAATAAATAATAACACAAAACTAAAATGAGCCCGACTTTTGATACATTATAAGACTCCACTGGAAACTGAAGCTACCTACTTAAACAGTATACGTGTATATTATGCGAGTACACGTATGTGTCACGAAAAAGTTTGCGATGATCGCTGATAAGACTCGAATAAATTTTATCAAGGATATTCACATGTCGGCGATTTTTAGTCTTGGTATGCGTTCAAAGATAAATACAGCCTCGCTTCAGGTATTTTTCTGCGTAACCATATTAATGTCTTGCATCTACGCAAAACCTACCTCCTATCTATTATATCATATATTTTTGTCTGCTCGTTTTTCTTAATCTATCCTAGATGACAGTTGCTCTTAAAAATTAGCCTTCACGTTGATAGGGAAAGTAAACTGATAACGCATTTCAGTATATTTGGGTTGCGTATTTTCATTTTTTTAACACACTATATCAAGCCGTAATTTTGATTAGGATTCTGCACGAGACTCCGCGTGGCTCTAATTTACATTCTGATGCCAGAAAACGTAATTCTACGAAACAAAGTAATGAGTGGATTTCTCATGATTTTAGGTCTCGCTCGCGGCAAAAGAGGCCAATTAGCGTAAACCTCCCTTGCATTAAGATGCACAACATATATCAATTTGAATCGAAATTTTAGTTGTAAAAAATAAATCATGCATGCATCTGTTGATACACGTATGGAAAGAATTACACGAGTATATCTCACGTTAATAAAAAAATGATTCCGCAATCTGCAGATAATTCAACTTAAAGTTTATCTACTTTAAAGAGTTTAAAATTCCTCTTCGGTATACTGTTGTATATAATTCTATTATGCAAACTGTATTTCAAGTATGGAATGTTAATTGGGTGATAATTCTTCTTTATCTACACGTTCTATTTGCTCCACTATACAGTAAGTGAAAAACGAATTTGAAAATAACACGTGTTTCGATAAGTATCGAACAGAACCTCGCAACCTTTTATACGCAATGAAGTTTTGCAGGAAAAATGTTGCCGCGTAACTGGTCTGTTTGCACAGTGGTCTGTCACCATCTAAAATAAGATAGAGGTAAAAAATACGGCATCGTCAATGATAAAGCGAACCTTCAACAACGCGATTGAGAACGTAAGGAGTAAATAAACGTTTGAATAAATGTCACTGAATGCCTGCCGTGAAAGGTTTTATTAATTATCGAGAACACAAGATTACCGCTAATTAATAGATGCACATATATACAGAGAGAGGCAGCTTGAGGGTAGAGTGAAATATCGACCTTAGAGGAGAGAGAGAGAGAGAGAGAGCGAGGCGGTGGCGAGGCCGCGGGCCTGCCAGCCGATCGCAATAGTCCGCCCGCGTAAAAAGCGTATTATTCAATCGGGCGAAATGGGGAAAAAGTGTCCTCGAAAGGCAAGGAGGACGGCGAGCGGAGGCATAGAAGCTACAAGGCGGCGGGCGGACCGTTAGCGACGTCGACCACTTAACGCGGCGCTTATTAAATATTTATTTTCGCGGTAAGAAAAAACGGAGGCACGGGATGGGGGGCGGGCGGGGAGAGAGCGAGAGAGCGTGGGTCGCGATGAAGCGGGCGCCTCGGGCACGGCGGCGCGCCGGCACCAGTGCACACATGACGGAGCCAAGGAGGAGTCGAGCGGGCGCGGCGGGCGGATTAGTGGGCGCGTGGGCGGCAGCTGGGCGCATCCGCGGCCTGTTTGTTTTATTTAGGCTCCGGCCGGGGGAGGTGGGGGGGTGGGGGGGTAAGGGCTCGATCGGCGCGTAACGGGCCCCAAGGCCGCCGGCGGGCGTCCCGTTGCGGGCGACGAGGGGACTCCCCGCGACCCGGGCGCCGCGCCCACCCGGCGAATCCGCTCGCGCGGAATTCCGGGGAGGCTCCGCGGGGGCCGCGCGGTTAGAAAGTCCGGGGAGCGGGGGCGGGGCGCATCCCGGGGGCGCGCGCGCGCGCGCGCGGGGAAAGGAGGCCAGCGGGGAAAAAGCGATCGGCAGCCGATCGTTAGAGCGCCCCGGGCCGATTAGGCCGGATAAGATAAGCGGCCGGCTCCCAGGGCGTCGGCCGATTAATAAAACGGCGAGAGCTTGTTTTGGCGGGACGCGCGCCTCGGGGCTGCCCGTGCGCCGCCGGGACCCCGGGTGCACCGGCCAGTACGTGCGCCGGCGCGCTAAGTTGTTTCTTAGGAAATCGTTATTAATCCCGCAAAATTGTACTTTCACCCGCGGGATGTGTAATTCCTCGTAAGTGTCACGGTTAAGAGGAGAAAAGCCGTTAGAGGCCGCGCGCGCCGCGCGAGCCGCGCGGGCATCGTTAATGTTTCCTCCGTTTCCGAGGCGCTCCTCGGGGTCCTTTGCGGGGTCTCGCCGGGGCCTCGTCGGCCCGGGGCGCGCGGGCGGCTCCGTCAAGGCCGGCCAACGGGACCCGGGGCCCCTCGGGGAAGCCGCGGGGGAAGGCCGGCGCCTCCCCCGCGCCACGCCCGCCGGAGGAGGCCGCGAGTCGCAATGGCCGGCTCGCGGCCGCGCTCCTCGGGCCTTTGCCCGCGTTTGTTTTTTCCGCGCGCGCGGGTCGGGCCGCGGGCGCGCGGGTCTCGGCTCGCCCGGCAACGGGACTTTATGCTGAATTTTTCCTCGGATCATTTGGCCGAGGCGCGCGGCTAAATCAGCTTAATCCAGTATTCGCGGTGCGGGTATTGCGGCTCGGCAAGGGCCGCGTACGCCTGGCTACGTGCGAGAGAGCGGGCAGAGCCGCTGCAGGTGAATTAGAAAGCGCCGGCGCGGAGGCTCGCCGCCGACGAGGCAGGAGGAAGCCCGGCGAGGCCGCGCGCGCCGCCGGCCGACCCTCGGCAATAATCAATTTCCGCGGGAAAAGCTCGGACGGCCGGCCGCCGGGGCTTTCGGGGACAGCGCCGAGCGCCTCCCACCGCGCCGCAGGAATTTCTACGAGTTCTCGCCGATTTCACGGCGGATCATTTGTAGTCCGCCTGGCTTCCTCTGCTCTTTCTAGGCAATTAAATAACCATTCCCAGCGCAGAGAGACAGTAGGCGGCGCGCCGAGTGCGCCGAGTGCGCCGAGCGCTTATATACCTCGTGCTTTAGCGTCCATAGAGTACATTCGGTCAAGCTCGAACGATTTTATCGCCATATTTGCAGTTTAACGTTATTCGATTAATGTACTCGAGGCAGGATCAAGTGACGGGTTCCCGGTAAAACCTCGGTAATCGAACGCTTTATGCCCCCCCCGCCCCGGAAGATTAGCGCGGGTTTCGGCCGCGGCAGGTTGCATACCCCGGGGCGCAGGCCTGCAAGCGGCTGATCGATCGCGAGGGCCGGGAGAGGGAAAAGAGGAGTCACTGCTCCGCGGCGCCCGGTCCAAGGTCAAGGCGGAATTCCGGGTCAGGTAGATTCGGGCAGGGCTCGGCTGGGCGGGCCGGTGGGCCCCGGCGGGTTATCGGCCTCGGCGGCCGGCGCCCTGGGCGCGAGGGCCGGGAATCCCTGCCGCCGCTGGCGAATGGAGCGTGTCGCGGGCGGCGGCCGGCCTGGGCCCATTAGCATCCGCGCGCGCGCGGCGCTCGCCCGCGGAACGGATAGCCGCGTATATGGAATGCATTTAATAGGGGGCCGGGCCTCGCGGCGCGGAATCCGAGGCGCGCGACTCGATTACGGGGACGGCGCGGCATTGTCTCCGGCTCGGTCTCCGCGGAGGCTACCGCGGCGCCGCGGCGGATCGATGCGCCGCGGGCAGTCGGGCGGGGTGGGGCGGGGGGCCCCCGAGGCGGCCGTTGCGCAACGGCCGGCCGCGCCGGGAAAAAGCCGCTCCTTCCTCCTCGGCTTCCTCGGAAGAGTATTATTTGCAACCGGTAGCGCTTGGGAAGCCCCTCGGATCGGTTCCCGCGCGGCTCGCGTGCGCCGGGGAAGAGCTTCCTGCCGGGCGCTCGCCGCGCCCCGGGCGCGCCCTCCCGGCCTCCGCGGCGCGCCGGAGAAAGCGCCCGCGCTCCCAAGCCGAGTGAATCGGCGCGGCGCGGCCGCCGCGGGCGTGGCGCCGCTCGACCGCCCCGTCCTATACACTGTACACGCGGCATATTTTTGTAATCGCGCCGCTGCCTCGGCGAGCCTCGGCTGCGTGAGAAGCGCCCGCCCCGAGCCGCCCGACTGACTGCCTCGCTGACTCGAGGACTCGCCTCTGCCCGCAGGAGCGCAGCATGAGCCCGGCGCTGGGCCGAGCCCCGAACCCCTGCCCCCGAGCCCGCGCCCCCGGCCCCGGCCCACACCCAGGAGAATGACGCAGAGGGAGGATGCCCTCAAGTTCGAGCAGAGCCGCATCAAGTCCCTCCAGGAGGAGCGGCTGCTCATCCAGAAGAAGACCTTCACCAAATGGATCAACTCCTTCCTCCTCAAGGCGAGTGCCCCCAAGGAGCCCCGCTCGAACCCGCCCCGCGCGCCCACATGCCAAACTAAACCTTGTCGCTCGGTCATTGCAGGCTCGCATGGAGGTGGAGGACCTCTTCACCGACCTCGCCGACGGGAAGAAGTTGCTCAAGTTGCTGGAGATCATCTCGGGTGAACGCCTGGCCAAGCCCAACAATGGCCGGATGCGCGTCCACAAAATCGAAAACGTCAACAAATCGCTCGCATTTTTGCACACCAAGGTATTGTATCGCTGCTACGTGCGCCAAGCCAAGCCTCCTCCACCCAAACGCGCCGCCGAGCTTTCTAATCACCGGCCGCTACCCCGATTTCCCTCATCGATTATGTCTTACCCTTATCGCCCCGCGACTCTTCACATGGCCGCGCGCCGCCGCCGCCGCCGCCGCCGCTTATCTGCCGATAACACCTCTTGGCTGCACTCCCGCCGCGCTCCTTCGGTCAACCGGGCGTCATTTGTCCAAATCGGTCCGCTCGATTGCCCGATAAAAATCGGCGCGCCCGCCCCGCTGTGTACCGCATTGATACCACTTATCTCGTCCGAGGAGCCCAACTGACAGCCCAGCCGACAGCCCAGCGATGAGCCCAGCGATGACATCACGGGACAATCGACAAACTCGGCCTCTGCTCCGCTGTATTTTCAATAATGGTTTTTCACGCTCAAGAATGCCCGACTCGCATATGTATATTTACACTCCGCCAACAGTCGCTCGATTGTTACTCGAGCCGACTCACGCGTCAAACCCCGGGACCCTCCATTATTTCAGACGTATTTCATCGCAAGTACCCCTTAACGAGTCTCCGCGAGCGCGTTCCATTCGTAATCCGATTACCGTTCATTCAGCTCTCCTGCCTCTGCCTCCTTCCGACTGGCTAATAATAAAATGCTCAAGATTTAGAACTCGAGACTGCCGGGCTTAACAGCACAGTCATCCGAAGATTAAGTGCACACGACGATGACATTTTTTTTATTGATTGGACGTCCAAAGAAATCATATCGCACATTGATACACGAAAAATTATCGTAAATGAACGATCAAATTGCTATTCACTTAGTAATAATATTCTACAGTTGTGCGTATGCAGAATATGATGGAAAAAATGATACGCGTGGAGGAAATATTATATGCTATTTTCGCACAAAGATCTGTTCTATGAAGATGTTAAAGCCATTCCTCGCGAATACAAAATGAATTGATTCGAATAACTGAATGCTTCGTCAGTATGAGAACTCAACCTCAAAGCCTTCTTATGCACGATAGCTAAAGTACACTTCTACATCCACCGCATATTTGCCGAGATCCCAAATGTACAGACGCAATTGAGCCATTCGTTTACAAATATTACTCGCATGACTAATACCTTAAAAGATGATTCAAATTTTGTTTTCAGTGCTACGACACATTACTTGTTTTTATTAATATTCGTGTAACTAACGGGTACTTGTCCAAAATTAACTTGACGCTCAAAAATGCCAATTAGAAAGTCAGTTTACACAAAAGTTTTTAAACGTTTCACGTTTCACTACTTCCGTCGCTTTACTCTATTGTTATTTTTTGTTTAACTGAAAGATTTAAACAACTTTTGAATATATATCTTGCATAATTACTTATATGGTACAGGCGTGGTTCCATTAAGCATATTATTTCGACTAAGCGCGCCAGAACAATAAGAAACAATTAACAATTCAATTTATGAATTAGCAATCGTTGGGGCGTAAACAAAGCACAGAGTTTTTATTTAAATCGTCTCATATACAAATAGTGTAATTTTTTTTATTTCACATTGCGTGATTATGATTATAATTATAATTATGCAATTGAAGTAACCATAATTAAAACTAATCGAAAAAGAAGTATTTTTAAAGAAAAATAGCTGAATCGTAATATTGTAATATCAATGAGTATATAAATTAGACATATAAATGATTTACCAATCATGAGTTGTAGATTATTGTCTGAGTCTTACAAGTAATATTTGTCCGATTCTTAGAGTCAAATACTTAAATGAGTGGAATATTGCAAAACAATTTTCGCGTTTTATTCAAGCTTTTTTTAGTACTGCACGATTGATACATTGCAACTTTTTTATCCGAACGAAAGGATGGAGAGTGTTTACGAAGCATTTTAATTCTTTATCATATGCGTAGGTACGTCTGGAGAGTATCGGCGCCGAAGATATCGTAGACGGTAATCCGCGCCTAATACTCGGCTTAATATGGACCATAATCTTACGCTTCCAAATCCAAGAGATTGAGATAGACGTCGACGAGGAAAATGAAAGTAGCGAGAAAAAATCCGCCAAGGATGCACTACTCCTTTGGTGTCAAAGGAAGACGAATGGTTATCCCGGAGTAAACATCCAAGACTTCACGGGTAAATTTATACTTGATTTATTTTCAATGATTCGTAACATTTCCCTTGTAATTTTATATTCATAATAAACTACTAGTGAAATCAAAGTTTGAAAGGAAACTGAGATTAACAGTCTTCGCGATTGCCTGTTTATTACATGTGACCGTGTCAACGGAAGTGTCATCATTTATGAAAATATTATGTATCTCGTTTAGCGCTTAAATGTAGTGATACGTGAATATTAATGAATGCTTTAGATTTTTGTCATGATTTGACTAAAAATCTATTTTAAATGGAATTTATAACGGGTATCGAATACAAGCGACATCATACTGCATGCATTAGCAAGAAGTTATATAACGGTACTGTTTGAGTATTGATGATTATCTGCACTTGAGCCATAAACGCTTTATCACCTGCACGAGAACAATTGATTATCAACTTCACGGAAGCTTATTCAAGTGTTGGAGAGAATAGTGCAACAGGTGTTGATTTCAGTTTTTCCGTTTGAAAAAGAATGGAAAAATGTTAGCGTGGAATTAAACCTTCATTTGTGGGTGGAAGAGATAACGTTCACATTGCTTCTATCCTGCTGTAGATAATTTAGTAGTTCAGTAATTTACACACTGCAATTGTGCATAGAATAAGCTTTGATAAATTTTCACAATTACAAAATTAAAATTGTATGCTGCCAAAAGACTCGTTAATATTTATTGATGATAAACGTATTATTATAACAATTGTTTACGTAAAATCATCAAATTGCATAAGAAAATTATATGAAAATATAAAACATCAATTTTTATTTTTATTTTAGGATCATGGCGAAGCGGCCTGGGCTTCAACGCCCTTATTCACGCGCATCGACCAGACTTAGTAACGTGGTCGGACCTTCAACAGACCAAACACATCGACAATTTGAATTATGCCTTCGATGTGGCAAATTCGGAGCTGGGTATACCACGATTACTCGATGCAGAAGACGTCGACACAGCTCGGCCCGACGAGAAATCTATCATGACCTATGTCGCCTCGTACTACCACACATTTGCAAGGATGAAAAACGAAATAAAAAGCGGCAAAAGAATTGCAAACGTACGTGTTCCGATGGCCTCTTTAACATAGCATATTTCATTTTATTTCGTACGTTAAAAAAAAATGATTGATTCTTTCAGATCGTCGGTCAAATGATGGACGCCGACAAAATGAAAGTACACTACGGGAAGTTGACGACGGACCTACTTGAGTGGATAAAGGTGAAGGTCGGTGTGCTCGAAGACCGTAACTTCCCCAATTCGTTGGAGGGCATACAGCGCGAGCTACTGGCCTTCAAGCAGTACCGCACGATCGAGAAGCCGCCCAAGTACAAGGAGCGCTCGGAAATCGAGGCGCTCTACTTTCACATAAACACGCGGCTCAAGTCGCTGAACCAGCCGGCGTTCATTCCGCAGGAGGGCCAGCTGGTGAATGACATTGAGCGTAAATGGATCGAGCTCGAGCGAGCGGAGCACAGGCGCGAGGTGGCCCTGCGCAGCGAGCTTCTGCGTCAGGAGCGCCTCGAGCAGCTCAACTACAAATTCGAGCGTAAGAGCGTTCTCCGCGAGGGCTACCTCAAGGAGATGATCCAGGTGCTCTCGGACCCGCGCTACGGCAGCAATCTCGCCCAGGTAGACGCGACCGTGAAAAAGCACGAGGCCATCAGCGCCGACATACTCGCCCGCGAGGAGCGTTTCCACGACCTGACCAACATGTCGGAGGAGCTCGTTCGCGAGAACTACCGCGGCCTTGAGCGCGTCCAGGCCCGGGAACAGCAAGTGCTTCAACGCTGGCGGGAGCTCCTCGGCCTTCTCGACAGGCACAAGGCCAATCTCTCGGCCCTCTGCGCCCTAATGAGCCTCATGCGCGAGATCGAGACGACCCTCGCGAGCGTTCAGGAGCTCCAGCTCAGTTTCCAGAGCACCGAGGTCGGCCCCCACCTTCTTGGCGTAGAGGACCTCTTGCAAAGGCATAGTCTGCAGGAGCTGCAGGTTACCGCCCTCGGCGAGAGCCAGCGCAGGCTCGCCAGACAGGCGGTCCAGGTGCAGGTCCAAGTCGCCGCGCAGACTCAGCAGGCGCAGACGCAACCACCTCATGGCACGCCCGCACTCAGCAAGGAGGCCACCCTCCTCGAGACCAAACTGGGCCAACTTAATAAAGCATACGGACAATTGGGTAAGTCATTGAATTTTTGTTCGGACAGCTTACAAAGTGAATGATATTGCTCTAATTAACATTTACTACTTTTCGAACAGGAGAGTACAGCAAGGAGCGCAAAGCAAGACTCGAGGATGCGCGAAACTTTTTCCACTTTTTACAAGATCACGAAGACGAAGAGTCGTGGCTAGTAGAGCGCCAACGGATTTGTAGAGCAGGGATCTTAGCAAAGGATCTCAGAGCATTGATATCGTTGCAGCAGAAGCACAAAGCCCTCGAGGACGAAACTAAAACCAGGCGGCCAAAGTCAGAGCAACTCTGTCAAGCAGGCAAGAGGTTGGTCGACGAGCAGCATCCATCCGCTCCGGAGATTGAGAATCGATTGGAATCGCTGCAGGAGCACTGGAGAGTCTTAGAAGAATTATTGGCTCTCAGGAAAAAGCAGCTGGAAGAAGCAGGCGAGGCACTTCAATTCTGTGCGGATGCAAATGAAGCGGACTCGTGGATGAAAGAAAAAATGGCCCTCGTCGCCTCAGAAGACTACGGGGTGGACGAGCCCTCGGCGCAGGCACTATTGCAGCGCCACAAAGATCTCGAAGGCGAACTCAACGCGTACTGTGGTGACCTGCAGTCCCTCAATGCCCAAGCAGAGCGACTGCAGCGTGCCGGTGTCTCGGCTCTACAAATTGACCAGACGCAAGCGTCGGAAAACGATCAAGCCGAGCCTTTGGCAGAGCTAGAGCAAGACGAATGGACACAAGAAGTAAGGCTCGTACCCCAGGATGAGTGGGTCGACGAGATCGTTGAGAGGACAGAGCCTCGTACTGTGGTAGAAGAGAGACTCATGCCCCGAGTCAAGTGTATTTATCCTTTCCGCGGACAGGGTATGCAGATATTTAAGGACGAGGTCATGATTCTGCTCAACAAGACCAATCCAGATTGGTGGAACGTGAGAAAAGCTTTTGGATTCGACGGCTTTGTACCGGCTAGCTATGTTCGAGAGATCGAGCCAGAAGTCATCAAGGTAAGTCACGCTTACACTAGTCATATTTTCTTATAAATTTCCATTCTTTTTAAAGTATTGTGCCTGTTCATTTACGATTATAGGTACAAGTGCGCAAACCCGAGCGAGTTAGAGTGACCCAACGCGTGAAGAAAACACGTATGGTCAGACAAGTGGTTCCGGTTCGGCGGGTCAAATCCACGCGCTCAGCCGTGAAACCAGTTCACAGACGGCAGGCAACCAACGATACGGACAATCTCGAGAAGCGCATGAAGAACATCAATGACACATATGGCCAGTTGCAAGAGTTGGCTGTTCGACGACACGCCCTTCTTGAAGACGCGATAAGACTCTACGGCTTTTACCGAGAATGCGACGATTTTGAAAAGTGGATTAAGGATCGAGAGAAGATGCTCAAGGCCGATGACTCACGTGACAATGTCGAAACGGCTAAGAGGAAATATGAGAAATTCCTCACGGATCTTTCTGCTTCGGGCAGAAGAGTCGAGGCCATTGATACCGCGGTTGAGGACTTTGTCAAACAAGGCCACAGTCAACTTGACAAAGTTAGAGCCAGGCAAAGGCATATTCATCAGCTTTGGGAACATCTTAACTGGCTCAAGGCTCAGAAAGAAAAGAGTTTAGAGGGAGCATCCAGTGTTGAATTGTTCAACCGTACTTGTGACGAGGCACATGACTGGATGTTGGAGAAGATCATGCAATTGGATACCGCAGAGCTAGGTCCTGACCTAAAAACTGTACAGGCGCTGCAGAGGAGGCATCAACATCTTGAACGTGAATTGGCACCAGTGGAAGAGAAGGTAAAATTTGAAAAGAAAGAAGTTTTTATGATTGATTCCAACGAATTTTAATTTTAAATGTTTTATATTTTAGGTTCGGAAAGTAAACTTGCTAGCTAATAGTGTAAAGAGTACGTATCCAAACGAATTGAACAATGTCAATGCAAGACAAAATGAAATAAGAGATTTGTGGCATCAAGTTCAAAGTAAAGCCATTGAACGTCGTTCACGACTCGAAGATGCTGTCGGACAGCAAATTTTCATGAACAGTTCCAAAAACCTGATTAGCTGGGCAACTGATACGCACGAAATTATGAAGGTGGAGGAGCCAGTGAGAGACATTGCTACCGCTGAAAAACTCAGAAAACAGCATGTTGAACTTGGCGAGGAAATCAAAACGAAGGAAGACGAGTAAGCATTAGAACCGTACTAAAATGTATTGGTTATTATTGCATTTTTACGACTGACACTAGTAATTGCTTATTTTTAAACTAGGTTTCGCGAAGTGGAAGCTCTTGGCGGTCAGCTCTTGCTTAGAAATCCGTCATTGCATGACGTAAAGGAAAGGCATGACAAACTGCGGGGTCTGTATGATTCGGTCACGTCAACTTGGCTAGCTAAACAAGCATGGTTGGAACAATGCTTGGAATTACAGCAATTCAATCGAGAAGCGGATCAAATTGATGCAACGACTAGTTCTCATGCAACGTTCTTGGAATTCGGAGATCTTGGCGAGTCACTCGATGATGTGGAGGCTCTATTAAAGCAGCACGAGAAATTCGAAAATACTCTTCATGCACAAGACGATAGATTAAAAGCATTTAGTGATGTTGCAGATAAACTAATTGCTCAAAATCACTATGACAAAAACAAGTAAGATCAACGATTATTTTATTAAATTTATCTACCCTTTCACCGAAATATAAATAAAAAATTGTTCCAGCATTCATGATAAGCGTAATCAGGTAATTGCGCGTCGTGCTATTGTAAAAGAAGCAGCTCAACGACGGCGGGCTGCTTTGAAAGCATCCGAATATTATCAACAGTTCTCGGCAGAAGTTGATGATCTAAAGGATTGGCTAAGCGATAAGACAAAGACAGCATCAGATGAAACTTACCGTGACTTAAATAATTTAGAGCGAAAACTTCAGAAACATGAAGCTTTCGAGCGAGAACTTAGAGCCAACGAGGGGCAACTAAGGGCTGTTAATAAAGCGGGTAAAGCTCTAATATCTGAAAAAAATTATAGGTCGGTATAAATTTATATCTATCTATTGATCCATTCATTGCTTTACATTATTGAGCTAACATCATGTAATATTTCTTATAATGAATTATACTATTTTACAGATCCGAAGATGTTGGAAAAATTTTGGAAGATTTGAACAATCAGTGGGACCAATTAGTGAATCTATCACTAGAAAAAGGTAGAAGGTTACGACAAGCAGCTGCTCAACATGGATACAATCGCATTATAGAAGATGCTCGTCTTGACTTAGAAGAAATTGATAATTCCTTGGCAAGCAAGCAAGTCGGTAAAGATTTGCGTAGCTGTAAAGACCTTTTAAAGAAACATCAGATCTTGGAAACCAAATTATTGCAATGGGAGCAAAAAGTAAACGATCTTGTAACAATGGGTCAAGAAATGGCTCACGAGGGTCATTTCGATGCTCCTAATATTTTAAAAACTAGTCAAGCTACACAAAAGAAGTACGTATAGAAAAAATGTTTAATTAGTTTGAGCGACAATTAATTGTTAAAATTATTATGATGACACTTTACACATTTTTTTGTTTTTAAAAGATTTCAAAGTCTTAAAGAGCCATCCAAACGTCGTCGTGAAGCTCTGGAAGAGAGTCTTCGATTCCACAAATTTGGTTTTGAGCTAGACGCGGAGTTACAGTGGATTAATGATCACTTACCTCAAGCCACTTCTACAATGATGGGACAAAACTTACACCAAACTCAATCTCTGCATAAAAAGCATAAGAAATTTGAAGCAGAAGTGCAAGGACACGAACCAATGATCATGAAAACTTTGGCGTCTGGTCAAGGACTTATTGATCAAGCACATCCGGAACGAATTAAAGTATGAATTATTTTATAAATATATAAATTTATTCTCATTAATGTTTTAGAAAATGATGCATAAGTTGCAAAGCAAACATATTTTTTAAATTACATTCTATTACTCTGCACCAATTTTTAATATTAATACGATAGAAGAGTTGTAACAGAGATTGACTTTTCATTATTATCTAAAATGTTAATGAAACATACAATATACATTGGTGTACACACAAGGAATGTTTACATGAAATACAGTTGTATGATTTTTATACAGCTGGAGCACTGTTTCGTCTTTTGGTTCGGTTGAGGTAAGAAGGAATGCTAGCCAAAAACGCACGCGAAAAGATTGTACAGTAAGCGTGTGTTTTTGGAGTTGTCTGTTTATTTAAACAGAAACTATAAATTGTTATTTATTGTGTTACATGCAGGTTGTGTTTATGGCTTTTCCCTACTGTTCTATTTAATTTATTGTCGTTCTCATTTAATTTATTATCCACATTCATTATTTAATCACTGGATTGTATTAATTGTGTTATTATTTTTTGTAACACTGTAATTATGTAACTTTAAAAATATTATACGAACTTTGTTTGACGACGTTCGGGCATGAAATTCACATTTTCAGTTTTAGCGATGATACGTTGCACCTATCGAATTGATACTTTATTCACCAAGCTCACATTTAATAACTATACATGTGTTTTATGACTTATTAACATGAAATATAGAGTTCTAAAATTAATTTTTATAATACAGATACAGGACTTGTGTGATGCTCTGAGTAACGCATGGAAGCATTTGAGAGAAAAGTGTGGCGAACGTAGCCACGCACTTGATCTGTCACTGCGGGCTCAAGAATTCTTCTTCGAAGCTGGTGAAGTGGAAAGTTGGCTAGTCGAAAAGAATGACGTTCTCAATTCTACTGACTATGGTCGCGACCGTGACGCTGCAACCAAATTACTTACTAAACATAAAGTGAGTTTAGTAATTTGTACTTTCTATAGATTGGATTTATTTTAAACAAACTTTGTTTTATAGGCCTTGGAGCTGGAATTAGATACGTACAATGGCATAGTCACTGAAATGGGTAATACCGCCAGTTCGATGATTAACTCAAAACATCCCGATAGCAAAGCCATCGCTAACAAACAACAGGCGATTGCTCAGCAAGTTCGGTCCCTTCAACGGCTAGCGACTCACAGACAGCAACGTCTCATGGAAAGTATGTATCGACACGAGTATTTCCTCGAAAGTCGAGAACTAGAACAATGGATTAAGGAGCAAGAGCAAACCGCTGCATCTGAAGATTACGGACAGGATTATGAACATTTACTTCTCCTACAAGCGAAGTTTAACGACTTTAAGCATAGAATAGAGGCTGGCTCTGAAAGGTTCAACCAGTGTCAAGTGTTAGCAAAAAAATTGATAGCCAACGAAAGCCCATACATTCAAGACATTGAAAAACGTCAAGAACAGTTAGGGTATGTTATATTAATATTTTATGAATTAATCGGGAAAACGATTTTAACATAATAGTAGACCAGTTATAGTATGGATAATTTTTATACAAAGATTTGTATGATGTTGAAATATTAGTTAAAGTGGTATCGCATGTGATTATAACATAAAAGTACATTGAATTAATATATTTTTAAAGATATTTTTTTTATAATAAAAGTGTTTGATTAATTTTAAGAGTGGCATGGTGTTGGGATTGGGTCAACTAACGTTAACTTCATTTCTGTATATAAATTTATTAGAAAAGATGATGACGATCCAATAGGCGAGGTGGCTCATTTGCATGCATCGATGTGGTAAGTCGGCTTACGTGTGCAGTTTTGCTTTGGTTATATTATACTTTAATGTATCATAAATTTTTTTTAAATAATAATCATTTAATATAAAAAGTAATGTATATAAAAAAGGGATTTACTTTTAACAGAAAAATTAACCAGCAATATAATAATAATGGATTATATAAATATAAATAATATTATGGAGTCTACACAACAAATTTGAAATAATATTATGATATTATTATTTTTTATTAATTAATATTTTACTTATAAATCACGATTTTCACTTACATTTAAATTTCAGTGAGTCATGGCAACATCTTTTGAAACTCGTTCGAAATCGCGAGCAGCGATTACAAGCTGCCGGAGAGATTCATCGATTCCACCGCGATGTGGCAGAAGCGCTTTCCAGAATCCAAGAGAAAAAAGCTGCTCTACCGGATGACCTTGGTAGAGACCTGAATTCAGTTCTCGCATTGATTCGACGTCACGAAGGTTTTGAAAATGATTTAGTTGCTCTTGAAGCACAACTTCAAGTTCTAGTTGAAGATGCAGCTAGGTTACAATCCCTCTATCCGGGTAATAATGCTGCCCACATAGATCAACAACAAAAGATCGTCCTAGTCAATTGGGAAGAGTTGAAAGAGAGATCGGCACATCGTCGTGATCAGTTGCAAGCTAGTTGTGATCTACAAAGATTCTTAACTCAGGTGGGTGTACTTTAGATTGCAATTTTCACAAAATGTCTATATATTAAATTTTGATGTATTAACAATTATACAGGTCCGAGATCTAACCAATTGGACAGCTGGATTGTGCGCTACAATGTCAACTCAAGATAAAGTTCGTGACGCTGCTAGCGCGCAAATTTTGAAAGCTGAACACGAGGCGTTAAAGGGCGAAATTGAGGCGAGAGAAGATACTTTCAGTTCTGTGCTTGATCTTGGCGAAGCTATGGTTCAAACTGGACATTACGCAGCTACTGTGAGTTTTATTAATTAAAATAATAATGTAATTCGTGTACATATTTCTAACAGCTATTCTAATGTAGGAGGTAGAAGAAAAATGTAGTCAATTATTAGACGAACGTCAGAAACTTACACACAGCTTGGCAGCAAAAGAAAATACATTTGGATCAGCTCATAGATTTACACTTCTTTTTGCGTGATGCAAAGCAGCTTGATAACCTTTCTACGACACAAGAAGCTGCCTTGAGCAACGATAATTTCGGTATATCTGTAGAAGAAGTTGATGCTCAAGTGAAGAAACATAACGAATTTGAGAAATTGCTCCTTACTCAAGAAGATAAGCTAGTAGCATTGCAAGAACATGGCAGTAAGCTTTTGTCGCAAAATCACTTTGAAGCGCGAACGATTGCCAAGCGTTTGGATGAAGTTATTCACAGGCGAGCGCGAATTCGCGATTTGTGCAATGAAAGGAGATCTAGACTTGAGGCCAGTTTACTTCATGCACAGTTTGTACGTGATGTAGGAGAAGCAGAGTCATGGATAGGTGAGAGACAGAAGAAACTCGAAGCCGAGGCATCCAAGGGTCAGGTGTCAAGCCTTGAAGATAAAATTAAAAAGTTGCAAAAACACCAAGCATTTCAAGCTGAATTATCTGCCAACCATAGCAGAATCGAAGAAATTAAAGGTAATCTTGATTTCATTTAATTTATAACTTGTAGTTTTTATTATTTTTTATTCATATTCTAATGTGCTTAATCGACTTTATTTTTCAGTAAAAGGTGAAACCTTACTGAAGCATACACATCCGGCTAGTCTTGAAATTCGTCAACAACTTGATCACTTGATATCATCCTGGAAAAAGCTTTTGATAGAATCCGAGAATCGTGGTAGAGGCTTAGAAGAAGCACAAGATATTCTTGACTTTAATAACCAAGTTGAAAAGATAGAAGCCTGGATTCGTGACAAGGAAATGATGGTACAAGCAGGAGATATCGGCAAAGACTATGAACATTGCTTGAGCCTTCAACGTAAATTAGATGATGTCGACAGTGATATGCGAGTCGATGATGCAAGGATAAGAACTATCAATACTTTAGCAGATAAATTAATTAAACAGGTAAGCACTGTTATTTAAATTTATTTCTTTTGCAATCAGTTTTATGCATCAAAAAAGGATATCGTGAAATGCTATCATTTTTTAAATTAGGAAAAAGATGAAGAAACCAGAGCAATTCAACAACGCCGTGATGGCTTTAACAACAAATGGCGGGGACTGCAAGGAGCTTTAAGTGCATACCGAGAAACTTTGGCTGGAGCTTTAGAAATTCATTTGTTCAATCGTGATATAGACGATACTAATCAACGAGTAGTAGAAAAATCATTGGCAATGAATACGAGTGATGTTGGAAAAGATTTAGCGGGTGTCGAGCATTTACAGAGAAAGCAGGAAGCGATTGAAAGAGATATGACGGCTATTGAAGGAAAACTAAAAGTAAATTTGCATAAATAATTAACGAATTACTAAATACATATACAAGTATAATTATAATCAAATTTATAAATAAAATGATAATCATTTAATATTTTTTTACAGGAACATCAAACAGAAGCTCATATATTATCTCAAAAATATCCGATCAAGGCAGCACAGATAAACGCAATTCTTTCCGAATTGGAAACGAATTGGAATGAATTGCAACGATTAACAAACGACAGACGAGTGTCACTCAGTCAAGCTTACACTCTTCAAAAATTCCGTGCAGAGCTCCGCGAGTTAGAGATTTGGGTCACAGATACTATTAAACGTCTAAATGAAGTAGAGCCACCGACTACCATTTTAGAAGCTGAAGCTCTGTTAGAACTTCATCAAGAAAGGAAAGCAGAAATAGATGGAAGACAAGACACGTTTAAGGCACTTGGAGAACATGGCCGTAAATTAATTCCTATGGGAGAATTCATTCAAGAAAGCTTGACTCATTTAGAAAAATTACAACAAGAACTTAATGATGCCTGGCATAATGGAAAACAGAAACTTAAACAAGCTCATCAATTGCAGCTGTTTAAAGAGCAGGTAATTATTAATTGATTATAGTATAATTTATTAAATTTGTTATAATGTTATTTATACTGAACTAAAGTAATATACTTTTATCAAACAGGCAAATCAAGCTGATAGTTGGTTAGCAACTAAGGAAGCTTTTTTGAATAATGATGATCTTGGAGACTCTTTATCTGGAGTTGAAAAACTAATGCGTAAGCATGACGATTTTGAAAAAATGTTGACCCCACAGTTGGGTAGGATAGATGAATTAGAAAAATTTGCGAATGCTGTTCTATCCGAGGGTCATGCGGATGCATCAAGTATTAAGTCAAGATTAACTGCAGTATGCACAAGGCGAGATAAATTAAAAAACAGTGCTTTAGCTAGACGGAATAAGCTTGTCGAAAGTCGACGATTGCACCAATTTTTGAGAAATGTTCTAGAGGTAGAAGGTTGGCTTCATGAAAAACAACAGGTGGCCAGTGACGAGAACTATAGAGATGCTACAAACTTGCAGAGTAAGATTCAAAAGCACGCAGCATTTGAAAGTGAACTAGCTGCTAATAAAGGAAGAGTGTCTTCAGTAACAAGTGAAGGTAAACCATACGTGAAATAACGACATTATTAATAAATAATTTAGTACATAATTATGTATTATTTTCTCTCAACTTGTTTCAGGTGAAGACCTCGTCACTGAAAAGCATTTTGCATCCAAAGAAATCCAGGAACGTTTAGATGAATTGGAAGCCGAATGGGAATTATTGCAGGAAACCAGCAAATTGAAGAAAAATCGATTGGACGATGCATATCAAGCACTGTTATTTAGTAGAACCCTAGATGAGTTCGGAGCTTGGATAGATGAAATAGAAATGCAATTACAGTCTGAAGATCACGGTAAAGATCTCTCAAGTGTAGCCAATTTATTGAAGAGGCATACGAATTTAGAAAATGACGTAATGAGCCATAACGAAGTTTGTGAATCAGTCAAAGAGACAGCAGCAAACTTTCAGCGTGCTAAACATTTTATGAGTGAGGAGATTCAAGAACGAGCGTCAGCTACAATCAATAGGTATTACAATTATTAAATTTTTCTAACATATACTCATTTATACGTTAATACATGATTAATATTTTCAACTATCTTTCTTTAGGTATCACGGTTTACAAGAACCAATTCAAATACGAAGGGACAATCTCGAAGACGCTAAGCTCCTGCATCAGTTTGCTAGGGATGTAGAAGACGAATTGCATTGGTTGTCTGAAAAAGAAGTTTTAGCTGGTAGCAAGGACTTAGGAAGCTCATTAACAACTGTACAACGATTACAGAAGAAACATCACGCTTTAGAAGCGGAACTAATATCACGAGAACCTGTTGTTGCTTCTTTAGCAAGTAGAGCTACTGCGATGGTAAGGAGCGGTCACTTTGCATCGGAGAAGATTGATACCTTATCTCGCGAATTACAAGAGAAATTATTGCATCTTAGGGATCTTGCAAGTATTAGAAAATTAAGATTACTCGATGCTGTTGAATCGCAAATGGTAATTAACCTACTGTAGTATATTAATCTATGAATATTATGTCAACGTCTTACTTATAGGAATGTACTTATATTTTCATATTTTAGTTTTATGCCGAAGCTGCAGAAGCAGAACAATGGATTAAAGAAAAGCATCCATTACTGAATTCTTCAGATTATGGTAAAGATGAAGATTCAGTTCAATCGCTATTCAAAAAACTTGAAGGCGTTGAGCGCGATTTATGCGGTTTTACAAGTACAGTTGAAAATTTGAAAAAATTATCCAAAGGCTTAGTAGAAAGACATCATTTTGATAGCAAAAATATAGCTTATAAACAATCAGAGATTGAGCATAAATTCGAGGATCTGCAAAACTTGAAGGAAAAACGATCTCAGAGGTTACTTGAAAGTGAAAAATATCATAGGTTTATAATGCAGGCTGACCAAGTGATAGAATGGATCGGGGATCAAACAACGGTTAGATTTTTATAATCATATATATTAAAAGTTTTGTACAGTCTAGAATTTAGCTTAAATTTCTTGTAATACTCTTACTTTTATAGATCGCGGCATCCGAAGATTATGGTTGTGATGTAGAGCACGTGGAGCTTTTGATCCAGATGTTTGAAAACTTCTTATCAAGCTTGATAAGTAGTGAAAATCGAATGACTGGCATTATTGAGGCTGGGCAGAAACTCATCGAGGAAAAGAACCCTGAATCTGGAAAAATACACATGAAAATTGACGAAACTAAGCAGCAATGGGAAGATTTGAAGGAACTTGCACATGCACGTCAAGAGGCTCTTGCAGGGGCAAAACAAGTGCACATGTTTGATCGGACAGCCGACGAGACTATCTCTTGGATCCAGGAGAAGGAAGCAAGTCTTGGCTCTGAGCACGAATACGCTCATGATTTGGAGACTATACAGGCTCTCGTTCGAAAGCATCAGGGTTTAGATACCGATTTAGGTGCAGTCAAAGAACAAGTTGAGTCAGTCATGGAGGAGGCTTCGAGGCTTGCCAACTTATTCCCAGATGCGACAGAACATATCGCCGTGAAACATGAACAAGTTGACGAATCATGGAACGACCTCCTCGAGAAGGCCGCACAGCGCAAGAGCAAGCTGGTGCAAGCCGAGCAGTTGCAGGCTTACTTCGACGAGTACAGGGATATTATATCCTGGATTAACGAAATGGTAGCCAAAGTGACGGCACCCGACCTAGCCCGCGATGTTCCCGGTGCCGAAGCACTCATATCGAGGCACAATGAGTATCGGGCCGAGATCGATACACACGACGACGCCTTCAGCAAGTTCTATAAAACCGGCCAGACCCTCGTGCAGCAAGGACACTTTCTCGCTAAAGAAATTCAGGAAAAGGTCTCCATTCTTAGACAAAGAAGTCAAACACTTGAGGATACGTGGGAGCGAAGGAAATTTATTTACGAACAAAACTTGGATACTCAAACTTTTAAGAGAGATGCCGAAACGCTGGAGAATTGGATAGCGAGCAGGGAACCGATGCTTAGAGATGACCAGTTTGGTGATTCTATTCCACAAGTGGAGGAATTGATCATGAAGCATCAAGATTTCGAAAAAACAATAGAAGCCCAAGAAGAGAAATTTAATGCCCTTAAACGCATAACCATGGTAAATCATTTTAATATTATTTTTATCCATTTTGTGATATGAAAAAGATTAATCAATGGATTTTTTTGATAGTTGGAGAAAGCATTCCAAAAACAACTAGAATCGGAAATGGTCGCACGGCAAGTAGAGAAGGAACGTGTCGAAAGAGCCCGTTTGGAGGAACGTAAACGTAAAGAAGTGCAAAGGATAACAGAAGAGCGCAAACGGGAGGAAGAGCGAAGGCGCTACATCGAGAGTCCACGACATGTATCTCGAGATGAAATGAATGGCAACTATGATGATCACGAATCGTCACTCAATAGGTATGTACGAAAATATGTACAAAACATTCTAGTTTTCAAATAAAGAATATAGTTTCTCGATAAGACTTTTTCAACTTAATACATGACCATGTTATTTATAGGTCAACTTCGCCCATGAAAAGCGGAACAGGTGATGATTTACAAACTACACCAACTACTAGTAAGGCGTACAGCGGTTTACATCATATGTTGAGCGACCGACTTCGCAGAAGTGTGTTTTTTACTTTTATTCATATTTAAAAAATAAAATATATTTTTTTATGATTAAATACTTTTTTAAACAATAGCATCTGCAGCCGACATTAAACGAGCCGAAAGTATGAAGGTAGACACGAAGAAACCAAAGAGGACACCAAGCTTTACAACAAGACGAAGAACTCAGAGCTTTAGGAAACATCAGAGGATAGAAAACGTCGATTCTCTACCTCCAGTTGAAATTCAAGGTGTACTGGAAAGGAAGCACGAGCTCCAAAGCGGTGGTAAAAAAGCTGCCGTTCGTTCCTGGAAGCCATACTACACCGTTTTATGCGGACAACTGTTATGTTTCTTTAAAGATATTGACGATTTCCAGTCAAGCAAAGCAGCAACTGCTCCTATTAATATATTTAATGCGACGTGCGAAAGAGCTGAAGATTATACTAAGCGCAAAAATGTATTCCGATTAAAATGTACAGACGGTTCGGAATTTTTATTTTTAGCACATAATAGAACAGTAGATATGGAAGACTGGGTGAACAAAATCTCATTCCACGCAAAATTACCTCCAAGCTTACAACTTTTAAGTTACGATGACTCCCAAAAGGTTAATATAATACTTCATACTTTATGGATGTTCATTCAATTTAACCGTACAAACCTAATAATAAATTTATATAATTTACAGACCGGTGTTCAGAATTTGTCCCCTGATCACATGGACGATCCACCATCGACAGGCAGCAGTCACACCTCGACACCCGAATTGGAGCGCAAGAACTCAGTCATAAGACGCGATGTACCATTAAGTCCAAATCAAGTGCAGCAAACTGAATTCTTGTCGCAACCGCAGCAGCATCTCCAACAACACGCTAGCAAAAAGCGACCCGATGTCAATAGAAATAGTGACAATGTGGGAAGGTCACCTTCGGATTCACAGCCACAAAAGGAATTTCTTCAGATGTATATGCAGCAGCAACATCAACAGCAGCAGCAGCAGCAGCAGCAGCATCAGCATCATCACCATCACATGATGCAACAGCCGCAACCGAGACAGCACGAACAACTAGTTAATCAAGGTAGAGATCAACAGTATATGGTGCACCCGAACGATAAGCCACCGATACCTCCAAGAGGAGCTCCACCACCAGTTCCAGCACGATCACCGAGTTTTGATAACTCAGTACCCCTACGACGAAATGGTACAGTTATTGATAATTTTTTAATTTACTTTTAACTACATTTCTGATAATAAAGTATTAATCGGTAAAATATTCTCGAATCTCTTTTTAGACATAGAACATTATGGACAGCAATCAAGGCCGCAATCTTACCAACCGATGAGTGGAAATATTAATTTAAATGGAACTTCTAACCAGTACACATCTAATGATAACAACTGGCATAGACAGCCTATTGAACATAATCTTCATCATCAAAAACAAGGTACATAAATGACTATTAAAATGATTGTATTAAAGAATACAAAAATTCAAAATTAAATTAAATATTTTTAAGCGTTTTCTTTTACAGAAATTGTACCTCCATTACCATCATCTGCCCCTCCTCCATCAAATAAAATTGCTCATTGGAATAGTTCTCATGATAATGGTTAGTTTTGTTACTTACACAATTATAACAATTATAAAAAATACATATTGAAAATGAATTGTATATTTTTGTTTAGCCTATGGAAACTTACCAGTTAATTCAAGACAGGTGAGTTAACAACGATTATAAAATTATCGAGAATTAAATGTGATTTATGCGAGTATTTGTTTGTTTCGTTAATTATTTTTAAGTAGTTTTACAAAAAAAATTATTTTTAGATCGCGGGACATCAGATGAATACATTCACTGGGAGGCCGAATTCCTTACCTCCTTATGTAGCACCGCCAATTGCAACTTCTCCGACAAATCATCCGAATATCACCGTAGTTGATGGAGCTGGACGACGACCTTCTGAAAGTGGTTCGGAAAGCGAACATAGCTTTGGTGGTTCAAGAAAAGATCGCGACTATAAGAAAAGTTCCGTACTAAGTAATTTGTTTGGTAGACGCAAGAAACCCTCGCAATAAAAAATATTTTTGGTGTCAGCTGGACTGCGAGATTAATTTCTGTAAGTTGTATTTCAAGATTGTAGGTAATAATATCCAACCTTTTTTTCGAGTACTTGTTCGTTTTAGATTACTTTTATTTGCATACCGTGGAGTAATTGTTTTATAGTCTAGGATTGCCTTCAAGTGCCTTTCGAATCTTGTGTATAATTATGAAATTATTTTAAAATACTTTTTTTGTTAGTGTGGTAAAGTTGAATGATTGTTGAAGATACTCGCGTGTTATGGCACGGAAAAATTATTGTTGAAATTCTAATTTAAGTGTAACTTACATTTGCACTTAAAGCAATGATCAAAGTTCAAGAACAACCATGAAGTAAGCCAATAAGTAACAATAATCAAGATAGAGGAATCAAAACTCAACTAAAAAGATAAATAAGCGAATGTAAAATACACATACACTGGCTTATAATGTACCTGAACATTTTAATTGAAAAGAAAATAAGAATATAAACTCGACTGTAGCGCAACAGATTTGTATGTTTATTTTGTAGATGATTTAATATATGTTTAAAAGTGTTAAAAAATATTGTATATTCACGGCTACTATTCGGGATCAATTACTGTATTAAGATGTATGTTGTATGAAATCAAATTTATATAATATAGTTTTGGAATATGAAAAAGCTTATAATTTGTAAGAATGAAACACCTCTGTGAGTTATTTGTAAAGTGTATGCTTAATTAATTACCTATGCATATAGTTATATTTCAAATTATTTTTTGTATTATTTATACTATGCTTTGGTGTCGTAGTACTAATACATTGTAAGATTAATAATCAAGTCTAATTAATAAAGACGTGACTGATTTAATTTTTTACGATTGTGAAATTTTTTTAACAACAAAATGTAAATAACTGAAATCTAAACATATGTCTTAATTAACTTTAATTAACGTAGAAAATAATTTAATTAGCTAGTTATTTTAATCCATGCATTGTTGTATTGTCATAAGTTTAAATATTTTCTCAAAACATACGGAAATAATAAATATTAATTTAACTCTTATATCAAGTCTTAAATAAATAGGTATAAATGATTGGTGTATTGGTCAGTTTTAGTGGGGGAGTTAAGAAAATTCATAGTGAATTTGTAAAATATATATTCAAGATGTATGTTCAAAACTTGAGACAATTGTTTATATAAAGTAAAGCAAGATTCTTCGTAAAGCGCAATTTTTCATGTGAAACATTCTTTTCAGTCTATATACATTCAATTGTTAAGATATGCAATAACTTTTATTCACTTAAATGTTTTTAATTCTAATTTTATATTTCAGAGAAGTTCTCTAACTACTCTTAACAACAATTTAAGAATAGCAAATCAATATAAATTAGCTATTCATAATACTGTTTTCTTTTAATTTTAATGTATTTTGTTTACTAAGAATAAAATAAAGTAACTTAAATCAGTTAATTAAAATTTTAAAGTACTTTTTTAAACTTTGGAATAGATTCTTTTATTAATCAAAAAGTATCCAATAACTTTAAAAATTAAATTTATTTTTGTATTTAAAAAACCATAATTAATCTTTTTGTAACAAGAATAATATGATTTAATATTGTTAAATTGTTTAGGTATACTTTGAAAATTAGACAGATTTCTAATATTCTACTTTTGAGGGTTTTTATTAAAGTTATTGTTAATGATAATAAAGAAAGTACTCAAAGTATAAAAAATCATTAGATACTTAAAAATATTTTTAGAATTTAAACAAAATGTATATATACAGTTATTATAGTTTTACTGTAAAATCTGTTTCTAAATAATAGCTACATTTATGATAATGGCAAAGTTACGAAACATTCAAAATGTCCACAGTCCTTTTAAAATTATTTTTTTGGATAAAGTTTATTTTAAAGTTTATTTAAAAGTAGGTTAGTTCATAAAGAGAAAGACGTAAAATAAGTACAAAAAATTAAAGCGCATTTTATTTGAAAAATAGTAGATATTAAATTCAAAGTAAACAAATCCATTTGCATTTTATAGTTCTATAAAAATGGTGCGCACGCAAATGAAGATTAATTATGTCATTTATTGAAAAAACTGTTGACAGAATGTAATATTATAAATATCATATTTTATATAAAAAAATTTCAATGAGTTTTTTCAGTTTTTTTTGTTTTTTCGTTTCTAATAATCAAGCTTCGATCGATGCAATATCGAGCACTAATTTACAGACCAAATATACTTTAAAAGTAGTTCAATCAAATCTTTATTTGGAAGATACATAGGTAATAGCCTGAATGCATATCATACTGTAAAAAAGAACTTATGGTAGGAAAAACGTGGTTGAACATAAATATACAAACGAAATACAATACGATACTTTTTGTCATTCGTTTGGCAGCAAATGGTCACTTAATTAACATCACTCACTAAATGCATCTGCCATCGTATAATTTACAATTGTATATTCAACTCCACTTGTATTTTTTAAAGCTCTGAGTTGTCACTAGATTTTTATTTTTCAAAATATAATCTTGTATCTCTTTGCTATCGAAAAAATAAAGTAAAAAGTTGCTTGTAACGCAAGACAGTCGACGCTTGATAAATAAAATTGATCAATGTTGACCAATTTTTGACAAATCGCATTGTGATCACGACTGAATTCTGACAAGATTTATGAATGTCACAGAAAAAAGCAGAAAGGGAGCAAATGATATAAGTCCCATTTTTAAAAGAATTTATAAGAATAAATTAACTCTAAGATGTTTATTTTCTATTAGATAGCATTTCATCTTATTAATTATTTATTCATTTTCATCTGTATTTGATAAAATTAAAATTTACGTATTATTATGAAAGCGAGAGAAAAGCACTGCTCTTGTATCACCTTTTTTCTGACATTTACAAAAAATCACTAGAACACTGCATCGCAATACGAAGTCATGTGATTGTTATCTAAGTTTTGTCACTGTTTTTTTATTTGGTTTGATAAAGCAAAGCGAATATTTTTCAAAGCGCCAGAAAGTGATTGAAATACAAATAAGATGCACTAACAAAATATACCTAGTCTATTCTAAAAATTACGATCATGTGCATGGTATATGTAAATTAACCACTACCTGGAGATATGTACAATTGCTATACTTTTCCAAACCAAAATGGTATATCATTAAATACACGGTTTTGTGTACTTTTTTAAAATGCACATATTTTCTTTTTTTTTGAGGATTTTTTTAAATAAATTTACTTTTTTCTAATTTTGGATCAGCTGTTGTTGCCCTGTGAAAACTGCCTTCTGTCACAACACAATTAATACTTGCATGGTGGATTTACATGTATTCGAATTTGGCTGATCTCGGTACATTTTTCCACGTGTATCATTCGTTTCGCTTTATGTCAGAATTAAAGCATAGTTTTGCTCAATTCATAGTCAGTACCAAATTCAAGTTGCTCTATTTTTATTCGTTATTCAATGATCCATTTGTCAAATGTTCCAAGCGACAAGCGATTCAAAGAAAATAAGTTATTAAACTTCTTTGTTACAATTGCTTCCATATAATATTTTCATTCAAAATTTAGAATTCTTACAAAAATCGGTTAATAAACTGTGTTATATTTTGTACAAGTAAGCTGCTTAAAATCAAGTCATTGTTGAAAGTCACAGCGCTAAAATATTAAAAAAGAAATGCACAATGAACTTGGTTTCGATTCGTTTCCTATACATTAATGGCTTCTGTAATCTATTAATCGATTTTATTCTAGAACTCCAACTTTTTTACATTTGAAAGCAAATTATTGATTAACTTGAATACATAATATGCTTTTCATTAACAAACTTGACGTCTTGGATCATTAAAAAATAGGATTGAATCAGTTATATGTAATTTTCTGTGATATAGCACATAGTTTTGATGCTTTAATTTTGCGCTTGCGCTTTACCTCGAGGTGCATAGTTTGGGCGATTAGCGCCTCTCTGGTTTCCGCGGAACTGACCGCCACCGCGTCCACCTCTATCCATACCTCCCCTTTCTCCACGTGGACCACCTCTTGGTTGGTTATTTGTAGATCTTTTAAAAGTACTATTGTTGTAACCACCATTACCTTCGCCGTTATTACTCCAGTTGCGATATCCATTTTGATAGTAAGTTCCTTGAAATAGTTAAATGATAAATCAAATTATTTTTAACAAATATTTGAATTTATTAAAAGAGTAAGAATTCTGAAACATGATTTCAAATTTCCCATTAAAATATCGAACTTTTCTTACCTCTTCCATTTTGTTGGAAATTGCCTCGTCCTCGGTTATTATAACCATTGGAATGACCGCGATCACGTCCTCGATTACGAAAACCACCTCGTGGTTGGTATCCCCATGCTTGGGAATATTGAATTTGCTGTGAATCGTTGGATTCCTGGGGTGTATCAGTTTGATTCCACTCATCCAACATTTGCCCCCAATTAGAAGAATCATTATTTTGACCAATGTCACCTTCTCCAACACCAGATTCATTTCCAATTTTTTCTGAATTCTCCTATTGAATAAATATTTTATTAACTCAAATCATTAAATCAATAAATATGCTTGCAATTTGTTATACAAATATAAGTGTACAAACATGTATTTCTTCTTTTTGAGATATTAGGCTTTCTTGTTGAGACATCTGTTCGAATGTCTGACTTTGTTGTTGTGGGAAACTGGCAGGATTTTGAGGCGTAAGTTGCATGGTTGTTTGATGAGCTTGAGACAATGGAATCGTTGGATTGGTATTTCCAAATGCTGGCAAATGCGCCATCTCTTGTGTTGGTTGGTGCTGGTACAATACCTGGAATGAACATATAATATTCATTTACAAAATTAATCAAATCCAAATATAGAAGTGAAAGCGCACTTAATTCTATAATTTACCTGCGATACAACAGGTGGGCCAGTAAATGACTGATTTGTAAAGGTTTGAGTTGGAATTGGGGTAGGAATATGAGTAACTACTGGTGGTTCTTGAGATGCAGGTGCATTAGCTTCTGTTGTGTCAATCTCAGACTCTTGCAAAAAGAAGAAGTTAGTCGTTGGACCAATGACATCATTAATTCTTGGAGCTGGAACAGCTGTAGGAACTGGAGGTTGATTGGGTTGTTGGGGTAACTGCTGATGGACTGGTGCAGTAGGTACAAATGTTGCACTGTTTGTATAATATGTCTCAACAGCACCTTGTCCTGCTATTGTAGGAATGGGTTGTGCTACAACAGGAATTGCACCTTGAACAGGTGTAGTTCCTGGCACTACTGGAATAGTAGCAACTGGAACGGGAAAAGTTTGGATAGGCATAAGATTTTCAGGTTGAGGTTGTGGTATAATATGTCTGTTACTGTTATTGTATTCCTCGTTGACTTGTTCAGCTGCATGAACATTACTGATTTGAGTTTCAGACACAGCTTGTACCACCTGTGATCATAAAAAAAATGCATAAAACAATTTTATTCAATTATTAATATTAAATTTTTTTTATTTAAACAATGACGTTCTACATGCATTACAAACAAACATTTTAAACTATCATAAACATTAAGGACATCAAGGGCAGATATTTGTGATAGAATTTTAAACTCAGGGTTAAGATGGACAAAAATTCTTAACAATTGAAAAATTGAAGAACAACTTTAAAATAATTGTTAACAAATATCGCAAGCTGACTCTGACTGTAAAACTGTTTCTGCAGAGGTTTACTTACCTCCTCAACAGGTGTTTCAGCTTCAGGAACTTGATCAAAGTAACCACACTGAGTAATTGAAGTGATGATTTCTTTCAGTTTAGAGTAGCTGGTTCCAACCACTTCTCTTTGTTTTCCATCAAGAATGAGTACATAGTGTTCAGCCACTTTTTGAGCTTGCTGAAGGAAAGGGGATTCCCGATCATGTTTCAGCATAACTTCAATATAAAAGTCATCTAAATACTTGAAGTCTTCTTCGGTTAATTTGACTGCACCATTAGCTCCATTGATGAAATCATCACGAATCGCTTGAACTCCCATATTCATCAAAGTATCCTGGATAATCAAGACTTCTCGAACCTAATAAATAAAAAATTGCGACAATGACGAAACTATTGCAAAAAAAGAACTTGGATTTATTCTGTTCAAGGAACCTTGCTGATGTCCTGCTGCATCCTCTCGAGTGCCTCCTTCCTCGCGAGTTTCTTCTGCATCTTAGCGGCATCGTTGGCTATACCGACTATCTGCTTATACAGCTCCCGCGTGCTCTCGAGTGTCTGATGCACCTCGTCGTACTTGTCCACAGCCATTTTCTGGTCCCCGTTGAGCTCCCCTCCATTTTTCACGATGTCTCTATACGACTCGAGTCTTCCCTGTACGTGTGATAAATCGTTTAATTAGGCGCGTGGTTTCCTTTATACTTGCACGAGCACGTATGCACGTATGCGCGCATACGCGTGCAAAGATATCCGCGGAAAAAAAAAAGAAGAATCTAGGCGCAAAGCATCGGGGGGAACTAGCCGGCAAAGGGGACATTTCGAATGGGTGCGATCCCGCCTCATCATCGTCGGCTTGCACGAACGCCGGTAGTCGGGCGCAGCCTCGGTCGCAGACCCGGCTATCGCGTGCGATCGCGGTCGGTGTCGGGAGGCCGGGGCGAGGACGGGACCGGAAAGGGCCCCCGCCTCGGCGACGGCCTATCGGGATTTCCAGTACGAGCACATGGCAAGGCGGAGCGAAACATGGCGGCGGCGGCTCGTTCTCATCACCCCGCGAGCGATGTATATGCCCGTGGCGGCACGAGCAAGGAGCGCGCGGGCGGCTGACAGGAGCGGATCGACGAGTCGCGATACGTCGGGGACGCGGCAGCGGCCGCGGAGCCCCGGCCCCAGCTTACCTTGCGCTTCTCGAGGTTCCGGATTTTGTGCTCGATGACAATGATCGCTTGTCGAATCGGTTCTACGGCCTCCGTAGAGGCCTGCTTCTCTAGTTTAGGGTTGGCAGAAGGCATCCTTCACGGGCAACAAACGCGAACTGGGCCCAGGCTTGCCTCGCGCTCGCTTTCAGTGCCCAACTATAGCGTGCGCGACTCGCTCGCTGCCCCCTCTCCCCGTGCACCGCGAAGCACAGCACACGCAGTTTCATATTGTATGCGGGGGACTCGCTGCCGAGTGCCGCCTGGTTGGTGCCTTGGCGTGGCTCCTCGCTCGAGCACACTCAAACAGCCTGCGTTGTGTGTGAGCGGAGCCGACCCAGCGACCGGCGCGCGACGGCGTGACTCCATCCGCGGGAAGTTAGGCGCATGCGCCGCGAGCCGGCTCTAGCCGCTTGCTCGGGCCTCGTGCAGCCACCGACGGCCACAGCCACACGGCCACTTCTAACCGCGAGCAGTCTGGGGCAGCCGCGAGAGTGACTAACGCGCTACGCCCTACAATTTTCTTATTATGCATTTACATACCTCTCCAGAACTCAACAACCGTTGCAGATGATTGTAGAGATCGATGCAAGGACACCCACTTGTGCTTCGATACACAACCTTCTTTTTGCACTGTTCTCTCACTACACATTCCCCTACACGTACTTATTGCACGTTAACAGTATCGTATGTTTGGATAAATGTAATTTATCATCTTTTCCAAGCGATATTAAAAATGTTCACGGAAAATCAATAATTTAAAACGTTTACAAAAAAACATGTAAAATATCATTGTCTCTTGAGATTATTTGTTTTATTAATAATCTATTAAAAATGATGTTCTTTTAAAATTAACTTCAATTTGGAAATTTTATTATGCAATTAAGCTGTATAAAGAATTTTTTATTAATAGGATGTAAGTATTGGATGTTGAGAATAAATGTTTTAAAACTTTGCTAATGTATGAAAGAATTTTTTAAATTTTATTGAAAAATTACTGATAAAAACGTAAATAATTCCAGTTTAATCTCGCTATACATAAAATGAATGACCCATAATAATTTGGGTGCACCATTTTGACCAAATAAATACTGGAATTCTTCTTTTCTATCATGATAATCATTTTGATACTTTACTACAAGTATACTAATTAAATTTATACTTAAAAAATTTACATATTACATGAAAGTATAAGGGTCAATTAAAAGACGTACATACATACAGAAGTATGTAATAACAATAGCTTTTCGATGACCCCTTCGATTTATACTATACATGTAAAATTTTCACTGTCAGTATTGCGCATATACACGACGTACAGTTGCTACACAAGATTTCTCTCTGAAGTCTTGCGTTCTCTTAAATAATTTGTATTTATTCTCAAACCGAATGATAATCGAGGTTTTCAAATGTTACTTTCAATCATTCTAACATAAATGTAGAAAATCACACTTAATCGAAATTATTTGATGGCACAATCCCTACTTGTCTCATGTAACTGCACATTTATCAATCGGTTATTACTTTTCAGTTGAATTTATTTTCCATAGTGATTTATGAGTATCACGTCCAAATGCCCGCATTAAAATAAAGAAAAATATAAAAATTAAATGATTAAATTCTACCAAGAGCAGTACGCGCCTCTTTGAATGGATCAACTTTTCATACAACTATAGTTTACTACGTCAGTATTATTACATATTTTTACAATTTACAGATATGATTTCACATTCACTTGCCTTAAATTGTTTTTAAATACATTCATATCATACCATGCATTCATCGACTTAGTTTATTTTCACCTTTACCAAACTTATAATAAATCTGGAACATGTCAAAACTTAAACGGAAGAGGGAATAAACAGTAATAATAATCATTGACTTAATAATATTATTATATAAATATATATATATATATGTATATATATCATTAATGTACAGCGAAATAATTTGAGAATATTACATTTTAGCGAGAACTCTTAATGCTATAGTTTTAAAAACGCGTTCGTAGTAGTGCAGAGGAAGCTTGTTAACAACATACTTGTTGTTTTGTACTAAAGAAAAGTAGTAAAAAATAGAGTTGTACAGATTTCAAATTAATTCATTGTAATAGTAACGGATATGATGCCGTCCAGTCTATTCACGTTTGATTACTTCTTAAATGTGATAAGACATAAGCAAATTAAATGTACAATTATATCAAAAACGTATTTATAGAAAATATTAAATTCTGTTTTTTCGCACCTTACGCATATGATTTACACAATACTTATCAATTTTGAAACTTATTTCAAACAATAACGAAAAATTTCAAAATTTTTAATAATTGATATTTTTAGATATAGCGACTTGAGAGGAATCGTCACCATAAATTTTTATCACAATAATTTCGTTTGCAAGTTTTATCCTGCGAATTTTATAAAAAGTTAAATTCTTTCGTCTTTAAAGAAACAAAAGAAAAATAATATTTTTTCAAGCCGTAAATATAGTATTAAAAAGCTTCATTATTATCATTTACACTACATCTTCAAATACTTTGACAATGTGCCATGATTTACTTTACTTAATGCATCTGAGATTTATAATTATACTTAAAGCTATATTTCGTCATTTAGCTTTTATTCGTGATTTAAAAAGCTGTTTCGGTGTATTAAGCTTTCGATCAAAATATTAATTTTAAACAGATCTCTCACACGTATAGAAAGTTGTAATTGTTACTGCATCGATACGATATGCTGCCAGTGACTTTGTAAATAAAAATAGAATAGATCGTTTAAGTAAAACCGTAGGCAGTAGTCGTCTCTGATTGTAGACTAGTAAATATGCTAGTTTGTCAAATCAACTGCATGCTCGTAACAAATACATCACTCTTTTTGTATGCCTGCAGATGCTGTAATTAGTCTAGATACAGTGATGAATTGTATCACTTGCATTTATGAAATGCGGTATATTAAATATATATTACAGCAGGAAATAACCCGTTGCATTTATTAAAATATTTACTTATTTGCGATGTCTTGAGAAGTCGTTGAAACGAAGTACCAAATATATGTATTCACACAATTCATGTACATTATTGTAATGTACATTCGTTCCTTAACTTACTCATAAATTAATTCCTTCGAGCACTAACACTATCGCTGTGTAGGTACTAAGAAATGCTAGTACTCATTTGTTCGTCATAAGATATTGCAGGAAATTCGCTCAATAATTCGGATGCACCAGGCACCTTTAAAGTTTGTGTCTCTGAAGCTTCTATATTATTTTGACCAGTATTAGCATTAGTAAAACTTTCTTTCTGTTTTGCTTGTTGCTGTATACTATCTATTTCTGCCCAAATAGTTCTCACTTCTCTAAACAGCTGTAGATAAAGTTAATATTTATATTATGTATTGAAAATGAGCAAATTATATCTTAAAAAAGCAAAATAGACAAACCTGATTTAACCATATTTCATCTGCTAACAATTCATTAAGAATAATCGTTGTATCTTTGTTTGGATCCGCAACCCTCTTATCGGCAACTCTCCTAGCGCACTCCAAAAACATAAGATATTTTTGATGTGCCACTTTATTGAACAGAGCAACTTTCGTTTGGCAAATTCGACAAAAAAGGAAATCCTAAAATATATTACAGAATACTTTAATTAATTTTTTGACAGTACTTGAATATCCAATACATTATCGAATTATTAAGGATTTTCTACCTTTTCTTGAGGCACTTGAGGATCAGGTGGGGAACCTTCGAGCGTCGTACTATTATAAGGTTGTCCATAAAGTAGAACTCTTGCTTGTATTTTGATTCGATTACACCCTGCACATGGTTTACCTTTAAATTCTGATATATTATCTCTTAAAACATTTATGCAAGGCCAAGTTGAAAGAGCAGTTACAAGATTTGGACGCCAATTAGTTGTAGAAAGTAATCGTTGCTTCCTTTCTTCCGTTATTTCATCGACCGTTTTAACATTTAATAAGAAATAATCGTCTAAAATTGTAAAAATAATGTAATAAATTGTCATATTGATGTGTATTATAAACATCAATTTGAAGAATATAAGTGCACATGTAATACCTTGTTCTTGAAAAATTTCAGTTAAGAAATTCGAATCCAAAGCTTGAGAAATTAACGTCTGAATATAAACTTCAAAATTATCTTGATATTTTTCACTATCCTTCATAAATCTACTGACACATTCGCTAAAATAATATAAAGTACAAAATAATATAACAAAGATGATTTCATGCAAGTATTGAAAAATATATGGGATAACCATTAGTATTTAAGTGACTTACACGTCATCCACTATCATATCTTCACGTAGAAATTCCACAATTGTTTCCATTTTCCCTTGTTGCCAGAATTTAACTGGTACTTGCTGATAAACATGACGATTTTGCGGAGCCCAGCCAGAATACTAAATTAAAATTTAATTATTTGTGAACACTTTAAATTCTAGCATTATATTTTGAAATACTTGTAATAAAAGATAGTAGACTTACAGTAGATATATTTCTGTACAAAGTTTTTCCATTAGATTGAAACGGTTCGTATTTTTGTAACAAAGTTTTTCCATCGATCCTCCATAAAGGCGGGTATTCTTGATCCAAATCACTTTTAATTACAACAAATTCACCGGACTAAAAATATAAAAATTAATCTATAAATTATGAATATATTTTATATATCAAGAATAAAAAAAATGAAATGTTTAACTAATAGAATTGATTAATTAAAAAAGATTCTTAATTAAAATTATAAATTGTAACTTAAATAAAATAAAGCGTAATATTTAAAATAATGTAAGGTTTAAACTGTTTTTATGTTTCTTCGCCGGGATGTATGTTATTTACCAAGTTAAATTATGTTACGTTTATTTTGATATGGATCTGTATCTCAAAGAAATAAGTCGACCGTTATTCGTTAAAACGTAAATCTTTTTAAATTTCTATGCTATCTATTACTACTTTACAAGTCTTTAACTTTTAGAGAAACAAAAATCTTAATTTACTAACATTTCTTTAAATAAAAAAAGTTTAAAAGTGCAAATCGCAACAAGCTTTATTGTTTAAATTGATATTTCTTTCTAATTTACATACTACATGATAAAATTTACTATTACTTACAGATGTACTTTCACATCAAAATATAAAAATTCTAGCTTAATTAGTAATTAGTATCCTTACATAAATTATTAATAATCGAAATTAAAAAGAATTAAGTTCTTATAAAGATGATGGTTTAAGATACCCATTTTTTATAACTAACTACTTACAATATAATAAACAAATTAAATTAAAATATTGATGAATTAATTTAAAAACATTTATATTTCTGTACATAAAATAAGAAGAACGAAGTAAATCAACAATTGACTCAAGTTGTTTAATATTTATAAATTTAAATATAAAAAATTTTAACAAACAGTAATAATTTGATACAAATAATTTTTTATGACAAAACGCGTATAGTATATTTAATGAAAAAAAATAAACTGTGCACATATGGGGATATGCAATGGAAATGCTATATAAAAGTAAATATGACGATAATTTGTATGCAGCAAAGCGTCCATAATATTATTTTTAATTTACATTTACTTCACGAGAGATAGATGTCAATAGATTGTGAGAACCTTGAAATGAAAATTTTCACAAAACGATTTTTATGTTAAAACGATATGTTACTACCAATGTTATATTTGACATTAAATAAACTTGAAAAAATTATGACTACTAAAAAAATGACAAAATTAATATAGCAATTAATAGTTAACAAAATACAAAAATTCAGAAAAATAACACAAGATGAAAGATAGTAAGTGTGTTAATTGTAATTTACCGCATCTTGGGAATCTCCGAGTGACGAATGCTGCGTGCAACAAAGTAAGCGTTACATTAATATTTGGCAACAGTAGCATTATTTATTATTTTTTTACTGATAGCAATTAGCATACGAAAAATACGATTGGTAAGCCTCATAATGAAAGCGCGGCTTGTATCGTTTTTTCAAATCCAACGAACCTTAAACGGCGAAATATCGATGTCCTCGTCACTCACGGAAGCTAGTAGTTTCTCATCGATTTTACAGCTGATCTTGAGCGCATTGGCCCGAGCGTTGGCATCAATTGGATACTTCCTCTTTCTGCCCGGTCGCTTCGGAGCCACCGCATGATTCAAGAAGTCATTATCACCATATTTCTTGCGCTTAGATATGACCGGTCGACCACGTTTCTTGCGCTTCTCCTCGTCGTCGCCTACCGATTTAGCAGCAGGCGTCCACGCCGGATCCGAATCTGAGTCCCCCTGTTCATCATCAACCTCGTACGGATCTCCAGTATGATGATTGTCGAGCATTTGCTTGACGTTTGTCTTTTCTTTAGCCTTTCTTCTCGAGCTTTCGCGTCTTGGTAGTTGGAGAGCTTCTGTGTTAATTATTGTTGATCAAGTTAGTTACAAGAAGCACAAGTATTATAATCGTAATATTAATCATCGCGAAAGAAAAAAGTATCAATAAACTTTAATTCAATACAACTAATGGAAACAAATATTACTAACATCTCACTCTTATAATAAAAAAATATAATTATATTTACTTATACTATTACGTTTCCATTAATGATTCTAAAAATCTATTGATATCTGACTTTTTAAAAGTAAAACCGTTCACATTTTAAGTAAAATAATATCTCGAAAATGTTTGAGTATAAAATAATTCAAACAAATTTAACATTATAACAAGGACGTTCTTATGTGTAAGATAGTCTTCTTACTTTTTCTCTTAGTTTCAACAGGAGGTAGTATGATCCCATTCGCAGCCGCCGCTGCGGCCGCAGCTGCAGCAGCGGCTGCAGCTTTCCTTTTTCTGTCAGTCGGTCCGCCGGGTTTAATCGGTCTGCCTTTCTTTGGCTTACCGTCTGGAGTTTTATTTAAAAGAGCCATTTGATGCACTATCGACTGTGGCACAACTTGACAAATGCTATCAGCGGTAGCTGCTTTTTTTTCCGTGCGTTTCGAACCAAAAGGTGGCAGCTCGTCGTCGCTCGAGAAACCATCATCGCTTGAATCGAAACTTTGATTTTTACGTTCTTTAGGCAAAGGAAAATATCGGGGATCATTCGCATAATCGATCGATGGCGTTTCCTTCATGGTATCTGAAGTCGTAGATGGTGCTGTACTTTTATTCCAGGCATTACGACCATTCGACTCCAGAGGTAGATAAGGTTTTCTATTGTTCCAAGAAGATTTTCGACCTATAAAATGAAGACAAAGTTTTAGATTATATAAATAAAATTATAATTTAAAAATAATAATATACAATTACAGATATTTAATTTAATACCTCCTCGAACTGAAGGAGGAGGTGAAGAATCCTTCTCTCCTTGTAGAAATTTTAAATAACTTGTCATAAAACCAGAGTTCGGATCATTATTAAGAGTTCGTTTGATTTCTGGATTTATAGTATGTTGATTATTGCTAACAATTGCTTCTGGTTGCTGCAGAAAACCAAGTTCTTCTTCAATATTTGGAACAATCACTTGAGGTTTGTCTTCTTTCACAGTAGTTTGAATGCAAACTTGATTCTGCTGACAACTATTGTGATTTCCAAGACCGAGTACTTGCAGGTCAACAGTCGATGGAAGCTCTTGGGGAGTAGATTGTGGCTGAGGATGTTGCTGTTGAAGTGGAGCTATTTGATGGTTTGTTGTCGTAATATGAAAGGTAGGGAAGTACGAGACCGGTGTTGCGTGAGTAACTAAAAGAGGCTGCGGCTGGTGCGTTACAGCATTACTTATAAAATTGGCCGCATGAATTTGGGCTATAGGTTGTTGTTGAGGTTGTTGAGCAGTAAAAGCTGCTGTAGAGGTAGTTATAAGCTTTGCATGAGGTATAGTAGTTAAGTTCCACCTTTCAAACTCTACGTAACCATTTTGTTGCGATTGCGACTGTGTCTGCGGTTGTGGTTGTTGCTGCTGTTGCTGTTGTGGCGGTTGCTGTGGTTGATGATTAACAACCACTGTATGATGCACAGGTGTTGGTATCCTATTTACAAACTCAACTACTGGTGTAACACTAGCAACATCAGTTCCAGGCTTGTCCACACTTTTTATTTTGGCACCAATTACACCAATTACTGTTTGGTGATGTTGAGTATTTTCAACTTCTTCGAGCTCGTCACAGTCCTGCTCAGAATTACTTGACCCTAAGCTCGGCATGCTTTTGGCGATATTCAATGATTCAACTCGACAACTACTTAAATCTTCTAGATTTAACTGTCCTGATTCCAAACACGATGTTTGTTGATCAGTCACGGTCAAGATCCTTTGGATTGGCTGGTTGACTAACACGTTTGTTTCAGAACTCTCTGTTGTAAGATAGTTGGAGGAAGCAAACTTTTGAACATCTGTCGAATGCTGCGTGCTATCGGTATCCCAACACATTTTCGATTGAGGAAAGTCTTGCGATCTCTCGTAACCGGTTGTGTTTGAAGCTAAAACATTATAACAATAAAAAAATAGTAAATATTTGTACCATAAATATTAAAATGCTCGCTAAAATGCTAATTTTCATGCTTAAGGAGATTAATATTGTAATCTTTATTATAAACGCATAATCATGAATTTTTTAATAATATTATGAACTAATAGACTAATACTACACAAAAATATAACATATGAATTACAATCATTTATAATATATATTATAAGAAAAATAGACTATACAGCATTAATAAAAGACAACAAATACTTAATGTTTTTGGCTCATTTTCTAACAGTAAATGTTACACAACATTATTTAACAAGTAGAACATCATTCAATCCAATTTTTATATCAAATTGCATTAATTGAAATCTAGAATTTTTATTTAATTCCACACGCGTAAAATTTATTAAATCGCGATAATCGGAGCAATTCACGTTAAATTAATATAATTGTAACATTTTGTAGTAAAGTCAATGAGCTAATAAAATTTACTTGTAATAAAACGAGTAAGTAAATGGCTTCATAACAGTTTTGTTTTTCTTTTAATTGTTACTGTATAATTTATTACGTATATAACCTCGAACATAACCTCACTATTAAGTTTATGTTACAACCAGCTATCCAGTGAGCTTACTGCTACTGATCACGTATCCCCTCAGAGTGTCCAAATAGGCCTGATAAGGTGTTATCTGAACGCTTGGTAGCGTGAAATAGGGCTGTTTTTAATAGTTATATTTTATTACTGAACTCACATATCTAATAAAAATGTTTGAATAAATTATAAAAAAAATTTAATTTATTAGAATATGACATTAAATTTTTGCACATCAATAATGTTGTTTTTTTTAAATGTAAATCACCACTTAATAATAAAAATTACCTGCCAGCCCTATTTTCCGTTGTACTAAATAAGAAAAATAAAAAAATTACCATCAGTATTGTAGGAAGCCTTATTATTTTCATTAGCACCGAGCGCTCTAGTGATGACTGACGAGTAAACAACTTGATTCTGTTGAGAGGGCGACCTCGTTACAGTGACTTCGAGTGGCGAGGGTGGGGTCATCTGCTGAGATACACTTCCCGACTTGTAGGGTGTACTGGCAGCCGTATCACCGAGCTGCTGTTGCAAGGGTGAAGGCGAAGACATGCTCGCCATGGGACTATTGTACATAGGATAAGTTGCTGGACTGGGTACATGACCCAAGGGTGAAGCCTGAGAGTGCGTTTGGAGAGGACTGGGCCTCCGTGGTACAACCACCGCGCAATCTGGCCCATTTTGGGAAGTATTCGAGGAATAAGCACTATCTGTGGAAGCAGCGGATTTTGAACGAGCCGGGTGGTGGTATTCGGAATCAGTACTGTTTGAGTAATGCCGACAGGAACTTGGTTGTTGAGGTTGCTGTTGATGATTGAGCACATGAAATTGCTGGACGTTACCATTTGCAGACTGCTGCGGTTTGCTGGAAGGGTTGTTTGTGCTGTAGTTGAGGTTGCGTGTGTCCATAATAGAGTAGCTGATGGGAGATGATTGACTGCTCTCGTGACCTGCATCTGGACCCGTGTGATCATTGTGATTACCTTTATAAACAATAGATTGATTTTGTAAAATTGGAAATATTTAAGTTCATGAAAGCAAAACAGATTTCTTTAACTACCTGAAGTAGTTTGCGTATCCTGTGTTGTTGTACTCAAATAAATAGTTGTTGGCACTGGAGACTGTGAAGGTAGTTGGGAGATTCTATACTCTTTATTTGATGGCGTGATATTTGGCGTTGAAACTATACATGACTGGTGATGCAATGATGACTGAACAACCGGTGAGTTTCCATTTGAGTGATCATCAGTCGAATAACTTGTTGTTAATCCATCCGAATCAAAAGCATTTGCTCCTTGGAAAAATGAATGAGCACCAGAAATCGATGATTCTGTTACTATACACTTCATTGAGTTACTATTACTATTAATGGGAGACTGTGTTCTATCTTTTTTAGCGGGATCTGAATCTGACCAAGGACTAGCCTTTGTATCTGCAATGGTTACCACCGTTCCATTATTATTATAGTGTGTTACAAATGGATTTTCATAAGTAACAGAATTGGTTGATTTTGAAGTAGTTGGAGGATCTGGTGGAGATGAAACTGCAACACTTTCATGTGGAAGAATACCAAATGGACTTGTGATTTGCGAATTGGTAGCATGAGATAAAGTCCAACTAGATGTTGGAGATGTAGTTGCTGTTTGATGCTCAAAAAAGCTCTAAAGATTCAACAAATAGAAATCAATAAATACTAGTTCATATAATTCAGAATTTTAAAATAGTGTTGATAAAATACTTACATCATTTTGTTGAGGTGAGGCATAATTATTCTGTAGAGCAGGGATATCTGACTCTTCTGGAGAATTCGGTTTTGATGTAGTTACTACTTGTGCTCGGACAATTGGTTGTGCTTGGACAATTGGTTGCGCTTGTTGTGTGACATAATGTGTAGGTTGTTTGGCATTTGAATGATGAAAAAATGGTGAGAAGACGTCATAACCTACAGCCGTTGGTGTAGTCAAAAACCCTGCTGGGCTGAATTGCGATGGTTGGCCTGCCAGTGTTACAGTGGTAGGACCAACTGCTTGAAGTATTATTTGCGACGTACTTGTGGAAGGTACTGCCTGAGTATTGACAGTTATAGGAGTCAAGTGGAGAGATGGAGGGTTACTACTTGTACTTGTTGGTGAAGTTGTTTGGAATGCATTTATACCTGCAGTAGCAGTTAGGCGATTATAAGTTGAGTACCATGGACCAATTGGATCCATTTACCTTCTTGTGGCACAAAAGTGCCCTTACACGAATTAATTTATCAACTAAAAACCATCAACTGATAAATTTCTGGTTACATAGTTTTTTCTTATTTAAAATAATTTTATTTTGTTCTTCCATTTCAGCTTGTGCATTGGAATCATTTGGCCTTTGCATGTGTAAAATTTTTACCTAAAACAAAAAATAAATAATATAAACATTTGCTAAAATTGAATAATAAAATAAAACATGTATTGCTAATTAAAAAAAAATTAATTAATAAAATGCCTAGTGTTTTAATAAGTAAAGGTTAATAATTGAGAAAGTATTTCTAATACATTTTAATTCTGATTACATTATCAAGATAATCAATGTAATGACCTTTTAGTAAACATGACTGCTTCATTTGTTTTGATAAATTAAAATCAAGAGTTAGTGTTTATTTTTAGGCATAGCAAGAGACTCAGTATTACTACAGTTTATTTTTACATTTCTCTTCATATGACTTGTACTATCTATCATAATATTAAGGCAAATGTAGGACAAAATTTCTATAGAATGTATTGTTCATTGTACAGTTTTTCATTAATTGTTAATGTTTTACTTTTGTATTGACTAAATTATTTCAAACAATTTACTACGAATGTAGGTTAGTAAAGTTGTTTAAAGAAAGGTATCTATACTTGACTGCTTTTAATACGAAAATCATGCATTATCATTAATGATAAGAGTTTTTTCTCATATAGGTACTTTTTCATGGATTCAATACTTCACCCGGTTAAACTAAAATTCGTCTCTTTTTCATCTGAAAACAAATACATAGAAAGAACCTTTTTTTATCTAATCAATGAAAAATAAGAAAGCGAAGCTTTGGTATCGTTGTCAGACTAAAGTCTTCGAAAGTTTTGATAAACCGAATTCACACGTGATTGCGTCTTCCGGAAAAAAGTTTCGAAGCTTCTTTATTACTAGGAATCATACTTGAGCAGAAAGCCGACCGACATGTAGGGTTGTGCGCAGGGACTCGCAAATATTATACTGGCTCCAAACGCCCCCTCAGGGCGCTTCGACAGCCTCCCCTCTGTTATTAATGCGAGGAAATCATTGACTCGAAGCCGGCCGAAGACCCTTCGATTTTTATACTTTCAAACCTTCCGTATTTGTATGTATACACACTTACACTAGGTTAGGTTTAATCTGTCTCGAATATTTGGGGGAGTGCTTGTGAAATTTAAAAGGCTACTCTCGTTCTCGAAAAATGCCTTGATTTCCCTTGTCCTCGACCGTTCGGAGCCCCACATCGGAGGGATTTCTTGTTTCTGTCGAAGCGAAGCGAGGAGAAAAAGGAGCGCAAAAAATCGAGGAACGAGGAAGCAAGCTGCTACTATTCCATTGTAACACTAGGACACTAATAAAGTCTAACAAAATCAGAGCATCGTTTCGAAGCGTAAGCACACTAATAAGTACAATAGAGTGCAAACTGCAAGCTATACGGGGAGCTCAAGCTCAACGAGCGACGGAGCAGAGAAACGAATTAAAAGGAACTAAGGGGGCAATTAAAGGCCCGGAGTGAGGGAAATAGCGCGCGACCAAGCGTTAGAGACAGGGCAACGGATGGACTGCTGTAAATTAGGGAGCTGCGGGCCAATTTCCCAAATTTTCCTAGTGCTCGGAGTTGCGTGTGCGCATATTTATTATGCAAAACGCTGGAGCACGAGCTCATATAATTACGCGCTCGACAACCTGTTTGCGTGGCCTTGTGATTGAGCTTTATCTCCCACGAGGTGCAGCACCTACCTTAGCGAAGAACGATCCCCGTGGTCTGTGTGAATTGGCAGGTCGACTTGTAGCAGCAGGAGCTGCACGAGTCTGCCCAGCGTCTCGCCGTTGGCGACGGGCCGAGCAGCGCTAGGAGTACGATGAGAGGTTGCCTGGCGGTGCGCTGCTCCGATGCGCTACTCGAGCGCATTATTTCCTCGTTCGCGAGCGTTTTTCGACCTCTTCCTATCTCTCTATCGCTGTCTATCTATCAGAGTATCTTGCTCCTCCCGGCACACGCGCGCGCTGCGGGCGACTCCGGGAATATATAATTGTCTAGGGGGAGACAATTCTCGGGCCTCGGCTCGGCCGTTCTGCGTGTGTTCGTGCACGTGAAAAAAGTTTGTCTCGCTCTCTCTCGATTCTGGCGTTTGTGCGACGGGCGCGGAGAGACTGGGGACTTGGGGAGACTATCGCTCTCTTGCTCGGCCTCCTCTCCCTCGCTCTCGGGCCACCGACGCGTGCGGCCGTGCGACGACAGACGGCCAGTCTTTTGTACGAATTCACGCACGCCCCTCGGCTGTCGGCGTGTATGTACGTGCAGCCGTGCCGCGCGCGCCGCCCGTTCAGCTCTGCTCCGCTCCGTAGCCTACGTGGGAGCGTATGACAATCTCGATGCGCTCGGTGTTTTACACCACCGCTCACCGACTCTCGGGATAATGCGAGGAAGATAAAGGGTGTGCGCGCGCGTCGCCGCGCCGCCCAGGGCGCATTCTTTATCTCGCTCTCTTGGGCCGTCGGCGGCTCGGCGCGATCCTTCTCGCTTCTATGTCCTCTCTTCCTTCGGCCCGGCCTCTCTCTCTCCCTCGCTCGCACACTCGTGTCCCTCTCGGGCTCTCTCACTTGGCGGCTCCCTCTTCCTCTTCCTCTTCTCTCCTACGGCCCATTACGGCCTCCCGGGCTCCCGAGCCTCGAGCCGCGGCACCTCTCACTCCGTGCACAAAGGTACTTTGCGCCCTTGACTACGCGCGCAGCACCAAAATAGGTTTGGCGCAGCCCCGAGTCCGAGCCCGACTGTATTCGGCTCAGGATTCGCCGATACGTCAACGCTTCTCTAGCGCATGTTTAGATAATGTAATCCGCGGGGCGAACGTGCAGGCAGCGGGCGAACCGTTCGCCGCTCGAGTGCTACACTGATTGTACACTCGTACACCAGCGGATCAGTCCAGTTCACTAGAGCAGCCGTGTGCACGTACACGCTCTCGGAGCACAACACTGAGGCGTGAACACGCGCGCCAGACATACAGTATGAATTGTGTACACTTGCTCCAAAATCTGCGTGCACTTGTGCGGCAGACCCGCAGCTCGGCTTCGCCGCTACCACGGCTACCAACGATCCGATCGCGTATTGTTGTTCGCCGTCTCGATAGGCTCTGCCATTTTGATGGGACCTTCGCGCCTATCCGATTAATGAGATGCCGAATTGAGCGATGCGATCACCCACGTTCCGACATTCGCGGGCCAGCTCCTCTGCAGGGGGCCCATTTTCGCAAGCTTTGCCGATTGCTCAACCGCGCAATGTCAAGCACACGAAAGAACCGATCCGGGAGGAAAAGCGAGCGTTCGCGAAAAACTTGCGTAGAACGCATGTACGCGCATGTGGCTGTCGCGGTGGCTCACAAAAAGCACACTGTGCGAAGTAGCGACATGCAAAACCGAACGATATGTATTTATGCGTGCATAGTATATATGTATATACAGATGTTGGCATGCGGCGCGCGCCACCTATCCGGCATCGCGAGGGTGCGCGCGTATTTATATTTATGTGCGTGTTATGCGTGTGCATGCATATGTATACGCGTTTAAATGATCTAAACTAGTTAAACGCATCTTCTGAATGTTTTATAAGAGAAAATCCTTTTACATTTTTTAATACTGCTTAAACTAGAGATCCCGCAACCGAAGTCATCTAAATATACTTATTCAAATGGAAATTTATACTATTACGCAATCAAATAATAGATTTTTTTATGATTCTATTCTGTTTGAACTTTTTTATGTTACATTGCTTAAGTATTTTAACGCAACTGTCAAAAGAAGTTAAAACTGTCCAGTGTTTACGATTACAATACTTTTTTGTTTGCATTTTACAATATCTTGGTAGGCACTGCACTTAAATAATTATTTGAATAATGTAAAAAATTTTTTTCTCTAACTTTTCATTCAATGTGCACATTTTTCACTTAAAATTCATACAAACAATTAATTAATTTCAATGTCAAAAATTAATTCTTAATGTAAAAAACTTTTGCACATTTATACCGATAATGGGTGTACAATTTAAAGGTGAAAATATATAGTTTTGTCGCCGAGGGCTATATGGCAACGGAGACCGCAACCCAAGCGACGCGCGAAGCCTGCAGAAGCGCGCAGTGTAACAATATCCGCCAGGTCTACACTTATATTATCCATATATAGGCAGAAAGAGAGTCGGTCTCTCGCGAAGCGAAGGGTTACCCATCACCGCAGATGCTTCCGAAGCGCGCGCGGCGTCCCCGAGCATACCTGGCCTGCAGACGTTCCCCCGGCAAACCGCAAATAAGATGAATAGGCATACTTACGCACACGCGAAAGTAGTAAGAATTGACCAGCGGCCAACAATGATTGGGTGTGGGGGACTTCCAGTTTAGTGTGCCAATAAATTTCCCATTCGCAAAATATACACCCATTAACTGTAGTAAACTGCAGGCTAAGACCCTCGCTAAAACCTGTTTGGCAGTTGATAATTGATTCTTTTATCCTTCCAATTTTGTCGATCCCTAGTTTTCTGCACAGTTGGTCAATATTTTGTGTCTACTTATGAGGATTCGTAATAACATGTTCATAATATTCTAGGTCATAAAAACAGTTTCGTTCCAAAGTGACCACATTATAAATAATACCACACTCATGTGTTGTGCTGAAGAAAACTGTTTTTAATAATATTAGTTGCTAACAAATTGTAACGTTACCCAATCCCGACTGTATTATAAGTCATAAACTCGCGTCAAATCTAATCTAACTTGTATTTAAATTTAATCTAGAATGTTTAATAATTTAATAAAAGCATATTATACCACGAAGAAAGATATATTTTACACACAAACTGATAAAAATTACTAAAATCGTTTAATGTACAAAATTATATAAAATATAAAAAGCAGTGCTAATATTCTCTAATTAATCGAAATTTTTTATAAACACTCTCCTTGAAAGCAAATTTATTTTCGTTCATAAACCAATAATTACTTTGAAGCGTATATATTTTTTTTGTATTTCAAAAAGTATAAACTAAAAATTAGGTTCAGATTTATGTATCGTTACTTGTTAACTTATTGTTATAACTATGTGGATTAATAATTGTAAGGATAAAAGAATATTTATTTTTTAAATTAAAATACATCTCTTTGTGAATTATGCATTGGTAAAAATTGTTTAATTTAAAACAATTCAAAATTAAAAAAATTAAGTAAAAAATCTAAAACAGATTTAATTTAGTAGATTTTAGAAGGAATTAATTCTACAAATCTTTCATGATAATTAAATGATATCAATAATAGTGCACAAAAATTTATGTTCTATTACTATTATATTATTTATTCAACTATTAAAAACGCAGAAATAGCAGATTGGTCATGATATGAGTTTTAGTTTCATACTTATTCATACAATTCATATTCATTGCTTTTGGATTGGAACATTATAGATGGTTTTACATTCATTAAAATATAAGTTAAAATTTGGTACATTAATAATAAAATAAATTAATTACAAGAGTAGAAATTAAAGTTTTTGTAATACTATATTAAATTTGTCTATTTCAAAAATTGCTTCCTAGTTACTGCAAGTAATCAAACTTGCTCATTTACACATGCTTATAAATATCTTTTACAAAATTATTGACATATTCGATTTTTTCTAACGATGATCAGTGAATCGAGATTAAACATTTATGTTATAATATTAATAATAGTAAAAATAATAATCAACAGAAAATGAGTTAGGAAAAATATCTTTCCAAGCACTTTTCTCAGCTATATTTCAGGTTTTCGAAAACGCATGAGCAATAAGCGCAAAGATATATTTCTTTGACTTCAGCAAGATACAGCGTTCCCACTGGTTTTCAAGAATTTTCGATTCTTAGATGTGTAGCTGCAGGCTACCTCAGTTGTCCAGCTCTTCGTTGCTGCCAAAGAGCAAATTTTCTGTATGCAGCATTTAACAATTGATTTAAGTGACTTGTAAGGTGCTGACTGACAGCTGAAAATTCTCTTTGTAAGCGATCCTGTAGCATTAAAAATTGTTTTTAGCATTTAGTTCCAATAAACCTATTGCAACACATTCAAATTTATTACCTCAAAGGGCTTCAGTCTAACAGAATGAAAGTTTCGTAGTGCTGAATGCATTCTAGTAACTTTTTCTTCCAGTTGAGGTGTTGTTGGAGGAAAACTCCTCCAAAAATGTTTTAATAATTCACAGGTACACACATATACACTTGCCAATTCTTTTTCTAACTCCTTTGGAATCAACTCTTGGAAAAAAAAATTTTTTTTTCAAAGACATTAAGTTTATTTATGAATTACAAGCTAAATCTCCAAATTAATAATTAAATAAAAATAAAAAAAAACAATACATACGACCAAGACTGTCTTCTCGAAATCCCTTCATCAAAGATCCACCAGGAGTTAATTCTCCCAATGCTGACACAGCTGCAGCAGGACTTACTAATGAGGTTGATGGCTGTCGTGGTAAATAAGAAACAGTTTCCCATTTATCAGTTTCTCTCATTAATTGACTTGCAATGATTTTAATTTGTTCAATATTTGAATCATGATTGTTTTCGGTAGATGAAACAGGTCCATGTAAGTACCTATCTACTTGAGTTAAAACTAGAGGTGGTCCAATATTACTAGGAACATCATATTTGGTATCTAGATCTTCATAAACTAATTTATCTTGTACACGTCTCTATAAATATATTAAAAAATATCTTACTTGCATTCTATCAATGGGTTACATACTTATAATCTCGAATTATTTTATACCTTTTTAGACTTTGGTAAATCAGCCTCCGATTTATTAGAAGCAGAATTTTTATGTGGCATAGCTGAACCATTTGATTGTGGTTGCTCTTGTGAAGTGAGTGTAGTATTTGCTTTCATAACCATTATACTGTGTTGATTAAATCTTTTTATCATACTTTGATGAACAATATTTGCAGATGATTTATCGGGTTTACCACTTCCACTGTCATACATCTCATCTAAGTTTACATTATCAAAACCAGTTATATCTACCATAGGATCATCAATACCTGCTTGAATGTCCTGTTTTAATTCTTGATCATCAATTTTGGCACATTCGGTAAATAGATCTTTGTTCCCTACATTGATTCGATCTCGATGAAAGTAATGAGATTGGAAAAATTTGGTCCAAAAATCTGATTCTGTCATTTTATTAGGCACATACTCCTGATGTTTCTTTTTCACAGCTGGATATGTTTTGAATATACAATCTATTATATCCACTGTTAAATTATATTTCAGTCCATTGCAGCCATCTGTTTGTGGTTTAATATCTGCCTAATATATATATAAATGTAGGTATAAACATTAGAAACAATTAGAGAAATCTTGTAAGAGTCTTATACAATCATATTTAATACTCACTAGAAAGGCACTATTTACACCTATTTCTTGACGAGGAGCTAACTTAGCTTGAGTGTATTGTGCAGCATGCTGGGCCCAGAATTCTTCAGATGTTAAAACCTGTGTTATCACCAAATCCCGATAAAGTTGAAGCAATGTTGGATTCTCTTGCAGCATTCTATACATTAAATTAAAAATAAATTAATTAATTTGCAATATATTTATTTCATTGAAGAAAGATTATATATTATAACTAACCTATTTTTTTCTTCTAATTCTTTATTAACTTTTCTTTTAAATTTTGGCAAAAGCTGTTGTAGTAACTCTTTAACCTCATCTCTATCTTGAATTTGTGCTTCCTGCCCATTTCTATTGACGAAATGGAATGTTGACGATTGACCATCATGAAGTACAACTTGCAGTTGAATTTTAGACTTTCCTTCAGGTGAAATTTTTTGCACTAAAAAGTAAATTATTAAATTTTACAGGTATATTATAGCTAGTAATTTATAACTGTGTATTAAGAAGTAATTCTATTGACTCACATTTTATGTCACCATATTTGTGGCTCACTGATACAGTATCTTTATTATCAAGCATCCACGCTATTCTTTCATTCATAATATACAATGTACCATCTCCTTTTTTGTAACGGACTTGTCCTACTTGCATTAGTACATCTTCTGAAGATGTGGTCATCTTGATATTGTACCTTTTACTTTAGATAAACCAAGTCAGAAATAGTAATTATACAACAAATGTGCCTTTCCTTTAAACAAAATGTAACTTATATCACAACAGTTATTTCAAACACTGAAAAATAAAAACGTGAAAATAATAGTAACGTCCATAAAATGAAATAACTATTTTTTACAAGGTAATAATATAATTTTTTTATAAAAATTGTAAATAAATCTTCACTTCACAATTATGACAATTCCATACTAAAAATATTTCAATATTTATTGAACTATTTACCTTTTTATTTTTTAGATCATGGTATATTACTCTTGGCCTTGGTAGCCGGTATGAGATGCATCAGCGCCATCATGAGACTAGTACGTTCCACCGAAATTGATGTATTCATGTGCAGATGTGCACGCATACTGACGAAGTGACGACTCAGAGAATATCGTGTCAGAAAATTGTAACATCCCCATTCGTTGAAAGCTTGAAACAGTGACGCCATATTTAAAATCCAAGCTATAAGAATTCTGAAGCTAAATTTTGCATTAGTTTTGTATATTTTTATAATATTTTGTATGGTATCAATAAAGTTACAATTTGTAAATTATTTTTTTACATTATATCTTACAATTTTATTAACCTGGAATTTTATAGAAATTTTGCAGGTAAATTCATTTGAATATAATAATTATAAAATAAAATGTAAATAAACAAAGATTATTCGAGTTTATTGATATACTGTATATTTAGGTAAAATTTTAAATTATAATTAAACCGATAATTTAATATGCCTTTATTATACTTAAATTAAAAATAAGAGATTGAAATAAAACGAAAAGTAAGACATACATTTTTTTTCTAATAATTAAATTTATCAAATTCACTTATGAATAAGTATTAATACGAATGGAATACTTTTTATTAATTTAATTATAATCAATTTTTCCAAATAACATAAATCAAGCTATAAACTACACTGCCTGATTAATTCCGATTTACATTAAAAGACCATATTTAGTTTTAAACTTTATTTATTTTTACAATTCATTCCAATTTTGTGTATTTTATGAAACATAAATATAAATAAAGTTGAAAATAATTAGCGCTATTAGCTCGGTAACTAGTTAGACTGCAAAATATTGCTTCTCTTGTATTTAAGCTTATCAATATTGAAGTACAACGATCAGCCTTCGTCCAATGCCGATAAGTGCAGAGTTTGTCCAGACTACAGACGGAGCGGGTCTATCAAATACTTTGCCATCGGAGTAAGAAAGACGGAAATGGTCCGCGAAGTGTGGCTGGGGAGGGGGTAAAAGAGCGCGCGGGCACGAGCTACGATGGGGTGGGGGGGAGAGGAGAACCGAGCCGCGGGGTTGCTTGTAGGCTGCCATGACAGTCGCCGTCGGTGCGCAGCACGTCGTGCGGTTGTGTCGCTGAACCGAGCCGTCGGTCGGGCGTACTACAAGCCGCTCCGCACGCATCATATATGTATGCACACCAACACACCCGCGCGCGAAAACACTGTGTGTCTGGCCATCGGCCGCGTATATTGCAGCGGTATCGTAGCTGGAATAAAAAAGCTACCTGCAGCTATCCGGACTAGGTGGGGACCGCAAGCTCGTCGAGACGGTGTGGTAGCAGGCCCGCGGGAGAGGATCACCGCCGCCTTTCGCGTCAATGATTGCTAACTCGCACCGGGAATTTGGCCGCCGCTTGACGTTAGATCTGCGCGGAGCAGCGGACCAATCCTAGGTGCAGAGACACGCGGTAGCTTTTTGGCCTACCTCTCTCCAAATACCCGAGCAGTGTGTTCCGGCTCGTTCTGCCCGTGGATATCTGTATATTAGGCCGAGACGTGTGTCTATACACAGGGTGTACACTCGTCAAGTGCGTGGGTGCTCGTGTTGTGCTTCTCAATCCTCGTGCGTGATACACAACTACATGGGTCAGCGGCTGTCAGAGTTCTCGCCCTTAAAAGTCACATTCTTAACCTCAAAGGGTCAATGGTAAAAAGTAAATACTCATTTTTCTTGCATAGCTAAGAAGGTTATCAGCCCCTTCTTTTGAAGGGATGGGGGATACTGTCTCGGCATGTGGTGCAGAGGTTCTCCTTGGGTTGGGCGAGAGCATAAAGTGGCGTGTGCGCGCTGTCCAGAAGCCTAAGAGGGAACGAACGGTGCATTGTTAGGAATGTGTACAGTGCATGAGGTTAGGTTAGGTCGAGAATAAAGCTGGTTTCTCGATACGGAAATCGGACGTGCTCGGGTTTACGAGCTTCTTTTCCAACGTCGTTTAGTGTTTTTGTTTTTATTTTTCTCATCTTCATCTTCGTATACTTCTTGAAAGTTGTAGCTTCCGCATGAACATTCGTTCTAAAACATAGACTATGCAAGTGAGTTATAAAAAGGTTCGACAAACTTTACACCCCATTATTAGGAATATAATATTTTTAACGTTCACCTTTTGTTTCTTGCATTATTCGGTGTAATGCTAAATCATTAATTACTACTTCTAAAATTCCGAACTAATCCGAAAACAGGAGCAAGTAATGCATTAACTATTTGTGTTGAAATACAGGATACATTCGCGTGATTTAATTTCAAGAATTTATTAACTCGTTTAAGAAAACTTTCGTAAAGGAAAATACTAATAACCTGACACTCGGCAATTTTAATTAAAATAAAACTATCAAAAATTGATATTTCCCCATGGCAATTATGAGCATAAGCTCTTATCAGTGTAATGATAATGCATTTGTTCTCCGTTTATGAGGTCATTTTTCTCGGAGTCAACATACAATACATTATTCGAGCATTAGAAATTTATATTAAAATGTCATGTATAAATTTTATAACTTAAACGTTTCATTCATAATGTGAAGGCCTGTTAAATAATAGAAAAATAACAATAAGAACATATGCATGCAATATATTTCGAATTTTAGGAAAAAGTATAAGTATAACTTCGTTGCATATTTTTAATAGGCATTTTGATGCTGCAAATATAACTCTCGAAGGTAATAAGAAAATCCTTGCTCGTGTGTAAAAATATAACAATTTTTATGAACTTTACGACGAACTGAGATAGTAAAATCATTAATGAGCAATTAGCAAACAATTACAAACCAAGCAGCGGCGTCAGTAAAAAAGTGTAATTGAAAAAATAACGTTTCTTGTTTTTTGCTCCTTAGATTCATCATAAAGGCCGTCCCAGCAAATTCCATCGAAAGCGTTCGCCAAGGTTTTTGCGAATAAAATTTTTCATTGCTTACGAAACCTCTTCGATTAATACATTTATACACATCGAAATCGTAAAAGGGAATCCGTCTATCTCAGCGGTATCAACGTCCAAGCATCGTACACAAGGGAAAGAAGTGGAATGCAAATAAATAAATAATGAAGTCAGTTAACGTTGATACTGCCGCGAAGCAGTTAGATGATTGAATGCTCAAAACGCATCATCTTCGAGGAAGGAGTTCGAAGATGAGGCTACAAATGTCGTTGCTAGTGTTAAGGTGTTGTTATTGACTCGCTGAAGTCAATCGTGTTGTGTGCGCGTAAAATTGGGGCAAGTGTGAAAAAGGAGAGTCAGGTGTTTTTCGATCTCTCGAGGTACCTTTTGAATTTCGGAGTTGGATTCGCAGGGAGGAAAAATGTTCAATTTTATGAAGAAGGCGTCGGAGAAGGAAGAGAAAGACAAGAGAAAGAGGGAGAAGAGAGAAAAAAAAGATGTGAAAAAGAGGGATAGAGGTAGCATGTCCGCAGAAGAACTGCTAAGATTGGATGAGGTAAGGAATTTTTAATTTTTAATAAGATAACAAAAATATTTAAATTCATTTCAAATGAAACACTTTAATATAATATTTAATGAAACGATAAATAATTTTTTATCTAACTATTTGGATGTTTAGTTGTTGACGAAAATTTGGGCAAAAATTTAATAAAGGCATATATTTCAATAAAAATACTCATTGTAAACATTATAATTTAAGCCAATCGAGCACACCTATTGTTTAGAATAATAAGTACAAAATGTATAAACGTCGTGAAAACGTTAAAATAGTGTATAGTCATCTGTTTCTGAAGAATCAAAAGAAAAGGAAGTGAGTTAGGTTACGGTCATAGATCACAGAATAAATATCAACAATTTTTCTATACGTATTTTGATTGAAGGACTGACTGATGTTGCAAGCGATTTTTGATTCCTGGAATAATTTCCTAAATGTAGTATGTCCCTTAATTATTTTTACATGTTGCACTTACATTCTCAGAATTACAAGAGGATGTGAAAGATAAATAAGTACATCTTAATTATAACGATGGAGATATTGTATACAATATGAAATAGATTTAAATACATGGAATGATTGTATTATGATTTTTAAAAAATGCGACAATCATGAACGTAGAAACGCCGGCTTGTTTACGTTCTTCTAAAACTTTGGACTGATACAGAACGAATGTAATCAAGATAAACGTTCTTTTTGCTCTCTTTCTCTTTCATCTTTGTTCTCCCGTTTCATTTTTTTATTCTAGCTCACGCGCGTGGACATGACCTCGCTCGATAGTACTCCATCTTCCCATCTGACTTTGTCTCGCATCGTTTCCCAGGATCACCTCTGACTCATTCGAAGTCGTGCGCTAAGGAGGGTCAATTTTAAGTCTCATTTGTTCATGCACGAGGCTAATTAAATATTTTTTGCACTCAATGAATTATTTTAGTAAATACAGTTGACTGAAATTTAAAAAATAAAGAAGTTAAAAGTATAGTTAATTCTGCGTACTTGCTGATGCTTATTACGCATTCATCGAGGCGTTTGTTTACTAAAAATGTATGACTTTCCATGTCAGGGTTTCAGTAGTAGGAATTTTTGAAAAGTGAATAGAGATGAAGTCAATCGTTATCCGAAAAAAGCGAGCGAATGAGAAAAAGTGGAGGAAAAAGTACGTCGGTCAGTGTAAAAAAACCATACTTTTTGCAGATGCGAAGGTCGCTAAAGATCCGTGGGCGGCGCAAGGAGAAGGAAAAACTGCCGAGTGGCATAACGGCGGACTACAGCGCTTCCTTTTTCGCTCAGCTCGACCGGGACGTCTTGGATGAGGCGCACCATAGTGTTGGGCTGAACTCGGGTATGGGACGGACCCCCGAGGGCCTTACTCAAAGTGATTCCTCCGAGGCCTCGCTCACCTCGCTGACCAACTCGGCGGGGGACAAGAATTTGCCGCCGCTGCCGCCTAAACCACCTAAGAGGGGCATCCTAAAGGGTTCGCGGCTCAGCGTTGGCCCAGCGGCTCCTAACTCTACGGATACGGCCGTTTCCCCCACTATAGGCTCAATAGCCTTCCAAAACGGCGCTAACCAAGACAATCACGGCGACCCCAACAACCTTCTTGCGAGGAATACTCTGCAGAATGAAGTGATCGCCTACCAAAACCTTCCACTGCAGCAGAGGCAGGCTAGGGACGAGCTGCACCTGCTCTATACTGACGAGGAGTCCTATCAGGTGCGCCGCAGTCCACAACAGATGCACCATCAATTCGGTCATTCAGGACATCAAGATACTAAGATGCTTCACGTGAGTTTCATTTGAAAACCTCGTCAATTTGATTGTTAAGATTCTATCAAAGTCTTATAGTTCTTCTTCAGTTGCAATGTTTGATTAATTTAAATTTCGGTACTTTAAGAAACTATCAAAGTTCAATTTCAATCAAATTAATATTTTAATAACGAAAAATAAGTCTTTGGTATGGGCTAATAAAAAGTTCACATTCTTCTTGTCTAACCCTCGTCACTTCCAACTTTATGAACTAAAATCAAAGTAAAAGAGAATTAAGGAGAGTGGAGAAAAATAAGTAAAACTTTTTTGGTTTTAACAAGGTGCATCCACGGAGAACGTTTAGCTTTTATGAGGTTATGAAATATTTACAGGTGTAAAAAAACTTGGTTGTCCGTACTGTACTCAATCTTGGATTTATTTGTATTGTTATAAACAAACCAATTGTTAAAACGTAAATGAATCTAGAATTAACGATAGGTTGATTTAAATGTAAGCTTGTCTAATAATACTGTGTACTTGTTTAGTAGACGCTTTAATGAGCTGATAATAATAACGCATGACTAGGCGGAAAAATGTATATAAGAATAAGGATTAGAGTACGCAAGTAAAAAAAGGGTCTGTTAATAAATGAAAATAAATAATGAATAAGAGTAAGCGAGGAAATAGAGTTAAGACGCGGTAAGGTTTGAGCTTATCTGATGGTAAGCTTTGAAATAAAAGTCGGATAAGGAAGGCTCAGGAACGATGGTTGCAGGTGATGACCAGCGGCAGTCCTTCGGCGGACTCGCTGACGGACACGACCAACTCGAGCTTCGCCACCCCGCCGTTCAGCCTGTCGCCGGTGGGCGAGTCGCAGGGGTTCTCGCGGTGGCGGTCCTCCGGGTCGTTCGAGGAGCAGGGCGTCGTGGAGCTGGGCCTTCCCGAGATCGTGGCCCTGGAGCTGCTGGAGCCGCGGGAGCTGGTGATCCAGCGGCAGCCGGCCCCGCGGTCGGACTTTGGCTTCTCGCTGCGGCGGGCGATGGTCGTCGAGCGCTCGGTCAGCGGCAGCATGCAGATGCGCTCGGTGATCTTCGCCGAGCCGGGGGCCTTCGTCCAGAACGTCAACGACACGGGCCTCCTGCCGGGCGACCGGCTCATCGAGGTCAACGGGATCAACGTCGACGACAAGTCCCGCGAGGAGATAATCGACCTTATCAAGGGCTCGGCAGGAAGCGTCACAGTTAAGGTAAGAGGCTAGCCGTGGTTTTTGCGCGAGTGCGCGCGCGGACGAGTGAAAAAGCAGCCGTCGGCGGAGCCGAAGGTGCGCTCGAATGCTAATTTGTTTGTCGCATTATCGGAGCAACGGCGGCGGCAAAAGTTACTCAACGAGATAGTTAATTATTTCGAGGCGCGGCGGCTCGGCGGCTCGGCGGCGCGACCACCTGTAATCGCCCCCTCCTTTAATGGAATAATAAAAGTACGCGATTATCTACGACGTGCCGGGGAATTAATCTCGGTCGATTTAAAAGGGACTCAATCAAATAGTGCGCGGCCGCGCGAGGCAAATGGATTCGGGGCGAGTGCGCGGAGGAAGCCGCGGCTGCACTACATGCACGGCCGAGCGCTAATTGATACGCGGTTATTAGGAGGCGTCGCTCCTGCCTCGGGCTAATTGCACCCGGCGAGCGAGGATCCGGGCCCCGAGTGCGCGGGCATCTTTTTCACCCGGGAAGCGAGCGAGCTTGGCTCGGGGGCCTCGAGTGCCGGAGCGCTTCTCTCGATTAGAAAATCGGCCCGCGAGAAATCCTTGCGGTCTCGTCTCTCTCTCTCTCTCTCTCTCTCTCTCTCTCTCTCTCTCTCTCTCTCTCTCGGGTACGTGCACACACACACACACACAAACACGTATATAGACGGTCGCGGTTGTGCGGGCAGAGCGGTGAAAGGCGCGAGGAATCCGCGGGACAGGAGCGCGCCGAGGTAGGAGAGGCGGCGCTTTAGCAGCCAAAGAGGCTCGCACTGTTCGCGCGAGCGAGGCGGCCCTCCGAGGAGATACGCGCGCTCCCCGCGGCCGAGGCTCGGCCGGGAAGCCGAGTCGGTCGATAGGGCTTTTTATCCGCGGGGCCTCGTTGCGCCGCCGATTGTCCCGAGGTCGGGCGGACTCGGTCGAGCCGCGCGGCCCGCTCGAACTAGAATCGGAGGAAAGTAACGAGGCGAGTTTCTCCGCGGGGCCCCGGTGAAATTTATTCGCCGCCCGGCGAGCGGTCATCGGTTCCTTATTGGCACGGGCATTCCGCGCCGGCCGGCGCGATTGCCATTCAAGAGGCCGGGCCGAGCGGCCCGCGGGCATTTGCATCGGACTCTTCAGCGCCGATGGCCTAATAGTAATAACTCACTCGCGCCGGGGCTTTTTATAGGTGGAAAAGTCATGCCTAGGAATACCGGCGATCCTCGCGCGGCGCTCATGAATGATACGCGCGCGGCTCGGGGCCCGAGCGCCCGAGCGCCCGGTGATTAATATGCCGGGCGTCGGCGGCGCCGGCGCGCACCCCCAGCCATTCCGAAGGGCCGCACTCGGCAGGAAGAAGTTTGCTTTCCCGGGTGTTATCCGCGGAGGGGCGGGCCGGCGCGTGGCTCGCGGCGATATCGAGAGGCCGAGGCTCGCCGGCCCGCCGCGTCCCTACCCCCCCGGGACTCGGTCGCGGGCCGGCGCGTTTCCGGCGGCGCGGCTCTCGCAGCGACAGCTTGATTTTCGGCGAGCGCGCGGAAAGAGGAGCGACGAGGGGCCGCCGGGCGGGCGACATATCGCGTTTCTTAGATCGGCGGCTCGGCGCGCGCGGCGGCTTAGGCTCGCCGCGGGGGCAGGGCGGGGCGGGGTGGGGCGCGAGGCCGGCGCGGCCGCCGGCCTGCGGGGCGGGGCCGCCGGAGAAGGAGATAATGCGGGGTTCGCGAAAAATGCGGCCTCGGCAGCGGCGGCGGCGGCGGCGGCGGCGCGCGCGAGCGCTTAACCGAATTCCTGGACGACCGCCAGGATAAATTATTGTTTTCAAAGCGACGGCGGCCGATGGGAGGAGGTGGCGGAGGAGGCGGAGGCCGTTTTACGCCGGGCGCGCCCTCCTGCGGCCCGCCGCCGCTTTTTTGCCGCGCTCGCGAAAGTTGAATTTGAGCGGATGTTGATGCCCGCGGAATAATCGGCGCGGCGCCGCCGCGGGGATATTTAAAAGCGCGCCGCTCGGATGGCGCGCGGCGTCCGCCCGTGGCTTGCATTTTAATTTTAGAAAAAGCCGCGCGCCTCGGCCGCCTCGGACTTTCCCCGCGACGATTAAAACGCCCGAGCCGCCCGGCTCGTTTGCACTTTCGTCCGCGGTGTGCCGTTTCTTTCCGCGAAGCCGGAACCCGATAGCGCGGCTCCCGCGCCGCACGTGCCGAGGGCCTGCCCGATAAGCGGCCCGGCCTCCGAATAGGACCGGCTCTCGGGATTCCCATGGCGACAGGGGCCGCGCCCGGTCAATACTCGATCGCACCCCGCCGCGCCCGCCCCGCCCGATAAATCTCGGCCTCCGGACCGCAGCCTCCCCATCTCGGTGGGTTGGAGAGCCGGCGAGAAGTCCCCGGGGCGCTTGGCTTCCGCGGCGCGGGCAGCAGCCGGGCGAGCCGCCCTCGGGTGCGAGGCGGGGCGGTGCCGAGCGCCCGCCGAGGAATGCGCCCTCGCCGCGGGATCGGCGGGCGCGATCGAGCGCGACGGCCCGCGACTCGTTATCGCGAGGTGTACGTAAGCTGTGCGTCCTCCGGCGCCGCGAGCGCCTCCCGCCTGCCTCGAGCAACTGTTATAATTGATATTCATGCGCGCGCGGCTCGGTAAAAAATGGTTTTCCTGGGCGCGAGCGAGCGGGCGAGCGGGCGAGGCCGGCCTAGCCACTGGCCGCTCTCGCGCTCTAACGGCTTTTTCAGCCTCCTTAATCGCTTCATTTGTTTTGACGGGCCCATTTGATGCATTATCGGGCCTTATCCGAGCTACTCCCACTCGTAAATATATGCGCAAATGAATAATTATGGATGGCTTTGTATTTATTATCCCGCGGCCGGCCTCCTCTTTGCATTTAGAGTACTCGGCGGTTCTTTTTCACTTTGTAAATATAACGCCCGATGATGGACGGCCAATGTCAAGGATGCGGCCAACGGTATACGAAAGAAGCAACCCACTTGAAAATCCGTTGGTGCGACCAACCGCCCGAGCGCCGCGGCCGCGCTTCTCCAAAGCCTCTATTTTTCAAGGGGGGAAGAGATCGCGCGTCCGATCTACTCGAAAACTGGATAAAAAGCGTGTTCGCTAATTGAGCGCGAATTAATGAGGCGCGATCGATATCTTCTTAATTACAGCCTATCGCGTAATGAGACAATGCGCCGCAGGACGTTATCGGGCTCGTTATTCCGCCCGCGGACAGTTATGTATCGGCGTTGGATCCACGCTCTTTGCACAGTGTCAATAAACCTTTCCTAGAAAGGACGCTTGTAACGCACGCACCATTACGCGCTCGCTATTCCCGATCTCGCTTTCTATTGTCCATTCCACTCCTAATCAGATATTTAGTTTTATCTTCTTTTATTGCGCTCCTCGAAATACAAACCAATGTTTCATAAGTACTTCTTATGGATACTTTGCAGCGGTATCAAAGGTTTTCCTACAAGGCCATTGTTTCCATAGCGAATTACAATTAGCACTTTCGCGAATTATTCCGAGGAAGTATGAATAAAACCGTATATATATCGAGTTTCTTCTCGATTATTTCGATCGGGAAAACAGTCGAGAGCAGCGCCTCGGCAGCGCACACCTCGCTAAACCAAGTGCAACGGAAGTTAATCGTAAAAGCTTGCGTTCGCAAAAAGGCGATCGCTTTTTTTTGCGCAACGGCCGCTTATAAAAATTCAGCCGCTTACGGAGGCAGTTAGCCCGAGCGGCATAACCTCTGCTATCGCTCGATCGCATTCCGTCGCGGGGCGCATACAATAAGATTGGCAATGCACGAAATGAGCAGAAGCGACGGGACGAGAGGCTTCGCGAAAACGGCGCGCAGAAGAGGAGGAGCGCGCATTAATGAGCCGATGGATTACCGGAGATATAGCCCGTGCATACGGATGGAAAGTAAAAGGCCTCGGCTTGCCGAGTCGCCGGGCCGCGCGATGCTTTCCACGGGCTTTGGAATAAAAGAGCCGAGGGAAAGATGGGCGCGGCAGGAAAACGGGCCGGCGGCCCCTTCCCCCGGGCGCATCGGCGCGCCCCCGATAACCGAGGGGGCCGTGAGCGGCGCGTGGGAGTCGCCAGAGCCCGCGGCTTCCCGTTAATTTTAGGCCGGCGCCAGGGGACTTTTCCGGCGGCGAGGAGGCACGCGCCCGGGAACCGTAACAATTACCGGTGGCGCGGCGACCTCGGGCGGGCGCCCGCTAATTTATTCATAATGGGCCGTCTCCGAAGCGCGATCGGCAAGAGCGTGCCTTGGCCAGCGCCGAAAAATCTCGTTAGCGGAGCACCGGCGCCCAGGGGAGAGCCGCGCCGGCCGCTTGGCTTGTCGGAAGCTCGTCTTCCGCTCGTTACGCGCGGGCCGATAAGCATCGCGGACGCGCAGCGCCCGGGCGGCTCTCGGCTCTCTCCGCGGCTGTCTTGCCGGTCGCGCGCGCCTCCCGGTGCCCGGCCTCCCCTGGGACTGGCCGGACGATTTACGCCGGGTGCCGGGCCAGAGGAGCTTTTTTCGACCGGCAGCCTCGTCCCCGGCGGCCGCGCGCGCCTCGTCCCCGAGCTTCTCACGCCCTCGAGACGAGGGCTCTTCCGGCTCCTCAGCCCCGCCTCTTCCTCGCTTCTCCGCTCCCCCGCGCCTTCGCTCTCTTTTCTTTTTCATCTCTGCCTACCCGCCCTCCACCCAATATACCGTGTATGTATGTATAATGGGCGCGATACTCCGGCCCTTATGCTGAAATATGTCCCGGACGCGCAATCTCGCTGAAAGCTTTCGCTCGCGGACGTGTACGGAATTTCACGGATCTTGGGCGCTAGCTCCGATTTATTTAGCTCGTGCGGCTAAGCGCCGCGCTAGTTCGTCTGCGTTTCGCTCGCTGTCTTCGCGAGCCATCGGTCCCCGACGCACTCGGCCCGTGCGCATCTATGCGCCAAGGCGTGGACGAGAAATCGGCTCACGCGTACAGACCGAGCAGGTCGGACTCGCCGGCAAGCAGAGAGGGGGCCGAAAACGGTCCTGCGGGCGGGGAGCAGCGCGCCACGCCGCCGCGGGCCGTTTCCTCTTCCTCCCGCGGCGAGTCTTGCGCACTCGGGGGCCTCGTTAGCTTGGCTTTTTTCCTCCCACGCCGGCGGCCGACTCGGATCCCGGCCGATTGGCAAATAATTCATTATCGCGCGCGAGGAGGAGGCTCTGCGAGCAGCCCCGGGAGTGGAGTCCCGCGTGGGAGCGAGTGGGAAGGGCCATTAGCCGCCCCGGGGGCTAAGCGTTGCGCCGCTCGCGGGTGGGAACGGTAGCGGCGGAGGCTCGGCCGCGAGGTCGCGCGGTGACGCGAGGGGCCGCGGCGCCGATCGCCCGGTAATCCGATTTATTTTCTCACGGCGGCCGGCGATTCGAGCGCCCGGGGGCCGCACGCGACAAGTGCCGGCGGGCCGGGAAGGGGGCGGCGCGGGCGCCTCCCGCATCCTCGCGTGCGCCCGCGCATGTAATCAGCCGGCGGGCCGCACGCGCCTAATGGCCGGGCCGCGGGACCGGGGCAGGATGTGCGCGCCGCGCGCCGCTCCTCGCGTGTGCACGCGCACGCGGCCCCTTTCGGCCCTTTCAGCCGGGCGCTCCTCTTTTTCTTTTTCTTTTTTTCTCACACGGGCCCCTTTCTCTAGGCGCGAGTACCGTATGGGGCTATTTTAGAAGCGGGCCCCCTTCTTCCCTCGGCTTTATCGCCGCCCCGCGAGCTTCTTCTCCGCCGGGAGCTTACCGCGGAGGTTACCGTACCCCGGCTAACTGTTTTTGTGCCCGCCTTTGTCGGGCTGACCGTCAACGCGTCCTCTTCCGCTCGGCGCTCGGATCGCCGGCTTTGACGACTCCTTCCGCCTGCCTCCTTATCCGTCCGCGTGCTTTACGGCTCGTCGGTTCCCTTTGCCGCGGCCGCTATTCCCTGTAGACCGTATACCGAGGAGGGAAAAGCTCCGCCGACGCCGCGTCCCTGTCAATGTTGCGCAAGCGGCTCCAATCTCGCCTCGATAAAAAGTCAGCCAGCCAAGCGGAGCTTGGTCCGCGGAAATTGGAAGCGGCTCGCGGCCTCGCGCGGCCGGGGCAACGATTGCGAGAGCCACCCGAGATCCGCCTGTATCGAGTGACGAGAAAAGTCGAACGGTATACAATGCGAATTATGCGGGCCGATACAGGGGGAGGCGCGTCTGCAGATGGGCTGATCGATAAGCGCCTGAGCGACGGCTCAATGCGCCAGGCGTCCCGGGGCCCGCGAGCAGACGGATCCGCGCCGGCTCGCGATTGTCCCGTGCGCCGACTTGCATTAGGATTGCGGCTGCGTCCCTCATAAGCGGGGGAGCGGCCTACGCACAGGCACGCGCTCCAACGTTTGCCGGCGTTCGCGCACGAATGACGGACACTTCCAGTGCGGCCTCTCGCACGAGGACTCGAGGTGAATGTTTTTTAACATGGGTGCCGTTTTTACGGAAATCACCCGGGAACGCCGCAAGGAAAAAGAATACAAATGAGTTCCGCTCAAACTTTATGCCTTCAACAGAGACAAAAACGCATGTGATACCGTTATTCTATTGATATTGGTAAACAACATCGGACTATCTATCTTCGATCTATTAAAATACTTCAAAAAACATTAATTGTGTTCTTCATATCCAATCAAAACATCTTTTCGATCTAGATTTTTTAACAAAATTACAGCATTAAAATGATGCGGGTAATAAAAAATATGTATATTGTGCATTTTTTAAAATGATTTCAAGGAAATTACGCGTTTGAATAAATTGTTTCCAAGTGTGTAATTTATCATAGCTTTAATAGCAGGTTTAATTGAAATAATTTAAATATAATTGGTTGGATTAAATCGCTCCCCGATTGCTCTTTCAATTAAAGTATGTGTACTATATAACAAGATTTTGTAGGCGTGCTTATAAGTTTCAGTGAGACAGAGCCGCGAGGGCTGTATAATGGTTAGTTCTGTTATATATTTAACGTTAATTAAACTTCTCCTACTTCTCTTCTTTAAGTGAGAATTTTATGTGCTCTTGTTGCAAGGTGCTAAGTAAAAGAAGTGGAAATGATAATTAAAAATCATTTAGATACGCTTCGTTTCATTTGGATATAGTTCATACCTTTATACAAATTTCAATATTGAATTGTAAAATTTGTAAACATATTCTAAATTTTAAAAATAATTATATAAAAATAAGATAAAATTAAAAGAATAAGATAATAATTAAGATTATTTTAATATTTGATCTTCGTTATATTAGGCCCTAATAAAACTTACAAAATGTTGTACATTACGAACAGTTGAAATCTAAACTTATGTTGTCATAATCAAAGTACTTTGCAATCACAGAATATAAATAGAAATCATTTTTTAAAACACTTATCGTTATTTATAAAAATCAGTAAAAATTTATTTTGAAAATTATCTGAAACCTTTGAAAATATAATTCCTTACGCTGTGGCGTGTGTTGCAGTATTAAATAATTTTCCGTATCTTTCTGATAATTTAACAAAATTCGTAATGCTTTGCTGTTTTAAGAAAATAAATATAAAAAATGTGATTTTAAAAATAATCTGGGAATAGCTTTCAATTATCGTTAATATTCGTATTCCATGTGATGTTTTTGAGCGATTGTGATCCGTTTCTATAAAAATATAAAATTCATAAACCTGTTTGAAGTGCAATTCTATATTAACCTAGACTGTCTGGCGTGGCGAACGAATCCGGAAGCCAAGACGCGGATGTCGCGTCGCTCGCAGACAAATCACCGTAGGAGCGCGAGAGAGTTGTCATTGATAAATCAAACCGGTGGTAGTCCTTTCGAGCACATTGTCCTTTGTTGCGCAGACCTTAGAGTGGCAATTGTTCTCGGCTCTCGACTGCCTCGGCTAAACGCAATCCATCGACTCGTCGGCTCGCCCGGCGCAAAGCTCGGCGCGCAGCGAGCCGAGGGCCGCGGCACGTAACAGCCCGCCCCTAAGAGCGCGGGGCCGCCGGGCCTGCGTTCCGCGGCGTCTGGACCCGCGGAGCGCGACGCCGGGGCCGGGCGAAGGTGGCGACGCCGCGAGATCGATTAGCGCGGGATCTCGGCAGGTTGCGCAAGGCTGTTGCGCGCGGCCCCGTCTGCCGGCGGTGCGCCGCGCGCTCGCCTGCCGGGGCACCGGGAACAAAAGCCCCTTCCGCGGCGAATAGGTCGATGGGGGGGCCCGGGCCCCTGCGCCGCTGCACCTGCGCGCGGCGGATGTGACGCCAGGGCCGGGGCTGCGAGCTCGTAGATTCGGCCCGAACACCTGCGCCCGGCCGCTTATCGGCCCCCCGGCATCGCCGGCGATTACGCGCGGCCCTCGGCTTTCCAGGAAACGCCCGGCCGTCCCGGCGGCCCCGGCCCCTCTCGACCCCCCCGCAGCCTTTTTCACGCGGCCCGCTCATCTGTTGCAGGTCCAGCCAGTGGCCGAGCTCTCGGAGCTCTCGAGGCGCAGCGGCACCGACGGCCAGCAGGTCGAGCTCGCCCAGGCCAACATTCGCGGCGGGACGCTGCGCCGCTCGGGCAGCCTTCGCTTCCATCAAAACAGGGTGAGTCTGCTTCTCCAGTTATTCCTTTACAACTTCAGTCTCTGCAAGACAGTTTGGCACGAGGTTCTTCACCTGAAGCAAAAGCCTCGATATAAGCTCTTATTCGAAACGATTGCATCGGTCAAAATCGTTCAAGAGATTGATCGTAGAGATACGCATGTTTGTATACATCATTACGGGCAGAACATGCGTATGGTCATCAGCTGTTACAAACTCTCGCCGTTGATGGCTTTAAACCTACAAATTTACCTGACATTAAAAATAAGTTACACACACATCTGATAATATTTGTAATTAAACTGACATAAACGATGGGTATCCTATGAAAATTAACGGCAACACCCAGGGAACACCAATCATATTTCCATTCTGTATTTTAATCTGCTATTTATTAGCGTTGTCAATAATACTTACCTGAAATTACAAGTAAATAGAAAACGGTACCCCGGTATTTAGGCAAGGATAACCTAATGTTTTGGAAACCTGTGCCAAGTTATATCGACGTAGCTACTAACATACCGAATAGACAATAGGTTGGAGATAACAAGTTCATAGACTTTCACCTATATTTCTATATTTTATAAAAGTCCCTTGAGCGACCATAAAAAGTAAAGAAAATAAGATGAAACTTGTCTGTAAACATCCCTATACAATTCGATAAAGTATATTATCGATTAACTGAGCACTGTATCTACAACACATATCCAAGGCGCACGAAAGATAGTTTTGTGAGTATCTGCCGATAGCCAGTAATTGGGTAATTTTGAAAAGCCGCACCCTCGAAAGTTACGTAAGAGCGGCCGGGGATCAGCTGTTGCGAGCGTGTAGCGCTTGGGCGCTAATTGCGGCCGTGATCGGCGCGCGGTAACGAGGGCCGCCGAGCGATCGTCCGAGACGCATCGGCGCTGGCGATAAGGGCACGTCCCAGTGGGGCGGGCCTGGCGCGTGGGTGCAGCGCTGGGGGCCGGGGGGCCGCGCATAGGCAACGGCGTAACGGTACGGGCGCCGGTATCGCAGCGGCCCATCTGCCCCTCCTGGCCGGCTGCCAGGGGAACTTTAACCCGCGGCGGGCGTGTACGCGGCGCCAAGGGCATCCTCGAGGGCACCGCGGTACCGGTGCGGTACGCGAGTCGAGTGGGCCGCCGCGATGCCATCGCTCCCCGGCGAGAGCCGCGGCGCTCGCGTCGCCCCGGGGGGATTAATCGGAAATTGAATCCCCGCTCGCGCGCCTTCCGTCCTCCCGATACTCCTCTCGGCCAATTGGTCGGGCCGTTATGATGGGCCGCCCGCGATAATGGACTTGGCTCTCGCGTCCGCCTCGACGGACGCTCGCTGCCTTGCTGCGATTCCAGGGAGAATTCGGCAGGAGAGCGGCATTAGAATCGGCCGGCGCCGTCCTCTCGTCTCTGGCTTTTACACCTCTCTGTCCAAGGGCCATCAGTGTCCAGTTATTGGCGGGACTATCCCGGGCCTTTTATCCGCTCCGAGAAATCGTTCCATTTGCACTCTTAATGTCGAATAAAAAGCACGCAACGGTGCAGGGCCTCGAGGGAGAGGCACGCGAGGGCAAGTTTACTAGAACGCAAGAATGTCGACGCGGCGGCTCGGGCACTCGGGGCTAATTAATTAAAGAATGCCCGGCAGAGAACAAGAATTTGAAGGTGATAAGGATATATAGTAGCGCGCGCTCGCGTTATCATTCGCTTTCGCAGTCAATTGCCAATCGACCTCTTTTTCCTCGCGCGAACACGAGCTGCCGAGGTCGCGACTCGATCGACTTTGCGATGACTTCTCTATTTCTCTCTTTCTCTTTCCCCACGCTTCTCGGAGTGAAATGCACACTGTGTAATTGAAAAATTGCCTTTCTGCGAACAACATACAGAATTCCAATACCATCTCTTTTATCTCTCAAGATAAGCTGTCACAGCACTTTTTTATCGCGTTAAACGAATACTATTATATATTTATTCAGTTATTCAAAATTGTTTTGTGCCGAATCGAACGATATATCTGTATATATGTATATATTCTTGTAATCTAGCACGAGTTATAAAATAATTCTACAATTTACTTCGGTAGTAATTCGATAACATTTCGATCTGCAACGTTTCGCATCAATTACCGTTAACTCGATTTGTTACGCCATCAGAATGTAGCCTCAAACTCTCGCCTTGATCCGCAAGTCACACGTACACGTGAACACATTCATCTCAAATAGATTCAGAGTCAGTTTATGAGCATAGGTAATGAAATTAACTGCGATTTTCTATACCGTGCAGATCTCTGCTCTTCGTACCAGTTGTTGGATTGTATTTGAGACTGTTGAATTCTGATCAAGAATTCGTGCTGTTCCTTGAATAATTCTTTTTATTTTACGAAAACGGAGGTGCCTTAATTGCAGTAATGGATAGTGCAAGCCGGTGATAGCGATACACTGTAAACGCATACCGGTACTATCAAGTAAATTGGCCACTGTAGGTTTTACTGGCTCACTTTTATTATGAATAAAGACGACTATAGAATCCTTGATATTACTATAGTCATGAATGTATGGACACGCTCTTTCTTTGCAATCTCTGCATGGCTAATTTTTATACGAGTAATAATTCTTAAACGAGTAATCGGCATTTTATTTAAACGATTAATAAACGATTTATAGACAGTGCTGGCGTTAAAATATTATATGTACTTTATGTACTTTAAAATTGCCAACTTACTGTTAAAATTGCTAATTTCGGATCTTGCACATAAATCAAAACAGTTTTAGAACGAATTTTTCGACCTTCCATCAGGGCAGCTGCAACCCAGAGATAAGAGCGGGCACTATCTTTAACGCCCCCTTCAAAGTAACAATTACGGAGCAGCGCCGCTTCTTTATTTTAATTTTCCGGGAAAACGAGTGAAAAAGAGCCGAACCAGTTAGAAAACATTAACGATTTCACGCACTCCCTACAATTACTGTCTTGCCGCGAAGGAAAAGTAGATAAAAAAGGCTTACAAATGGACTATATAAAATTAACTGTGCTCGACTTTCTGGATCGCGTACACCAAGACGGGGGTACACTCACGGGTGTGCTCGCGTACTTGTATACTGCAGGTAATCTCGGCAAAAAGTGGGATTACGCGTTTTTCGCATCAGCCGCGCCGAACGATGACGCAAGCCACGCACATAAATTTCGCGTGTACTCACGTGTACTTTATAGGTATTTGAACCTGCGGCCAGCGTTACGCCTCTTATAATTGTTGATACACCTTTCATTGCGCTCGTTACGACTACGTGTGAGAGAATAATTATGACATGGTGCGTTGCTAGCGATCCTTTCAATTTCCACGAAGAACGATATAAGCTCTGCTAATGCAGTCTACGGTATTTTATATCCCTCGCGAAGCTCTGGATGTGGTAAAAAAATGCAAATATTTTACATGCGCGTGCAAGGGAAGCGCGTTTTATGAAATAATTTATCGTAGCTGATGGTGATTAAATGCGTAGGTATATACCATGATAGTTGACTGTAAAAATATAATTACATTGTGCGTATCGTGCCCATAATTTAATTCTCGCACATATTTATAAAAGCACGAGTGTTTAAAACCTTTAGCATTACACATGGAAATTTAAAGAGAGCGTTTGAATTACACCGTACTCCTGAATCCATGTATAAATTACACGAGTCGCGTGAACTCTAAGAGCCTGCAAGAGTTATACATCGGGACGATTAATCTATTTTTAAGTTTAATATCCCATAAATAAGTCGGGTTGGAGTGCAGGCGCGGGCGCGGCGCTCGGTGTAAATAGCGATCGCGGTCAAAAATAGTTGGAGTGCGAGAAGACCTCTTCCTAATTGAGAGGACAGGTGGGGGGGGGGGCGTTCAAGGCGGAAGACTGGTTATCTCCGGCTGGGCGGAAAAGCTCTCCCCGGTCTCAATATTCATCGAGCGGTCGCGAGTGCCCCTACGGCCGCGCCCCATGAATAATTCAGGGGAAAAGTCGGCAAAGTAATGGTCGAGTCGCCGAGGGGGCCGGTGGATTTTGAGGCGGGCCGGGTGGCGCGGGTGGCGCGGAAGGCTTCCGATTGCCCGGGGCCCGGGCGGGGCGCTCGCCCGGCGATGGCCCTGACAAACGAGGCCGGCGCGATTTCCCAATGGGCTTTCCTCGGCTCGGCGCGCGAGACGTCGTCCCGTTACGGGCCTGCAGCCCGCCCCGGCGAGATAAGCGCGCGGGAACGGGTTTGCGCGCGAGATGGCCGCAGGTGGAAAACGGCCCGGTATGCAGGGCGAAGGCCCCGCGACCGGTTGCGCCGCGAGCGGGAAGCCCGCGCCGGGGGCGCGACCGCCACCTGCGCCGCCCGCCGTCGCCGCCGCCACTGACGCAACGAGCCCTCCTCCTCGGCGCCGAGGCCGCGCCGCCCGCCAAATTTGTCGCCGCGCCCCGGCTAATATTAGACGGCCCGCGCTCCCGGGGCATGACTCGGGCCGCTCCCAGGACCCGGTGCATCGAGGTCAGAGCTTTCTCGAGAGCCCGCTCGGTGGCGTTGTCCAGAGCCGCGCGGCTGAGAGCGGGAAGGTCAAGCGGGGCCCGCGGCCAGTGCAGTCGTGACCCACAGCCGGCGCTTATCGCCGGCCGGCAGCCTTAGCATTGCCGGGAGCCTTGCGCGCCGAAGGCCGCTGCCCAATCATCCGGGCGGCCGCCCCCAGGGCGTCGGCGCCCGGCTCCGGCCGCCCCACCCACCTTCCGACCGGCCGACTGACCCGCCCGATCGAGCCGGAAGGGCCGAGGGAGCCTGATTCCGGGGAATGACATGGCGCCCCCGCGGCCCCCTCGGAGTGAGTTGCAGGACTCGCTGCGTGCCGCGAGCGCCTCATTGAGTCGTCTCTCGGGGATCGGGAGGGCGCCGATCGGGCCGAGGATCGAGGACCGCATTCGTCTCGCTCGGCCCCGGGCGATTAGGCGCCGATGTTCTTCGATTGGCCGTGGGCCGGCTCTCCGAGTATCCGCCTCGACCTCCTGTCGACTTTCTCCCAATCTCATTGAGCGCCTAGTCTATTGGAAAGCTATGGGGTGTAACGAGACTCGTTTTCGCTAATGAGGAATTCGAAAAATCCCGCGGCGCGAGCGGCATTATGGCTTCCGCCGCGAGCGGCACATAAGCGCTGTATAATAGATAGTCGGTCGGAAAACCGTTGGGGGCCGCGCGTGAGACGGAAAATTTCACTTAGCCGCCGGGGCTGTTCGCACGAAGAGCCTGCAAAAGGACAGCCGCGCGGGAGCCGGTAAATTAGTCAATTAACTAATTGCGCAAGAGGCCGGGGCTCGGGAGCCGGGCGCGCATTTGAATGGAAGACGCGGAGCGAGAGCGAGGCGCCGGGGGCCGGGGGCCGCCGCGGGCTAACAGCGCATAATCCTGCCGCGTCCCGGGCGGCCCTGGCAATAACGCGCCGCGGCCGCCTGCACCGTTGCTCGGCTGCTCCGCATGCGCGGCTTTTTTCCCCCCGCGGCGCTCGTTGCCGGTTCTGCTTCGATTCGGTTCCTTGCTTTTTCGAGCGGATTTTTCGAGAGCTCGCGCCTTTTCCACGGCGCGCGGGCGCGCACGCCGCAGTGCACGGACGGGCCCGCGGGCGCCACTTACGTCCTTCCCTCCTTTCTCTTTTGGCAAAGTGCGCGCCGCGGGTCGCGGCGCGCGCGCCCGGGGGGAAAAAATCGGCCCACAATTAGTCGCCCGGCCGCGCGCGGCCCAGTTCTTTTTCCCCCGGCCCTGTGCCATCGGCCGCCGGCGGTGCGGGTGTGGACGCGCGCGCCCGATCGATAGGATTTAGTGCTCGGGTGACCGGCGCCGCGCGCGAGCCTCCGCCGGCGCTTCTCTTTTGCCCGGGGCTCACCTCTGCGCTCCCCCCGGCGCTCCCTCGCTCCCTCGCGCGCCTCCTTTACGCAACGAGAGCAAGACCGAGTCTAGACTCTCGGGAGGAGGTTGTTGCTCCTGACCGCAGGAATGTTTACCTTCTTACGCCGCTTTTGAGCCGCGCGAGAAACATGTTTTTGGGGTCGCGCACTCGCATTTTCTCCCCCCACCCAACTGCTTTCTTTCGCCGAATTAGTAATGATGCACACGAGGCCAACGATCCCCTTCCTGCTCCACCTTTTTCATTATTATCGCGCTCCACCGATTTGCTTTTAATCATAATAGTTGTATTATGCGTTTGCGGTTAATCTCGAGGATCGCTGATGACTATCCTGACTAGTCGAGTGCTCGGCAATAACGTTCGTCGGGGCTTCAATGACACTTATCTTCTGAGAGCTTTGGTGATTATTTAAATCTATTAGCGAAGCTATTAAGAAAGGCTTTAAGTCGTTAATACTTTGATTTAAAATCTCAATTTATTATTAAGGAAAATACGTCTTTCCCAAGTTAGTATTACTGCTCTACATTTGACATTATTGATTTAACATATGAATACTAACTACAAGATTTTTAAATATTATAACACCGCCTTTAGTGACTTTGACCTCGATTAGAGCTGTCGATTCAAGCTTTATTTTTTGTTATGCAATATCTTTGTATGGGTTTTCCCAATTAAAAATCTGAACAATAATTATAAACAAATCATATTGTATCTTAAACTCGATTTTCAATAGAATTAATACATTTGTCAGGACAGCCAATGTGCTTTAAAAAGCTTAAAAATGGCATTTAATAGTATCGATAAAAGAGAATTTGATTCAGGTCTCTGTCTTACTAATCAAGCACGAAAAGTCTCTTCTATCGGTAAAACAGATCTTCTTTCGTCCGACTGGAGCAAACCATCTTATCTAGTCATGGTAATACTGGGATTACAGAAATCTACCATGAACTAAAGACCTAACAGAAAAATATTCTACTCGCGCGATTAAAAACCAATAACCATCGAGGAGCGTAATTTATGAAGAAAGAAATGTCGACAGCGTGCACACGGTATATCTAAATTTTTATGCATGCAGCTCTCGTCGTGCCTCGTATTTTAATCGAGTCGCGCGCGTGCATTCGTGCGTCTGTGCACAAGAGAGCAACAAAGTAGTGTTGCGCAAGTGCTATTCTCGGCATGAGAGATCTGCGGTCTATACGACTATATGCAAATCGGATTATCCGCGTGTAGTTTCACGCTGCGAGCTGAACAGTCGCGGCATGTTGCATTATATACAGGCGATTTTGTTTCGCGCGCAAGCTGAAGCCGACCAAGGCCGGTTACTTCCATCAGCATCGTTTCCTAGACTCCGGCGACTGGCTTAAGAACGCATGTACGCACGCGAGGCTCGATCATAGAGAATTCCGCACCCAACTTTACACGTCACGCGTGAACAAATTTTGCTCGCGATATAGAATGATTTCTATCTCATTGATAGATTTATTTTGACAAATGTATTAATCTGATAATAAATGATTATCCTTCTAATTATAAGACTTGTTGAAGTGTAAATAAGCTTTAATATTAACTGCATCTAATAGATTATGTTATAAATTCATAAAGAAAAGTTTTAGGAACTTTACTGGTCTAGGAAGTTTTACTGAAAAGGAATTCCAACGTTTTGTATGTTATAATACTAAAAAATGATAATACCCAATAACAAATATATGCTCAAATATATTTATTATTAAATATATATGGTTATCTGATCTTTTGGCTCAGTCCAGAAAGGGAGAATCACATAATCTGACTTATTTTTCTTTGATTCACAATCATGACTGGAGTTGAGGATTGGTTTTTGCATTCAGAATATCTCGAGAATATCTTGCGATATAATAGTGCCTATTTTTTGTTTTTACCTTTGTATATATGAATACAGTAAAAATATTTCTCTATAGATAAAAAACTCAAGTTTTTTTTAAATCTATATAGCATGGACTAAAGGAATAACATTTTCTCAAGAAATAAGAAAAAATGATTGTGAATCTTTAATATTGTAAAAAATAAATAAAGAACTTCTTAATTTAGATGTTTTACGGCTCTAGACTAGCACTCTGCACGTAAAAATTTTTTAGATTCCTTATTAATCTTACATAGCCTATTATTATTACCTATTTACTCAAAAGTTGGATTTAAATAAAAAAATATAGAAATAAAATCTTGTCATTTTAATATTCAGGAAAAATAAAAAGTATGAAAATTCCAAAATTATATAATATATTTCAAAAGGTTGTGTAAACAATACTAAATATAGTTTTCAAAATAATACATATTAATAAATAAAAAGTTATTGAGATTAAGGACTCCTGATCCTACATAGTCTAAGTATAATTTACAGCGGTTTGTTACTATGAAAAGTGCGAAAATGGAACAGCAATGTCATGACAGATGTAATAAATTAATAAATGGGTTTCAAAATGTTGAGCATTATTATGAGTCTTACTGTAAAAGAAATAGAGGATTAACATAATAATGTCAATATTAGTAATAATAAAACTGGTCGATTACTTTCTGGGCTTTAGCTAGTTGGAAATTCTCAATTTAATTCACCGTAATGTGAATGAAGCAGAGTTGTTTTTAAAACATTTATATAAAATAAAGTTTATGTTTGTCCTTCAATATTCAGATTTAATGTATTCCGTGAGAAAAAAATATGGGAAAAATGCACTTAATAGTTTATGATTTATGTAGCAGTAAACAAATATACTTCTTGTGTATATATTATTTTTAGAGATTTGTTTTTCTGGTAATAGAATCATTTTTATATATGAGCATATATTTTTTAATGCTGTATTTAATGACCGTATATTATCCTTAAGTCCCATATGTGCAAAAGTTACACAATATCATCATTGAAATATTTCTTACTTGAATAAGCAAATTTTGATAAAATTTTCTTTATTAATAAATTATTATTCAGAAATACTTCGTTTAAAATGATTAGATGTTCAAAATGCTGTATGATTATAGAAATTACTTTAATCTATCAAAGACTTGATTTTATAATATATTTTAACCAGTTATTTTTAGTGCTAATCTTTTAAAAACACATAACTACTGTAAAACCTCAATTTAAGTTATAATTACCATAAATCTTTAAACGTCAATCAGGTTTGCATTTTCACAGATAGTTTGATTATGATGTAATTTATGTTTTTAAATGTTTGTATATAAATATATTGTTTTTAAGTAAGTTTTAGATTATTTGATGACCATAGAATTTTTTTTTAAATCATGGTTAACTTAAACAGGAAAAGAAGATAACTAAGTAAAATACTGGAGCCAAGAAAATAAAGCTTGTCGTCGATGAAGAATTTTCAAAAGAGTTTATTTAAACTTGATAGATCGATCTGCACGCGTAATGTCCCGTATCGCTATCTCCAGCAGTGTCGCGAAAGTAGCATGCGAGTTGTTGGTCTCTGGAACGCTTAGGCGCCCGCTACGGTAATTAATTTTGCAAATATACCGGTCGCTCTGGCGCGTATAATTGAAACGGGAAAAAATGTAGCTGCCCAGACGTCAGGTGTCGAGTTTTAAACGTAGGAGAGGGAGATTCAATGCTCGTGGTGCTGTGTACAGTATAGACGCAAAAAGAAGGAATTAAATATTAGTAACCATTTCCGAGCTTGTCGGATATAATGATGAAAATTGTTTTTCGAAGTATTGGAGTGTTTTTCGAAGCATTTTAATCTAATTAGCCATAAATTAATATAATTACAGAAGATTTGTGGTAAAATGAAATTAAATGTTGACGTAATGAAGTTTAAAAATATAGATTTAGAGTTTTGAAAAATAATTAAGTTTGTAACTGGTTCAGCTTATAAGGACAAATGCTAATAATTTAATTAAACATGACGCACTTTGTAGGTTTATATAGATTTTTACATAATCTATTTCATTCAGCAGTAAATGGAAAGCATTAAGGCGTCAATTTTCACATAATTCATTGAAAATTCAAGGATTCATTATATTGAGATTACATAGTCTTGGAAATGGTCTTTTCATGCGCCGATAAATGCAAATATTTACCATAACGATTTTTAATGGAGTATCGAGGATAATAGATACTAAGAAAATATTTTTAACGATTTTTCGTATCGACCTGTTCTTACAGTATTGCTCATATTGCGTGCTGAATATTGTTCTACTTTGCATTTAAATGTTCTGCCATGAATTTTAATAATACGGGCGCTGAGTACTTGTATCAATATCCAGCTTGGAATTAAAATAAGTTTTAGGTATTCATTCTCGTGTGCGCGAGCAAGTCGCGTGGATAAACATTTTCCAATTATGCACTGATAATGGAGCGCGAGCGCTTAATGCACTCTCGCATTATCGCGTCAATAGGGAAAAAATGTTAATCCAATAAAATGTAGCGCGCGCGCGCGCGCGGAGATTAGCGGAGATTACTAATGAACCAAGTATAAGTATACCGTTTGATTTCATCGATATCGCGAGCGTGTACCGCTCTATCGAAGGCTCTGGGGAGCGCGCGGGGGTGGGGGCAAGGAGAAGGAAAGGGAAGGGGTCCGGGCGCGAGCGCGCGGCTGCTTTTCACAACAATTTCGTTCCCGGTGCACATGCACGCGCGCGCGCGCGCATATACCGGGTCGAGAGCCGAGGGAGCCCTCGTAAATCCTCATTTAGCCGATATAGAGTCGCGGCCGGGTCGCTCGGGCCGCAAGAAAGTGGTAAATTAAGCGAAAGCCAAAGCCGCCGGTGGGCTCGTGCGCCGCGCGTCGCGGCGTGCGAAAGAAGGCCAAGGATCGGCTAATTCAATTTGAGCGGAGAGCGGGCCGCGGAGGGCCGCGCGCCCTCGGATATAATCGGTCCCCTTTGACAAGAATCGAAGATCACGAGGGACGTGACTCACGTGACGCTCGCCGCGGCGGCGCATTTGAAGCGGCCGGCGGCGCTGCGCCGCGAGAGCGCGCGCTGACGTCAGGCCATTGACTCTCTATAAATACCGGATTTCCAAAAAAAGCCGGCCGCCGGCCCACGCGGCGCAAGTGCGACTAGAGCGGGTTGACTGGCCGCCGCGCCTCCGCAGCATCCCCAGCGCCCGGGGCTCCAGCGGGAGAGAGCGCGAAAAGCCGCCCATCTCCGCTGGTCCCTTTTCCGTTTGCCCGCTGCTCCCGGCTCCCACGCGGCGCGACGCCGGCGGCTCTTGCCCACTCGCGCGCGAACTGAGGCGTCGCCGCCCGTCGCGCTTGCCTCATCGCGCTAGATCCCACTTAATCGTGCGTGAGCTGCACTCGAAGAGGGATGGGTAATGACCCTCGGATTCTCTTACGATAGCGCGATCGACTGCGCACCTCGCGTGTCGCTTAAACGCGCCGGATCCGCTTATTCCATTGACTCACGCGCCTTTTTTTATACTTTATACAACGATAATCCTGTGTTTTCGTCAAGTGGTTTAATACGATAGCCATCGGAGTCATTATGCAACCTTATGCATAATCTGGGACTTGGATATCTCGTTCGACACACTCATTAAACGATTGGTCATGAATGGGAGTAACGTGAAACTCTCATGTCGATTCAACTCTGGTGTTTTTCAAATTCTTTATGATATTCTATCGTTTAATGCTGAATTAACGACGCCATTCTTTTTGTCACGACCAGTCATGAATTTGAAATTTGACTTTTATTACATCTGTAGATTTTTAATCCCTTGATTGGGTCTTGACTTTCATGTTTTCTTTTTGAAAGTAAATTCAGAATATATAATAATTTAACTTCTTGTCATGATTGAAAACTCGAACCTATAGTCGACTTTGCAAAATTTAACAATGAACATTTGTCGGTTATGAAATGAACGAATGTCGACATAATACACTTTTAAATACCTAAAAACTTGAGTGTAGGTAAATATATAAGACCCAGAAAAAACTGACAATTGCACAAGTTACACTAAGGCTACTAGAAGGAAGATGAATGTTCCCACGTTTGAAAAGAAAGACAGGCGTTAACTCGGTTACAATTGATCGCCAGTGGCTTGGTATGGTCTACATAAGCCTAAGTAGAAAAGGACTTGTACGGCGAGATGCGTCGGGTGGTTAACTCAATTCGAACAAAAGCCAGCGGGTGCGTCTTGCTCCTTTTGCAATGCGCTCGTTGAGCAATCAGCGTCGGTGATTCCGGCGCAGCGCGCGCAGCAGCCCATGTTGCGCAAACGACGTTTCGAGGGTAATCCCCTGCGATGCGCGCGGGGAGCTCGGGGGCGCAGAGGCGATGGACCATCGGGGCCTCCGCCGCACCGCCGCGCGCTGCTTTCACCAAGATTACAATCCGCGGGTGCAGCGTCATTACGCTGCGGGCAAAACGTGTGCCGGAGGCACGCGACCATCATGGGCGCGGTGCGGAGGAAAAGACAGCCGGTCGTTGTGCGCAACAGGCCGTTACTGAACAAATCGCAATTAGAAGCTCATGTCGAGGAAGCGTCATGGAGACAAATCCATTGATTGAAGCTTTAAAAAATATTGAGTTACCGAACAGTTAATCAGATGAACAGCTAATCTGTAGAAAAATTATTTCTTCAACAGAAATGTTTGAACATGTGCATCCAAATAAATTTTAATATTTATATGCATTTAAAATTATAACATAATGTTTATTATTATTAATAAAAATCAAAATTAATTGTTTTTCAAAAGCTTGAATGACAAATGTCTTTCCTCGAAACGATCAAAAGTACTATAATGCAACATAACATTGATAAGTACTATTAAATACAATTATTTTTTCCTTAAAGTTAATAATTGTTCTACGCTGTGTTATGACACGCACTTTTATTCTTATCATTCACACATCTTTGATGTATGAAATTGATTTAATTACAAGTGTTTTTAAAGTGTTATTTAATACATATTGAATACAGAGGCACTTTGTGAAATCTTGGCACTTAGTTGGTACCTAGTGTAAAACTCCAAACAAATCGCACACATCCTATGTTCAAGAACGTAACAATGCATGACAGTGCAATCGACTAGTTTCTTCGGGGCTTCACTCTGATGCGTTCCAGCAATTTGAGACGGAGCCAAAGACGGTTCCGTGATAGCTGGACGGCCTGGAAGCCTCGAAGCATGCAAGTCGAGCGCGCCGCTAGAGGTCAGCGCGATCGCAATAAACGCCGGCCCTGAAGGAACACAGGGATCAAACGATGGATTTTCCTCTGTGTTCGTTGTCCGCGATAGTTCTCGGGCCGCGTGCACACGATAGGCCGCGCGAGAATGACACGCGAGCGGAGCCCGAGGCGTGTCCCGCGCGCCACTCCGATTTTCACAGCGGCAGCGCGTCCCCGCCTGTCCGTCTTCCTCGCAGGCGTCTCGGGTCGGGCCGGCTGCCCAATGGCGACACACTCCGACGGACGTCCCCTGGGGATGTGACCCCTGGCGGCCCCTGCACGCGAGGTCGCGCGCATTGTCCCCGGCCGAGGAGCTACCGGCGCGCGGCCGCCTATAATTCACGGGCTCGTTAGGGCCGCGGGAGAGCGCGCGGCCCGGCCACTGTCAAATTAATATTGAAATATCGGCTCGGGGCCGGCCGCGAAAGGCGGCGCGCGCCGGTGAAAGCGCGCGCGGCCGGCCTCTTATTTTTCAATTAAACCGCGAGATCGCGGGATCTTTGAGGCCGTTGTTGCCGCGCGGCTCGTGCCCCGCTCTCGAGTGCCGGCCCCCCTCATAATATGGAAAATGCGCGCGTGTCTCCCGAGCGGAGATGGTCGTGGCGCGATACCGCGCGCGGAGAAACGGCTAATGCGCGCCCCCGTAACGGCTCACTCTTACACTGTACGAGCAGGGCCCGACTCGAGCCCGCGAAAGTCCCCATCCGAGGCTGGATGCACCGCGGCGGACCGACGCAGTCTGCTGGAGGTGTAAGGGCCGACGCTCCCTTCCGAGAATGAAAACGCGTTACGTACAGCCCCGGGTAATGAATGTGGGAAAAGAACGCGCAATCGCTCAAACTGCCGGCAGCGCGCGCGTAATATCGACCCCGAGCGCCGCTTATGCTTACGAGGAGTCGAGCCTAATAATCCACTGGCGCATGAGGCCGAATTATCATATAATGAGGCCGGATCATTTTTTCTCCTTAATCGTCTCGGGGCATGAATAATCTAGTTTTAGTCCATGCTCCGGAGCGTAACCTTTGTTTTTCCCTGCAACGTTATATCGGATTAATTATGCACGCTCGGGATTTTATGATCCTTGGCGCAAGTAGCAGTGACCGGGAAATTGGCGTAAAATTTGGCTGGATTAAGATTGAAAAATGTGAAGGAAAAGCAGAGTTTTTTGATTATTTTGAAGCCAATTGGCGCATATTGCATATGCTCTCGGGCAGGCTTAGCCGAGCGCGATATGACCGGATCACAGAGAGTCACGTGCCGGGACAGACGGCACGAGACCGGCGGCCGCGGCGCATTTTTCAGGGGCCGCGCGCGTCTGGAAATAGCCGCGGAGGCGCGAAGCCAGTGCCCTTTCATCGCGGCGGCGGCGGCGGCGGCGGCGGCGGCGGCTCGCTTCCGCCCTTTTCGCCGCTCGCTCGCCTCGCGCCTATTTCTGGGGAAAGTTAAAATAACGGGGAAAAAGTGCCGCGGCACGAGCTCGGGCGGCTCTCCCGCGCTCGCGCCCGCGGCCCCGGCCGCCTCGTGAATCTCCAATATCGAATTACACGCGATTCCGGAGGCTCGGGTCCGGGGGCCGCTCGGCGCGTGATCCCCGCCGGCCCGCGGCGCTTATAGGCCCAAAGCTCCCAAGCAGGCGGTCGGCCCTCTTGTTTACGAGACGCGCCGAGTGCCTCGCGCCCGGGACGCGATCCCCGACAGCTTTACGAGGCCCCGTCAATATATTGACCGGCGGGGGCCGCCCCCGCGAGCGGAAGCCGGCGCTCTTCCAGGGGCCCGAGGCGGGCGTTTACCCGGCGCAATGGCTCGCGACGGACGGCCGGCAGGAAGCCGCCCGCCCCAGACTCCCTACAAATTAAGAGCGCCGTCCGTCAATTAGGACCAATCGAGCGATCAGCGGGCGCCCCGCCCCGGATCCGCGGCTCCATCCCCGGGGCTCGCGGAAACCCCGTCGCTCCGCCGCGCGTAATCGCAGCCGAGATCGGCCCGATCTCGCGCGGCCGCCCCGGAGACGGCGAGCCGCCCGAGCCGGGGAGACCCGGGGATATAGGGATCGCCGGGCGTATCCGGCGTTCCCTCGCGTGCGCCGCGCGCCCCGCGGCCCTCTAATAACAATGTTTCCCTGTCGCGGCTCTCTTCGCTGCCCTACTGCATGGGCCGCGCATTTTTACCGGCTGCGCAATTTAGCCATGCGCCGCGTAATGGGCGGCTGGAACAGCTTAGCCCTCCGCGGCTCCCGACCTTTCCCATGGCCACCCCAGGCTGGCTTCTTTCTTCCACGCGCACCGGCTGCTCGATAAAGCATCGACGCGCCTGCGTACACGCGAATGGAACGTGTATCATTTGCGTCGGAGCGATCGTTATCGCCGGCTCAATCAAACTTTAAGAAAGAAGCCTACAGCGAGATTTGGATCGGGCCCGATAGGATATCGAGCGTGCCTCTGCATAAATAATGCTTGTTTACACGGGGTTACGCAAATCACAGGGCGCGCTGTAGGCTCCGCGCACGCACGCACTCCATGCGGCTCGCGTGCGACTTAATGGGCCCAGTTGCATTCGTTACTTTATATGCCGGTCGAAGCCGCAGGCCTCTCCGACGTTCCTCGAGTCATCGCTTTTGCGCCGCGAGATACCCGCGCGTACTTTATGAGGATCCCTCTGCCCCCTCGGCGCACAATGCCTCCATTGACCGGCCCCGCCCCCGCGCGCCTAATAGATTCGAGAGCATCGCCGCCGCGGCCGATAAGGCCTATCAATCGCCTCCTTTTCTCGCCCCCCGCTAATTAAGCGGGAGGCCGGAGAGATACGCCGGGCTCTATTCATAGGCCAACTGTTGGATGCCGCGCGGCAATACAGCTGATCCGATAAAAGGCCCCCTTTTCGTCTCGGGCCGATCCGCATGGGGAACAGCCGACTATCGACGCACGATTGATTGGAAGACCAAGCCAAACTGCCGGTAATTAGCACAAGGCTCAAGAGGAAACTGAAGAAACCTGCGCGTACATGCCACTCCCCTTATGTAGTAGAACATTAACTAATTTTGGAGGTTAACCTCTTAATCAAAGGGAACCTTGAATCAATAAAATTAATCTATGAATCTAATAAAAGCCATCGAAAATCATTACTTTATATATAAAGTAGTAAAACTATGATACACTTACGTCTTTGAACGCCTTAAATTTTTTTAATTAGAGATAGCAATTAAAGACTAATCACCTGATTTAAATTAATTACACAAACTAAACAATTATTTTAAAAAAGCTAAGGATACTAGTGAAGGTCAGACGTTAGTGTTAAATCTGTTTTTCTACAACTACAATTTAAACCGTCGAATAAACTGCTGTATTTTCTACATTATGGTGGATAGACATCAAAGAGATCGGCTTGCTCCATAAGATAGTATTGTGTTGAAAATCGCCCCAGTAATAAAACCTTGCAGTATTTTTTGTTTTATTTGAAATTTTCTGTTATAATAACGATTGTTGTTTGGGCCCAACTGTTTTAAGTCTTATAGTTATGCTCATGCAGAAAATATTTAGACATTTATTTAAATACAGTTGGTAAATGGATTGACCAATGAAACATACACGTTAATCTGGGATTCAGTAGTAGTAGCCGAGGGCGGCGGCCCGACGGTAACCTTCGCTTTGCGAGGCAACAGCGCCGAGCGCGGGATTTTTACGGGAGCCCATTCATAGCTGCACGCTTGGCCTTCATCATTTATAATTGCCGGAACGAGACGCCGCGCGAAAACCACAATTACAGACGCCTTTTTTCCCCGTCAGTCGGTTGCGGAGGCGAAAAAGGGAGTGCACGTACTTTTGATTATCCTACGAATAGGGGAATAAGTAATGCAGCGGTGACGTACCAAAGGCACATATAGGTATCTAATGGCTGGCGTTACGCAACGCACTCCGTGATTCTAGTGTCACAGCGGCTGTGCGCCTAAGGGCTAGATCGGAGGCCAGATTGCATATATAGTGTGCGCGGGGGAGACAGAAACGTCGAGCAGCCGTGACGTTCGCTCGAGAAGAACCGCCTCTCGACAGGCGCGGTGAGCACCATGGCTTTTTTCCCCTAATTGACTATGTGCAGCGCCCTCGCCTTGAAAGTGTTTATGCTTTTTCCGTCGAGGCTTTTCGCACTCGCTCAAAAATTCTTCCCACGGGCGAAGAAATTATACGTCGCGCTCTGTTGGCGTGCAGTAAAGTTCATTTGGGACGTGCTCTAATTTTCAAGAAAGCAGTGCCTCTGCTTAACTATTATATCCACTGCATTATGAATGTGGCGAATATTTCGAAAAAAAGCGGACACCTCGTAACCGCGGTACCTTGACCCATAGGGAAAAGAGCACACCATTATAGATAAATTTCCATTCCGTGTGATTAATTTCCCAGCAAAATCTTTATTGACTGACTTTGTCGGAACAGTAATTATAACCTAGATTGTTATCTAGTCGTTATAATTAGAAACAGTTTGTAATTTTTATCGATCTCTAGACTTTCTATGGGCACGAGTAAAAGGTTTCTGTATGCATTGATTGATAGATAGACGTACTATTAACATTATAATTTAATTTTCTTTGTTTGCGAGATCACATAAGGTGTATCTTGCAGCATACCGATTGATTATCAATTGATCTGTTGATCGATCGCCGCTTACTTTTCCGTGGCAGGATCATTGTTCAAGTTATACTAATATCCACAATCAAGTACAAATGAACACTGAGATTATGAGTTTCAGAGTCATATATACATTGTAACTAATCAGATCTAATGAACATAAGTCTTAAATTAAATAGCAAGGTACGACTTGTAGTTTATCATTTTATCATGAGCGCTTTAATGAAGTCAATATCTTTAAAATGTAGGAGGTTGGTATTACACAGTAATAAATAACAAATTATCCTATAGAATTATCTTGTAGAATTTTATTATCTTTGACATTATAATTGAGATTAGACGGTTGAATTTAGAAAAAGTCTGCCTGCTTTTCAACAAGCGCCTGTTATCAGAAAAAAAGCCACTTTAAATTTCAAGAGATAGGCACACGAGGCACTCGCGCGCGTCTTATTTACAGAATAATTATGCAAAGCGACGTCTAAAGCTCAGGCGCTGCATACGTGCCCGTAATGAGTGAAGCGGCCATCCCGCGAGCACGGAAAAGTCTCTCAATGGCAGTCTCTGCCGTGCGCGCGTGGAGTGCCCGAGGGAAAAGAAAGGAAAACCCCCGGGAAGCAAATAGATAGGCCGCGGAGATAAACAGGGGATCGGAGCGTGCGTGCCGCATCGGCGCATGTGCCACCGCCTGTGCCGCCGGTGCAGCCGCGCGCGCTCGGCTTGAAATCGCTCCTCGTGTGGAAATACTCGCCCACGCGCTTATACCTTTGCTCCTCGGCGGCCTGTGTACATATTCACGCGCCCTCCCTCCCTCCTACCCTCCCTCCCTCCCTCACTCTCTTTCGCCGCAGTGGAACAATGGCGGCAGTTGCTCAATGCACGCGACTGGTGCAACGATATACTTGCCGTCATCTCCCCGCCACTGATGATTGTCATTGTTGATCGGCGGTGCACGCCTAAGCCTGCCGACTGGCAGCAGCCGCTCGGCACACGCCGAGTACATATACATCGCCCATTGGTTTGGATTCGGTCGAGGCTCGGCTTCGGTGCGGTCGGGTAAAGGCTTTTTACCCGCCGAGGAATCCGGCTCAAAATAGACGTTAGGCGGTCTTCGTTTACTTTCGCTCTTAGCCCATCAATGTCCTTTTTCCCTCGCTTTTTCCGCGCTCATTCGACTAAAGAAAGCGAGGAAACTATCCTCGTCCGACGCAAGAATGTATTTTTGTAAAAATATTACACCTGGATTTTTGAAGCTACTGGGGACGTACACGTGGAGGTGCGCGTTCTGCTGAATCATTTTCATAGCGCGTTGAGGACAGTACCGTAGGTAGATGCAGCCCGGGAAAAGTGGCAGCTCGGCCAATGGAATTCGAATGAGCGGCAGATGGGAGAAATTTGAATATCTAAAGGGTTAAAAATGACGTGGGAGAGCATGAAGCGAAATGACAAATACACACATCGTGGATTCGTGAGGCTCTCCTGGCTGGCATTATGCAGAAGCTACCGTCTCTATCTATCAGTCGTATCTAATAACATCTTCAGTCTTCTCCTCGAGTGCCAATGAATCATTCACAAACGCGCTATACTTGCTAATGATTTTTTAAATCTTGCTCACGCGCGCCGGGCTTAATTCCGAGTAAGGCTCTGTTGTGACAGCGAGGCGCGCGGCCCAACTCATCTTTTTTTCGTTTTGATAAACAACCTGCATAGAGCGCGATAACACGTTTATTACTCTTGTCGGTGAGAGACGCGAGTGGCAAGAGACGGGCCGCGGCATCCCCGACGAAAGAGCGACCTTCCGAGAAAGGAGTCGCCGAACCTCCGGCGATCGATTTATCTTCGCGCAGGCGGGTTCGGAGCCTGCCGTTCGGCTCAAGAACCTGCGATCGGCATGGATCTTAAAATAGCGAGCGAGCAAACAAGCGCCGGCATCTCGAGGCTCGCGCCTCGCCAGCCCGGGGAAAAAGTCGGGAGGCTCGGATCTCACGAGGGAGAAATCCTCGGGGCGCTCTTCTTTCGGCCACCCCGTGGCGCGCGTAAACCTGCCGCGCCCGGTAGTGCAACAACAAAGACCTCGCACTTTCGCTCGCAGCCGCGCGATTGTTACAATATTTAATTGCGCGCCGCGCGGAAGAACCCGAGGGCCGGGATTAGCAAACAAAGAAGCCCTAGTGTCTCGACCGGCATTTTCCGAGCGCCGGGACAACCTGTATATTAGCCGCGATCGGATCTCGTCGCACCCTTTTACCATCCGGGGGAAAATAGGACAATGCGGTCGTTGCTTACGCAGATGAAGCAGGCACAGCGGCTAACTTGCATGTACTGCGATAAACATTTGGTAGAGTTAAAAATGTTAGCGAATGAATCGGCCCATTCTATATTTTGTAAACTTAAATAAAATTAATGAATTTAAGAAAATGCTGGTTTTTTGAGAGTCATGTCTAAGAAAAAACGGTCTAGACGCCTGTGCGATAGAAGTTGTTAAGTCGCGTTGAATGTAAAATACAAATATACGCTAGATGTGTTGGCGACTAAAATATCTAATGAAATGTAAAATAAAAATGTAAATAAGAACCGGTAAAATTGTATAAACGTGCATATCTGAAGTATAAGTACAACTTTATTAAGCGAATTAGTGAATTATTTTGTCGTTCATTTAAAGTAAGAAAACTTTAAGTAATGAGTCGGAAGAAGTTTTCACAAAAAGAATAGTTGTTAAAGCACACTTGAATGGTGTAATTGATGATATTACTCACGCTCGGACTCATGTGATATGTATCACTCGCAAGTCGGAGCGAGAGAAAGACCCGTCGCAATTGCGAGAAGTGCGAACGGTAATTGACTGCTCTTCCCTCATTCCTACAACGGCCCTTTATTTGCCTCTATCAAATGCACAGGCAGACTCTTCGCGCACGCTTTCTGTCCGTCGGCAGCCACCTATAAGCGGCATGCGCGTTTTCCGGAAAAATTTACCTCTCAAGCGCCATCGGCGGTTTGCCTTTGTCCGTCAACAACGGCTTTTAGGACTCGTCTGACAGCACTTACTTGCCTGCAAGTTTTCCATATTTTGCTCGAAATGTATGTTGTAATTTTCCAGCTGCCCCTCTTCAAATATGTTTTTTGATGTTGCGTATGCGTTTTTAACTAATTCTTATTAAATAAAATAATTGAATATGAATAATCATAAGTATCTTTGTAAAAAAAGTATATCAGGTATATCAAATTTTAATTCCTCTCAAACTTTTACTACCGAAGAATAACATATAAGGATAACGAGGATAATATAGAAAAGCAATCGTGAATTGCTGTTGATTGAAAATTGAACTTGTTGTGCATATTGATTTTGGGTTCATCTTCTTTATGCAGAAAATATTTTTTGCCACTGCTTATAGGTGTAGAACCGAGCGTAGGACAGGCCCCGACACGTGTAATGAATTAGTTGTGTAGGGCCGTTTGAGAATCGATCGGAACGGTACAGGCAGCGCGTAGCGAGTGAAACGGCGCGGAGACCGCGGAGACAATGGGGCGCGAGTCGCGCCTTTCGGCGGGGAGGACTCGGGCGGCGCACAAAGCCCATTTCCACATTACGGGCGCGCTGGCCGCTAGCGCATTGCGCAAGCTTCTTCCCCCCGTGCGCGCACTCGAATGAGCGATGAGGCGGCCTCCGAAAACAATGGGATAACGCTGGCGCGCGGAAAAAGTCGCGCGAGAAGATCGTTAGGTAAGTCGCGCGATTATCCGCGGAAGTCGGCGTTTAGCGGGGGGCGGGGGGGGGGGGTATAAGCGCCGCGGCGGCGCGCGAACAATACAGCCGCGCGACACTCCCATGTCGCTCGCTTGCATTCCGGCGGTAAGCGGGCCGGCGGCGCGCGTCCTCCCGCTGCCTGGAAAAAGCGCGGGGAGCGGGCGAGGCGCCCCCGCGGCCCCCGCAATTAGAGCCGGGCGGGCGGGCCGGCCCGCGGCTTCCGGCAATTGTCGATCGGCCGCGCGACCCGCCGCCGCCGACTGGGCTTTTCTCGGCGCGCGGAAGCTACTCGGCCGGGCGCACATGTGCCCGCCGAGAATAGCCGGCCGCGGCCCCGCGACTTCCTGGATGAAAGGCCGATTCGGCGTAGTCCGGGGCGGCTCGTTGGCCGGTATCGGGCTGCTATTTCCGCGCGGGCGCCTCCCCGCACTCGGCGGAGGGGAGCGTAATAGCGGCGCTTGATTTACCGCGGGGCGATGATCAAAAGCCAGGGCCCCGGGCGTCGAGGAGCTCGGCCGCGAGGAAAAGTACCTGCCGCGCGGCGGCGCTCCGGGAATGGGCGTATCGCGCTCGGAGCGCCAGTGGCACGCGTCGGCCGATCCTCCCACAGCCGGCGCGCTTTATGTAACCAGGCGTCCCCGCGGCTTTCGCACGCTTTCCTCCGGTGCGTTTTCGCACGCGGCCTCGGGCGGGAGGAGGGAAAAGCCGCGGGCTCCCCGGGCGCTTTCCCGCCGGTAATCGGTCACGCGCGCCCAACCTTCCGCCCGGTCTTCCCTGGCCCGGGGCGAGCTTGCGCAAGCGGGACCCCCGCGTCCCTTGGCGGCTCGGCTGACGGCCGCCCGCACGAGTCGCGGTCTCGCGAGCCAAGTACGGCGCACGCGGACGCCGCTGAGCCGTCTCTCGCGGCGAGGCGCGTCGCCTCCTAATAAACTCCGCGGGGACATCGGCAGGCTTTCTGCCGATCCCGCGCCGCGCCGCGCGGAATCGGCTCGTGCCGCGGCTCCTCGCCGTCGTTATACCTTTCCAGTCATAACATGGCAATTATCGGTTATTTACGCGAGTTCGATACGAGCGCCTCTGATTTACGATTCGGTAATGCCTCGCATTAGGCCGCGTCCCGTCCTCCGCGCAACCGCGGACCCGTGCCGATTTTGAAACTTGCTCTCCCGGCCTCGTGCGCCAGGCCCGCCCATCGAAATAAATCTCGTAAGTCCTAGGCGACGCGGGGCCCGTCGGCCGGGCCGGGCTTTACGCTCCCGCGGAAACTGCGTCTGTTTGCGGAGAGCCCGCGCTTAACGCGCTCCTAAAGATCGCCGAGGCCAATAAAAAGCCCGTGGCCGTAAAATAAAGCGACAATATTAATAGGCGGCATAAAGTGTCCGGGTAGAGGCACGCGCGCCCCGCCGCGGCATTATGTATCGACAGTATGATAAATGCCCGCGCCGTGAGTTATCGCCGCTTATCCTTTCCCCGCGAGTCGATCCGGAGCGGCGGTCGCGGGGCCGAAAACGAAGGAGGCGGGCGGGGCCTCCCTATCGATTAGCCCCGGGCGCGCGCCGACGCCCACGGGGCCCGATGGAGCCCGGCCCTCCTAGCCGAGGAGCCTTAGCCGGCCCTCGAAAATCCGAGGCGATCCGAGGTGTCGAGGCCAAGCGCCGTTTCCCAACAGAGCCTCCGATCTCCGATTGCGATTGAGTCATAAAACTGCAGTTTCCTGTCGCTCCGCCGCCGGCGAGTCCGAGCGCCGTACCCACTCTCTCGATCTCTTTCGCTCTTTTGCTCTCTTCCCCCTGTACCTGCCTCGCGGCGCTCAACAAGTAGGCAGGGCCCCGCGACGACCGCGCCGACGACTACGCACCGCCCGACAGATTCTACACTTTATTCAAACATAATTGCAGATTTTCGTTTAATTACCCAGGGCCGCCGAGCGCTCGAGCTTAATTTATGCACGATTAATTTGAGCGCGCGCCTATAATCGATTCCGCGGACCCGCCGCTCTGTTCTACGCTTTTCCAATTAAATATATATATTTACAGAGAGAGAGAATGAGAGACACACATGTGCATGCATGTGTGAATGTGTAAACACATTATACGAGCATAATCAATATAGGCTCGCTTTTCTAAGACTGGAGAAAATGAGTTCACATATCCATTGAAAGTTTCTTCATTTTACCTCTGTGAAATCGTCGTAATCGTATTATTATATATGGAACTTTTCAGTGAAGGAGACAGTATTTTGACGAACGCGTGGACTCGTTAAGTATACTATCCAGTGCGATAAGGTGTGTATACCGAATCGGTTCTAGGTCAGCGTTGCGCGGAGAAAACTTTGAAACGAAACTGTGCGTGAGTAGCGGCGTGAATAGCCGCGCATTGGCCATCGGTAAAATGGATTACCTGAGCACTTTCTACGTGAGCTTTTTCTCCAATCTTTTTAATTGGTGGAGAAATTTATCAGTTACCCGAATTTATGGTCTCTATTTGCATTGACTGTAAGAAGCCGCTCCAGCGTGGCTCGAGCGAAGGTTTGAGGCATCGCAACAGGAAACGATTTGAAATGGAAGCTGTTTGATCCGCGTGTCCCCGCAAGCCCCGCAGAGACGAATTTCGGCGGAAGAATCGAGGCCGGCGCAGCGGATTAATCAACGGGATCTAATTTAAATTTGACAAGGAAGATTTGCGGCGGATGGACGGCTCGCGGGCAAAAGGAAAGCGGCTGGGTTTGGAGGGAAAAAGGCCCCGGCGCCGCGAGTACGTGTCTCCAACGGCGCGGCGGCGGCGGCGGTGGCGGTGGCAGCGGGAGGGAGGAGGAAAGAGTCGTGGGCACACGCCTCGGCCGTCTCCCTCTCCGGGCGGCTCCCCGCCCGAGCGCCGCGGCTGGAGAGGAGAAGGCGCGATCCGCGTGGAGCCGGCGAAGGGTCGGCCGCGACACACAGTCACGGCGGGTCCTCCGGAGGCGGCAGACCGCGAGGCAGCGCATTCCCCTGGGCGAGGCAGCGCAGCGCTGCGGCCAGTGTCGACTCGGCCCACGGGCCGACGGGCCCGGGCTCGGCGCGGGCCTACGGGGCCCTGAGCCACCAGGATGCCGGCGACGCAGCAGGAGCACATGCGCCACCACCGCGCCTGCAAGGGCAAGGCCCACGCGAGCGGCATCGGCAAGCAGCTCGCGGGGAAGCCGGGCCCCGGGGCCGGCGGCCCCGGCAAGGCCGTCTCCCGGGCGGCCCCGGGCCCGCCCCGGCCCTGCCGCCCCTGCCGCGCCCCCAAGGACCACCCGGGGCGCAAGGGCCCCGAGGCGCCGCGCCGCGCCCCCGAGGCCCTGGCCCCGCGCAAGCTCAGCCGCAACAGCACGAGCTCCTGGGAGTACAGCGACAGCGACAGCCTCAACTCCTCGGAGCCGGGCGGCCTCCCGGGGCCCGAGCCCCCGGCCAGCCCCGCGGGCCTCCACGACCAGATGATCCGGAGGATCGACCGGGTCCTCGACGACATCGACCAGGCCAAGTCGGCCTACGAGGAGCAGCAGCGGCTCAAGGCGGCCAAGGCCCAGCCTGGCCCGCGGCCCGGGCTCGTGCGCGGCAGCCCCTGCACCTCGAGCCTGCGGCGCAGCATGCGCAAGGAGACCTGGGCGGACTCCCTGCGCACGGGCCTCGGCGTCGACGACCGCACCCGCAAGATGGAGGAGGGCTGGGACGACAGCAACGTCATCAGGCTGCCGCGCGAGCGCAAGTGCCACCGCATCACGGCGGACATCGAGCAGCGCGAGCCCGGCCGCGAGATCGAGGTCTTCAACCGGCGCAACTCCCTCACGCGCCGGCACTCGGCCGCGGGCAAGCTGGCCAAGCGGCCCCGCGGGCCCCAGGGCTTCCAGGACGTCGTCCACTGGGAGGACCTCCTCGAGATGGCCCTGGCCTCGCGGCACGCCCGCCGGCGCTCCGGCTCCGACCACAGGCAGCCCTTCGACGGGGGCTACCTCAAGGACCTCGAGATGCTGCGCAACAGCCGCGCGCCCGACTACTTCAAGGTACAAGTCCCCTCTCGATACTCTGCCCGCCGATTGCATCTAATTCAATGTTAATAAGTGTCGAGCGGAGCCCAGCCTCGCACGCGTCTATGAGCTTCCCAGAGAAATGCGGCATCGAGCCAGCGCATGCAGCCGAGCGTTACGCAATCGAGAGATTTATTCGACTGTCCTCGGCCAATGCATCGCTCTAGGCTCGCTGCTCTGTGCCTTCCCTCAGGAGCAGCCATTTGTTTATTTTCTCGCTTACGCACCTTTGATAAGCAGAGGAGGCCTACGTATTTCCCTTGGGATTAGCTCAAACATTCCCGCTCCGCATGTTGAACAATGACTTTACTCAGAGGGCGACCCGGACGATTACAAAGCGAGAGAGCGTAATCGCAGGAATGTATACGAATGAGCTGCAGTTGCACTTGAAAAATGAAAAAGAACAGACTCTCCTAGCTACTAATCTCCTGCCGCGTAAAGGTGCGCAGTCGAGGGTCGCGCGCGCGCGCGCAACCGCAGGGCGGCCGTGCGGCGAGCGAAGAAGGCGCTCCGCGAGGAGTCGGCGAGGAGGGCTCGATTAGCCGCATCGCCGAGGAGGCTCGCGGGGCGTTGCGCAAGCCGGGGGAGGGGGTATCGCTGACGCCCGCGCCCACGCGCCCACAGCTTTGGCAGTTTCTCAACGCGCGCCTGATGCAACGAGGGCGCCTCTCCCGCGCGCTTTCGAATCGGCCTCCTCGGCCGAGGGCCCGCCTATTAGCCGGTGCACGCACCTCGCGAGGATGGATCGAGGCCGCGGCGACCTTGGCCGCCCTCGTGAATCCCGGCTGCTCAAAGGCCGCCGCGCACTGGCCGGCCGATCGCGGCACCGATCTCCCTGTCTACGCCCGATTATCTCGAGCGGCGCCGCCCCCGCTAATTGTCTCCCGTTATCGGCTTGTGGCCCGCGGCGGCTCTTATCGCCAGGCGAGGCGATAGCGCCCGCGGGCCCGGCCCAAATTCACCGCGGCTCGTCGGTCTGCGGCTCTGCCGGGCGGGCGGTGCGATCGGTAGCCCCGGAATGTCCCCCGGCGTCGGTGCGAGCGCCGCAGGGAAAACGTGAGCGGGCGCGATATTTCCCTGATTTTTAAAGCGTCCGATCGGCCGCGCGGCGGTCGAGCTGGTTTATGCACGCGTGCGCCGATCGCCGGGGTACATTTTTATATTTGAAAGTGTTGTAGCAATTAAATTAACGCGACCGATTATGCGGCTGTTAACACGCCCCGATTATATAAGTCCAATTAAGTTTTATTGTATTGCGGCAGTAGGTAGCAATTAACGCACGGTTGAATTATTTATAACGCGAAATTCCAGGGCGCGCAGTCGTCGGTGCATAAGGACACGGCCGGATTCGCAGCTCGGCGATCGGATAAAAGTACATATCCGCGGCCTAACGGAAAGGGCCTTTTTCCCGGGGGCGAGCTAGCGGTCGCGGGCTTATCTGACCGGGTCGCGCACATGGCCGCGGGCGGAGAGCCTCGGTTCTCCAAATCCCGGGGATGCTAATCGGCGGGCGGCGCGCATGGGCAATATAAGGGGGCCTCGCGGGGCCGGATAACGCCGCGGCGCTACCGTTGGCCCGCGGATAATGGCTCGGTAGGCTCGGCCCGCCCGCGCCTTTTCCCCGCGCGGCTCGGTCCCGGCCGATAGGGCCAGGGCGACCCGGCCGGTATATGCGCCGACTTGTCCGCGGGCTATCCGCGAGCGATCGGCGCCGAAAGCGCGGCCCCGGCTGCCCATTAATTTTAACAACGGGCCCGCGGGCAAGAACCGGGCCCCTCCGCGCCCGGGAAACCCGTTCGGATTTCAATCGGGCGCCCGCGCGGGTTTTTCGCACTTTTAGCGCCGGCCGCGCGGAATTCGCATTGTCGGGCCGTTACGCAAGCCGCGGGCGGGGCGTTGCTCCTCCCGCGGGGGGCCGGGTAATAGTCCTCCGGCAGTGCCGGCCGGCGCGCGACATACCTGCCGGATCCCCAAAACAATGGGCCGTTGTTTACCGTCGCCCGCACCTAACGCCCGCGAGTCTAATGGGCAGGCCGTAGGGCCGCGGAGGCCAGCGACACCCACCGGCTCCTCTCGCTTTCGTCCGCCCGCGGCTGGAAGTCACGGGGCCGGCATTGTAATGACGGTGCGCCAGGGGGGAGACACCGGAGACACGTCGCCGGGGCGCATTCCCTATGCGGAGCGGACGCACTTTCGCGGATCACGTGCCGCCGCGGCAGGAAGTTATGCGCGCGGAGGGCCGTTTATGGAGGAGCTGCGCCCGCCGGCTGTTCCTGCGCGGCCCTCTTTTATAACGCCCGCGGCCGGCCGAGGCTGCGCTCGATCGCCCGCTGATTAGGATTTACCTTTTGCCGGGCGCGCGCCGCCGTCGCTCGTGGGAGAGGAGATCGTCCTTATTACGGCTCCCCCCCGTCCCACCAATGCCTGCTTTTGGCCTAACTTGATTAATCGCCTCTATGCGCCGCGCCGCTATGCCGCAGATATCCATCGGCCATAAATAAGCTCGAAATTAATAGGCTCGAATTAGTAATGTATCGAGCGTCTCTGGCCGCTCCACTCGCCTTGGATTTATAAGTCGCCGCGGCTAATAATGGATAGAAATTTCCTCTTTTGGGTACTCGAAATATGCATTATTCAAGCGATGCATTCGAATGAATATTTAGACGGGCTGATCCTCGCTGCGGGCGTAACTTTTATCGGCGCCGTTGCAACGGCATCTCAATGCACTTTATTGACTCGCGATCCTCCGCGGGTTATCAGTTGGCCGAGCGCCACCAACTCTAACTCACTTGGATTGTCCAGCTGGGCCGAGCGGACGGCTCGGGAGGCTTTCCCCGGCTAACAGTCAGCGCCTGGAGATATCAAGCTCTTGGCCAATAAATCCCGCGTTGCATTAATTGGCACGGGACCGCGGCGCCAATCGTTCGCCCAGTCATCGGGCATTTTCATCCAATGGAAAATGCAAAGCAGCCGCGCGCGCACTTTTTATGCGAACGCGCCGCGGCGCGCAATTAACATTTTGAGCGCGCGCCAGGCGTGTTTACATATTGTAATGCAGCCGCGCGCACCTCCTCCCCGGGGCGCAGCATCCGAGCGCGGCGCAGCGGTGCGCGCCCGGGAGGATCTCCGACTTAAAATTAGCCCGCCGAATGTGCGCGGGCCGGAGCCGAGGGGCTCGGAGCGCCTCGCGCAGCCGCCGCCGCCGCCGCCGCCGCAGCCGCCGACGCGGTTTCGCAAGCCGCGCGCGCTCTCGCCTTGAGCCTTATCGACCAGCTGGAATCCATCCTACGCGAGGCCGCGGAGGCCGGCGCTCGCGCATCGCGAGCCTCTTCTAGCGCGCTAATTACCCATGCCGAACCTCGAGCGCGCACCTACGCGATATCCCCCGCGAGTCCCTGGCACCCGAGAGGAATTTCATCTTCTGCGCGCTCGCCCCGAGAGCCGCGCGAGAGCAATTAATCCGTCGCGCCGCCGCTCAAAAGTTTATTGCTGTCGCGTTCATTGTCTGCGCTTGAGGAGGGTCCGCGTGCCAATTGACTCGAGCCCATTGCGGGACTCGCCGCCCGGCTATTACCATCGATGAAACGCCATCTCGCCCTCTTCTTTTATTTCCCACTGGAAAATTGGTTTTTCACCGAGCCCCGCCGCCCGGCGACCTAACGGCTATCTAATCACGAGAAACTCATTTTACGCTCATGAGTCTCGGTTAAATAAATAATGTTTTCTCTGCTTTTTTACAGCTTATTGATTCACCCGATGAATTCCCCGATGTTTTCATGCCCCTTCTCGGGTATCAATGAATCAGTAATGCACCATTTGTTTATGCTGCCGTACCTCTAATAAAGAGCATTAGAATACACTTTGTGCTGCTCATGCATATAGCGATTGATAAATGCAACACAATGACTTGCGCGTTTCTAATAAATTTTCCAATTGAGGCAGTTATGTACTGTGTGCGGCCTGTGCCGCGCCGTGTTTTGATTTTGTTTCGCGTCTCTCCTTTTTAGCGCGCGCTCTCGCACAAAGATTTTCATTCATAGGCCGTTGAATGAGAAATACGTAATACACGCAGATATCGAAATCGCTCGGGAGTACATTAAACGACGCGTTATATATCGGCTCGATAATCGAGCCTCGTGAAGGCGTACATTGTTAATCTTTCATCGATGGATTAGCATCGACCTTTATTATCAGAGATAATAAAGAAGCTTTAATTCGCTATCCGATTGTGCCTCGAAAAGTTTTTTCCATAACACGTGCGCCCGCCCTCGTATCTTTTTTACTCGCGGCTCAATGTAAATATATACTGGCCACACAGGGAGGCTTATGCAATAACGATTAAATCTCAAATTGAACTTGATTTTTACGATAGTAACCCTCGCTCGGTGTTAAGGATGCAACAAATAAGAGTTTATGCTGTCCTCGAAAGGAAAGCCAAGAGATTTAAGCGTGCCGGCGATAATCCTGCGGGCTATCGGCCGATCGGAACCCATACACGCACGCATCGAGCGGAATTGTGCAACGCGAGCTCCGACGCGGGTAGAGCATTCTTCAAATCGATGAAAAATTAGCCTACACCGCAAATCCTTATCCGAGTTGTAAACACGTCGAGAATTCCCTTTCTTCTCGTGGGCCGTCGCGCCATGAAAGGCGAAAAAATCCATCGGCATTACGCTTTTACGAGCGGCTCTCCCGCCGCGGCGCACTCGTAAAATTAGCATTTGAAGCGCGAGCCGCTTAAGAATCAATTGGGAAAGTCGATTAAAAGTTTGAAGGATCCGCCCGGACGATTGACACGTCCCTCGGCTGTTCCTCTTTTTTTCCCCCCGCGGGCCCGGCCGCAAAAAAGCCACTCGGCGGGTGTTTATTCAGGGGCCCCGGGCGGACGCATCTGGCGAAAGGAGGAACCAGTCGGCCGCTCGGACCGCGAATAATTCATAAGGCGTTTTTGCGGGCGCCCGAAATGGCGCGAGGCCGAGGGTAGGGCCGCGGCTAGATCGCCGTATGCTAATGCCCGCGAGCATCCGGGACGCGCGGGGAAAGCGCCCGTGTACGGCGCGCGCTTTTCCGCCCGAGCGGACCGGGACTTCCGCCCGCGCGGCGCTGCCCGCGGCTCTCGCGCGCGCCTCCGGGTATTTTCGGCGCGGGCCGGTGGGCCCTCGAGGGCCGCGGGGGAGCCAACGAGTGATTCACGGGCTGGGCCCGCCCGCCAACCGCCGCTGATCTATTTCTGCACGTTATTGCCGCTCGCGGCCGCCGGCGTTACGGGGAAGTTGATCCTGCTGGAGCGGCCGCCGACAACGGCTCTCGTTCAAATCTCGTATTCCTTTATTGCAAATTGGCCCACTTCATTTTTATACATTTTCCGTGTATATACAAGAGCCCAAGTTTTTTACATGTCAACCTGCTTTAAGATTCAACGCCAATGGGCATCAATTTACGTTAATTGGCTTTCACGATCTGTGTACAAGAGCCATTTTTTCCTTATGGCCTCTTATATCTTTGTCCAGTTCATTAACGTTAAAATCGTCCTATGGCCGTTTCTTACCAATATGATTTTCGACGAAACTGTTAAAGTGATTTAAGCGCTCTTTCGGCCACTAACAGTAGGCGCAGTTTCCGTACAATTTATTTAATTGCTTTAAGTTCAATATACATCATACGTAATACGATTTAAACAATTTTTTCATATTTTTAGTTATGCTTTTATTTACTTTAATATCTAATTTTCCTGTATATTTACACAAGACTTATTTATAGATTTAGTTAAAGTTCAGCATAAAATAAAATCATCATTTTGCATTCGATATCTATATTTTTTACTGCTTTTACTTTTCAATTTTTCGTTTTCGGTAGAAGATGAAGTTTTTTGTTTGCCTATTCTCATTGTCATGATTCTTATCCTGTGAATAACAAATATCACTTTACCATCTCTGCAACAGAGCATTATTATTATAAATGTGAATAATTAATTATGTAATCATTCTCCTTGCGTAGAATCGCTCGCTTTTGACGTTTGTTGAACTTTGCGTATTCTAAATAGATTTCTTGAATTCGTTGGCCCGACCGTAATGAATACAATAGTACTTATCTAGAAACCGAGGCAGTGGATGGCTAAATTTAATATACACGACGACTTCCTCAGACATTCACGTCATTTAGCCTTCCAAAAAATATATTATTAAAATAATCTCCCATTCTGGCGCTTTCATACATTAATAAATGAATGTCAAATGTAAAGATCAAATTCGACACGGCCAATTGAGCGAGAAGCCGTTATACTTTTAACCGCTTGCCCGTTCTCCTGTTTCCCTATAACAAAGCAATAATAGATAAGTACTGAAGCACCACGAGGGTAGCGAAATGTCGTTCCGCACAGATGAATCAGGGGACTTCGAGCTTGACAAAGCTCCCATTACCAAAGTTTGTTTGCTCCCACGGCAGGCAAATCAATGCGTCTCAATTACCAGGTGGCGATGAAAGACAAACGCAGGGGAGGCGAAGCCAAAGCCTCGGCGCCGCACCGCGTGAGTAATCCCGCTTTTTGCGAGCAGGTGCAGGCGGCGAAGTTTAAAGCCGCTGACGCAACCGAAAAGCCTTAGCCGGGAGTTTAAAGGCAGCCTCGAGGCCTCCTCGCCGTATTTGGCGCTATTTGTGGCCCGCCGATGGCAGAGTCCGCGCCCCCGCCACTTGACCACAACCCCTTTCACGCGAGACCTTCACACCCACGTGTTATAAATTTTAATTACTCGAGGGTTTTGGATGGGCGTGTATTTTAATGCCTGGAATTGTTCGACTGAAGCCTTTGAGAATAAAAGAAAGCGCGAGTGCGTGAGTGGCTTATATCTACGAGGCTGTTTAATAACACAGCATCCCAACAGCCGTCGTTAGGCTCTGCAAAAGCGACATTTGTTGTATGACCGTATAACACAATGATTTCAGAATGAATCGAATCGGTGCCTATTACTGGAGTTCGCTTGACAGCGAGCCCGTAACAGTGTATAGCGTCACCAAAGGCTCACTCGCTCGATAAACTGCATATGTTGGATTTCGATAAGTCCGAAGCAATGTTCGCGATTTCACAATGAAATTAATGTACTACAGTCGCTGAAGAGATGTCGCGTTAATTTCTTTTACTGCGCCGAGTTTAACGTAAAATATGATTTCCTGCACTCAAATGTGGGTTTAATGCAAGTAAGAGATACTTTTTGACTCTGGCTATTTATTATCCGAATTCCGAGCCGAATTCGCAATATTAATTAAGATCCGTTATTAGTCAGTGGCAAGAATTACAATTTGAGGTCGTCAACTTTTACGTTTCAATATCTTGAGTAACGTACGATTCGTCCTAGGCTTTATTTAAGCTAGCAGATAAGAGTAGGATACTGTAAGTGAGCCTCTATAGAATACCAAATAAGTATACGTGTTTGACTTTACAATGCAAGACACTGCCGATAAGATGAATTCAAAGTTATATCTCTCGTTGGTAAAAGTTTCATATTCCACGATAAAAACCTTTTTGATTATTATATCATATTATGTACAAATAATGAATAATCATATATTGTGAATTGAAATTATCTTTCAGTATTCGTCACGATCTTTTTATGCAATACATGATAACGAACAAGTCTTTATATGTGAGTTATTTATATTTATAATAAATCTTACAATAAGTGTAACCTGAAACTAAGTGATTCCACGTATTACAGATAATTTCGATGAAGTGCACTTTACCTAAAAGCACCCTTATAAATATCTCATTTCTTAAAATCTGCTGTACATCAGTGTAAAAAGCTCATTCGTATTTTGTGATCCACTTATATAGTGTGAAAAGTGGTAAATTATCGCAACTAGGGTACAATACCAGTAACCTTATAAATCATCCGTGATTTATGACGAAGGAAAGTTCTATACCTGTAATTTTTCTGCTTATTAACTCGTCATTTTTCTCACAATTTTTTTAGTCCCACGTAGGTGGCAATTGTCACTTTTGTACAATCGCTCAAACTCTCCCGTCAAGACAATGATAGGTCATTTTCTTCAGGGGATCTTGTACCTACAATAATAGCTGTTATATGTTTAGTGATTCAACAAAAAATATTTTGTAAAAATCTAAATAAAATTATTTTATTAAGTTCAATGATACTTTTGATGTAGTAAAACTCAATTCTTCTAAAATCTTATTCTTACTCTACGGTAAATTATATGTATATACAAAAATCTCGAAAAAGATTTTTATGAATCGTGAGTAGATTAATTACTTTTTCAAGAAGCCTCATGCATAGCTATTTATTGTTCTTTTATATTGTTGCTTTTTGAGCCTAAACAGTTAATATTGCAGCACAAAAAATTCATTAATTTTAAATTAATTTTATTTATTATATTCAGCGTTTCTAAAGAAAAATTCAAGTCAATATCTATATGGGGTCGAACATTCTATTATTAAATAGAGAGAAGTCAGAATATCGCCTTAAAGGGGATCCATTTATTTTACCTGTTCGCCGTTTTTGGATCTCGTCGACCAGCGAAATTTATCGTGGGTTGAAAAGTCGAACGCAGTATTTTTTGTACCAGGCAATTCTGATACTTTGCCAGAACAGCAGGCCTTTTTACGACCTGGTGGAATCGCGAAGAAAGTCAAATATTAACGAATTTGATTGATCGCTCGGTGTGCCTTCTTTCATTCACCTGGATATGTTTTGCGTCAGAACAGAGTTATGTGAAGCGATTGACGATTTGGTAAAATATATGCATTCCTGAGCGTACGCGAGACACCGTAAGATTTATAGGCATTAAAATTTGGCAACATCTACTTATAATCTGTTCAATTTAGTACGCGGTTTCATGTAACGCATTACGCATGCTCTTATAATTATCCACATTTTATTGGTAGTGTTATTTGTCTTATGTACAATATTGGCCAGCCATCTTACCAAACTAAAAGTATATACACGAGGATTTATTGTAAGTTTAATTAAAGTATTTTCTTGAAATATTAACTAATTGACTCAAGGATGTTGTAGCTCGTCATGAAATTTAAATTTAATTGCTGTTTTCTGCTGTAGCCTCTACCGCGTGTTTTTTATAGCTACAGGAAGTATTTCTAATTTATGCCCCCGCGATACCCTTTCGATTAGTTTTTTATCGCGATTGCCGATCGCTTTGTATAGATCACGGAAGGACGTTCTTCGTAACGGCACACTTTAAAGCCATGGAGAGAGGAATTAGACCAAATTCGGAAGCGAAGCCAATTATCGATATTAAAATTCAAGCAATCAAGCCCTGTCGCGTGGGCCGCTGCCTTTTTCGGAAGCGGGAAAGAAGTGCCATTAATTTCGCCCCTGGCTACACGTCGCACTCGGCCCCAGAATTCCGTCGATATCCGCCGGGAACGATCTAGCCAGAGGCGAGAGCAGGAGGAAGTGTCCCCTATCGTAGCCTCGTCGAAGGCTTTCTCGGCGCGCGCCGAGGACGATACCTCGGCCCGGTCCTCTAATGGCCGGGCGGCGTTGGGCGCGTGGGCGGCGATGCGCCTCCTTTCGTCTCGGACCCGAGTGAAATGTGCGTCGGTTCACGGGTTGCGACAGCCGCGCTCGCCGGGACTTTTCGGGCCCACGCGGTGGCGGCGGCGGCTGCACCTCGCCGACGGGCGCAGGCTGCAGCAGCGCGCGAGGTGCCGAAGAATGCGCGCATTTACATGTGTTTCACTTTCGCGGGATAATACCAGTTGCGCAATGACATTGTACGGCGGGAGGGCCGGCGAGTGCGGCAGGGGGATTTGGGGGACGGCGCGGGTGGCGCAACGGCCGCGGGATGCTGCGGCTTCCGGCCGCCGATGTTGCCGATAGCGATTTTGACGAATCGGCGCTCGGCGCCCCGGGGAACGGCGCGCCGTTGCGACAGCCGTCGCCGGCGCTCGGCGAATTAATAATCTTACGGAATCGCGGGCCGAGGGGCCCGGTTCATAAAGCCGCGGGTTTACACGGCGATCGCCGGTAAATCAGCGGCGCTCGAGCGCAACGCTTGGCGCCTCGCGCAAGGGGGGGGGGGAGCGGGCCCCGTGGGACTCGGGTGTCGCGCCGCTTTATAATTAAAATCGTCGGGCGCGCGACGCCGCGAGACCGGCCGTAAATCCCGGCCGCCGGCTTACGGGGGGCCGCGCGCGCGCGCGCGAATTTTAGAACGCCGGCCTTGGGCGCCACTCGATATTGCAAAATTAGCATAATTAATTTTCGGAGCAGGAAGCCGGGTCCATTAGTCAGGCGTGGGGGGGCCTCGGGAGCCTCGGGCGACACTCGCCGGCTGTCGGCGGCGGGCCCAACTCGCGGCCGCCCTTTCTATTACTCCACTTTTCCGGGGGCCCTGACTTTCGAATGCGCCGCGAGGGATCGCCGGCGACGAGGTGAGCGACTCGTGCGCTCCTATCGATCGGCCGCATCTTTGCGGCTTTCGGCGTCAATGGCCGAGGGAATTCTTTCCGAGCCCGTGGCGAAAATGGGCGCGAGGCCTGGGAGAGCCGGCGGCGGGCCGCGATCCCGGCGATAGGGGCCGCTCCGACCGGGAACTGGAGCAGATTCGGTTTTCTTTCAGCCGGGCGGCCTTTTTAAAAACGATTAGTTTGGCGAGGCGTCGGGAACGGCACAAGACTCACGTGGGAGCGCCGGGCGTCAACTGCGCCAGCCGCGGGGATACCGGTCGAGACCGGCAAGACGGCGTATTATTTGCTCTCGCTTATTGCGCGCTGCAGGATTGGAAATGGCGCTCGGCTGGAGGCTGCTTTCCTTCTCAATTCCGCAACCTTAAACACTTTGTAAACTGTAATTATTTCTGCCTTAACGGACATTTATCTAGATTCGAGCTGGCACTTTGAACGATTTTATTAAATGTTTCCTTTCGGCTCAAAGACAAAAACGCGAGATCGGAATTAGTCTAGAATGTAGAAAATGACGACAGGGTTAATCTATTAGTTACTCACCCCGCGTACACAAACATTTGTGACTTGTTTGTAATCAACTAACGCGCACTTGTCGCATTCCTACAGTTCGCTGTAGTTTATATTTCCTTCCCCGCACAGCGGGCAAAAATGAGACAATAAACTCTACCGGTTTCTCTCTCGCGCGCTCTTGCCGATTTTTAAAGTGAAATATGATTAATATTGTTGCGGGTGCCCGCGTTATCTAATCGCAGGGAGTGTAAACAGCGGTGCATTAAAGTATGCGTTGCTTGGCGGGCGACGGCTTAGCCTCCCCCCGCTAACCGGAGTAACAATGGCGCCATTAATTACTGGTCTCGCGCGTACATCCAGCAGCAGCCTCCCAATATCTCAGCTTTCGCAAGTGCGTTTCCTAGGCGGCGCGGAGGAATGCGCGTGCCGAGCCGGGCGGTCGGTGCGAAAGCCCGAGGTATAGAGCCCCGGCAGCGCCTTGGGCTTGTATCGCGCACGCGGAAACCGGCGCGGCATTCCCGGGCGAATTCAAATCGGTGTCCCGCCGAGATCGATTCCCCGGCGATACGGCCGCGCTTTGTTCCGTATATAATATTGGCCGGGGCGCTATCGCGTTTCCCCTCATGTTTTAACCATGGGCAAAATCAGTGAATTATGCCCGCGCGCCTGCGCTCGAAGTGTCCCGTGACTCACTGACGCAACGCGCCACGCAGAATTCCGCGGCGATCGCGAGGCCTGGCGGTCGCTCGTCACCGGCCGTCGGCGCCGACGACCCGCTGACACTTATTTCCTATAGATTACGCCGCGGCGCTCTCGTTTCGCCTTAATGAGTGCCGAGCCGGCCGCCGCCGCCGCCGCCGCGTTATTTATCGCGAGGGCCGGTGAGGCTGCCGGCGTCGAGCGTCGGGGGAGTCGCCTGCAGGCGCTATGCCCGCGTGCGTCACTGCGTTAGACCGTTTACGCCCACCTGCGCCACGAGTTACGGCCGCGCGATTTCATTATCGAAGACGCAGCCTGACATAATTGCACGGTCGAATATATTTTATCTTACTCCAATTGCATTTTTATGCCGCACGCCGAGCCGTACGCCCTGAATGTCTTACACTCCGAGTGCCGTAGCGTAACGAGGTTAGTGTCCATTTCCTTCAAATTGAACGTCGATCACCGCGAGACTACTGCCACACATCTGTGGATTCGCGATACTTTTATTTTCCACTTTATGAATCAGCCAGCTCTTTGTCTGTAAAAGTTTCTCTCTAATTCAGTGCAATGTCTCGCAAGGCACACGAGTCATCTTCGCGTTAACTTAGTCATTTAGTCAATTAAAGCACAAATCGCTCGAGTTTAGAAAAACAATTGAACGCGTGCGAATTAGTATAGAAGATCGAATGGAGCAAAAGCGAGCGATGGAAATAGCGGATACAACGTCCGCTTCATTAGATCTATTCGGCGGCATTCTGTCCGCGTTACAAAACAAATACTCCCAACGGATTCCTCGGAGTCCGCGGGCCTTTTCCAGCCGAGACCAAGTATAGCGCGAGGGAATTAAGAAGCGCTGCGACAAAAGAAAACAATGAGAGGAGAAATCGCGGGTCGCTCTCGTGAGAACCCGTTGGATAATCGATGCGCAGATCCCGGATTTTCACCTCCTCGCGGCGGCGGCAAATGCCTCCGAGCGCAAAGTAAAAAGGAGAGCCGCGGGGGGTGGGGGCACATACCCGCAAAGGCAATTAGCGCGGGGCGCGCGCCCGACCACAAATCTCCGGGCGACACAATGCGCGCATTATTGGGGACCCGATTAATTGGCCCCGGAGCGAATTTTATCACAGAAAGTCGCCGCCGCCGAGTTTGTTTTTCTCGTGCGAGTAACACCGCGGCGGCCCGTCCGATCCTCTCGAGAGTTGTGTAAAAGCTTATCATTATATACGTGGCGTGGGCCAGGTTGGCTCCTGCGAGTGTTTTTTTCGCCGCGCTTTGGCAATTCCTCTTCCAAGCCGGCTCTTTTCGCAATTGTCGGGATGCTCTCGAGGCCGACTTTGACACCCGGCTCTTGACATCGGAGATCATTCACGCGGTGGCCCCCGTCCATTGTCCGTCCGCGCTCTTTTAGGCGCGTCTCGAGTGTTTTTGAACGCGGCCCTCGTTCGATTCGTCAGAGGCGGCCTTTCACCTTTTCCAAGAAGCCACTGTAAGCCTTCCACTCTGTAACAGTACACCCGAGTCATTAGTGTAAAATTAGAATTTTCCTGTTTCACAGGTATAATAGCGAGAGCGACGAGGCCACTCCGCTACCGATACGCGCCACCTTATCGCCCGCCGGTGCATCCCAAGTGCAGGTCAAATGAAAACAAGATGCCTCTAGGGCAGTCGAGGAGCGGCAAAGCGATTCGCCGCTACTTCCCCTGCGCCTAACGAGTCACCTAACGTCCGCAGTGCACGTGACGCGTCTGGTGTCCTCGGTTCGTTGACTCGGAAGCGCGGCGATCGTGTCTGGGATGAGCAATGGGGCCTTAGTACCCGGGGCGCGTCCTCGACGAGCGGATCCGCTCCTTTATGACACCTCGCGCGGCTCATCTAGAATCTCGCCCGGTGATTGCAGCACTTGTCTTCCTGCCGATCGGTTTCGCAGATGTGTATCTGTAGCCGATTTGCAGGAACTCACCGCCGCCGGAAGGCCAACGCTCCAAATAGTGCAGGTCGCCTTCGATCGTTTCTGGTCACACGCGAGTACCAAAAAGTGCCAAGCCTCGGGACAAGCGCGCTTAGGCGGAAAAACTGAAACGTGGCGTTGTTGCTCCAGATCCAAAGCAAAGATAAAAATAGTGCGCGCTTGCCTTCGACTTCGAGGAATCCCGGGCTCGACGGCGAGGCCTTTGATTAGGCCAACGATAAATAGGGGCTATAACAAAGATTGTATTTTCGATACACGCGGGAGAAAGCGCTCGACGCAATATTTGATCGTAATATAAGGAGTGGGCGATTGCAATATTTTCATCTCAAATCTATATATTAAGATAAGAAGGTGACGTTTATCGGAGTGCTAAAGGCTATCCTTTCTGTTTGTTGCAGGCAAAATCCGAGGAACACTTGGCGCAGGAACAGGCGTGGCTTGCCTCCGAGCGGGTCTGGCTCTTGCATCGCGGCGGCTTCACACCCGCCTCGAGATGCGGCCCCGCCGATCCCGACACCGGCAAGCTCCGGATCAGGCTGATCAATTCCGGCGAGGAGCTACTCGTCGACGAGGAGGACGTCGAGAAGGTACTATAATTGATTGTATACTGGCACTTGATGCAATAGCCATTAATTATATTTTATATTTCGAGTATTAATTGAATGTAAAATGAGTTAATGACTCGAAACATAAAATAAACCACACAATAGAGATCTTACACTCAATAAATAGCAATGGCATAGCAGCAACATGTTTGGAAAAGGAAACACTACCATTAACTAATTAAATTTAATACAAAACTTTGTAGCTTCCTTGTCGTTAAATAAAATTTTTGTATGAAAATTAAAGGTCCTCTAACCATAACTGATATGATTGCAATAAGCAGTATGCAAAACGAAATCGGTTAGCTTACGCTTTACGGTTGCGCGTTCTGTACAGATTTCATCGTGTCTAGTACAGCGACATGGCGCTGTCCAGTTCAATTTCAATCTGACTAGATTGACGTTAAGGTAGCGATTAGAATCGATAGGTAGGGAAAATATCGCGTGAGACGCGGAGTAACAGGTGTTGTGAAATGTTTCCAGGCCAACCCGCCGCAATTCGACCGGGCGGAGGACCTCTCGCAGCTGCGCTTCCTCAACGAGTCCTCGGTCCTGCACACGCTCAGGCAGCGCTACGCGAGCAACCTCATCCACACCTACGCCGGCGAGAGTATGGTCGTCATCAACCCCGTGGCCTCCCTCGCCATCTACTCGGAGAAGGTGAGACTCGGCATCCGGAACCCGCGGCAGCGGCGGCGCTCGAGTATCGCCAATAAATCCGTCTATCCCGAACCAATTACGCCAATGTGTGTGCTCTGATGTCAATGCCGTTGAATCGATGCTATTGCTTTTTAAGGCCGCACTTGGCGATGACGAAAGATTCGTCGCGCGGCTTTTTCATTTCATAATGAGAGTATCGACATTCTCACGAGCCAATCAGTGGCGAAATTCTTTCAGCCTTTTTTTTCATTCACCTCCGTCTTAGAAATATTGTTTCTCCAAGCTAACGAGGAGTGACATTGAATTCATGAGATTCACGTATCGTCGAATCGCTCAATTAACTTACCTACGCTTTTTCCCCATTAATTTTTTTCCTCTCCCGCGCATTTTTTTACTTAAGCCGAGGCCCGAGCGGCCGATTGTACAGTTACGAAAATGTCGCAAGCAAAGTTTTGATGACACATGTGGTTGCGTAGGTGGTGCAGATGTTCAAGGGCTGCAAAAGCGAGGACATGCCGCCGCACATCTACGCGATGGCCCAAGCGGCGTACCGCGGAATGTTGGCTAGCCGCAGGGACCACTCCCTTGTCTTCCTTGGCAGAAGCGGCAGCGGCAAGACCACCAACTTCAAGCATGCCCTTCATTACTTGGTACTAGCGGCAGGTGCCGTCAACAAGATCCTCACTATTGAGAAGCTTAACGCTCTCTTCACGGTGCTTGAGGCTTTCGGAAACAGTCGCACGTATATGAACAGCAACGCAACACGATTTACCCAGCTGTTCAGCCTGGACTTTGATCAGTCTGGGCAGATTGCCTCCGCGTCCCTTCAGGTAAACAGTTCGGTTACTCACATTAAATCAATGATTACCACGCGGTACAGATGAAATGGCGCTCTGCAAGAGAAAATCGTTTGTATAAACATAAAAATGTTGAATAATTCAAATAATTCACTGATACGGTGAGGTTGAAGCTTTCTTCTTTATCGACAGATAGTATGTAAGATCATCTGCCCAGCAAAATTACATCTGTAAAAAGTTTGAATTTAGTTTGAAAATTATCCTTCAAATGTACTCATGATAATTGCCTTATTGCATGACGGGATTAATAAACAAGAATTTTTTATGTTGAGTATTTCACTAAATATTCTTTTTATCTCGACTTATTCTCTAAAAATTCTGTAACTAGGTGCTACTGTTGGAGAAGTCTCGGATAGGCCGACGAGCAAATGGAGACCCAAGTTTCCATGCTCTTTACCGGTTGCTCGCCGGCGCCGAGGGCACGTTGCGTAAGGAGTTGCACCTGACGAACCTCGTCGCAGAGAATAACCCGTTCATCACGCCGCTGCAGAAGCACGAGGACAAGCAGCGCGCACAAGTAGAATTTAACCGCATTGTCGCCGCGTTCCATACCCTCGGGATCACCGAGTCCGAGGAGAAGGCCATCTGGGCCGTCCTGGCCGGCATATACCATCTGAGCTGCGCGGGCGCCGTCAAAGCCGGGACGAGCTCCCAGGGTCGTTGGCAATTCGCGCGGGTCGAGTGCGCGGAGAAGGCCGCGACGCTCCTGGGCACGAGCGTCGAGGAGCTCAGCAGGCTCGTATTCTCAGCAAGCGGCGCCGGCGGCGGAACCCCCAATGCGCCCAGGACCACCCTCAGGACGCCCAGTCCGACCGACCAAAGCAAAGACGTTACGGGACTCGAGTTCCTCGAGGCTCTCCTCGTGGGATTATATTCGGAGGTCTTTCACTGTGTAGCTGCTCTAGTCAACAAGTAATTAAATTTTTTTATGTTCATTGTTTTCGTTATACTTACGATATTGTTCATTCAATTTATTTTCAAGAATAAAATCTTCCCTATTAAAGCATTTTCATAAAAATCAAAAAAAATTTACAAAAACGTTTTTTCAAAAGTAATTTAGCTCATACTCGGTAGATATTGCAATATAGAATCAATCTGAAAAATTCTACTTTATCGACAGTATCATCTAGCGGTAATGTACGAAACGTATAGGTAGATAATTCAATAAAATTCAATTAGTATTTAATATTAAAATACATATGTAAAATTAATAACAATTGAGTGATATTTTTCGAATAATTTAAAACAATTTTAAAAACTTTTACCCATTAATTTTGTATTGACTCGTTTCTATTAAATGAAAACATAATTAATAAAATTATTTTTTTTATAGATCTATAACCTCATCAGTTCACACAGTGTCATCATTATTGCTTTGTGATGCTCCTGGTTTCCAAAATCCCGCTACCTGCGGACGTCAGACTGGCGCGAGTTTTGAAGATTTATGTCACAATTATTTGCAAGAACGTCTACAGCTTCTATTTCATCATAGTACTTTAGTTGCACCCAAAGATAGGTAAAATATTGCCGACAATATAGTTTTTTTAATCGACTATGCGCTCGCGTAGTAAGAATTTCATGTCAAAGCTCTGTAAACGCTCCCGCGAAACGATTATACTTTTTAATGCTATTATGATAAAGTTTCTTAATATACTTTAAACATTTATTTCAATCCAGATATGTACAAGAAGGAATTGATATTGATCACGAAGATGAACTTGAGGAAGGCGCTGGATCACCTCAAAGTTTAGTTTCTTTGTTAGATCGAGGAAATTCGCAGAGTGCCACAATGTTAAGAACAAGCCAAAGTGATCTTAGTAGCAGCAGACAAATGGAAAGAAAAGGACTATTGTGGCTTCTAGATGAAGAAACTGTATGTCCTGGAGGCAGTGATGAGAACTTTTTGGATAGATTATTTTCACATTACGGCGATCGAGGCACGTAGTTTTTTATTTATAACAACTTGTAATAATATTCAAGTGCTATTTACATTTATATTTACTACATCGCTATATTTGAAAATCAATAATTTAAATAATTTTATACCTTTTAGATCATCAAATGCTTCTTAGGAAGGCCCCAGGGAATAATCAATTTGTATTACAGCATTTGCAAGGAACGAATCCTGTTTTATACACAGCAACTGGGTGGATAAAAGCAACCCGCGAAAATCCTCTTGTCAAAAGTGCAATTAGCCTTCTTCAAGAAAGTAATAGGTATATTATTTATACCTTACTATGAAAATAATAAATATTTTTGCACAAATAGTTAAATGTGTATTTTAATTTTCAGAGACGAAGTTAGTAGACTATTTGTATGTGCTCGTGGTGCTGGAGTTTCTGGTGCATTGAGTGGATCAATCCATGGATTGGAAGGTTCTCAATCTTTGCGACGAGCTTCTAGCATACGAAGAACATTTACCGCAGTAAAACGAAAAAACATCTGTTTGCAAGTTAAATTCACTGTAGTAAGTGTTTATCATATTTTAAAATACAATATCTACGATTTGCAAAGAATGAGTTAGGTCAAAGGCTAAAACGTTATCGCTAATAAATAGCTCCTCTTTGTTATTTATCAATTTGATTACATTGTCATTCAAGATATCACACCCGACACAATCAACAATCAATAAGTCTATCCATTTTTTGTGCAGAATATCGTTACACTAAGCCATTACTGATGTTCAATTTACTTTATTCAAATACAGACTTGTAATGATTGTACAATTGTTAATAATTGTTTATTCAAAATGCTATATTTAAATCAATGATTTATTACAGGATGGTCTGATTGAGACATTAAGGAGAACACGAGTGAAATTTATTCATTGCTTTTTACCGCAACATAATGCTGGATGTACAGAGAATAAAAGTCTTCTATCTGTCCAACCAAGCCAAAGCGAGGACAATCTAATTAATATTCCCTTATTAAGATCACAGGTAATTATATGATGAGGAAGGTGTATGCATAGTTCCAAACAAAATGGATGGATGAACTAAAAAAAATTGCGTTATTTTTATATGTAAAAAAATATATGAATACATTAATTTTAGGTGAGAGGTAGTCAGATATTGGAAGCAGTTCGACTTCATAAAGTTGGCTTCCCGAAGTATATGCCCCTTGGTGAATTCCGACGACGTTTCCACTTGTTATCCAACGATGCTACAGCTCGTCCAGGTAGTCCGGTATCAGACGAACGGCGAGCTGTTGAAGATATGCTTCTGTCTGTCGACGTGGATCCTGCTTCATATCGGGTTGGCCAAAGTCAGGTAAGAATGAAAATTGTTATCTTAGCCTAACCAAATAAGCATTGCGAATTTCATTATCGTGAAAAGAATGCGTTTATATTCGTAACCTGACGTAACTTACGTAAATTGAACAAGGCGCCATTAAACGAAAGAAGTATTTACATTAAAATTTAAAGTTTCTTAAAGTTTATGTATTCTCCGCTGATATTTCACGTTCAAACATTGGTCGTAAGAAAGTAAGTTAAAGATTTGTAATGAGGTGAAAGTTTGATAAGAAACGATGGTAGCCAGCATTACATATATAGTAAAAATGATTCGCGACCGTTTGGATTTTTTAATAGGAGAAAAAAGATAAAAGATGGAATTATTTAGGTGTTTAAAATCTAAATCTCAGTAGGATCTGACGTATGATTTTCCAATTAAAGTGAAGGGCGCTTAAGGAATGTTTAGAAGAAAAATGATTAGCTATTCACATAGGCGTAACATGCAAATATCCCGGGCATGTAAGAAAATTCAATTTTGTATTAAAAAGCGGTGAAAAAAAATTACGTACTCGTAAAATCATCAAGATTCTCGTAAACCAGTTTGTCCCGCGCATAAAATTGCTCGTAAAGTATTTGTTTTTACACCCGTTTATTTGCGTCCGGGCGTATAATAAATCTATACCACACATAATAATACATTGTATGCAAAGTGAGCGTACGAAAATCCTAAAGCGGCGATTTTGACAAGGATTACGTGCGGGGCTCGCGCGCGCGCGCGGTGGCCCTCGTGAAAGTGCATTAGCCATGCGCGCGGCCCTCCCCAAAAAAGATCGGGACGAAATTTCACGATGCAATCTTTCCCGGCGCGAAAGGGGCCGCCTTTTTCCGCGGCGACCGCCACCGGCGCCGCGGTCTTTTTATGCAATTTATTTTTGAGACCTCGTCCGCGGGGGAAAAATGTATATAATCGTCTTTACGATCGAGCGTGCAATAAACGCACCTGCTCGCGCGCGGGGAGCAATGGCTGCACCGGGGGGCCGTTGGCTCTCTCGCGCGCGAATTTCTCGCTCGCGGATCGGCGGGCACGACTCGCCGGTCCCCGGGGGCCAATCGCAAGCGCGCGCGCGCGCACGAACATAATCAAATGCGTACTTTCACTGGCGACGAAAGAAATCGCCGGGGAAAGAGAGAGAGAGAGAGAGAGAGAGGGAGGAGGAGGAGGCAGAGAGAGAGGGACGGGGCAGCCGCGCGGGATGAGAATTCGAGGAACTCTCGAGGCGAGTGCGCGGAGAGTGTGCTCTCTCGCCTCTGCGCGTGCTTCGTAACGGTCCTTGAGCCCCACTGGGTGCATTGTGATCTGGCCGGAGGAATCTCTTGGCGGCCCCCGGCGGTGCGCCTAGACGCTGTTGCTCCCGCTTTCCGGGAGGCTGCGCGATCCCCAGACCCACAAACGCTCCGATGGGTCTGTAAACTCGCGCGGCCCGATAATCACTGGGCACCGGCTAATTCCTAGGCCGGGATTGACACGCTGTCATTACTCATGACCGCACTGGACGCCTTGGAATTCCGAGGGGCTGGTGCGGGGGGCACTCGAGTTCAGAATCTAATAAGCTTGGCAGATTGAATGTTTCTGCTTTTTGCCCCTTTGAATGCAATGCTTTTCTTCAAATGCAGAATTCGGAGCAAAAAGTTAAATGAAAATAAGGAGTACAGTCGCTTCTTATTTGAGCATTTTTTATTGGCTTCTCGCCTTTCAGCTCTTAACTGAATAACTGTACACATTTCTACTTCCAACCTTTACATTCGGTCTTTTCAAGTGGCAAATGAGCACGGGAGTGTCTTTTTAGTTCAGGCCACTTATACTCGGCTGCTAGATATTTACTCAAGTATTTACTCTTATATTGTAATGACATGTAATTATGCGTGTACTATGTAATGATGAGCGCAAACTTGACATGAAATCCCTATCTCCGTATCTCCATACAGTGTGCGTATTCCTTAACCATTAGCACCAAATTCCAGGATAGATATACTCGCGTTTAAATCGAACACCTCGTTATGTATACTAAAATCCAAACGCGAACATAAAAATTACGGCTAAAATGAACTTTCTATAAATTTAGTACATAACATAATCGAAGCCGAGTAAAAAATGTCTTACACAAGCGAGGCATAATTATCGTAATCCGCTTTCGGAAAAATGCCCGCTAATTCATCTTCCGCGTACAATTTTAAAAGCTGCACGTAAATACCTTGCAAGAGATACCCACGGCGGCGGCGGCGGCGGCGGCGGCGACTCAATTTCAATTGCCGAAAGTTAAGCAACCGCGAAAGCCGGGCGCACCGCCCAAGAAGTCCACTGTCTTCAAAGAGCTGCGCCAGTAAAAAAGGGCCAAGTCGAATTTCCGCTCGGGCGGCGGCTGGCGATCGGTCGTGTTTCCATTGAATTATCGAGTGCACGGGGGGCCCGTACATACTGCGGGCCGCGCATGCATATGCATGTCATCCTACGCGGCGCGTGTAATTCGAATATCGCAGGCAATCAAGCCGCTGGCTCGCTCGCTCGGGCCTTTTTTCGTCCCGCGTCATATTGCGCGCACACAGGCGCTCGGGCCGCGGCTTCTCCGGGAACTGGCCAGATTGAAGTTTACATTTTGCGAAGGAGCCATCCGTCCCGGGGCCCCTGAAGTTTCTTGTTTTACTCGGGGCCCGGGGTAATTGATACCGCGCCGCCAAGCGCCGCCGCGCCGAGCGAATTATACCCTCGGTTTACGGGCGAAGTTGACGCAGCACCGGGCCGATATGCCCCGCCGGCCGGTTGCGCGAGCCGTCCCGCCGAGGCGGCGACGTCGCCGGCAGGCAGCTCCGCGCGGTCCACTCGCCCGGCCCTGGATTCTCCAGGCCGCTCCGGTGAATCTTCCTCCTGGGGGGGCGGGGGGCGGGGCGGGTCGGCGTCCTTGGGCGGCTCTGACCCGCGCTCTCGTGGAAAAGTCGCGGGAGTGAAAAGGCAAAGCTCGGCGGCGCCGGCAGCTTGCGCCCGGCTTTCCAATTCGGAATTTCTCGGCTGAAATTTACGTGCGAGTGCGCCCCGCGCTGCACCGAGCGGCGCTTTCACGCGGACGACTGCCGAGTACGCGCTTGACATCGCCGATTATTCCCCGCGGCGACTGCACTTTCCAGGCGCGAGAGAGCTTTACGCTCGGACTCGCCGGCTCGTTTCCAAGGACTCGGCCGCCGATGCGCCGCGCGCCATTGTCACGATCCCAAGCTTTCTTTTCATCGGGTTATTAACAATTGTGCAATTACCCGCCGGCCCCTCGTCGCCGGGAGCGGGTATTCTGTTAGGACTCCGTTCTATTACTCGGCAAACAATGACCGAGTGGGAGGTTCCTTTTGCCGTGGATACCGCTGCAGCGCGGTTTCATTAGTCCTCTCTAATTTGGCCGCGACCTGTCTAACCCTTCCGAACAATGCTCGCGCTTGGCTATTGATTTCCGCCGGTAATTATCCGACAATTACCGAGCAATATTTCGATGATTAACGCGGCAGCTGATTATCGCGGAAGCAGCGCGCCAAAGTTTCCCCCGCGTGCTTCCAAAGCATTTAACTAGATTTGAAAAACGGCCGCGCACTAGTTTCAAATCGAAATTCGCCGGCAGTGTAAAGGACGGGGGGCGCGCGCTCCCAGGCGGCGCTTTGTGGAAAAAAAAAAAAGAATTTTCACCGAACGAATGAAAATTCCGAGCTCGAAAATAATGGTTAAGTGAAAATCCGGCGCAGGATGAAGGCGCAGCCGGGCAGCGCTCGAGGTACTATACAAGCTTGTCCACTATTGACAGTTGTAAATCTTTATGGAAACTGGGCAAATTCCAGGGAGTCTTCGAAGCTCGGCCGCACTCCTGCGGCCGGCCGCGGAATAATAAAAGCGCCTTTAATGCCGCGGGGGCCGATGCGGAGGTAGAAAGCGCACTCGGAAACAATTGAAAAACCGCTCGGTTTTGGGCGCACCGAGTCGTCGCGATAAAACTTTTTTTTCCCCGGACGGAATTAAAAAGAAAGCCGCGGCTTGTAAACTCGAGGCATGCATTGAAAAGCCGCGGGCGATAAAAGCCGGGGGATCGAGGGGCTGAGAAAGCGCGTAATTGACTGTGTTTCTTGCGGGGCGTCTGGGGGCGAGGAAGCCGATCGAGGCGCCGATTTTTCAAGGTCGCGGGGGAGCCGCGCTGGGAAGCCGTCCCACGCGATCGGGCGGCCGCGGGGCGCAGACGGCGGGCCCGCGATGGGCGCCGGGGGGGCGAACAATTACCCGGAAACGGCGGCCCGATCCTGATTGAAAGCCGGCGTCGCGATCGGCGCTCCTGGAAGCGCGGCGTAGGCGCGGCGCGCGGGATCGATCGGCGGCCGCGAGCCGGAAGCGCGCGCGAAGAGGAGGCGCCCGGTAAGGCAAGACGCGGCTCTCGCTTTTCGCCGGGCGGCCGGCCGCCGCCTCGACTTTCGGCGCGGCGCTAATTTCCAGGCGGGCGCTCGGATTCCCGGGGAAAGGCAGCGAGCACCGGCGCGACCCGCCCGCGAGCGTAAAGTCAAAGACGCGGCGGCGCAGCCGCGTCGGCAGCCGGTCGTATTTCAAACGGGCCGAGTTACCATAGCCGCCGCGGCTGCTCCCCTCGTTAATTCAAGGCGGCGGCGGCGGCGGCGGCGGCGCGGGGGGAGAAAAACCGAGCCGCCGGCATCGACGCGCGCTCGCGGCCCTAAATCATCCCCGTGGAAATTGACGCCAAATTGTTATCCCCCGGCGCCGCGATGGCCGGATGCCGCGCGCGCCGATTAGCCCCCTGATATATCGCCTGTAAATTGTTTTGTTTAGCTTTGAATTATGTTGATTATGTGCGCGCGGGCAAAGCTCCTTGCCCTAGCCGGCGAGGGCCCCGCGTAATTAGTCAATTAGCGGCCCTGTCCCCGAGCGCTCGCGGACGGCCTCCTAGGGGCTTTTGTGCGGCGCGCGGCAGCGGCGAATCAATTTCCCGGCGGCTCAATTATTCCGCGCAAATGGCCGGCCGGCCGCGCCATTTCTCAGCGGGCCGGCTAAGCGGATTAAAGAAAAGCGCGCGGCAAGGTGAGCCCACGGGCCGGTGACAAATCGGCGCGCGGGAAAAAATCCGTCCTCGTTATATTGCCTAAGAGGTTATTTATCGGCTTATCCGAAGGTCGCCGGGGTGCGGACGCCCGGCCCCCGGGGCCCGCCGGATTGTCCCGGGGTTTTTGCGCGCGCGGGCCCGACAAATCCGGGACCTTTCGTCCACGTCGGGTTAATTAACGCTCGCCGATCGACTGCTGTTGGCCCCAGGTGGAGGCGAGCCGGCGACTCGGGTCAGCGCATCTCGATCAATCGGCAACTTTTTTTTTACAACGCTCGCTCTATTAATAACGCCGATAATTTTAGCTCGGAGGAATGCCGGGGCTTCGGTATTGGCTGGACGCGGAATAAATAATAGTTATTTTGAGCGCGTACCCGAATCGGCCCGTTGGCGTCCAGCGAGATACTCGCCTATGTACACGTATTAACAGCGGCCGAGCCTAACCTTGAGGAAATTATTAGAAACCTGTTACACGGGCGAAAATTGAAAATATTCGTGTCAGGTGTGGCGCGGGCGAGCGCTTGAAACCCAGCCAAAAGCGTCGTCCGCGCTAAATTTCCCCGGTCTAACTTTCCGTTCAAAGGTCGCCGGCGCGAGTAAACTTTCCTGCGGCAAGCGCCGCACCGGCCTAGAGACGAGCGCTTCCAATATAGGCATAAGCGAAACCATCAGGCGCACTCGCGCGCTCCACTTTCTCGTTCCTTTCGCAGTACGGGCGCAGCCGAGCCTTGGCTCGGCCCGCGCCTATTATTGTCTCGCAATTGTACACGCGCATCTCCCGGCCGCGTTTGCCCGCGCGCCCCTCGCTTTTACCGCTCCGTTTTATACGCCTTTTGATGTGGAAATCGGCTTGGGAGGCGATCGGGCCAATTACACGCGTCTAAGTCGGCGCGGGCCGCGCCTGACGCGACGTCTTTACGCCTTTCGCGGGAGGGGCCGTTAATGGCTCGTTCCACGCGGACAGTTTAAATGGGCGCCTCGGCAAACAATTAATCGGCCCCGGCGAAATTCCGCTTTTCATTATAAGCTTTAATTTCCCGCGCGACACTTGAGGCATCGGCGAGGGCCTCCGCGCGATCCCGTCACGGAGGCTTTTCCATTAAATCCGCGCCTCTGCGTTTAACTACCTCGCGCACAAGTTAGAAATTTCCCTCGCGGCGTCCCTGAAGCGCATTACTAGGCGGAAACGGGGAGAGGAACATTCGCGTGGACCGTGTAACAAATGGCCTGGAAGAGCCAAGCGCTCCACTCGGGAACTTCCTGTCCGTTTCCAGCTATATAGAGGGGCTGGACCAAACGAGCGAGCGCCAATTAGTGAAAATAAATATTTCACGAAAGCTCTAGGCGTGCGGGATAATTGAAAAGCAAGGGGTATCGGTTGTGCACCGCGCGGGGCAAGTCGAGTTACCAGGAGGCGGTCCAGCCGATTTGTCAACATCCGTGCAACTCGTTGTATGCTGAGAAAAATCTAAATTCCTGGGTGTTTGATAGTTCTATCAATAATATTATACCGAAAAACTGAGTTAAAATTAGATTAAAATCATGGATTTAAATGCACAAGGCTTGAATGTAATATAAAAACTGTCAGAGATCGATGTGACAGCAGTGCGTCCAAGCTCAAAAATAGTAATACCAGATAACAGCTCATATCGTTGCCATCTAGACAGCTGCAACCTCGGCATTGGTCTTTATCGCAGCATGTCGAAATATTATAACACTATTTATAAGTTTTATAGCAATGCAAGGATAGATTCGAAACGTATTACTTCTCGCTCGTTTTATTTATACAACAAATCATAAGAAAATTTTAGGAATTAGCAAAATGGCAGGTTTTTTTTAACCCGTTGAGCAATTTTATCGCCTAGTCAAAACAAGATTGTCTTCGCAAGTAATTTGACATACGTCTTTCTATGTTTTATTTCACGCTGAAATTGTTAGTGTTGGTACAAAGGTTCACGTCGTAGTGGGTTAACTGTTTCTGAAAGATTCCAAGCTTGATGATTATCTGCGAGTTGGGTGCCGAGCTGCCGCGCTTGTATACTTAGAGAATTACTTGTGGCAATAGAGCGTGCGCAGAATCCATGAAGTGCAGCGGTGCAGGTGCCCGAAGCCAGGCCCAAGGCTTCGAGCCTTCGGAATAGTCAGGCATAATGCTTTTCCGCGCAGCTCATACACAACTGTCACTTGGCGTCCAGCTCGGTTTTTCTCGCGAGGCGGCGCTCGGGGGCGAATTCCTCCCCGCTAGGCGAGAGGCGCGATGCCGCGATGCCGCTTATCTCCCCGCGCGAACAATAAAGTCGGTAAACGCAGCTGGCCGGTCGGCCGTCGGAGAATTAGCGGGCCTCCGCGCGATAAACGGGGCGATTCATAATGCACCGTTAAGGGGGCACGAGTCGCGGCGTCGTCGCCACGGGCATTAGAAGGAGGCCCTGAAATATACGAGGCAATTAAAGCGGGAGTCCCGGCCCGCCGCGGCGCCGACTACGCGGTAGGTTGCCCTCGTCCCCCGGCTCCTCCGGCTCGCGCATTCCGCGCGAGGCGCTGGGGGATCGGCTTTTCGCCCCGGCAAAAAACCATCGGCGCGTCGACGGTCTTTGTCTGGCGCAGGCTCCGCGCCCGGGGCCGCCCTCTGCCCCCCCGCGCGCGCGGCCTTTCCTCCGGTTTCGCACGCCCGCGCGCCGGCCCTCGCGAGGCTTTTACGAGGCCCATCCTTCCTGCCCGCCTTCTTTCTCCCCGCTTACGGGGAATTATCTCCGTTTATTGGGATAAATAAGTCGTCCGGGTGCCTCGCGGCCCGGCCGATGGCTTTGTTAACGGGCGCTTCGGGCCCGCGGGCTCCTCTGCCGCGCCGTCGCCCCTCGCCCCGGCATCCCTTTCCTTCCCCTTTACCCGCAACTTCCCTCGTAAAGTGTCCCTCGCGCGCTCGCGCGCCCGGGATATTGCGCGCTTTCCAAGCCGCGCTGCGTCGCTCCAAAAGAGTTTCTTTTCGTTGCACGAGCCTGCAGTTGAGCCGCGCATTTGCTCCTTTTCTATCCTATCGCCGAGGAATATTCATACTGTATTTATCGGCCCGGCTCTCGATGTGAATCATTTTCATATATACACAATCGTAAAAGTTGATCAATGCCGATACCGGTCTTAATACATTTAATTAGCCGGAGAAATCAACTGGCTTGAAACTATTAGCCCGTCGTATAAATTCAAACACAGTCTTTTAAAAAATCATACTTATTCCGGCTGTTGGAGAAAATATTTTTATATATTTTTCCGGCAAATAAACATTACATGTACCGATAGCACCAAAGCTTAACAGGCTACTTTTCCATAAATAAGCGAGGAGCGAGTCTTTCTGAGATACTCTGGCTGATTATCGCACGCGATTAGCTTGATTATTTCATTCCCGTGAAATATTACGGGGAGAAATCGCCAGGGATTTCTAATTCGCTCATTTGGCCGGAAACACATAGTCAGCGCGGCCACACAAATCCAGGCTTATCGCTAAATCTGTCCATTTCCACGGGAACGAGTGTCTCGGGCTGGGTCTCGGGCGCGGGGCGGGCCGCCGCCTCGGGAGCGACTCGCCGACGGCCGGCCCGCGAAAAATTCCGAGATCGCCCGGAGAAATCGGCGCGGCTCGTTTGGTCAATCGCGTGCCCGGCGATTAAACCTATCCTTCGACGAATCCCGATCGAGGGCTCACGCGCGCGCGGCACGCGAAGCTTTCGCGCCACTATCCGCGCGAGCCGCCCGCGAGAACCGGAGCGGCTCGCCGTGGATGCACCGGGGCTTGTCGCCCGGCGGGGCCTGGCCCCGGAATCGAGGTCGCCGAATTGCCGCGCCCGCGCCGACAAAACAAACGCCATTTTTCCTCCCGCGGTCGCCGGCCTCTCCCCGGAGACATGCTTCGCTTGGATTCTGCGAATGGAGGGCAGGTCGAGGGAAACATTTGACGCGGGAGGCCGCGCCGGCGCTGCCCCCGGGGCGCTCGCGCATCTTCTTTCGAGAGATCGACCAGTCGATTTGTTCCTGCCTCGTGACACCGTTCCTCCTTTCGCTCCTAGCCGCGCGCAAAATGTCTCTTAAGCACTTTCATGCCTGCTGTACGACTCTAATGAGGTTTATTTTAAAAGTTTGCACGCGCTTAATTAAATATTTGAGTGCACGTTGTAGTTAGGGGACGGCACCTATACGCGGCGAGTATGCTCAATTTCACGTGGAATTTGGAATTAATTAGCGGCTTTGTCGGGTGCACATTTGTGCCAATAGAGCGGGCCATTGAGAGCGACTGGAGGTTCCCTAGTATAGAAAGTGACGAGAAGCGATGCCTTTTAGCACCCAAGGGAGATATTATTCGCATTAAAGATGCAAATTTAAATTAATCTACTTGAGCGCGGCTATAACCTTAAATTTGCACAAGATATTATACGGGCCACGATAAACACGGCGTTTAATTAGAAATCTTTGAAGAAAGTGTAATTTAAAAATCCCTATGAGGGGCGGCGCGGGCAGGCTGCCCGAGCTGAATTTTGACTCGCACTAAAGCGTGTAACGTAAGACGTAATTGAAAAAAGGCGCGCGTGCGCGCATAAGGTAGGGCGAAAAATGTTAAGGATGCGCCTACTGAGTAAAGCCCTGTAAGAAGGTGTCATAACATTTACCGTTAAGCGCCGAGGGAATAAATACGGAATTATCAAAAAGTTAACGATTTTCGCTGCATTCCAGGGAGCCCGGAGCTTGACTCATTAAAAGGCAATTATGGGCGAGCGCTAAAAAGAGCGGCGAAGGCGATATTTCTAATTTGGATCCTTCATTAAAGAATAACCGGCTTACATTGGGCAAAAGGAGGAAAAGGTCGGGCGCGGGAAACCGGCGGCGGGGCTTCCCGGCGATCCGCCGCGCTTGGATTTCTCCTGAAAATCAATAAGGCCTCGGCGGCGCTCGGGGGAAAAAGGCGGGGTTCGCCGGCGCGGCGGAGCGATCGGCCGAGCGCCCGTGCAATAATTCAAATTTCCGAAGAAAGGCAGGACGAGTTTTTCAGGAATAATGGGCTCGCGCGCGCGGCCCGGGACTTTCTCGCGTGGCCCACATACACAATGCGTCGCGCGCCGTTTGATTCCGCTCATCTGGCCCCGCGGCGGCCGCGATGAAAAGCCCGGGAGATTTACGGGCTCGGGGCCGCCGAAAAAGCCCCGCTGGCCCCGCGGCTTTTTTCCCCGCTTTCTCGGCGGGCGGCGGGCGCCTTGCGGGGCCGTACATGGGCCGCCGGGACGCCCGGGGCTTTCTTGCGCGCCCTCGCGGCCACGATAATAAATTGCCGATCCGTCGCTCTTACTGCCCGGCTACTTGATTGTTATTGCCATTATATCGCTTTCCGGGCGATTAACCGTGGGAGCCCGGCGCGCTCGGCCGCTGCCAACCCGCCAAGCCGCCTGCGCAATAAACCGCATCGCCCGGGATTGCTCATTTTTCCCGCGACCTACCGCGACGCCCCGGGAGCTTTATGCAGATGGGCGCGACCGGCCTACCGGATCCCCCCCTATACCGTCGATCCGATGGAAACGCCGCGGACCGGGGGCCCCGCGCATAATCGAGGCAGCCGCGCGCGACGCCCGGTGCCCGGCGATAAGCCGCCCGATAACGTAATTGACCCCTTCGATCGGCCGGCGCTTCGCTCCCCGTCAGCGGCCGCGGCCGACTTTCCGGGACGATCGGCCCCTCCGCGGGGACAAAAACCCGCGCGCCGAGCTTTAATAAGTATCCTGCGGGACGCGGGCCCGCGAGCGGTTTCTCCGTCGCGCGGTCGCCGGAGCCGCCCGTTGCCGATTATGTCGCCGCGCGCGACCCGCCAAATCTGGGTCACAGTTGGCCACTGGCTACGCGTCGGCGTTAGCCTCGGTTAGATTGAAGGGAAGGAGATCGGGTCCTCGGGACCTTGGCCAGAGGAGAAAACCTCTCTCCCTCGCCGCTTTTCCGAGCCTGCGCTCCTTTCCGGGGATTATGCATTCGGCTCGTGGCTTGGCCAAGTCTGCCTCGCTTCTGTTTTCCCTATTGGACCTGCTCGAGCGGTAGGCTAACGCGCGCGTTGGTTTCATGTTGCAGGTGAGTCTGAGTGCGGGCGCTATCGCCGGTCACTATCGCCGATTCCCCGGTCACGTAAGTTGAAAGCGACAGCAGCGCAGTCCTTTGACTCCTCTTCCCCTCGCCTCTTTCAAAGAAAGCTGCGATTTTTTCTCCGTTTGCCGGCAGGAGGCCGTACGCGCTCGGTGTTAAGCGCGCGCAAGGAGATAACAAGCGAAATCTCGATCGTAACTTTCTATGGGGGATAGGACGATTATCCCAACCAGTTTTTATAACCACGAGGAAAAAGGAAAAAAAAAGGCCTGCCTTTTATAGCATTAAAAAGCGAAGGCCCCGAGCGGGCGTCAATCACGCCCCGGGTTTATCGTCCCGGGGGCCCGAAACGGAAATTTGAAAGCGCTCCGCCCGCGATCATTGTCGCGCGGAGGGACGCGGTTTTCGCCGCGGTAAAAAGCCTCGGCCCGTTAATTTTCTCCCCGCGGCGCGGCCTACGTGTGTATCCCCCGGGGCGGGCGCGCGCTCGCGATTTCGGCGAAAGTCGGGCGTAATTGGGACGGAGTCGGCCGCGGCGCGCTCGGCCCGTCTCCGCCGATCGTTATCTCATTAATCGCTCAGGCCCTCGTAAACCGAACGCCCGCCGCCGCTTCATTTTTCTCGGGGCTTCATTTGAATGGCGCGTCGGCGCGGGCGCCCCGGCCAATTTGCCAAATTGCCCCGTGTACCGAGAGGCTACATTGTCGGTTAAACACTCGTCAGCCGGTCAATTTAATACACCTCTCGGGGGGATATACACTTCCGTCCGTTTACCGCGCGCCATTTTTACCTCCGGTTGTATAATTTTATATCCTTGGGAGGAGCGCTCGCGTTGCCTTCCCCCCGGGGTCCCCCGGGGTCCGCCCGTGAGAAGACCCCCGCCAGCCTGCAATCGTCATATTGCGATAGTTGGGCGGACTCACTTTTATATTTGCCCGGGCTAGTTGTATTGTATCGTTACCAAATGCCCGCGATCAACGCCGTTTTTCTCTCCAGCGGAGGATCGAGTTCCGAGGCCTTTAAAAAGTATCTTTACGCCTTCGAAATTACTAAACATCGCTTTTTACGATGATAAAAGACTTTTACGCTTTATCGTTAACCTGTTCGGGCATTATCCGCATAATGAAGAAGGTAGGCTGAGCTAATTTAAGATGAACAGCCAGGCTTAAGAGACAGCTACTTCATTTTATAGGCTTTTTGTTGCTCGGCTTGTTTAAAAAACACAAAAATCTTTGCCTCGCATTTAGCTCCCCCCGAGATAAAGCCTGAAAATTCCAAAGTATTTGTGCTTCACAAAACTGTATGTAAGATAATATATGTATAAGTGTGTATATACTTATGGTCAACGAGTCAGATAGGATAGATTTTTATCTAAAAAGCCTTAATTAGATGCTGATCAGCGTGTACAAGAGACATCTTTATGGGTATACGTGCACTTTCGCATAACCTTACGAGTTTCGGGAAAAAAAGCGAGGGGATCAAATTTCTTATAGGAAAGCGAGCGCGTATTCCGTAAACATGGGCTCGAGCTCGGAACTCGGGCGAAGTAGGTTACCGTCTACGGAGGATAAAATTCACTTGCTTACACGAGCCGCGCAAGATGTTCCCGTGCATCAGTTTAAGAGGATCCTCATAAAGCAGCCAGAGCACCTTGAGGAGAAGAAGATGACCCGGCCCGGGTTGCGGGGATAAACAAAAGTGGTAGAGTCGTCCCGAATGTCACCTCGAGAGGCCGCGGGCGGTGGGCCGAAAAAAGAGATGCTGGGATAAAAAGTGGAAGCTGCGAGGAAGCGCGCGTCATCGAATCGATCACCGTTCTCTCCGCTTAAGCAAACGAGTTTGCCGCCCAGCGGGCCGCGGCGCGTGAAATCCGAGTGGGAGGGCCGTTGCGCCCGCATAAGTCACGCGGATCAGCGGAGGCGCGACACCTGCATCCCGCGCGGTCCATCCCGCGATCGCTCGGAGCCGTCGCGCCGGAGGCAGCAGAGGTCGAGGAGGCCGAGGATGGCGCAATTAGCGGAATTACCATCCCGCTGCACTCCTCGCTCGGCGGACCCGCGCGGGCCGTGCGCCCCTTTCCCGGACGAGCCGCGTGACAAAAGTGCGCGCGTACTCTGCGCTATCGGGGCATTGGCGCGCCGCGGGATAACGGCGATAAGAGCCTGGCGCTTGGGTTTCCCTCGTTAGGCCCCGGCGCGGCGAACAATAAAGCTCGATAATGAAAGGACCGTTAATAAAGAACGGGGGAGCCGGGTGAATTGCAATCGCGCGCGCTTACGTCCAATCAAACCGGGAGGCGATCGATGGCGGCCTGTCCCCGCGGCGGGCCGCTGCGACCGCGATTCTAACCCCAGGCGATGCACCTTCCGCGCGGAGAGAAAGGCCGCGTGCGCCGATCGAACCGGCGACCTCTATTCCGATTCGTGAAATCGCGGCCTTTCAGCCAGGAATTTTTACGGCTGCTTTTTACGACTGGAAGCGTAATGCGCGATATCGCGCGCGGGAAATTGCATGGGAACGCGCGACGCGCGCCCGTCGCCAAAGATACCGCGGCCCGCGCTCAACTTTTCATCGGGCGCCCCCGCCCCGGCCCCCGAGACCCGCGCGCCGCTCGAGCTGATCCAGTCGGTCAACGCCCGTCCGCGCGGGGAAACGCGAGTCGATTTAGCGGCTCGCTAGTGGCATCGCCTCGCCATTAGCGCCGAAGCCCAAAAGGGTTGCCTCGTCCGAGGCTATACGGACGCACGGCAGCTCCTCCTTTTGCACCGGGCGCTGCGAGATCCGGTACACGCGGCTTTTCAAATATTATGGCTCACTCGCTCGACGCCTCGAGAAGAAACTTTTGATCGATGCGAATCTCGGCATTGACTAATGTGCGACTCGGCGCAACCCGTCATTTCCGAGCGGCACAATTCAATGTATCGGCGAAAAAAGTTTGGCGTATAAAGATTTGCAGACTTTCTCCCCGCGCTGCCAATTGCGATTTCATCAAATTTATCTACTGCTGCAGCGAGTCCATCGCGTGTCTGGGCCCGCTAAAAGACATTACCGTTTCAATCGTATTACAAGATTTTTCCGCGATGTAGGACCGCAGTTTCTCGGGAGATGTTTTCACTCGCGTAACGGCGACTCATTGAAAAAGTCCCTTCGCATGGCGAGGGAACAATTTAACAGGACGCCTAACATTTCTCGCACACAGCGGGATCTAATTTATTACGAGGCGAGCGAGTTCGATAGATAGGCATCTCCCCGTAGCCAGCGAGGCGTGTTGACTCGCGGCTCCGCCGGCGCATTGTGCCCGGGGAAAAACACCGCCAGCGGCATTAGTCAGATTGACAAACTTTTAACCGCGCGGGAGCCAATGCCAGTCGCGTCCCCGCGCCCCGACAAGTGGGGAAAAATCGAGGGAAAAAGGGGGGCCCGTCGAGCAAATCGGCCCCGGCGATCGCGACGCCCCCCGCACACACCCGATAAATCATAATCAGGCCGGGCGATCTCGTTCCTCGCGCGCGCAGGAACGCCGGCCGCGCCGCCGGCCGGTAAACAAACAATGCCCGGCCCGACCTCTGCACTTTCTCCCCCCATTCTAATTCGCCGGAGATCCCCGGCGGCCATCTCGGCGGATGCGCCTCGCACGCCGGGGAATTCGCCGATCGGCCGATAGCCGCGCGAGCCTCGCCCGCGAATACTCAATGGTGCGTCGGTGGTCGCGTGGCTGCTGCCGGCCCCTCGGCAGGTCGACAAACCCGCGGGGACCACGTCTCGCGCGCGCGCGCTTAGGCCCCCCTTTCTTCCCACTCGCCCGCGAACGGGATGTAGGTCCGCTCGCTTCTTTTCAACCGTTCTTAACCGCAAATTTTTCCGGGGGCTTTTCTTGTCGCGGACGTGCTGGCCTCCTGCTGCCGCGGCGCGGCCGCGCTTAGCAAAAATGACTCGGCCGTTTGCTAATGCTGCCGTTTAGGAGGCCTCCTTCCGATGCGTCCGCGGCTCGCCGGCTGGCCTTCGCGGGAATAAATCTCGTTGACCGAGTAATGACTACACTGTTGCCAATTTACTTTACTCCGCGATAAAAACAGTTGGAGAGCCTTTGATGCTTGTCCGATCCCGTCCGTAGGAGGCTTCGGAGCGTTTATTAAATTAGTACAGAGGAGTTGGCTTTGCAGGGGATTGGCCAACCCGAGACAATGGCGTTATTGCCAATACAATCGCTTTTATCACTTTCTTGTGTAATTCAATTCAAGGCTTCGAAGAAAAGGACGAGCAGGCGTTGAAAGTATCAACAGGCATAAAAATAATCATTCATCGCGGCCGTTTTGAATTTATTCAAATGAATGGCCATTGGTAAACTTGTCGCTATTCTTATACACATTTTTAACAATTAAATATGTAATAAAACCTCTTCTCTTACGAGCTAGCGCTTCTCGCGTCTTTCAGTCCAACATTTGTTGACGCATCAATAGGAAATATATAAATATACTATTTCAGAAATGCGCTCTTTTGAAAGTAAAACATTGACCCAATAACCGTTAATGTTTTATTAATAAAAGGATAATATTTGAAAACTTGAGCTTTCTTTATTCAACAGAAATTCGATGCTTTTATGTCTAATGATGAGAATTTATGTAAAGTGTAGGGCATTAGTTTGTGGGAAAATTGGACAGAAATTTAAATAATCTGTCTAATCCTATGATAATCCCAATATTTATGTCTGTAACCTAAACCGCTGCATATTCTGATGGCTATCATAGATAATCCATGGGATAAATGAAATGATAAGTGGATTTGGTATACATGTTTAATATATGTACAATTACCCGACGAAAGATGTCAAAAAACAACGTTACAACTGAATTCCAAATTGTCTATTTTGTTAGACATTGTGTAAATAATAAACGCAAAATACTGTTTATTATGGTGAATCTAGCATCGTCTATGAGATTCAAGCGTTTTTCGCAAGTTACATGAAGACTGTAGTTGTTGGGAGAAAGAATGGAACTAAAATTAGAGCGTTGAAGAGGCCCGAGGCGGTGAGGCGGTGCCAGAAGAGCGGCCGATCCAAGAAAAATGAGCATCTCGCGCGTGGCCCGAGGATTCCAGAAAGAATGTCATAATCCCCGAGCTGCCGGCGATAGCTCAGTTTAGAGAAGCGGCAACTTGGGCATTAAGGCCTTCAATCTTAACGCGCGGCTGCCGTCGCTCGCACGGCGTCCTAACGGTCTAGCCCGCGCGCGGGTCACGACTGCACTGCGCGCGGAAAAAGCGCGCGAGACTGCGGCGGTGCATCTGTCGCGCGGAGCCGGGCAGCCCGGCACTCCGCCGGGGCAGGAGGCCGCCCCTGGAATTAGCCAGCCGGCCGCGCGCCTCCTGCCCCCTCGCCCGGAAATTGCCTTTTCGGCGTCCTTTGCGGCCCAGCATCCGGTCGCCGGGGCAAAAAACTTTTTCGGCCTTATATTGCTCCTGGGCCCCGGGGAGGCGGGAGGCCGTGTCCGCGCTCGCGGAAAAGGGAGCGGCCCCGCGATGAATCTTCAAAGGCGCGGTGGCCGTCGCCGGGGCGCACATAACTCGCGCCCCGGGTAATTGAAAAGGCAATTGCGCGCGCGCGCGGGGCGCAGGTGCGCGGCTCGCGGGGTCCCTTTCATCCTCCGGCAATCGGAATCGGCGAGGCGGCGCGCGAGCAATGGAGTGCGCCGCGCGCCAACTGCGCGAGCAATTAATAACCGCGCCAGTCTCGTTCCGCGGCTCGTCCATAAATCGCGGCAGGCGGGGTAAACAGGGGCCGCGGCCCTAGCCCCCACCGCCCCTAGATGTAATTCACCGGGCGGAAAGTGGGCTAAACTGTCAAAGCCCCGCACCGCCGGCGCTTCCAAGCCGCGGCGCGATGATAAATTGACCGGGGCGCGTTCCGGCATTGTTCCTAGGGGAGCGCGGAGGCAGCCCGCGACCGAGGGATCCGCGGCCCGCGCCGCGCCCGCAGCCGAGGGCCCGCCGCTGCACTTTATTAGTCCACTTTATAAAGCCTTATCTGGGACTGGGGATATTATTACCCGCGCGGCCCTTATCCGATATCAGGCTTAAGAAGCATAAAATTATCGAGTGCCGCGCGCACGCGAGAGCGAGCCGAGCAATTTCGAAGCGGCGCGGACGTAAAAGTAATTGGAAATCAGTGCGGCTATCGCGAGCGATCGGGTCCATCCTGGTGGAGAGGAAAAAGGAGGAGGAGGCGGCGGCAGGAGGCTGCGGCTTCTGCCCCGGCGGACACGAAAGTGCGGCGGCCCGGGCGGCCCGGGCGGCCTGGGCGTGTTCATGGCGCCGCGAGACACGCGAGCCGCCGCCGCCGCCGCCGACCGCGCAATATCCCCCCCGTCGGCAGTACAGTTAGTCCAATTAGGGCCGGCGGGGGGATAGGAGCCTCGGCAATTAAAGGGCCCTGAATAGACCTGGGCTGCGCGGCGGAAAAACGCGCCGCCGAGGGGCACAGGAAGTCGGGCCGCGCTTCCGCTTCCCGACCGGCCTGGGAAAGCCGATCCCGCGCCAGTTAGCGGCCTGGGGACCGGCTTTTGGGCCCCCTATTATCGATCGGTCCGAGGCGCCCTCCGCGAGAGTTTCTCCGGTCGGCGATAAGGATTGACGAGCGCAGAGCGGCGTAGTGCACGCAGCGCGCGATCGGTCCCGGGCCGCGTTCTCTTTCCTCGGAAAAGCGATCGATCGGTCCCGTTAGCGCCGCGGGTGAGTCGCGTCCCGGCGCTTCTCAGTCGTAAAGGGCGAGAAGACGGCCCCGCGGAGATAACGCGTCGCCCGGCGCGAAAACGGCCCGCACATCCGCAATTTGTCTCGGTGGCGGGCGGGCCGATCGCCGATCGGCCGATAGGGCCGTTGCCCGGGATCGGCGGGGCATCGCTCCCCAAAGCCCAGGGCGGCATTGTTCCGGGGGAGCACGACTCGCGGAGATTACAGGCCGCGCCCGGGGTCAAGCGGCCCGGCCGATGCGATCCGCGGTGCCTTTCGAGGGCTCGGGGCCGATTAGCCGCACTCGGCCGCTGCCATTGTTATTAGGGCCCGCGCCGCACGCGGCCCTGCCATTACGGTAAACGCGCGGAGGTTTTTCTCCCCGGCGCGGGCGGCCGGATGACGGTGATGAGCGCTCGAGCCGCCGGGGCCCCGCGGTGGAAAGCGCGGGGGGCGGCCCCGGCCCCCACCCCCGGACAATGGGGCTGCCCCTCCGCGCGCCCGCCCTTTTTCCCTCGCAATCACCATTAGGCGGATGGGCGATCCGCCGGCTTATCGGCGCCCCGGGCCGCCGAGCGCGCCCGCTTTTTCCGCCCGGTGCGTCATTAGCGCCGATTCCCCGGCGGACGGGACTTTAATGGCGATTCGGAAGGTCGTTAAGTGGCGGCGACACTTTAATTTCGCCCCCCCCCCGAGCGTGTAAATTACTATCGAGGCGGGGCCGGGCGCGGCTTTTTCCCCGGCTAATCAGCCGCGCAACAGCGGCCGCGGGAAAAGCGAGCAGCGCGGCACCGGCCCGCGAAGCCGCTCGCTCGCGCGGACACACCTCTCGGCGGCGCTTTCCCGGCGAGGGCTGGGCCCCGAGGACGATGTTCGCGCTCCGGGAAGCCCCCCAGCCGGGGCGAGGAGCCGCGGGTGCTCGATTTTGATTTAGCGGCCGGCAGGCGGAGTTACTGCCCGCGCCACACCTGCGCCGAGATTTATCCCCCTCGGCCGCCGGTGCACCTGTCCGCCGCGCCCCCCGCGCGCCGGCCCGGGGGCTGCGCTTGGGCTCCGGGTGCACGGGCCGACTGTCTGAATCCGGCCCCGGACGCGTCCCGAGCGGATTTATGCGGGGTTTTTGTTGGCCGCGAGCGGCTGTGTCCCGCGGCGGGGGCGCTTTGCAGCCGGTTCGTCGAACCCCTCGCGCGCCGCCGGCTGCCTCGGGCTCCTTTGTGCGGCCTCCCGTCGCTCGGCGGCGGCCCTCCCGTAATATACCTTCGCTGAATATGCAAAGCCATGTAAATAGGCTGCGCGGTTTCTAATTATAATGGGCGTGCGCGCGCGCTCCCCGGAAAAAATAGGCTTTCCGGGGCCGGCCGCGGGCGCGAACCCACGGCGCCCCGCGCGCGGAAATAGCCCGCCGCGCAATGGAGCTTTTCCAGGAAAGCCGAGGGCTCCTTAGGGCGATCGGGTGGCCGAGGCGCCGCGCGGGCCAAAGCCGCCCGAAGCGGCCCGAACCCCCGAGCGGAGAAAGTCCCTGGTCTATCTAATTGTACGGCCTCGCGGGGCGATCCCCGGGCCCTCGGCGGCCGTCCCGCTCCCCGCGTGCTTTATGGTTATGTGCCGGGCGGCGGCTCGCAAATAAGCAGGAGCTAATAGCAGGTGCCGCGACGCGCCGGATTCGCCGGCAGACTTTCTCCCTTTTTAAAGCGGCGCGCGGGCGCGTCGATCGATAAGCGGCCTCACGTAATCCCCTCTCGAATTAACGGCGCGGTGCCCGCGAGTGAGAAAAAGCCTCCGGGCAGCGTCTCGAGGTCGCCCGGGAGCGCCCCGGACCGGGGCATTTTCTCCGGGCGCGCGCGGCTCGATCAATCGATCCGTAACTCGAGAAAGCAGCCCGGCCGGTTGCGTAACCGCGAGGAGCGCGCGCCCCGCGATTAATTGCCCGCGCGGCCCACTTCCGCCGCGCGCCGCCCGCGATACATCCCGGCTTTGTTCGCCCCGGCCGGCGAACGCGCGCCCGGTCTATTTCGAGCTTGGGGCAAAAAGCAGCCTCCGATCGCGCGCGCGCCCGCGCCTCCCCCGGTTCTCGAGGCGGGCCGGGGCAGTAACCGCGCGGCCCGACTGCCGGCCCGAGTATGGCTCGCGCCCAACTCGCCCCCCGAGCTTTAAAGCGCGCCTCCTCCGAGCCAAGGTCCCACCGCCCGCTTTTTACGCCGCGCTGAGCTATTGCCAACTGCTCGAATAAATAGTCCCCCTTTGCATAATGCATCGCGTGGGGCTGCTGCGATGGGTCGCGAGATCGCCGGCGCAAGACATGGCTTGTGCATCGAGGCGCCGATGCCCAGGTGGCCCTTGGACGGATGCGCTGCTGACGTGCGCTTGGCGGGTGCGCGCGCGAGCCATCCTTCGCTCCGGCTAATGTGTGGCATTAGCGCGGAGAGGCCCGAGGCGCAATTTACCCGATCGGGGGCTTATCGCCACGAGCGCGACACGGCGTGCATTGTCTCCGGGATGTAATGAGACGTTTATTGCGACAGGGCCTCGCGGTCCCTGTCATTACGAGCGCGCGGCTCGAAAAATCGAGGGGATCGGCCTGGAATCGGCGAGCCGGATCCCCATGGCAACCGATGGCTCATTGTCGAGTCACCGGCGCCGAGATTTAAAAGCCACCCGGCGCTCGCGGGGCCCGCGGCCGCGCCGAGCCGATCGAGACAACCCGGCAACAATGCCCCCGCTCGCTCCCTGCCCGGCCCCGCGCTCGCGCCGCCCCGGCATCGAGATAGGATCCAGTTCTCGGGGCGGCGGCCCTTGGCGCGGGGGCCGATCCCCCTAGTCCGATGCGCTACCGGGAAAAACTCCCGGCTGCAAACTAGTTTCCTTCCCCGCGGCCCCGGGCCCCTTCTAATCACCGCTCGGGCGCCGCCGCTTATCTGCGAGCGGCGGCTTCCTCGCGCGCGGCCTCTCGCCGTTGCCACACGGCGCGCCGGGCCCACGCCCAATTCCCGCCGGCGCTTCCCCCGTATCGCCGGACCGAGCCGTGGACCGAGCAGATACGCCGCGCCGGCCGGGGGGAGGAGCGGCCTCGCCGAGCAAAAAGAGACCCGGCCGCCCGACCCACCGGATAGGAGACGCCTGGGGCCGCCCGGCCCCCGCCTCGCTCCCCTCGCCCCCTGTTTGTTTACACGGCCCCGCCGTCCTTTTATCGATTGTATTCAATCGGCATTGCGCTCGCCACTGATCGGCCAGGGCTAATGAGCGCGCCGAGGAAGGAGGTTGGACCGTTAGGCTTTTGGAGGGCCGATTTTACGAGTGGCGGCCGCCTGCGCGTCCCCGCAGCCGCGCGGCAAAATCCGGCGGTAAACGCGGGAAAAAGCGAGGCGGCCTGCGTCGGCCCACCTCGGCGGCCGCGGGGAAGCGTCTCGGAAGAGCCGGGCCGGGGAGCGGGGCCGGGCGGTGCGGGGCGGGGGGGGGGGGAGTGGAGAGGAGTCGCGGCGGGCGGCGGACCGGTCGCGCCGCCGCGTGGCTCTCCCCCCGGGGGCCCGGAGTGGGGGCCGCGCTCTCGCGCACCTGACGGGCCCGGCGCGCCAGTCGCGCACTCGGAGCCGCGTGGACGAGCGGCCGCCGCTCCTGCCCTCGGAAGCTGCCCGCTGCCGCTGCCAGCGCCGCCGGCATGTCCGCCCGGCTCGCGGCCAAGGGGGGCCCCGGGGGCCGCCTCCAGGCGCCCCGGCCCGCCTCGGCCTGGCTGGCGCCCGCCGGCCCCGGGCCCCACCGCCTCTCCAAGGCCAAGAGCAGCCCGAACGTCTCGCGCCCGGCGGGGAAGCCCGCCGCCGCGGCCCTCGGCCCGGCCCCGGCCCCGAGCCCGGCCGCCGCCCCCGCCCCGGCGCCCCGCCCGCCCGCCCAGGCCCAGGGCCGCGCCCGCGAGCCCAAGCCCGCGCGCGCCAAGTCCGAGGCGCGGCGCCGCCCCAAGGAGCCGCCCTCCTGCGCCATCCTCGAGGACAGGGTGCTCCTGAAGAAGGGCCTGGCCGCGACGCCGCCCCGGGCCGCCAAGGGCCCGGGCCTCCCGCGCTCCTCCAGCCTCTGGAGCGTCCAGCCGTGCACGCCGCCCGCGGACCCGGGCCGCCTCCCGCGGCCCAAGGCCCAGAGCGCGGAGGGGCCGCGGCGCGCGCGCCACCCCGGCGCCGCCCTCAGCCGCGCCACCAGCCTCTGGAGCGTGCCCGCGGCCCCGGGCGCCCGGCGCAGCCGCATCCCCCTCTCGACCCAGCACCTCGCCGGCCTCGGCCACTCTCTCGGCGATCTATCCCTCGTAGATCGGCCCGCTGAGACGCCCGCCGCCGGACCCGACGAGGTCGACCGCTCCGTCGACGAGCACATCTACGAGAACTGCCGCGAGGCCCTCGCTCCGGTGGCGAGCGAGGAGCCGCCGAGGGACCGGGACCTCGGCCCCCTCACCACCTCCGACCTCGAGAAGCGCGCCGAGCAGCTGCTCAGCCAGCTCGACGAGGAGGAGGAGCAGCACCGGAAGCCCCGGGGCCCGCGCGCCCTCGCCAAGAGCCACGAGTGCCTGCCCAGGGCCTCGCCCCGCCGCGCCGACGCCGAGCTCAGCATCCAGGAGATCCGCCGCAACTGGGAGCGCCAGATCGAGCAGTCGCGGGCCCCGGACCCGCGCAAGCGCCTGCCGGACCAGAGCCGCCCGCCGCCGAGCGCGAGCGCCGCCGCCTCCCCGCCGCTCCAGCACCTCGTCAACTTCTTCAACTGCAAGAACGTCCAGGAGACGCCCTCGCCGGCCGCGCCCAAGCCCCTCGGCCTCGACGCCTGGCACAAGGTCGAGAAGCCCGAGGCCGAGAAGCCGAGCAAGCAGCCCACCTGCGGCTACGCCTCGGACGGCAACAGTTCCGAGGACAGCGGGCACATCAGCAACGAGAACGAGCCCGACTGGAAGGAGGAGGCCCAGGAGCCGCGGCGCCAGAGCCAGATATTCCTCGAAGGCATCATCCAGGATCTGGACACGAGCCTCGAGCGCACGATCGAGGTCTTCGAGGCGACGCCTATCGTCCGGCGCTTCACCGAAGAGCAGACCGCCAAGCGGCAAGCCCTTAGCCCGGCTCCCCAGCCGAGTCAGCGGCACAAGATCCCCCAGGTAACGCGGCGCCGACGGGCCGATCGGAGCCCGGGCAATTAGCTGGCCGTCCCTGCGGTAGGCGCGCCTCGCCCCGGCACTTTCTACCCGATCGCCCATGAATATGCAGGGCCCCTGCGCCCGTGGAAAGTCGCGCGCTCTCCCGACAATGCCAACGCGCGCACCCGGAATATTCATCGGCCGGCGCCTGTCCCAGCGCCGCGGGAGCAAAAAGAACGCTGCATCCGGCGCTTAGCGGCCCGGCCGACTCAAGCGCCGGCCCCGCCGCGACTTTCTACGATAACGGCCCTTGCGCCGGGGAATCCTTGGCCTTGATTGCAATTATTCCGGGCGTCCCGGGCGTCCCGGGCGTCGGGGCCGGCCGCTCTCATTACCACCGATCATTTGCCCGCGCCGCGAGCCCCGGGAGTCGCGGCTGTACCGTTGCTCCGCGGCCCTCCGCATTGTGCAGTAACATTCAAATGCCCCGTTCGCTGCGGCTGCGCCGGACGTTGACTTTTCCATTCGACGAGTCATTTGAGCCGGCGATCGCCGCACCCGCGAATAAAACCCGTGGGATTCTCGAAAAAATCCCTTCCGCCGGTATTTGTTCGCGCGAGTTTTTTTTCCCAACAGTGCCGCGATGTGTTTGCGCCGGGCAATAGCGCTGCGTTAGCGCCCGCGCGTTAATTAAATGTACACAGCCGGCTTCGATTCAAAGAATTAACGCGAGGAATCAAAGCCGAGCGCTGCCCGCCGGTTGCATTTTCAAAGCCGTGCAGGTAGAGCGCGCGGGCGCAGGTAGGGGGCTGCTCGATCCTCCCGGAGAAAAAGGTACAATCCCCGGAATTCCCGGTAATAATCGTAAAACTTTATTTAGATATGCAAATCTGCCCGCGGGGCGACTGGCCGCCCAAGTCAATGAGGCTTCCTCCGCCCGCGGGGAGACCCCGGCGTTGATACCGATAGGCTATTTGTTTACCTAGGCAAATGAGCTCGGTCCTCGCAACGGGCCAGATTGCCTCGCTCGGGATAAATCCGCCCGGCCCCCCGGCGATCAGTGAAGCGATTAAACGGGCCTCGTCAAAACAACGGCTCGGAAAGTCGAGCGCGCCGATCGGCCGGTGCCCCGCCCCCCTGAAAAATCGGCCGTACAAGCCAAGCCCGGGCGCGAGCGCGACAAAAGCCCCGAGTCACCGCGACGGGATTAGAGAGAGAGAGGGGGAAAAAGCCGGCGCGGCGCAATCTCGCTCTGAAATTTCTCCGGGCGCGAACGACAATTGGCCGGCGTCGAGCGTAAACATTCCCCGGCCGATCCGAGATCCCCTCGTTGTTATAACGGTCGCGGGCGCACGTACACTCCCCGGGAATTAAGTACTATTCATGCGCTCTCCTATTAGAATCTCATTTCGAGAGAGTAATTCGATACCCTCCTCTCTTTTTTTTTGCCCCCGCGCGCCGATCATCTCTGCCCCCTGTGCTTTATCTGATCTGGGCCCCCCCGATCGTCGCGCCCCTATTTTCCAGACTCTTTTTTTTTCTTGTTGCTGGAATCGTCATTTATTTACGGCGCCGAGTACCGAAGAATAGGATACAGATCGGAATTGATATTACTGGACTAATGAATAATCGCCCGCGAGCCAATTACCGAACATTACGCTCCGATCTTTGATAGCCAGTGATATTACAGTCGCACGAGCGCGCGGAATGAAAGTTTATCACACGGTACTTTCTATTTCGAGTAATTGTATAGGTGTTACTTTTACGTAATTATATGCTTGCCATTAGCGTTCTCAGCTGGTCTCAATGGGGATACCTTGTTTACCAACTCATTGTATCGTCGTTCTATAAATATGTTTTGATGTGTACCTCCTGCGAATGAATTAAATTTCTAAGCCAGTTAGTAGATACTTAAAATATAGATAACCGAAAAGTAGGCTCCATCTCACTGGCTAATGAGAGGTTCTTCGCCATAATTTTCTCAATGTTAGCTTGTGATTAATTCTTTGAAACTTTTATTATGTTAAAATTTTTGTTTTTTTTTTCTAAAGAATGTAGCAATAGAAATACAATACAGATAGTGTGTCTAAAGAAGCTATAGTAACAAATTATTTTACTAGTTACAGCGATAAGTGACAAAGAGTCACCGAATTAGGCGATAAAATTGTTTTAGGTGTCCCAAAAGAGTTTCTCCGCCGATTACAAATATTTAACGTTGGGTCACTACAACCTGACAATGCGAAAATGTGAAAAAAAGCATTTCATCACTTGAACAAAGAAGTGACATTTTTCTAACCCATTTCTTACACTCTGAAAGCCGTTTTCTATTTGTACAACGAACTTGTACTGGGAAAATCTATTGTTTAAATATCATATATGAATTATTAGAGAAAATGGCAATTCGCACGTATGGAGTAATGTAAAAGCAACTCAATTACATACTTCACACTGGCAATGATTGTAGTATTATCAATTCACGTCAACGTTTTATCAATGTACAATGCAATTAGCCCAATTTGTCGGCGAGAAATGCATGTAGAAGTAAGTCATTATAGTTTCTAATATTGATTTAATGCATGGAAGCGAGAATCATCATCCATCGCTCCTTTGGAGCTGTGGGAGGGAAAAAGAAGAGAGTGCGGAGCGTGTGCGAGTGAAAAGCGATAGCTCGCAGCCGCAACTGGCTCGGAGGAATCTTTCGCCCTCACGGTTGACAGGGTGTAGGGTTCCCAGGGGCAAAACCCGCGCCTGCGGTGGCGCGCTCCTCGAGATCCAAGACGGTGCGCTAATTTTTCTCTCTGCTTTCTGTGTGTTTGGGCAGATATTTTTCCGCGCGGGTGCGCTCGAGCGGCTGGAGTCCCAGCGGGACGAGAAACTCACGGGGCACATAATCCTGCTGCAGGCGAGATGCAGGGGCTACCTCGCCCGCCGGAAACTCAACACCCTCAAGGTAGGCAGTGTTCCCTTTTATTTACTCCTACTTAGTGGCTTTACCGCGGTACCTCCCCCTCCCAAGGGCCGTATAACCCGGGAGGAGCGCGCACACGCTCTACCCCTTTACCGTTTTATTCTACTGCCGCAGCGGCTCCAGTTCTATTAGCTTTATTATTGTTTTATTGTCAGCGACCATTCTCGGCTTACGCGGGCTATTCGCGGCAGATTGTAAATTGAATTATCCGTGTACTCGCGGCTGCAGTCTCGTTCGCTTTAGCTTCTTTCTATAAAAGACTTACTTTTATGCTATTTTCAATGCGATCGAGTTACGTTTCGGTTATTCAACGCGAGTCGGTCCCACGGCAGAAGCATCGAGTGCCGTAATCCTCGTAAAATTAACTCTTTCAAATCGGAAGGTGAATTGCCCCGGCTGAAAACACTCGGTTATTCAGTGGAATGCCAGTGAAAATCACCGTGTAATCCATAGAAAGCGAGCGATCGCAAGAGTGGATGACCGATCCGATTATCGGGAGGTTGTCGCGATGCCATTAGTCAGTACGGCCAAATTGAATGTTGGGGGATTTCAGCTGCAAGACCTGGCGGTGCGGTGCATCCAGAGGAACGTGAGGAAGCTGATGTCGGTGCGCGAGTGGCCCTGGTGGCGGCTCTACGTCAAGGTGGCGCCCCTCCTGAACGTGCACCGGACGGAGGACCAGCTGAAGCTGCGGACGGTGAGTCTGGCGGAGGCGCGCTCCCCCGGCCTGTTGCGCGAGCGCCGGCTATCTCCAACCAGCCGGAAGCGCGAGGAGGATCGCGCGCGTGGAAGCGGAAACGGCGCAGCGCCGTTGAAACGGCCGAGCCGATCCGCCGGGTGATAGAGCCGCCCGGTATTATTAAGCCGCGCGAGCCGTCAGCGCGCTGCATTATCGACGAGGCCGGCCCCCCGGGGCTTGGCCCCCGTTCAAATCGGCCGGCGGAAACCGGAGCCGCTGGCCGATCAGGCGCGACATCGGCCCGCAGAGGGAGATCGATCCCGGGGCGCCCCGCGGGTCTAAATTTAAACGGCACTTGGCGCCGGCTCGCGAGCCGCCCCTTATTCGGCCTCTGATTAACGCGCGGGGGCAAACAGGGTGGGATCGGGGCGCAAAGGCCATTGTTGGATGTGGCGGGAGGCCGCGACGGGGTGTCGGGCGCCGACTGACCGATGATGAGCCCCGGCCGATTAAGCGGCGCTCGGCCGGCCCGCGTATATAATTAACCGCGCGCGGGCGAGCGGAGGGCTTTTGAAATAGGAGCGCGCGCGGGGCCGGCTTCATTGCGACTGATTGCGTCGACGAGTCCTCGTAAACGCGGCCGTTTATTAACGCCGTAATAATAGACTGCTCGCGCTTCGCTATGTCCCGCTTAAGTTATCGCCCCCGACGCGGACCGCGGACCGAGCGGCGCTCGCGATAAGATTCATGCCCCGAGGCCCGCGACTCATCAGCCCCGCGGAGGAAAACCATTTAAAGCGTCGCTCTTACGATCGACACGCCCGTCTGATTGGTTTCTCTTTCGAACCGTGCTAAAGCCGCTGTTCCCCTACTACGTCTCGAAAGGCTTTCGTCTCACAGTTTACCCAATCGATAGATAAACATTGACCGTCGTTATTCAACCGAGCGTCGCCAAAAACATGGACTGACAATGCGACCGGATACATTGTCTTTCGGTATACCGTCGAATAACGTAATGCGTGCATAACGTGTTACGAATAAAGATATAAGAATTTACAGGCAAATAAGAAAACATTGTAATCGTTAGATTTTAAGACGAAGCATCCAGAAGGAGCTGTGCCACGGGCGCGCGGCACGAGCAAAACGGTCGGGAAAATGATCGATTACCCGGGGCTCGGGCGCCCGCGCTCGCGATAATCGGCTTTGGTAATTGAGGAGGAAAAGTGAAACGAAAGCCTCCGAAGGCATTAGCCTGTGCGAGGTGTATAATGCGCCGAGGGCTTACCGCTCGAGTCGTTCGCGCCGTTTGATAGAAGCGCGGCGGGCGGTAGGCCGCCCGCGACAAGTGCGCAGGTGGCGATAACCCGAGGACTGTTGCAGGAGGAGTTGGAGGTGCTGCGGGCGAAAGTGGACCGGCTGGAGCAGGAGCGCAACCACCTGAAGCACGACAACGACAGGCTCGAGGCCAAGGTAAGCGGATAGGACGACAGCTCGGGCCTCTTGGCTTCAGAACGAATTCTATGTACGCGCCGGGCAAGAAGGTAATTGCGAGGCGGCGCTCAAAGGAGGGCCGGGCCGCGGGCTAATAAGCCCAATTAGGGCGGCGACCTTGGGCGCGGGGGCCCCGGGCGGCATTGTGCGCCGCGCGGAATGCCGGCCCCGGAAAAATCGAGGCTTTTTGCGGCGGCGCGCGCGCAGGTTTGCGCCCGAGGCCTTGTACGGGGATCGCGATCGCGCATTTTTCCGGGGGCCCGAGCCCGCCTCCTCCGAGGATGCATTATTCATCGGGCGCTCGGGAGATTAACTCCGCCGCGGCCGATCCCATTGATTAGGGCTTTGGAGGGCGGCGCCCGGGCTCCGACACTCCCGCCGCCCTTATCCCGCCGAGGCCGATGGATTTACAATTGGCCGTTTATTCCGCGCGGGGCTTTACGGCGCGCGTCGCCCGCCGCGTTCGACCAGCTCGATTTACAACCGGGGGCCCCAGCGGCATGCCCGGCGCCTCGGCTCTCGGCAGGATGTGCCGGGCCCGGGGGATGCGCAACCCGCGGCTCCCGGGCCCCAATCACGCGAGGCGATAAACCTCTAATTGCGCGGCGCCGGCGAGCCGGGGGCCGGCTAACGAGCCGCGCCGGGGGGGCGCTTCCGCCGCAAGCTGCCCGAGCTTTTTCCCGGGCGGCGGGGGAGCTTCCCCGGGGCCCGCGACCTTGGCCCAAGGGCTTCGCGGTGGCCGGCTCCCCCGTCCCCGGGGCTTACGTAGCCCCGACGTGGGCATAACGCTCGGGAATCCAGGCGCTTGCCTTCCCCGCGCAATTGGGTTAAGTGCACCGGCCGCTCGAGCCAAGCACAACACACGCGGCCAACTTGACCGGCGCGCGCTCATAAAGCGCCGCTAGACAAAGGTGCCACTGACCCAGATGGGCGCGCGAGCGCTCAGGTGAAACTCCGTACGTGCCCGCGGACCGAGCGCCTCGTGCCCCGCTTCCGCGTTCGCCCGAGAGCCGCCCGGCCCCCTCCCCGGATTACGCGCCACGCGAGGCCCCCCGCACGCGCTTCCTCGGACCTTTTTCCCCGGGCCCGCTGCGTAAGAGGAATGCTCTTCCAGCCTTCGAATACTCCCATTCTCAGTGGCACGTACGTTCCTCAAATTCGCGAGTATCGTTATTAATATCGCCCGGTTGACGTACAGCCTCATTTGACAAACTGAGAAACTGTCATTAAGTTACAAAGTTGCAGACTATGGTAATAACTTAGAAAGCCACTTTCCGCTTGTAATAGCGACTTTAACAAATAAATAATTAGTCGACGGATCAGCTTGCACGCAATTATAATACGCTTAACATACTTTTTCTTCTAATTATAATGCACTTGTAGCAAGTTTTCCTCAAAGTAATATCATAATTAGAGACCCCCAAATAAAAGCAGATTAATCAATGTTTGTAAAATACATCAAATGCTAACTTTTAACGAGTCAATAATAGTTTTATGAAGAGTAAGTCGGAGCCTTTGACAAATACTAGACTATAAATGGCGCGAAGATCAAGCTGTTATAGGCGATTGTTTTGAAAGGCGAGTCTTTGGTGGCAGCGGTCGGTCTGCGAAATAGCACGACTGTGTTCCTTCGTTTATTAATACCTAAAGAAATCATCGTTTCCGCCGCGCCCTCGTAAATAGTGTTATTTTCGTAGGAAAGAAACTTGTGCTTAGGAGCTGCTGCTTGGGCCGGAGGCCGTTTCTAGTGCAGGGATTCCGAGGCGGCGCGTCGAATATCAGATTCACGGCCCCCGCGGCCGCGATAAAGCTTTTTAATGCCCTCGTAAAGGCTTGGGATTTCTATTGGCGAGGACTGGCCCGTAGATTCACTTATGAAATCGCTCGCGCTATTCCTGCGCTTTAGCGGCCCCCGAGGCTGTTATTTTAATCGGCGATTCGGGATTTGGTAACGCGCCGCGGCCGATCGAGCAAAGCTCTGGATTACTGCACCTGCCCGAGCGCGAGCCATTGAAATATCCCGCGAGGGCCAACGGGATTCGGCCCACGTGCCCCGACTGCCAACCGCCGGCTCCGCCCGTCGCCCGCCCCGCGTTTTTAAAACGTGCATACCCGCTAGATGGGATTGCGCGGGCGAGCCGCGAGGTGCTACGCGCTGAAAGGAGAACTGTTGATGCCGGCGCGCGGCGCTTTAGCCTCGATCGTTGCACTCTGATTAATAGTCTCGAAGGAGCTCCGTTCCGCCGCCCGTCCCCGCACCCCCCCGACGCCTACGCCCCTCCATCCGCCGAGATATCTATATATATAACCGGAGCGTTAAACTTTTACTGGGACGTTATGGCGATTATCTAATAGAGCTATCGCGGAGATTGCGCGCGCGGGAGAGCCAAAGTTACAGCAGCCAGGCGCGATCGATATTCGATCAGGGCGGGGGTCCCCCGGAGAAGCCCGCCTTATCGGGGAGGCGACGTCGCCCCCGGGCGCGTGGGAAAGGTCGCGGGGGCGCAGGAATGCGCGGCAACGGTGCCGCGGGCCGATTAAGGCGCGGAGGGCGATCGCCGCGGGGGGAGGGCCGACGTACGTCTCGGGTAACGGCTCCCGGCGTTTTATGCATCCCCCGTCGTTAGTTTCTTCCCGGGCGGCGGCGGTCCTTTTTGCCGGGGCGCGGGCTTTTTCCCCGCGGCAACGAGCCCATTGTGCGGGTGTGGGCGCGGGTGTGGCCCGCGGCGGCGACCGTTAGCCGCGGGGAAAAAGCCCGGTTTTCGCGGCCGGGCCGCCCGCCCGAATGCCTCGGCTGCTCATTTCCCCGGGCGGCCAGCGGAGGCGCGACGCACGGCCGAGCGTGGACTTTTACAATCCTGCAAATAGACCGTGGGCGCGGCGGGCGGCGCCTCTCCGCGAGATCTTTCCCCCGCGCCGGGGCTTAATAACCATGTTTACGAGCCGCCTCGAAGAGGCGCACTCGGCCGGCCGAGCGGTGCCGCGCGCCTGCCGCGAGGATCCCCCGATGCCAGATGCGCGGGCCGATCCGATCGCTCTCTGGGGCCCCGGCGCACCTTACGCCCCTACAAAGTACCTGATAACGAGGCTTGATTAGAGGCCGCTCCTTCGAGAAAGAGGGCCCGGAGCGGCTCTATGCAAAAATTACAGGCGCCCCGGGCACATCGAGCCTCCCGCGGAAGAGATAATAAACAGCGAGGGTAATAGCGGAGGCGCCGCAAAGCCGACTGCCGACAATCCGGAGGGCAATTAATTTAATCGCCAGCTCCTCGCCGCCTAATACTTCTCTCGACACAGCGTAATACGCGGCCACCTGATGTATTTTAGATTTAATAAAGTGGGTGACTCCATCACAAGGGCTATTATTAGCCGAGCGGCTTGCGCTCCTGCCGGCCGATTCAAAGTTTTACCTAGCAACCGGCAAGTAGGTTGCGCCTCCGCCGAGCAAAAGAAAACGCAATAGCGGTGAGAACGCGTCTGGGAGAGCCGGGCGGCTAAAATAAGTCCGGCGCCGCGGCCATAGCCGGCCCCGCGAAAAAGCGTAGGCGCGCGCCGGAGCGTATCCCTGTCACGCGGCGGCGGCGGCGGCGGCGGCGGCGGCCGTAGCCCTAATCGGTGGCCGGCCGAGGCCCGAGCGATCGACCCGCGCCTCAAAAGCGACAGTTAGCCGCTCCGGATCGCGCGGCCAAGTGGGCCAGGTTCTTGCGGGCAGCAGGTGCGCGGCGGGCGGTTTCACCCGAGGCGCCCGGTCCCGTTACCCCCCGGCCGGCCCCCGGCAAAAGCGAGCGCGCCGGAAGCGCGACCCCCGCCCGCCGCCGACCTTTCCCCGCGAGCGTTGCGTAAGCGAGAGGGTCGCGGAAGCGCCGGGCCATTGGCCCGGCTCCAAGCGGCGGTGGCCCTCTTCTCAGAATAACCCCGAGGTGAGACCACCGCCCGGTGGCCGGCGCTCCGAGCCCGCCAGTCGGCCCCCGCTCGTCCCCGTCCGCGCGCCCCAGGGCGTCCGCGGCCCGCACGCGCGCTCGCCCCTCACTCCGCTGCGCGGGCCCCAGCGGCTCCGTCGGCTCGGCTCCCTCGGCTCCAGGATGCCGCTCTCCCCGACGACCTACTGCGAGCGCATGCCCTCGGCCTCGGCCTCGGGCTCCTCGCTCCTCATCGACGGCAGCAGCGTCAGCAGCCTCCTCTCCGACGAGCCGAGCCCCGGCCTGGGCCTGGGCCTCGGCCTCCGCCGCCCGCCCCTCCCGCCCCTACCGGCCCTCCACCACCAGCCGAGGCTCTCCAAGGTCGCCGTCATCCGGCCCTGCTCGGCCTCCAGCCTCCTCTCGCGCTCGCCCTCGCCGGCGAGCTCCTCCTCGTGCTCGCGGCTCGGCCGCCGGCTGCGCTCGCCCTCGATCCGCAGCTCCGAGGGCTCCTCGCCGACGCCGCGGCGCCTCTACCCCCAGGAGGCGCCCGACCCCGACGACCTCGATGACGACCTCTCGGCCAAGGAGCAGGCGCCCGTCGTCTTCGACGCGAGCCTCAACTTCGTCCTGGGCATGGGCCGGCAGAAGGTGCGCCAGTCCTTCAAGCCCACGGCCTCGCACCTCGAGCCGCAGACCGCCAGCAACTACCTCTCCACCCGGATATCGAGCTTCCTCCAGCGCACCGACCACATCATGGACGAGTGGCGGCGCATCGGCCGCGACGAGCCCGCGGACACCCAGGATCTCAAGCGACCCGCCGGCCTCCCGCGCACCAGGAGCGCCACCAACATCATGATCAAGGGCTACCAGTACTTCAGCAAGCCGGGCTTCGTCAAGAGTCCCAGCAGGACCTCCCGCTCGACCTCGAGGGCCACCTCCAGGCCCGCCTCCCGACTCTCCGAGGACCGCACGCTCTGCGACGAAGAGGTACTCGCCGAGGGACTTGCCCAGTCCCGGCCCCGCCCTGGATTGCAGTGTGCCGATGGTTTTCCCCCCGACGAGCCCCCTCGACCGCCCCCCGACCTCCGGCCCACACGCACCCTTCCAATTGCCCTTCGTTCGTTGAGTGGAACGCACCAGCGGCACCACCACCACCACCACCAGCAAGACCTCGTGCATTTTCCGATAGGCCGCTGAATCTTCTGAAACTCGGACGTTGACGCGTGACACACTATTATTGAACGTCCTCGCCGAGTTTTCTCCCAGAATGCTGCGTTTGTGTTACAATTGTCAGATGTAACGCGTGCTTTCAATATACTAATCTCACGCACTAATCGACCGAATCGACTGAGCATTAACAAAACGACGATTTGTTCGATTCGAGTTTGGTCGGCTGCTCGAATCGTTTTCTCCGCAAAGGTCAATCCGTTTATTTTACATGAATTTGTATCTAATAGCAAGAAGTTGTGTATGCCCGTGAAAACTAATTCAATAAAATTAACAACCCAATTGATTATAACGTATAGGAACTACTTTTGCGCATAAGATCGGTGCTTCAACTCACTGGATTTAGCAAGCAAGCAATTAATTATCACGTCCAAGATTGAAAAATAGAATTCGTTCTGAACATTGCGAGTTTCTGCTTTCTACTTACAAATTACGTACAGAGAAGCGTATAGCAGTTAATTAATACGCATTTCAAGATAAATACTTATTTTGTAAATTACCACATCATACTTATAAATTACAAGAATATCCCGAAGAATATTCTTTATTTTTGCTAGTTACCGTACTGATATTCCTTTTTTTATCTTCCGTTAATAAAATAATATTAACTACATGAAAATGTTTTCCATTGAAACTTTAAAGCTTTTCTATTAATGTTTGGATTTATGGCAGTTATTATTAATCATTTAACTTGTTTAATATTTGATACTTGTAGAATAGAATACATATGGATAAAAAGTTTGTTTTATCATAGCCGTCATGCATTGTGATGAATCACTCCTCCGACTGTTAATAAAGCAGATGATTTGAAAGAGATAAGTAGATACGCTCTCGGATGCGCTCTCGGAATATCATTTTTTTATTTCTAATTTTTGTTGATCGAATGATTTGTCGAGGCTCGTACAGGCAAGTGAAAATGTTGGTCGCCGACTATAATTACGTGAAACTGTTGACACAGCCGGGCGGTCTAGAATTCTAACGAATCCGGGCCGGTGCTATAATGAAAAAAGCTTTTCCATGTCTCAGGGCCGTAGCGCGGACGGCTGCTGCTTAAACAACTCTCTTCGAAATGGAGTTTTTAATGAAACGGCAAAGAGGAGTAGATTCATCGGGCGCGATGACAGTTAGCCGGGAGTCGCGCGCCTAGCCGAGCCGCCTCGAAAAAAAATCGCCACCGAGCGATAAGATAGACAGGGGCGGGGCGGCGAGGGCGGCGACGGCGGCGGGTACGCGGCAGTGCGAGCGTCAATTGACTGGGAGCGCGTGGCGCCTTGGCTTTTCCAGCTGAGCGAGATGACGGCGGACTTTGCGGAGGAGCACTCGACGTCGACCCTCGCCGCGGAGCGCATCGACGCCGAGCACTCGGAGCGCCTGCGCCTGGAGCGCGAGCTCCAGGACGTGAGCGAGGCGAACAAGGGCCTCCAGCAGCAGGCCGAGCGCCTCGAGATGGAGCTCCTCTACGCCCGGGCGGCGGACCTCAACGGCCTCGCCTCCGACGCCGAGGACGGGGAGGACGGGGGCGTCTACAAGCAGCGCTACCAGCACGCGATGCGCGAGCTCGACTTCACCAAGCGCAAGATGGCCCAGCAGCACGAGGACGACCTCGAGCAGCTCGTCGGCCTGAAGAAGCAGCTCGAGAAGAAGGTAGGTCCCGCCCACCGGCCCCGGGCCCGCGAGCCGAGCGCGCCGAGCGCGCGCGCCGCGCCCTCGTTGTTATTGCCAAACAAACGCCCGGCGCGCCGCAGTTCGCCCGAGGCCATCGCGCGCTCCGACCGGCCTCGCAATGTTAATCGGGGACCATTCCGACTGCCCGCAGCTGGCGGACGCCTACGAGGAGGTGGAGGAGCAGCGCCAGGTAGTCGGCCAGTGGAAGCGCCGCGTCCAGAAGCTCAACGGGGAGATGCACGACCTGCGGTTGCTCCTCGAGGAGCAGACGGCCCGCAACAACCTCCTTGAGAAGAAGCAGAGGAAGTGAGTGCACGAGGCCTTCCGGCCCTTTATGCATCTACGCGTACACTAACAGCCCTGGCGCGCCCCGCGGCTGCACTCGCCGGATCCGCTTGATTAGAGCCTGCCGCCGCCAAACTAACTGCTCCTTTCATTTTCCCACCACGCGCGAGGACTCGTCGATTTCCTTCCTTTTCCCGCGGTCTTCCGATGCTCCTCGACGGCTCCTTGCGCGTTTACCTCGCGCTATTTGCTTTGCGCAAACGAGCCGTTGCAATTTCAGTCAGAAGCCTCGTACGATCGACAAAAAGTCTTCGCAGCTTAAGCAGCATGTTCCTACCTGTAAACTTCCACTTGTAGTGTATTTTGTACTTAAAGCGATATACGCCGTGATTTGCAGATTCGACTCCGAGACACAGAACTTGATGGACGACTTGCGACAAGAAAAAACTCAGCGCGAGAGACTCATTCGCGAGAAAGAGATAGCCATCGCCGAAAAGTTCACAATTGAACAAAACTTGAGCGTGAGTGAAAAATGAAAATCAATTATCGCCTGGGATGATTTGTTTAAGAGGCTTGATAACGAGGAAAACGTTAATTGCAGGACGCGAGATTGGAAATCGAATTGAAAGAAGAGCGGCTGCACAATCTGAGCCAGGAACTCGAGGAGATGACCTTCGGAGGAAAGACGGAGGAAGAGGTGGCGCAGCTCAAAAAGGGCAAACACGAGCTCGAAAAGAAAATCAAGGATCAGGAGGAGGAGTTGGACGACCTCGCGGGCCAGGTGCAGCTGCTCGAGCAGGCCAAACTGCGCCTGGAGATGAGCATAGAGCAGCAGCGCAAGGAGATGCGCAAGGAAATGCAACAGCGGGACGAAGAGCTCGAGGACGTGCGTGGGGGCGCGATGAAGAAGGTCAAGGCCCTCGAGGCCCAGCTGGAGAACGAGCACGAGGAGCGCACGATCGTCCTCCGGGAAAAGCACGAGCTCGAGCGCCGGCTCGTGGCCCTGGAGGACCAGGACAGGACGGACCGGGCCGCCGAGGCGGAGACAACACAAAGGTTCGTATGAACCAAGGCCAAGGGCCAAGCGCCCTCGCACCCTCGCACCCTCTAACAGCGCCGCTCTTTCCAGACTGAAGCGCGACCTGAAGAGGACGCGGGCCCTGCTGAGGGACGCCCAAACGATGCTCGAGCGGTCCAAGGGCGACGCGACGGGCAAGGCTGCCCTGCGCCACCTGAAGAACCAGCTCGAGGACGCCGAGTGCGCCCGGGCCGTGGCCGTCAAGGCCAAGCAGGCCCTCGAGCAGGACCTCAGCGAGACCCAGGCCGCCCTCGAGGAGGCCTCGCGCCAGCGCTCCGACGCCGAGGACCGGGCCAACGCCGCGAACCGCGAGCGCTCCGAGCTGCTCTCCCAGCTCGAGGAGAACGAGGAGGAGCTCGCCGAGGTAATTGCCACCATCCCAGATTACCCCCCAAATCGCATATCAACTCGATTCTATCATTCTTGAGAGTCATCTTCGTTTTTTCTTTAATCGAGGAGATGACGAACTGCAAAAATCTCTATTCCAAAATAGTGAGTATTATTCTATGTCAAAGCCTTGTCGATGGAATGAGAGTACTTTTAACGTTACTTTTTTTCTTCGAGATTCTTCAGTGTCGTTCGCCATTCCTTCAATCAATAACTAGCCTTCAAATATCAATGATTAATTTATTTATGTCAATTTCCTTATCAAATACACGATTCAATGAGTCGGCTAACAAATAACTCCTTTCGTACGCTTGGACATTCAATTAAAATGAGATGCCCTTATCGCTGTAAGTGAATTCTCTGAATGAATTACCGATGACTTTTCGTTTTGACACCCATGCATTTTAAGTGAACCGTAACACGAGGATTGTATAGCCGTGCCCAATTCCGTGAACTGAATACGATTTTCCCAAACGGTTCAATACTTTTTTCTCCGTTTGATACAGGTGCTGAAGAAATACCGCGCCTCGGTGCAGCAGGTATCAGCCGAGCAGGCGCAACTGCAGGAAGCCCAGGTGCAGATCGCGGCCTTGGAGGCCGAGAAGTCCTCGTTGAAAGATCAGCTTTCGGAATTAAGTCAGCGGCTGGAATCGGTCGAGCAACTTGGCGACCCGACGGCCAATAGTCTCGCAACGAGGCGTCTCGAGTTCCGCACCAAAGAGCTCGAGAGTAAACTTGAGCTCGAGCAGACCACGCGAGCGCGATTAGAGGTGAATTATTGCCACGATTAAGTGGCCCCCTCAATAAACCTTTCCTCCAATTAAGACCACTTCGAGCGCAAGTGAACGCGAGTGACGCTTATGAATAAAGTCGCGTTTTTAAACGGCCTCCGCGCAATCTAACCAAGCCCTGTGATTTTCCTTGCAGACTCAAATAGCACGATTGAAGGAGAACGTCGAAAAGCTGCAATCCGAGACGGCCTTTCTACGCACCAAGGAGCAAAGCGCCCAGGACGCGGCGCGAAGACTGCAGCGCTCGCTTCGCGAAGCTCGCGAAGAGGCGACCTCGGCCACCTCGAGGGAACAGGAGGCGACGCGAGCCCGCCGGGACTTGGAGAAGGCCCTAGAGGCCGCGGAAGCTGAGACCAAGGTCGTCAAGGACGATTTGAGACTCGCTTTACAGAGGATCGACGACCTGCAGAGCGCCATCCAGGGCGAGCTCGACCTCGACTGTAGCGAAGAAGCTACCAGTGACAATAGCGATAGGTACGCGCAGGGCTTTATGCCATTGCTTTCCTTGCGATTGTAGTCCGTATCTTGTAGACGGCTTCATTCAATGGATTTTTATTTCTTACAGCGACTGATCCATGCCCACAACGGACTTGGAGTCCGAGGATGAACACGTCGAAGAATAACACGGCTTAAGTGATGAAATTTCTCGGGCTGTTGCGGAGAATGTGAAACCTCGAGGAGTTGACTGAAAATCAAAGCATTCCACGCGTTAATAAGCGTGGAGCTGCAAGGTTCAAAACAGTTTAGCCTTAATTTTTAACTTCTTATGCTGGAGTGCATACACGCCTCTTTACGTATCATAATCACTGGAGGGCACTGTACGGTATTCAATATAATATCGCAGTCGCTTATTCGTTAAATGTTAGCAATTTCTATCAAAGTCATGAAAAGCCTGTAGCGGAGTAAAGGTGAATTTTGTACTGCCGATTGAATAAGATCAGCAATTTTTAAGATTTGGTGCTAAGCGCTCTTTGAGGGCCAGACTTGCTCGTGAAAAGTCGGCCTTTCAAAGTCTTCCAAGTAAGGGAATTTTCAGTTTTAAGCGCAAGGGTACAATAAGGTCCTACCTCCGTTGTGCTGCGGCAATAAAACACTTTAACAATTTTAAGGTGGCGTTAAATATCAATTAATAAGGCAACATTTTTCAACATCTTTTTTTAAACTCTTAAATAACAATAACTGTGTTAGATTCTCTAATTCAATCTACAAGTCTCACAAAACAGTATCATCGATAATTTGTAAGATATAAGAGCTTTTCTAATTTTCAAAAGGTTGCTTTTGAGTCGCCTTATCACGAGAAAGAGTATTTACAATGAATAATGAAGCATTCGATTGCCGATTTATATATTAATTCAAATCACGAATGTAAATCACTACGCTTTTTTGAAATGATATCAAGTTTACTTCGTGAGTGCGATATGATGGTGTCAAACCTGTGAATCGGGATCGTTTTAGATATACGTGTTTATTTTATGTATAAAGGAATTATAAAGACTCTATGTTAGTTGTTCGATCGTCTTATAATGAAATTATGTAACTTATTGCTTTGTAAAATGCAGAACTTATTTAATTAAATTGAAATTTTCATCTTTTGCTCAAATCCTTCTTCTACCTAAAAACCAAATGTCCATAAAAATTTTTGTTAAATATTCTGCTTTATTGGATATCAAGATCGACAAAGAATAAGTATTATCATACAAATAGAAATACTCCAAAAATATTTAGAGAGTGTTACGTTATTCTGTTTATACATTTTTTAAAATTATGTATAAATTAATCGTTTTAATAACATTATAAGTAATAAATTGTGACATATTATGCAATAAAACACGAATATATACTTTGATTAATTTATTGCTTTGGTGATTATATTTAATTTGCTTATTGAATATTAACCCTGAAAGCATACTATGTAAGTATAATTATATATTATATATGATTCGACAATTCTCGACACTTATTAAATATATACAACCCAATGTCACTTTGGATTTCGTTAGTTATCACTGTAAATTCTATAAAGTCAAGAAGAATCTATTATGAGTCAATTTTTTCGTTATTGAAATCAAAAATATTTGTACAACAACAAATTATAAATGAACAACGTAATTTTCACAGGACATTATTCAATTGAAATGATTTTATATTCATATTTTGCATTATTACAAGCTGGTAAGTAATCATTTGCCAACACAAGTACCTTACTTTGTTTCCTGACTGCTTCTATTATTTACTGAGTAGAATGAGAGTTCTTACCTTTTCAGCTCCTTTTGAATTCACTTTGTTCTGATAATAGTAGAGAATAATAATGTAGAAGTTAGTATGAGCGAGAAAAGTCAATAAAATTCAATACATATTTGTACACAAAACAACAGAATTGTAATTCTTTTACAGTAGAATTAATATGTGAAAATTATTTATTTAATTAGTATTATAGTAAATGTAATAAGGTACATGAAACGCGTTGCTATGCACTGTTTTGCTATAAATATATTTAAATAATTTTATGGGCACATTTTTCAAACCTAAATTGTATATTTATGCAACAATTTGCGACTACAGCTTTATCGATTTCACAATGCGATGAGAAGGGTGTAAAGTGCATGTAATTACGTCCAGTAACTAACTGCCGTCGTGCAGAGCTCGCAACTTGCACAAACGCTTTCAATATGAAAAGCGATCCGGACGCGTCCGCGACTGAAATAAAAGAGAGAAGCCACGTTTCGCGCGAAAAACCATAATTAAGCTTTTGCCCACCGAAGTTTGCAAAAAGGAAGACACTCAGCCCTAATGGAATTCGAAGGGTTGCAGGACGGCTCGCGTGTGTACAGCATCAACGAGATTTTGAAAACGCAAGATTGACGAGAAAAAGCGAGCGTTGTGCGCTGGCTAATGTTTCGCCGGGCCAAAAGCTCGATGAAAAGGGGCGAAGAGGAAATTCATTTCGCAGGGCAGGAAGCGGGGGTGTATCAAGGGCTGCTTTTGCAATTACCGAGTTTTATAGCGGCGAAGGAGAAGAGCAACAGGAGGCTCCTGCCGCGCGGGGATGAATAAAAAGCTGCCCCAGGCTAATTTCCTCGGTAATTGGGATCATCCAGCGGACAATTCAGGAACTCGTAAAATTCAACTGAAACCGTTAATCGTTTTGCCTAAGCTGCTACATGCCATAATGAGTCAAACTTTAATTGTTAATTTGCATCTCTGTAATCCTTTTCTAGCGGTAATTAATTTTTGAGATATTTCAGCGTGAGTTCAACTTTGCGTTTAAACGTTTTTTTGCCAATTACGATACATTAGATGGTGAAGAGCTAACTGTTAAATTGGCAATTTTTATCGAATGCAACTCAAAAGGCGATTTTCCGAATGGTGGCTTGCGCGATTACGAGAATTGTCGAGCACAGGACAATTCGCGAATAGCCAAAATAAAAAAGCGTTTTTTTAGGACCAACCGTGTAGGCGCATGCACCACTTGACCCACTGATGCAAAGTCTGATCGAGTATCCAGCTTAATAAGCTTTATGAAGTGCTAAGCATAGATTTTCCTTTTTTACGAACCACTCTCAAACTGTGCTCCTTATATAATTCACCCCCGCCCTTGCGCGCTGCCGCAGCCCCTTCTCCTATTTCACGTCAGCGGCAGTTTCCTTTAACTGGGTCACTCTCGACCCTCTCTGTTACTTATCGTGTTATATTCTGCTGAGCTGCTCTCCGGGAGTTTCACCAGACAATATCCGACCTCGCGATATATAAAATGCGCGGCTTTTGTAGAAAATGAAACGAAAGCGCCGCGGCGAAGCGTTAAAAATTTATGCTTTTTAATCGACGATAGTCTCGCAAAACGAACTTGCAAAACGACGATCGTGTTTATAATATTGTTACAGAATGCGAGAGAAATCGAGCGAATTCAATAAGCAATATTTCGACTTGATTTGTTCGCTGATTCAGAATTATCAGACTGCAAAAATAGCTCGTTATACGGATGAATTATTAGAATATTAATCGATAGCCGCGGGTTCTTCTTTGAAGCTAATAATTCGCGTTACATTTCATTGCGGCTACTATAATTAATACGTACAAAGCATACAGATTACGAAATTTGATGCGCAGGCCGCATAAGTATGAATAATCCCAGTAGAGCAAGTACCGAACAACTAATTTTGTTAAAAATAGGAGTCGCGGCCGGAGCCGCTCGCGACACTTATACACGGCTCATTTAATCGAAGCGGACCCAAGTAGGCCTCGCGGTTTGAATACGAGATGACGGGCGCCGTGGAAACTCGGCGCGACGGCGGCTTCGCTCGCTCGTCCCTCGGTCCATTTGGCGGAGCCGCAGCGGTCCATTCGCCGCCGGAAAGTCCCGCGCGCTCGTGCGCAGCTGACAAAAGGTGGCACGTGCGAGATCTACAATCGGCGCAGATTATCCATCAGAACACTTGGAATTCTCCCCGGCAATATAGCGGGATCGACCGCGGCAGGGACGCGGAAGGTGCGCAGGGCGAGCGAGCGCCAAGCGGTGCGCAGGAATAACCAAAGCTTTCGCTCGAAGCTTTGCCGCGGTGTAGCAGTTGCTGCTCTATGAAATCGTTCGGTTGGCGCAGCAGATAACATTTAATTATTTGCATTGCTTTTTTTACATTATCTTGGAAGTATGCATTATTTACGATAGCGCTTTGGCGAGAAAAATCCTAAGCCATTGGATGAGCGTGAGAAATCTACATTACCGTCTAGTATTATTACTTCTTAATATAAACAACCTCGAGGTTGTCGACCTTCGTTGACATAAATGTATACGCAAATATGTACAAATGTATTCTTACGTGCTCTTACAAAAATAAAATCGAGATAAAAAGTTTACTGTAGTAGCTAAGCCTAATACCAAGAAAGAAGGGTCGAAACGGGCTACCATTATATTCTAAATTTGCAACATTTAATATCATGTGCCGACTTCTCTTGTCTCATTTTTATATCTGTTTATCTGTAGCCATTTTAAGGAAAACCGTCATCTGTTTATTCACTTGAGGTAACCGACAGCTGTCCGATTGGCTGGGGTAGACAGTTCCAAAGTACCAACTTGATCAATACATTTGTTTGTCCCGTATTTCTTGACAAGCGAAAAGCGTATATAGTTGCGTTGTATATATCCTAATAGCACTATAGTTATTCTGCTGGCTCGCTCGCCAGACCGCTACACTACCCCCTCTCTCAGTTATCCACAGTCACGAGGATCGCTTTCTTTGTGTGTATATAATCACTTTCGACAGGGGGCCTCAGTTCTATCCCAACCTTCAAAGTGCGTATGCGTTCCTTAATCGTATCGAGGTTTTATTACGTGTGATTTATCAAACGAGTGTACAACTACTTACATTACTAGTTAAATAGTATTTACGATATCGTCAATTTAACAAACAATGTCCTTCAAGTCGCAACAAGAGGTAGAACTTGTGAGCCAGCTTAAGTCGTCAAACATGCGACAGTACCTCGATACATACGATAACAAGCTATTTATAGAATATGCACAGGTGTTTTGGCAATATTTTGTACAAGCCGATATTTCGGCTATGAAGTTGCTCCTAGACTTAGGGTCGGGCAAAAAGAGTCGAGCTGCGAAGAGATTGCTGAATTCTTCGATCGCAGATATAGTCCCAGGCATACCGACTTCTATACCGTTGGAACTTCACTATCCTGAAGAGGCACTGTTTTATTATCCTCTTTTCTACGCAATAATAAAGCAATTTCGCATGGCGATACAACTGTTTATCGATTATGGAGCCAATGTCAATAAGCAGGTCCAAGGTATAACTCCACTTCTACTTGCCTGCAAGTTAAACGCCTCTAGGCTAATAGTGCAAGATCTGCTAAATGCTGGTTGTAATATTAATGATGGGACAGGTGACACAGCCTGTTATCCACTCGACAAGGCACTTTCACAGAATAACGATGACCTAGCCTGCTTACTCATCGAAAGGGGTGCCAAACTAAAGACAGCCACAAGAACATGGTCGGCAATTCATACTGCAGCAGTATCGTCTTGTAATAGGTCATTGCTAATGATATTGAAGCGCCGTGTTGATGTCAATGAGACGATGAATTTGATAATTACCATGAAAGATAAAAAATATTGTTTAAAAGTAACGCCATTAGAATCGGTTATGCAAATAAAATGGCCTGCGTTACTAGACAATTTTAAAGCGTATTCTAAAATTTATAGTTCGAATGAAACTGAAAAAATGTTCATTTCTGATTTCAAGCGATTTCTCGGAACAATTAAGTTGTTGCTAAGTAAGGGGGGCGATGCCAATGTTAGGACTATTTTTTCATCTGGATGTCCATTAATATATCATCCACTATGCTTTACTAAAAGGTACAGTCTTATAGAGTATATATGCAACTATAACCCAGTTCATTATTTAAGTTTTGATTATATTATAGAAACGATTGTGGTTGAGCTAATAAAGCATGGAGCAAATGTCAATCCTAAGAACTATTACGGTCGAACTCCTTTGCATTTGGCGCTTCGGGCTGATAACCTTTGTCTTGCTATGAGCCTTCTGAATAGTGGCGCTAATGTAAACAGTACCGATTGTAAGGGTTTTACGCCTCTGCATTACACTGCTTTGTATGTGAAAGAGAGACAGATACATGGTTCTTTGGCAAAAAGAATGGACGATTATTGCCATGTCATTCAAATGTTTTTGAAGAAAGGAGTATTACTACACAAGGGTCGCAAAGGCCGATTATCGATTTTTAATGAATTTTTGCACGTTGCCCGCAACAAAGATATATTGAAACTTTTACTGGCGCACGATCTAAGAAATAAAGTTGGACCGAATCTCGCAGATAAACAGGCAGACATAGACTGGGATATGTGCACAGATTTCAGTGAAATGCTCTTGCTACATTTGGCACGTCAAGAGCCTGCCCTAAATGGGCCGACTTTGCGAGCCATGAACAAACAACAGCGTATATTCTACGTGAAATGTTTGGACGAAATTCGGCGAATGAAGACGGACATTTTCTACAAAAATATTTCTGTCTACAACTTGTGTGAAAATAATGTTGAAGTAGCAATCCCTGCCAAGGACAAGAATTTTATCAAAGCTTTCGAGATGCACTGTTGCAGTATAAAGTATCCTCTCTTTGCAGATATATTGGCCGCATCTGTAAAAGAAGCTAATAAGCACATTGAAGCTGTACCTGCAGCGTTATTGCTGAATAATAAAAAGAATTTTTTAATAAAGTGTGATGAATGATTACGGGTTAGTGGTTATGCATTTTCATTCACAGGCAAAACTTGTACATGTCATTCATTTGTAGTTGTCAACAAAAAAATTCATTAAAGATTGGATGCTTTTTAAACAATTTAAACAAAATTTATTTTTATAATACTTAATTGAATTATCATTATTTTTATTGTGATTATTTTATTACGTTATCTAGTGGATCATTTAATAATATCAATATTAACAGTCTCTCAACTCTTCATCCGAGCTTAACGTAAGATCGGATACGTAAGCAGTAAAAAATGAAGAGTCACATAATTACATAATATGTATTGAGGTTATTTGCGCTTGTGGATACACGCCCATAGGGATCCTTACCTCGAAAGCACGAGTACGACCCATTGAAGCACGCACGCGTATGAAACAGATGACTTTTTCTCTCGGTTAGGGTCTCCGTGTCCCAAGCAGTCAGAACTTGCGCCAATAGCGTGGTTCATGTCTACATTCCTACCTTGGAACTTACCGGCCGCTGCATACAGGCCGCATACAGGACGGTCGCGCCTGCAAATAACGTCCACGCGACGCTATCATGCACATCGTAACCGTTTTGAAATTGCTGCCACCTTTTCCTTATTCTTTTTCGATTACAACATCGGTGTAAGATTTGTTTCAACTATACATTAATTATACGTATTGATTGGAGCTTGCAATGTTTCTTTATAATGCAATTTTTTTCGAATTTCTTACTGGACTATTTTTACTTTCAACTTAAGTCAAATTTAAATAAATCTCGTGACACGTCAGGCACAATTTTTTTCAGAGTAGAATGAGAGTATAATACGAATATAATTTAGTATCAAAATAATGGCTTTGCAATCTGTTTGGTGGGATTATAATAAAGCTGAAAATGATGTAATTAGGCAGAGGACATCCGCGCCTATGAAAGCAATTATTTGCAGTAAAAGAATGAGGAGCGGAGACGTATAGTCAGCGGGCGGAAGTGACCGAGGAAACGACCGCTTAGTCTACGTACGAGTAATTCGATTCGCGGGAAATTAGTCTAGACAGAAAACAATACCTTGCGCTCTCAATGCTTCAGTCGAGGCTTCACTGCAAATGACTCATGGGCGCGACTGAAAATCATTGGAATTTACTCTGGCGCGATTTCACAATGTGCTTATATCTCGTATAAGGTTTCCGGTTGATAAACAAGTATTCGAACTTTAATTAATGCAGGATCTGTGTATGTTTGTTCCGCGCGATTTCGCGGTATAAATCGCGAAGGTAAATAGAATTATACAGTGCACATACTTGTGCATGTGTTTAAAAAAGATTTTCGTTCCATGTAATTCTGAGCATGATTCTTCATAAACATAATTGCTATAATATAGTTGATAACATATTTTTTCAATAAATGTTCATAATATGCGTACAGGTAACGATTAAATTAAATAATTAATAGCAGTTTTCTCTGTAGCTTTAAAGCTCCTTTGAATAATTTTGCAGTGTGCAAGCTTCATGTACATTAGACACTATGTATAAATAGATATAGGAGATTGCAATTTTGTTTACATTTGGCATTATTTGCATATGGCATTACCCGAAGCACTACCGAGGCACTGAAGTTCGCGTCGTCAACTTGTAATCGTCTTGTAATATCGATTGACTTTCTGGATTTTTACTTGACGAATTGAATTGTACAAAGCTTAAGTAAATCAATATCATATTGAAATAGCGAATGGCTAATATGGAATAATGCAGATGTGTGCAGAGTCGCTTCGGAATCCTGTAGAGCAAGGTCCTTGATAGAATGGGCCGCGACGAGATCGGGTCCGTCCGGTAGCGGGCCAGCCTGAAGGTCGGCAACCGCGGATGCTTGGGCGCCGCGCCCGTAAGGGGCAGATCCGCGTGCGGAGCGGCGCGGAGCGAGGCGTGGAGGCCTGTAGGCTCCCGGAGCGCGCGCTTTATTTTTAAGGTCCCCCCGCGGCAAGGCGGCGCGATAAGAGGCTTTGTTCCCCGGGCGAGTTTCGGCTCCGGGGATCGGGAGTCTGTCCCGATTTTGTCCGGGAGCGATACGGATGAGGAAGAAAAGTCGGAGACGTTCGGCGGGGCGCTCAGTCGCGCTCGCGTTCGCCGGGCCGGTCCATCTTTGGATGCTGCGCGCGGACAATTAGCCAGCGGGCGATTAAGGCCAATTGGACTTGGGGATCCGGTGCGAATCGGCCACGAAAAATCGGCCTCAGTGCGCCGCGGCCGCCGCCAGTGGAGCAGCAGCGACACTCGCTTATCTCGGGCGAGCGCAGCCGAGAGTCTGCACCGGGCGTCTCTCCTTAGCAGCGGAGCCGCCGGCGCGTGCGGGGACCAGAGGAGGCCGTCCGGAGCGATCGCCGAGCTGCAGGTGAGTCGCGCCCGCAGATCGGTAGGCCCGGCCGCCGCCAGCTGCAGCCTCGCTCGTCGCCCGCCGACTTCCCGCGTCTTTTCACGTCGAGGCCTCTGGTCGCAAGCGCGCGAAGAAAGGAGCGAGGCCTCGGGCCGCGCGTCACCGATCGCGTAACCATTTGCCTTTTGCGCGCCGCCCGGCCCCGAGGCCCGTCCTCCGCGAGGTCCCCCGGCTCGCCCTGGCTCGTCCGCGCTGACCCTCCTTGCCCAAGGTTTCCGCTCGCCGAGCCGACGATCCAGTCGATCTCCCCAGCTGCTTACCCGCGCTAGTTTCTAGCGAGAAAAATGCCCGTTTGATTACTCAACGAAGACAGCGTTTCCCGCAATCGCGCGGCAACGTACGCAGTTTCTCCAGCGAGCGTAGGAACGGTTGCTCTTCGCGAGCGCGGTTTACGATCCTACTCGGTTAACCGCAGAGCCAGCCGCGGCGTTCAACGCTCGGCGTGCAGCGCGCGTGGAAAAGGCGCCGTGGAGGGCGGACTCCTCGGCGATTAGATAGGGCGGGTGCGGGTCCGGCGGGGCTCCGGGCGGGCTCGAGGCGCCGATCGCCGCTCGGCTGACTCACGGCTCGGCGGGCGATAAGCGCCGGCGGAGTGGGGCGGCCGGCCGGTGCGCTCGGCGGCGCGGCCCGCCGCGGCCTGCCGCGCACATGTCGCCCGGAGGTGGCGTCGCGCGGAGCCAGGGCCACCGGGGCGCGTGCGCGCCCGCCCGAGCCCCAGCCTCCCAGGGCCGCGGCAGTGGCGCGCGGGGGTGCGCGACGGACTGCCCGAGCCGCGAGGGTCCGCGCCGAGCCGCTGCGGGGAGGCGGCCAGGGCGCCGAGGAGCCGCCGCCAGGATGCCCGGGGCCCAGAGCGACGCCTTGGTAAGCCCAGAGCCAGCCGCGGGCCGCTGCGGCCCCGCGCCTGCGCCCCGCGAGCCCGCCAATTGATCCGCGCGCCCGCCCGCCCACCCGCGCGCGACGCGAGCCCCGGGCGCCCTACCCTACCGACCGGCCCGAGCCCCACGACGAGCGCCTTCTTTTAACCTCCCGCACTCGCTGCTTTTCCAGCGCCAAATCACAACTCACGAATCACGAGGACGCTGTCGTTTACGCCTCCGTACGCAATGTACTCAAATTACGTAAAGACCTTATCTCCGATCGAAAGTCGTGATCATTTTCTCCTAATCGCTTGCAAAAGTGTTATTTAAACCGAGCGCTTCAAGAACCATCAAAATAAATTAACAATACACTTCAAATTTACAATGCCTAATCAAATAGACGTGTCGATTTAGGGAAATTATTTTTATATCCCTGTTTTTTATAGTCGTATTTTTATTAGGTGTAAGCGTTGTAGAGCATTATACAACGTTTCATAATACTTTTGTTCCCATAAAATATTTAAAATTTATCTGCGTGTAACTTTGTTCTATAAAATTTTTAAGTAAATATTTTACAGTAATATTCTATGTAACATGACTTGTAAATGAAAAAGTCACCTTGTTTTCTAAGAATACAATTACCATGGGTAAAATTATTTTTAAATGTGGTTTCAACTCTTTTTTTTAGTTCCTGCAATAAATTTGTACTTATTAAAACTGCTTTGTCATTCACTTATATGTCTACTTTTTAAATTAGCTTTGGAGAACGTCTTTATGCTTACGGTTATTTCATAAAACTCGGAGTTACATAAAATTGAATACAGATGAGTATGATGTATATAGGGTACGATTATCAATAAGTAATGCGTGAAATGTGAAACATAAAAAAACGTATTGTGGCTTCTTTTCTGGTCGACGAATGTAACTTAAGCAGACATAGTTTCGTCAATATATAAATACCGTTTCATATTTCAAAGTCGAATGTTAAGTGAAACTATGTCAGCTTATCCTCTATCAATTTATACATGCTTCGTTGTTGTGCTTCAAAATAACTTGACGTTGCTCCTTACGATAACGTTATTTTTAACGCAAATTTAAATTGTATTCGTCAGCAATTAATGCATAGACATTCCAATGAATTTTTATATACGCATATGTAGATTATTAAATTAAGATACTAATAGAGATATTGTCGACGATTAAAAATCAATTGATTTAATTAAATACTCAATAAATTTTTAAATATCTTATCTGTATTGTGAAACATTCTTCCTTCTTCTCTTGTTTCAGTTAAACGGATTAAAAGAGGCGCCAAAAATCCAAGAGATGGAAGGTGCCAAAACGCAGGCCAAAAGTCAACGAACTCAGTGGAAACAATGGGCGGCGTGCATTTCTGGTAAACATTGTGCTACATTTTCCTAGTTACTATTTCCCAATTATTACGACATCGTCGTTGCGAAAAAGGTAAATTAAAATTCACGCAGACCTAAGTAAAATTAATTACCTACATTTTTCGCGCATCTGCTTCGCAAATAAGTAAATAAGTTTTAAATTTCTCTGGAAAAATAACAGGCAACCTAGATATTTTCTCGTCATCATTACCAGTTCTTTCTGCAGCATGAATGAAAGGGTGGAAGAGGAAAGCTCCGAGTCCACATGAGCGTGCGCGTGCGAGTTTAAAGCGGGGGCAGCACAACGATTCTCGCTAGGTCCTATACCCGAGCGCTTTACCTTGCCCCGCATCCGCAGTGGCTATAGCCCCCAAAAGTGGATAAAGTGGCTAGCTCTAGCCGCGCTCCTTTTTCCCCTGTCGGCTATTTCGACGCGTCTGACCTTACGCGAGTGCACTCGGCCTCCGTGCTTTTTAGTGCTGCCCGGGTGAGTCCTCTTTCTTTTTTTTTGCCCGCGCAGCAAATTACTTGGAAAAAAACCTTGAAAAAAACCGCTTCCCCTTTGGCGAGCTACCGGGGGAGCGCTGGCAAGCCGCCTCGAGGAGGACCTCTCCAGTCCACGATTCTGTCTCCGTCTCTGCAGCCTTCTCAATTTGTTTGTTTTCCCCTAGCTACACAGCTTCTCTTTCCAGAATTTCCTCATGAATGTAGCTACGGTCTATTCTGTGGCGGAAAACTGGTGCAAATGAAATTTCTTCCAGGGAAAGCGGGCAGAGCGTATGGAATAACGTAAAGCGCTCTTACAGCTTCCACGATGAAAGTTATTATTAGACCGAAGTATTCCGTGTCGAAAATGTATTTTGGTAAATAATAAATCTTTTTAGTAACCTGAGGCGCTAGGTGACCTATTCATAATGAAGATTATCTGAGCTTTAAAAGCTTATTAGCATTCAATGCGTAGTTTTCCATTTCTCTTTTTACCACAAGACTTTTACTTGGAAATGAATTCGCTAAATATGTAAACACACAAGTTTAACAAGTTTCCATTATTTTGCCATTTTCCAGCTACGCTATCCATGGTAGCTGCTGGAACAGTTTACGGCTGGACCACTACTATTATTTCACGTTTAACTAACGCAACAGAGGATGTACCTGTGCACATTACTATGGACGAGTCATCCTGGGTTATTTCTTTGACGGTGATAGGGTCCATGATTGGACCATTCTACGGGGCCTATGTTGCCGCTTCGTAAGTTTATCTCTTCCTTTATTGGTAATCTTAATTTGAATAATTCTATTACAATACTAAAAATAACCTTGGAATTTCAGTTGCGGTCGAAAACTATGTCTACTCATGACGTCTGTCTTTTACATTCTCGGCTGGCTACTAGTAATCTTTGCTCAAAATGTATGGTACCTGTACTTTTCAAGAATAATCCTGGGAATTGGAGTGGGAATGTCCTACACGGCGAACCCAATGTACGTTTCCGAAGTGGCGGACGTGAATATCCGTGGAGCTCTCAGCACCCTCATAGCTGTGAACGTGTTTACGGGTTCGCTACTGGCTTGCGCCGTTGGTCCATGGACGTCCTACCTTGTGCTCGGCATGGTCCTACTCGGAGTTCCCATTCTCTTTGTGATGACATTCGCTTGGTTCCCCGAGACTCCCTACTATCTCGTGAGCAAAGGTAAGAACGCAGAGGCATCAAGAGCTATAGCCTTCTTTAAAGGCATCAGTGATCCGGAGGAACTGCGCCAGGAACTCGAGATCGTACGCAAGAATATCGGAGAGAATAGCAACGGCGACTTTGATGAGCTTAAATTCAGCTTTTCCGACTTTCTACTACTGCTCAAGATGAAAAATATTCGAGCCTTGCTCATTGTTATGGGTCTCATTCTTGGACAACAACTTAGTGGCAACTTCAGTACGATGCAATATCTGGAGAAGATGTTTTTCGAGGCTAAAATCGGAATAGATTCTCACACCGCAACTATCATCGTCTTGGCTGTCGGTCTTGTGTCCGGCGCGATGTCAACAATGACAGTTGAGGGGGCTGGTAGGCGACCTCTGCTTATATACTCTAGTTTCGGCTGCGCTGTTTCTCTTGGCATCCTGGGAATTTATCTGATGATAAACCACAGTGGTACCGATGTCTCTTCAGTCAATCTTCTTCCCGTTATAGATGTTATCATTTTCCAAGTTGTTTATCAAATCGGTCTTGGCACAATGCCGAATTTACTAATTGGTGAATTATTTCCAACCAATGTCAAAGGAATAGCTGGTGCAGTTGTTACTGTTTTTGATGGATTACTGGGATTCGTAGTGTCTAAAATGTATGAAGTCGTTTTTACCAACGTGGGCTCTCACGCAACCTATCTATTCTTTGCGGTTTCATGTTTCGTTTTGTTTATCTTCGTGTATGGTTTTGTACCTGAAACGAAATGTAAAACCTTTAATGAAATTCAGGATATGTTGGGTGAAATGCGCCCCTTCCAAATGTCTTCACCTGAGGCAAAGTGTTGGCCCTTGAAGCGAATCAGAAAGGATAAACATGAGGAGGCGTGATAGCCTGTTTCATTTTATTTTAAATTATCTCTCTACTTTTATTTTGTTGATTCTGTACTTTAAATTTGTTTTAATTTCATCAAAGGAATTGTGTATATAGAAGGTATATGGATTGAACCTGTAATCAGTAGTGATTATGTTACGGTGGTATTTAGTGAATTTATTTCTATTAAGACTTGATGATATTATTATAACGTCACCTGATATTATGTAATAAATTCAAGGTTGATGAAGATTACGCACAAGGGACGTTGTGATAAAAGATAGAAAATATTTTATTGCGAGAGATATTTTTTTAAAATGTATTGTTCAAATATTGTCAAAAAGCTCGAATTTTAGGAAAAAAGTTTAGAATGTTACTTATGAAAGAGTAGTAACACGAAGGTTTGGGATGAAATATACTTTAGAATTATACCGGGGCTCGGATGTTTAATAACAAGAGATATAATTGGAAAAGATCGATTTATTTTTACTCACTTAATATAATATGTTATAAAGCATCTCGACACACTAATGACGTTTTATCTTAGGTGTTTTATTCCTTGACATTATATGATGTCTGTCAATTTTTAAATAATAATGATAACAGATTTACCTGCATCTGCCATTTTAAACATGTTCTTATAGGCTATTATTATCTATAGAAACTTTGTTACATATAATTTTAACATTTTAATTAAAACAAAATAGGGTTGAAAAAATATCAGAGTTACTTAATACATATTATGACACTGCTGAATAATTATCTACTGCGGTATTTTTTCATGTATTTAAAAAATTTACATATCATATTATCTACTTAATGTTTATTACATTTAGGGTTCACATATTTGAACCTAAAATGCAGACTCTGCATTAAATATTTGTCTTATAAATTATAGAAACACTCAGAGTCAATAAACGTTATTCGAATGATCGAATCTTTTCAATATAGTAAAAAATACTTCGAATCTACGGTTATTTAATGTACAATTATAATTTAGTCGTTGTATTAGGGAATTGCGTTTTTTGTGATGCATAATATTATATTAGCATAATACTTTCCATAGGTACAGATACAGAGCCGATATCATCTTACGCGGTGTACCTCAAAAAAAAAAGCTGTAGTACAGGCATATACTGAATTAACCTTGCACGTTTCATACATTCACATGCTATATCATAAAAATAATCTTGATGTCGAGATATTGTCATTTTCTGGAATTCTTAAAAAGTCGTAACTGTGCAATAATAAAAGAATTTTTTCGTTCATCCACATTTATACTCTTACTAACTGTTTATTTTATGAACTATTAACTTGTTCCCAGAAATCCATTTAGGCGTTCAATGACTCTTTCGTACTTACAGCGTACGAAAAGTATCCGACGTTGTAATCGATTTAGCTCATACATTCACACGACTGCATACGTATGATGAGCGTCGACACGAACTAAACCGCTAGTTTGGATAAATAATGTGCTCCACGTGCACGGAGATTTTGTGGAAGCGTACATGAAACGATGTGCGCGTGGTGAGAATGACGAAGTGACAATGCGGGTCCGCTGAGTGCGCTCAAACGTCATTAGCGAAGCGCCCACGCCGGGCTATTTCGTGAAGCGCCCTTTCAATATTGCGTTATATAGGGCAGAGTGAGTTCGTCTTTCGTTGGATGCACCTATTATGAAGAAGTTAACGGTTCGTTGATTAAATAGCTTGTCGATAACAGAAAAGTCGGACGTATTCGCAAATGAGTTCTAAGATAATGTTGTCATTTCAAAAAATGAAAATAATTTTTTTTTAAATTAGGAACACGGAAAAAATCTATATTAGAATCATGCAAATTATTTCATTAAATAAAATTGGCTTTAACTTTGCATCTCTATATTTTACGATGAGATGTTTTAATATGTATTCATTCGATGAATATTAATATAGTTATAAAAGTAGTTACAAATAATTACTTTCATTTTTAGTGAAAATTAATTATTTAAATTTATATTTTATCCGGGAATCATATGAGTAATATTGTTTTCAGTAATACGGCATTCTTTGATTTATTAGGATATATTGTAAGCGATCTTTTTTTTGCAAAATGTTTTGTATCATTCGTGTTTATTACAATTAAGTCATAAAGAAAAGTAATTATTTTGATAATAATTTTTTCTTTTTAGACAATAATAATACATTATATGTTTAAGTTTTAAGTACAAATGCAATATTTTTACTTTTGATTGTTTTTCTGTAAAATATTTTATGTAGGCTTTTAAAATTTGTATAATCAATCACTTTTTTACTTTGATAATATAGTCAAAAGATTACGTTTGTTATTATATCTATCTTATTCAAATTAGTGCATTTTAAAACAACTAATGACTCTTACGAATTGCTTAAAAAAGATTATAGTTCAGATAACTTTGCATCTAATAGATAATACTATATAATTTGGAAAAGCGCTTGAAAATTTGACTGGTTTTAAGAGGCCTTGTACAAATGTGCCAAAAATGCGTCAAAAGGTACACGTCTTCCCTGTAAAAGTTTTTTCTCTCCATTATTCTTGCCTCGCGCGAAATGGCCTCGTTTGTCGTTTGTGCAGATCGATTCTTCAACCATTCGTATGTTTGCGAGTAGATTATTGCGAATGAACAATGTACTCTTACAGTCAATATGATGAAACTTTGTATTAGCTCTTCTGCGTATAAATAAATAATAAATAATTGCAGCAATCATCTGCACATCTAATATGTTTGAACAAAGTGTAGAATCGTAATGAGTATAGATTATATATTTTGTCCAAAAGTTGCGGATGTTAATAGTTCACATAGTAGTTATTTTCATTAACGAACTCACGTAGTCAAAGTAAATATAATTGGATTAGTATAACGTTGAAAAGGATTTTAAATACTTAATATCCGTAGGTCGACGCAACGCTGATAGTTTGAATAAACTCCGAGTATGGAAATGCATAATAATTAAATGTAAGCACTTCTGAGGTGTCAAATTTATTGTCTCTAATTACTACAGCGGCATTCTTAGCTCAATGTTTTGACGTCGACTGCTAGACTGTTTAGCATTATCAAAAAATGATTCAACTGTCAACAATCACTTAAAATTGATACTCAGCGAAATTACGGAATGGAAAAATGTACAACACGATGTATTTTGAGTTTACACATGTGTCGAACTGTCGCTTCAATCTTTATTACCAATAAGAATAAACGAATGTATCAGGTTTATCCAACTTTTTTGTCCACGCACTCGTTAAAAATGTTTATTAATTAAGCAACTTTGGAGGTAGGGAGTTGCACATCTTCGGTTTTCCTGAAATTCAAAGCGAAAAGTTGTGTAAGTGTGTAAACAGAGTCTACTTGTCGCGCAAGATACACCTAAAGATATATATGCTCAATGTTGATTATAAGTGCCTTGATTTTGCGAGATGTGGAAATAAAGTAAAATTTTTCAAACGACACTCGCAGCTCCCTTGGTTATTGTTATTTGTCCCCGACCGTCATCCCCCTCTTTCCTGCCCCGTTGCTCCTATTTTTTCTCCATTTTCCCATTTCACGAGTGGCGCGTTCGTTGCTTCGTTGCGCTCTTTTTTAGCGGGCGCGCGCTTCAAACGCGAGGCTGCGGCGCGAAAGTTTCATTTATGTTTATACCCCGTACCCCGAGCTCGACTGACGATTCAGCTTCGACGCGGTTGCCTCGCGTCTACGGCCTCTCCCCTTCTGCCGACTATTGTTTGCGACTAATAAATGGGGGAAAAAAGGCAGTGGGTGCTCGGTTGAGGCAGTCTCGGCTGCGCGGGGCCACACAGTTGTCGCTCTGCGGCCTTTGCCTGCAGCGGGATAATTAACGGCTATCAAATTGGACCGGACTGTCCCACTTTTTTTTCTTAGTATAAGTGATTTCACTTGCAAGGACTAAGCATAAATGTGTATATTTTATACCGTTCGTTTCACTGAAATTGTGTTTCCGTAGATATTAGTTAATATTATAGATATTAATTGAATTATTGATTTCGCCTGGCTGCATATTAATAACACGTTATAACGAGCAAAATGAAATATTTTTCTATCAATATATAGTTTACCGATTTGAGAAAATAGTTAATTAATAAATTTCTAAAAAATAATTTTATAGTTATAATTTGTTGATTATTTTCAAGATCATCCCTTCATTTATCATAATTCCAGGAAAAAGTAATGTCGAAGTAAATTTGTAATATAGTACATGGTTATAACATTCGCAAATTTAAAACTCGTAAAAATCTAAAACTAAAAACTGATAGTTTTTAATTTGTTGCGAAAAAACTATTGATATTAACCTTTTAATTTGTAGCAAAACTTTCGATAATACACGTGAAGTCGAATACTCATAAAAATTTTCCAAAGGGAGATAATTAGAGAGATTTTCATTGAGATCATTAATTACAATTAATGAATATATGACATATGTGTTTATTATACATATTAATAATGTATATATTTGCATATATACGAAGAAATACACTAGTATGTTATTTCAAATTAAAATGATTGTTTGCCAAGTATTATGAAATTACATTTAAGGTTTAATACAAGGTTCTGAATAGAACAATTAAATAGTAAAATGTTAACAAATAGATAATTTTAATTTATGCATTCAAGCGTATGCATATAGTAAATTGTGCAAATTATAAAGTAATCAACAGCAGCCATTGCGTCATTGACGAAATTATGGATGTTAAATATGTATACACAATTAATGCGGCGCGATTCGAGTGTTGTTGTTAGCTCAAAAAAGAATATAATCATTCGGAGTTTGCGCGAGCTCGGGTTTGAATATAACAATCGTATGTATGTCAAAGTTAACTAAACGTGTGCGCTTGAGTAAAGAAGAGCCATTTTAAAATGGAAGTGCAGTTTTAAATGGGAAGTTTAGCCTGGCCGAGGGAGATTGGCTCCATTTAATTGGGTTAACCAGCCAATTTCGTCAATTCCAATTTCCCCGATCAATTTATTAACGCTCTCAGGGCCAACGGGGGATTAGGAAACAGCGATAAAAGGACTCCTTGCTCGGGCGGAGCTCTTAGAGACTCATAAAACGGGGGAGGAAAACTATTCGGGGGGAGGGGCGGGGCGCCCGGGGCGAGCCGGGCCGCGGACAAAAGGGGCCCGCGGCAGGCCGAGGGCCGGGGCGGGCCAGAGCGGGCGAATCGCGGCACCGGCGCACCGGCGATTCCCGGAATCCCGGCGGAGCCGCGCGGCCCGAGGAATGCGGCCCGGCTTCCCGTGAGGGCAACTCGCGGCGCCCGCCCGGGAGCGCCGGCCTGCCCGCGGGCGCTAATTAACGGGCCGCCCGCGCCGGCACCTGCCCGCGCCGATTCCCCGCCCGCCAAAGCGTTAATCGGGCCTGTGCGCGCGGGCGCTTATCATATAGGGCGGCTAGTATCGCGAGCGCGCGCGCGGAACGATTGGGCCGCCGCGCGATGATCGATGCGAGCCGGCCTCGGGCTCGCCGAATTTCGCCGTCCCCTTGTTTTTCCCCGGTGGACAGCCGCGGATCGATGTTCGCGCGGCAGGTGCGCGGTGTTCGATCGCCGCCGGGGCTGCGCGGCGGCTCGCGGCAGCCGAGGTGGCGCCCGCTCTTTCGTCACGCCGACGCTTAAAGTTAGATTTGCACCGCGTCACCGAGTTCATTGAATTATTCTTTCATCCATCACTCGACTTACGATTATCGCACCCGGTAATCATCTCACGCCCGCAGGGCTTGGGTGCGGGTGAAAAATTGCATCATTATTCATAGCGAGCAGGCGTAATATGCCCTTCATGCTCTATGGGAGAAACCTCTGCATTGGTATGTTTTACTTCTATGTAAATACGAAACACCAAATGGATGGTGAATCCGCGCTCAGACTACGACTATCCGCGCTCCTACCTTGTTTCTCAAATACTACAGATGTTTTCTCCGACTGATCCCTGAATTATCCTGAAAAACCAATCCTTATGAAAATCGATATCAAATGCAAAGACACGGGTCACAAATTTTACTCGAGATTTTGCCGAAATTCTTCCTAGCAGTATAATCGTTCTCATTGTCAAAATCTATTTATATTTCCGAGTAGATAGCTTAAACGTATCTCGAGACGTATAGCTACTCAAGTGTCTAATATACGGCTGCAAATTTTAGATGAATTCTAGGTATAACTAATCCAATTTTAAAGTCCAGCAAATATATTTGTGCGCGAGGGAGAAAGATTGAGCGGCATGCAGATACTTTATATATTTACAAATATTTACAAAACTGCAATTATATACAAAAGATATAATAAAAATAGATAAAAATATGTTTAAAAACAGATTCGGTTGGAATAACAGAATATTAAATTTTTCACTCTTCATATATTTCAATTTGAATAATAAAAGTTATAGAAATACGCAATGCGTACAAAGCGTAATTATGTAATGGTAAACATATATTTGGGTTTGGAATTCGAGGCGATTTCGGACAAGTTTTACATTATTGAAGGATAGACCGAGCGATAGACTTGCTGGTCTTAGCGTATTTTGGTTTACCATTCAAAACGTATTCTTTTGATTTCGAGTTTGTCTTAGTTTGTTAAGAAAAATGATTATTCGATCTAATTCAAGGTCTAATTTGTTGAGTCGAGAGGCAGTTTTTGATAAGCTTCCAAAGGATTCCGAGTAAATCTCTAAAGAATTTATTTCTACATGCATTGTATGTAAATACTGCCCGACTGGAGTTCGAGCTGGAGTCTCTGGAGAATGTAAAAATATGGTAATAATGTAATAGCCCTTTTCAACGATGGTCCGATACAGATTAGTCGAAGAATGCCGTTGCCCCTTTGCTCGGCGCTTCTCGCGGCGCTTTGTATGCGCGTCTCTCGAACGATGGATTGTTGCGCATACAGAGTAGCTTCCTTCATATACAAACCTTGTTTTAAGCAAACTTTTCTCTGGACTTTTCTCTTCCTGTGTGCGCATAGGCAAAATAGGGCGATAAGAGGGCAAACTGCAATGAAACACGCGAAAAAATTTATCCCTTTCGACTTTGTGTACACGTATATCGTGATGAATAACTGTATTTGCGCGTCACTTATCGGCCGTTGTGATTTGACGCTGCTTTACAGCTTGCCACGCAAATAATACCAGCGATTTCTGGAAAAGCGATAAGCGCCAGGCTCTTTTGTTTCTCGCATAGCTCGGGGAACGCGCGCGTTCCACAGATGTTATCTGCTGCACCTTTTCTCGTGCAAATCAGTTTCAGAAAATACAGACTGTGGCTAACATATATGTGTGTGTGTGTATATATATATGTATATGTATATATGTATATAGATATATAGGAATACACAGTAAAGAGCTCAAGTTGGAAAGAAACATTTTCGCCCACGATTTTTGTCCACAATCGTGTGGCATTATTTTGCTCATTTTAATGAAATTAAAACATAACGCCGAGAGTTATGAAGTGGAAAATTTGCGATACACAACTTTTATTCACAATGCGGGGAGACATGAATAGTTTAATCGAATTTCACGGGGGTGTAAGCACATATCAGCCTGCATATTTTTCCAATCAGCTGCAGTAGCGCGCCAACTGAATTATACAAAAAGCAGGAGGCGAAAATGTTCGCCGCGTCTGCTTTGGTCCGTATACCCGGGGCTATATTCCCGGTCCGGCGCGGGAATTCGGAAAAGGACGCGCGCGCCGCTGGGGCTTTACGAGCGCGCGGCTAGTGCAGCGCCGCGTCATCGGCCGCGCCGTAAATTCAGGGGGCGCGAAACGCCCCGCCCGCTGCATAGTGGACGCGCCGCCGCCCGGGAGGTTCTTTTGCGGTTTCGGCCCGCGGCGCAGGTGCGAAAAGGACGCGGGCCGTTAAGCGTTGCTGTCGGCGGCTTGCCCGGGCTCCGGGCCTTCTTTCTCAAGCTTTTATCGCCTTGCGTACATCCCACAACGGCTCGCCACTCGTGACACTCGCTGCTTTGATTTACAAGAGGCCGCAGAGAGTCGGCTTATACGGCGATTCCTAGCACGCGAGATAATAGCTACGACCTCCAGATAGACAGATGGATGCGGATGTGTTTTTTTAACTGAGGCTCTGTAGTTAATTTTAGCATCGTTTTGTATCTCAACAATGAATTCGCAGTATTAGAAATCCAATACTTGCAGCAAAGGGCAAAGAATGTATATAAATAAAAATAAGTTTTACTGCGGGTCTGGTGGAAATTGAAAGCAGTTTTTGATTATAGTTTAAAGTTATAATATAAAGTTTCAATCTGTTTTTGTTGTCCTGCTCCGTATTAAATAAAAATTTTGACGTACAAACTTGTGCAAGTAATCGATAGGTTAGATTTTTCCTGCTGCCACGGTCTTCGGTAATTTCTATTGCATTTAGAAAATTAAATTTTATAAATGTTGAGACTATTCTCGAGAATTCCATTCCATTAATAGCTTGACCATAAAACCTAGCCAATTTTTTACTTTTTCAAATATCTAGCGAGCGTACAATTTTCACAATACCAAAAAATAAATATTATATACAGCTAATCTTTGAACAAAATACAGTTTCGTTTCAATTCACGGTTAATTGAATTAGAGAATCCATACACATCGTGCGGTGTAAAATACCACAGCAGCGTTGCAATGAAAGTTGGAACCGAGGTTGTTACACGGCTATTGTAGCAAGTGCGTGTGCGGGCCCACAAGCAGTTTATTCACCAGTCTAATTTGGAGTGCGTCCTCTCCCTTGTACTCTTAACTGAATTTAATCAGTATGTTAGCTGTACAAGGTTTTCCTGCGCAAATAATTGACCTTACCAAGCAGACAACACTGAATGGTATGAGATTTTAAAGTGGTATAGACAGGGGTAATGCTATTATCCGCTCTGCCGTGTACACAAGGGCCTGTCGGTCGCTTTCGAGGCCGACTGGCTTCTAGCAAGCGCGAAAAACGATAATGAAACTCGCGAGGAAAAAGCTCCGGCGCAGCTTTCCTGAAAAGCCTCGTAAATAATTCCCTTTTTTTGGGCACAGCTTGTGGCGCCCGCGCGCTTTTCAATTGGTCCGCCGAAATCTCTTTAACCCCATATCGCGTAAATTCGTGAATAAAGCTGCGGGGGATCATTCGCCGGGCGGGCGGCGGGGGAGTAAAGTTGCCGCCGCCAGAGGAGCAAAGTCTGCCAGGATCAGCGGCCCAAGTTGCAAGCGCGCCTTGTAAATTTATAGTTTGATTCGCGCGGAGATCGCGTCCCAACTCCCCCGGTCCTGAATACCTTTCAACTTGCCACTTATTCGACCTAGTGTATTCTAGATTTTTCCCGGCTATCCGGACTTGTTTATATGTGTTAACAGAAGTTAGGTCTTTTATTACTTATACACTAGTATTAATGAGTTTGCTTGCGAGTGTACCCTGATTATGAACTTTTAACTCAATTTTCGTCATGTTTTCAAGGCTGCAGCCGTGTATTAATTAAGGTTGAGGTGCGCTTATACGCATAACCAAACAATAGCGCATAAATACACTAATGTGAAAAAAACATATAAAACTTTTCTCTTGTTTTCTTTTAAATATACTGTAACAAGATTCAGAACTTTATATTATTTATGTATGAATAAAATTATTGTTGTTTAAATGCTTGTATTTGTTTTTTTAGTAAAGTATAACAAAAAATTTTTTGTACTGATAAGTTCGTTGATGAATTAATTTATAAATTCTACCGCCCAAGTTTCTAATGAGAAATATAATTATGAGATTACTATTAGAAAATCCGATATCAAAAATAGAAGGGATGATGCATAAATAAAAACCGGAATTTCTAATTAGTACTTACTTCTCAAAACGATAAAAATATTAACATAAATTTACATCGATTAAATTGGATTATATAGAAAAGCAGCTAGATAAAGCCCTAAAAGGTAAATGAAAGCGGAAAATATAAAGTTTCATTTTTCCTGAGATATTTTTTTTTAAATTAGAGAAGATATTAGTTTAATTAAAATTCAGACAGATTGAATGTAACCTTTATAAAAATGCGTGTATAAACAAAAAGCTTATCTTATTTAATTTAATTTTTAATCTGTTTATTTGGTGGATTATTTCTTTATATCTGCAGTACTTTTTAACTACAGACAGAACAATTTAATACTTTCAAAGTTATCGAATAAAACAAAGGAAAGCCAATCTTTTCTAACTTTTATTTATCTTTTGCAGCATTATACGTTATGTTTTTAAATTCTATCAAATTGGAAATCGAGATTACCGTTGTATTTATTGTTTTGCAGAATATATCAAATTAATCACATGTTAGCTAGTTAAAACCTGTAATTTTTCCTGATTTTTACCACGTTATTAACGAGGGCATGTAAATTTATTGATAGCTGCGCCACGTGGACAAAGTCGAAAAATGTTTTGTTGATGTAGTAAAGCCGAGATGCGTTCGTTACCCACGAGCTCGCCCATATATTTAAATTTTATTTGAATTTATACCGCAATCGCAGGTTGATTTTTTTTACTGGAAATAGCGCCGATTACACATCGAAAGGACGGTAACGAAGAGGGAAGAAAAGAGGAGCAATCGATATGTGGAGGTTCGTGTAAAGCGGGTGCATAAAGAACGAGCCCAACAAATCTTATCGCGCTGCGGCAATCCATGCGAGGGCCCGGTCAACAGGGAGACTCGGACGGGAGGCAGAAGTGAAGGTGAACGAATGGCAGTCCTCGCGCAGCTCGCCGGGAGATGGATAGGCAGCGGCGGGGCCCCGGCCCGGGCCGCACTCATTCGGGTAAAAGCCCCGCGCACAATGAGCCACTGAATCATTTTTTCAATCTCTTCGCGAGCGCGGAGGCGCCGCGCGCGATCCGATAGTCCGGGCGCGCGCGCGCATCAACGCGCGCCGCGGCTAACTTATCGCCGGGCGTAAAAGTGAATTGTCGCCCCGGCGATCGCCGCGGACGCCCTATCTCTCTCCCTCCAGCCGCGCCGCCGTGTATTTACGGGTCTGGCGGATTACGGGCACAAAGCCGCGCGCGAGGTTCTTTCCCGGCTACACCCGGAGCGCCCCCTCCGATATACTGAATATTCGGATGACGGACGGCGCGAAGGGGGAAATCGCGTCGAAGCAAGAGGCGGTGCGCAAGGGCCAAGTATACCCGAGGACCGCTGCCCGACTCTTGATGTTGATTTGTGAGCGGATACTCGATTAATCATCAGTTTATGTCCTCGTTTGTTATTATCCCGATTGCTCTCTTCAACTACAGAGAAGTACTTTAGGAATGCATTTTGAACCTTAATGCTACATTGTTATTTGTTTCACGGCAATTTATAAATGCATTTGAAAGGTAAAAATGTTGTTGCTAACTATTATCGCTCTTTTTGTTTAACGTTCCACTCAGTGAAACGTTATCCTGCACCCCTTATTTAGAATGCACAGGATGCAATACTCGAAATTGATATTTTCAAGAGTAAAGGTTTGACGATATTGCGTGAGCAAATAGCTACAGACGAGTTCAAACTGACATTTTTACTTAAAAATGAGCTTGAAAATATAACTGTTGTCGGGTGATTTAACGAGGTGATCGTCGTGGAAGCTTGTATACAGTTCAACAACCTACTGGAATTGTGCGAATGATCTATCAAAATGTCAAGCATTGTTAGAACGTTTTCCTATTTTGCAACGAGCATTACCCTCTAGTAATTTATTTGCGCATCAATAAAACAAGAGGATCCAAAGAGAAATTAATACCATAAGCGGCTTTCCGAGTTTCGGAGCCTCGCTTAATGAAAAAAGCGCGCGCGGTTCAGTCGAAAGGCGGAAACAGGAAAAAAGGCAATTTAAGTCGATCTCCTCGGTGGCAGCGACGGCGGCAGCAAAATGCAAACGCCCGCGCAAAACAATGGAGATCCTTGGCGGCATAAATATTCATGGAGCCGGCTCCCGGGGCCGCGGGCAAAAAGGGCCACTCGGAACTTCCTCGGCATTGAATTTTTTCCGAGGGCCACCGCTCACTCGATACTAGCCGTCAATCCCCCGGCCGGCGCGGAGACGCGGCCAGGCCGAGCGGCGCACACGCAGGCCCAGGGCAATTAGCGGACCTGCCTCGACACGTGTTGCGCGGCCTCATCCGGTAATTAATAATTACAGGGTGGCGCTATATCGATTTGCGCGGGTTGGTCGCCCGATGCGTTCCGCGCTAATGTCGAGGGCAATCGAGCGCGATCCGGGCGGCCGAAGAGTTTACCGGCGGCCCGTCGATAAGTCGGGGCGCTGCGCGGCCTGTGGTCTACAGGAGGGCTACGTCTGGGCGAGCCCCGTGGGCAGCGGTAATAATTGTCCCGGGCCCGGCGGAGTCACAAGAGCGAGAACCGCGGCCCACGCGCCGCGATTAATTCGCGGGCGCGCGAAGCAATTGAACTTTGGAAATAATTAAGGGCGGGTGCGAGCCTCGGTTAAAGTCCATCGAACAAACTTGGGGCTCATGCGCGCGTGGCCCGAGCCCGGGGCCATCTCCGCGACCAAAGTTTTCTCCCCCCTGGCCCTCCCTCTTGCCTCCCGGCCGACAGGGATCCTAAGCCATTTACGAATGTAAACTAGCCGAGGTGGGCGGCCGCTATAAAACCCTCTCTGCTCTCTCGGCCCCTGTCTCTGTCTTGCTCTGGCGCTTTAATTGCGCCCGCGTAATCTGAGGATAATTCGCCGGCTACCGCGCGGGCCGAGTGGAAAAAATTGCTCGTTTTCGGCCGCCAACTCGTGGGGATTTTTTCAAGCGTGATCGGACTTGGTGTTACCGCCGTGTTGAACCTTGAATGCGATTATCCGTGCGATTTCTCCACAAATTTTAATTGTTAGCAAAGCCTAGGAATAATAGCGCATGGATACCGACTGCTACAATAATATATTGCACCGACTGTTGAGAGAAACGATCCATTTGTCACATTACATACTCGATTTTATAAAAGAACCTCAAATATACAAACCGCCTATATCGCAAATAGTGCATAATGAAGGAAAACTATTTCATAATAATTTTGTTGTTGAAATGAATCATTTTTTTCATATTTCCTACAGATACAAACTTCCGCATTACAAATAAAATTTTCTTTGTAAAGAATATAATATCGTTAATACGTATATTTATGTGGAATGTAACGTATCAACAATGACTTGGCATAAAATAACTTATTAAAAAGGCATTATGTAATTTTTTGCAAGATTACTAATAAACAATAGTAATGATCGGGTTTAAAAATAAATAAAATTGAAAATATGATAAATAAAAATTAGTTTTTTTATATCGCGATAGATATCCGCGGTGAGGTTAGTGCAATAGTTAATTGCAGCTTGGCATTCGATACTTTAAAATAGATACGTCCTGAACTAATGAAATTCATTAGAATCCGCAGGTATTTTTTCCTCATTTTAATGAATTCAATTTTAATATATATTCAAAGGCTCTATAATATGCAGCCTGAGTGGCATAATCTATTTCTAATGGAAGGATTCCCACCAGGAATTTATCGAATGTGTTCTTTTTTAAATTGAGGGTATTCCGCATTTCCTTAACGCTAGGAAATAGCCCGTTAATAACGAATGCGCCCTAAGAGCGGTAAAAGATCCCGCGAGCTGCATCGATTACAAGCCGCAGTTCGTTGGCTCTGAGGCCGAGGAGCGGGGGGCGGTAGTAAGCCGGGCGTCCGTGTAACAATATGCAGAGGGGGCTTATCGGCTTATCCGAGACGAGGCCGCGGAAAAAGTGCAAGCCGAGCGACGCGGCGCGCCGGCGATTATCGTATATGTTAATGAAAAGGCTCCCCCAGGGCCGGCGGGCGCCTTTTGTCCGCCGGCTTCTCGCGCGCGCTTTATCCGGCCGAGCGAGCGCTTTTCCGAATCGCTCGCGGCCGAGGCATTAGGGCTCGGCCGGGGTCGCCGCGATTTCCGGGGGCCGCGGCGGCTATTTCCCCGGGCGCGGGGCCGTTTTTTTTTTTTCGGCCGGGGCCGTTACAAGGGCGCGTCTCCAGAGCCGCCGCAGCTGAATAATTCCTGGGCGCGCGCTCGATTGAATAAATAAATAATTCAAGTGCGGCCGCCGGGCGCTTTTACTTTCGCCGAGGGCGCGCGGACGGTAGTAATACATTTTTACTATTATATGGCTTTGTTCGTCTTCGCGGGCGAATGCGCGTTATGGGTTTACTTATATACCGATGCAAGCGCCCGGCGAACCGAGTGCCCCGGATCTTTTATTCATCCGGAGAAATGACTGCGCGCAGGGATTTACATATTTTTCATTTAACCCGCGGGCAGTTTTCATTGAAGAATTGTCAAAGTTGTATGACTCGGCGCCTGTACCGACGCCGACTAAAACAATTCCGAGCCTGTAGCAAGGCAGCCGTGCGGTCGGCCAAACTTTTATATATACCGTACACGAGCGGCCCGACAGCAAAATTGCCCGGGGTTCCACGCCGGCGATTAATTAAGCCTCTCCGAAGAAAGCCGCGCGGCCCACATTCGCTCATTTAAATTTAACCGCCAACTTATCAACGCCCGGCTATATTCGGCGTACGTGCACAGCGCGCATCGGGCGCATCGATGCAGGTGCGGGGACGCCTCGTCGAACTGCACGTGTCGCCATAACCTTACATTTTGCAAAACGAATCGGCCTGTGCGCCTCGTTCTAATTGAACGGGAGCTCGCGGACAAAGCCGGCCTAAAGCACGGATTAACATTATTTTGGAAAGGAGGGGGGGGGGCAGGGTAATGTATTTAGGGGGCCAAAGGGGGCTAAGCGCGCGAGCGGTCGCGAGGCGATTCGGTGGGCGCGGGGCCTTTGTCCTCGCGGGGCTCGAGGCGGGCCTCAAAGCTGCGGCCCCGAGTCATTTTAAAAATTAAAACTTGCCCGCCTGACAATGGCGGCCCTCGTCGCGGCCAAGTTTTCATAGCCCCATCAAAAAGTTTTCCTCTCTTTCACTCTTTGAAAAATCAAATAAAGCCGTACAATCGCGGCAGTTTGCTCGGCGTGGGGGAAAAAAAAAAGCGGCCCGGCGCCGGAAGCGCCCGAGTGCGGGAGCGTCTCCGCGCCGGCTGAAAAAGCCCGCATTCACATAATCACTTTTCGGCGCGCGGACAAAGGTAAACTTGCCCGCCGACTCGCCGGCGCTCAAGCGGCCCGCGCGTTACCCTTACCGCCCGGCCACTTTTGCGCAGCGGCCCGTCTGCGGGGAAAACCGGCTTTCCCGGGAAAAGCCTCTCCGCGGCGAGGCCGGCGAGGCGCGCACATAAGGCGCACACAAGGGGCGCCACCGGCGCCTCGCAATCACGCCGGCTACTCATCCGGTGAGTCGCGTGCCGCTAACGATAATACGATCACGAGGCCGAGTCCGCCGGCTCCCCACGGCCAATTACCCGACCCTTGGGCTGCCGCAGCGAGCCGCGCGCGCTTGTCGTATGACTTAATCGGGAATTGAACGCGCGGCCCTGGCTTTTTTCCCGGCGCCCCCGCGGCGCACGCTAAATCTCAGTTTAATGTCGAATGCCATTTGCGAGTCCTCGGAGGCAAGCTCGAGGCGCGGTAATGCGATGCGATCGTCGCTGCGGGCGGGCCCACCTATTCCCGGTGAGCGCCCCGGCAGCGCGGCAAGTTTACGCGGCAAATTCAGTTGCGCCGTAAACAGATCACGAGAGGGCCAGAAGAGTCGAGGGGGGCCTCTGCTCAATTGCGCACCCGCGTGCCTGTAACGAGAGCCGCGACACGCACTCCCATCCACTCGACGCGAGCTCATCCTCCAGTACTGCGACTGAGACCGCAATCGCGATCTCTGTTGCGCGGCCTTCTGACAATTGCCCGTTTATTTATTTGCCCTCGTACCTGAGCCCGACAGCGATATAAATATTCATTCAATCGCCAAGCTGGCAAAGTGTTTTATTACACGAGTTCTCTTTTTCTTTTTCAATTAATTCCAGATTTTTTTAATTGCTCGAAATACTCTATCGAGGGCGTATCGATACCTTTCTTCCTCACCAACGACCCTCCAACGTATTCGATTTTTTAACGAGCTTGATGTAAATATTCTGGTTAAAAATTGAAAAAATTCTAATTTTTATGGACAACGAGTTTTTTTTAAATACACAACCTTCGCTCTTTATGCTATGAACCTGTACACAAAAGTATCCTGAATTATTAAATATATCTTTTTTTATTACAAATTTAATTTAAAGTACCAAGATTGTCCATCATTTCAACTTTAAATCATTAAAATCGATCAATGATTCATGCCGCAGTCTATGCTGAAGACAAAACTTTGAAAAATTAATCGTGTGGGATGTGAGCTAATGGATGTGAAAAAGGAAAAATGCTGTTTCTAAATTTACATTTAAGTAAATCGAGCACTTTAATAGATACTCAGTAAAACTTTTATTAAAATAATACTTTGGAAAGAAATTCTTTTATGAGGTTAAGGGTAATTAAAAGAAAGCCTCACGGTAGCTATCAAAGAGATACCCTCTTTTGTTTTAAACGATATTCGCCGTTAGCGGATTAACATTGATACTCTACTTGATTCAAATGCGGTGGTATTTGATACTCTGGAAAGGCGCACGCAGGGAACATCTTCTCTTTTTGCAAAATCTCGGATGGTGGTGATCTAAAGCGTTGTTGCGGCTCGACTGCTTGCGGCTTCGTGTGGCTTGACTGTTCTTCTAGAAGAGGTCAGGTGAAGGTTAGCTCGTAGAAGGAATTTGGCTCGCGGACGACACCTTCAGTTATGTAAAATGAGGGAAGGTAAGTAGTGAATGAAGGTAGGTAGGTAATGAAGTAGTGCGGAGTGAACCGCGGTACGTATGCTATCAAAATTCAGAAGAATAATCGGGAGAAATACGAGTATTTTATAATATCACATGTACTACAAGAGCTTACAGAATCTTGCTCGATCTGTTTGAAATACATTTTTCAACGTGTTCATTGAATACTTTTTATTGCATTTATAATATTTAAAATTATGTATATTTTTTGTTTGATGAATAAGCAGAGAACCAATTGTATCCTCTATTTTATAATACAATTTTTTAATAAAATTTTATCGGTATAGTAAAAATAAAATGTATTAAGACTGAAAATAGTTTATAGTCAAGTTAATAGTTATAAAAATTTACATAAAAATTCCAACAGTTTTCCACTACATCAATTTGTCAGCAAAATATTGTATAGAGACATTTTACGTTTATTTAATGTATTGTACAATAGACAGTTTTACAGTGTAACAAAATAGTAGAATATCATATCAATTCTCAACCAAAATGCTGCACATAAAAATATAATCTCAGAAGGCAGCATCTATTAGTTTATGTGCATAAGTCAATTAGTACCTGCTGCATACACATTTACACGTTTAAAATTTTTCTTTGAACTGGAATGGGATTGGAGACTTGATTTAGCGTTGAAATTCCAGTGATTCAGTGACCAGAAACTCGTTTTAATTTCGAATAAATACCAAAGGGCTCGGATAGCCGATTGTAAGCGGGCCGGAAATCGAGCGCAGCTTTACGAAAATAATCCAATAATGCACTACTCCCGTGTTTAAAAGCGAACATAAAGCGGCGGATAAAAAAAAGGAAGAATCGGCGGCGCGGACAGAGGGCGAGTGGACCGGACCGCTCACGAGAAGAGCACTCGCAGTCGAATGGAAATTGCCGCGGGCCATTAACTGGGGCACAGGAGCGTCGGGGGCGGCGCTCCTTCAAATCCGCCGGGGTCTCGATATACGCGGCAAACAAACGGCCGCGCAACAGCCCATCGACTTTCCGTCTAGACCGGGAAAAAAGGCGCGAGAGCAGAGGTGGCCGAAAGAAGCCGAGGTCGGGGTATAAATCTGCAAAAATCCACTCGGACGCTGCCGGCGAATTGTTTCGAGCAAGAAGCTCCATTTCTCAGGCGGCCGGGGCTTTTTACCCCCGGACGTTTTTCACCGGGCGTCTTATTAAAGGGTATTTAGGGATCTCGGCGCGTCGGCGGGAGTCGCGCGCGCGCGCGGAGTTCCGCGCTCGGCGCCCCGGCTCCTTTAATAAGTGCGCCCGGGGGGCTGATGGTCGCGCGGACGATGATGGATTATCCGGCGCCCGGGGCGATTAATCGAATCGAAATATTTTCGAATAATCGCAATTAGTCGGGCCTGCGCGAGGGGCTGCATGGCCTCTATGGGCGCGCGCGCGCGAGGGAAGTTTCGCAATTAAAGGGGTATAACTCGTTTCGAGCCCATTGAATCACGGATCTTGTTAGAGCTCGCTCGGACGTGCGCGCGGGCTAAAATAAATCATTCCCGGGCGATTGGAACCCCTTGAAATTACACTCGGTCCGAGTCGTCCCGACATCTTTCGCCTGATTTTCCGGGCCGTCGCCTCGGCGGCGCTCGATTTGGCCCTCTTGTCTGTCGGTCGACCGCCGCGGCCCCGGACGCCCGGGATGACGGCCCCTCTGTTTATGAGGGGATCGGCTGCGCCCGCGCGCCTCCGCCAACGGCTCTTTCTGGCGGTCCGGGGTAATTACACAATTGCGCCGGCCGCTGGCGGGGCAATATTCGCCGCCGTCGCTTTATGCGAAAGCAGAAGCTCGTTGGCCGGGGTAATTCGGAGGGTAAACGGCCCGATCCTCCGGCCGTTCAATTACACCGCGCGCCTACGTGTATGCACGGCCGCGTGGCAGCCGCGAGGTCTTTCCCGTCGCACCGATCAATTATCCCCTGTCGGGGGGATAACCAACATTTTTCCCCGACGTTTTGACAAAGCAGCCGCGGAAAGGAGCGCCGCACCGCGCGAACCCTGATCCGGTAAACAATAACGCCCGCATAAATTTGCAACGGTTATAAAAGGCGCGAGCGCCAGGTCGAATACAAATAATCCGCGCTGGCCCACTTTTTAATTCCGCCGAGTTATTCATTTCGGGTGGGGGGGGGCGAAGTGTGCATTGCCGAGGAAATGAATAAAGTTTGAGGGTGTGCATATACAGCGACGGATGTGTGCGGCACGGGTGAGCGGGGCTCGCCGCGGCCGCGGAAAATCTTTCGATCTCGCCCCCGCGCCTCCTCGTCTTCGCTTCGAGGCCGCCCGGCCCCGCCGTGTTTGCGCAGCTTCCCTTTCATCAAGGGACGCGCGTTACAAATCCGCGCCATTTGCCTTTCAGCCGCGGCGCACGAGCGGGGCTTTTTTCCGCCGCGCGGGATAATCAGCGCCGGGCCGGATCGCGCATAAAAAGGCCCAGCGGAACAATCGGCCGCCTCGTCGTTAGCGCCGCGGAAATAATCACGCGCGCCTCCTTAGAGGGTCGCGCGCGGCCCCGGGGAAGCCGAACTCGGTGGCCCCGGGGCAAGAAGCCCTGGGCGATTAGTCCGGGCCGATATCGGCCGCTTGGACGCTAACTCCGCCGTACTGCCCCCCGTAAATTTTCGATTTGACTCGGGCCGAGCTGTCCGCTCCGGCCATTTGTTTGCCCGTCCGCGGTTCCGCTTCATTATTTAGCAGCGGCGAGCCGCGCGGACAGGGCCGGCCCCGCCTTTGACCGCCCCGGCAATTTACGCAGCCGAGTGTTTGCGCGGCCGCGCGACTCCCCCGGGGGCGCCTCGCGCAAGAACCTCCCGCGGCCCCGATACTTCCGCGTGCGCGGCCCGGTAAACGCGCGTTTACGTAACCAGGGCGCGCGAGCGTGTGGGGTTGCGGAGCCTGGGAGACTCGGGGCGCCGAGGGCCGAGGAGCGCGGCACAGCTGCCAAATGAAAAGTGCCCCGGCGGAGCGCCGGAAGCGGGAAAAAGTTTCGGCGGGCCCGCCGGTTTATACAATTAGTGGGGCGGGCGCCGCGCGGCCAGCTGGACCAAAGTCGCCCACCTTAAACCTATTTCCTCTCTGCCGGCCCGGCGCTGCGGCTCTCTTTCTCCCGGCGAGTCTTTTTAAATTTATATACATCTCGTAAGGCGACTCGTTCGGCTAAGCCGGGGGGATCATTCGGCCCCCCCCCCCGCCCTCCCCATCTCCCCCCGTGTATATACACGCAGCAGGGGGGGGGGGAAGGAGCGGGGACCTCGTTAAACTCGCTCCTTGGCAAAAAGCCCCGAGACGCGAGGCCGCCCCTCGCGGCCCGCTGTATTTTTCAGGTTCACCGCACCCGGCCGCGCTATTATTCTCCCGCGGCTCCTCTCCTTCGCTCTCTCCTTGCCCCCTCCCCGCCATACTTTCCTACCTTCCGCCCCGCTTCTTCCCCGGCCCGGCCCGATCTCCAATTGAATGCTTTTGATGCGGGAATTAGGCGGCCTCCCCCCGAAACTCTCCGCGATTCCTCCGACGAGATAAATTTTCGTCTTCGGCTGAGGCCTTTTTTCTCCCGCAGACTCCTTTGCAGCAACTACTTACTTTTAAATTGACCTTTCTTTTACCTTTACCTTTTCCTACTAGACTTTAATCGATTAGACTATCGGCTGTCAAAAGCATTATTGTATATGCATCAATCGATACAAATTAGCATGTTGTTGAACATAGCCAACAATCATTGAGTCCGTATCAATATGACGATCACTTATTTCAAAGAGACTTTACACTTATTGTTATTATTGATATTATTAAGACATAAAATTTATTTTGTAAAATATTGTAAAATTTACCGTTAAATAAAACCTACCAGAAGTTTGTCGGCTTATTTAACTCTGATATACTCATTTCTCAATATTTTTAGATTGGCTTAAACTTTTTCTTCGCCCAATTAGTGAGTTTTGTAATTCTGGAAGGACTTAAATTGTAGGTATTTAATGTGTATTTCGACTGTAACATTTTTTTAATCAATTACCTATTATTTTTCATTTAAGAAGACTTTACACTAATCAACGTAAAAAATAACTCTTATATCAGAATTCAGAAATATCAGAATGTTAATATTATTTCTTTCATTATACATTCAATAAAAAATAGAAAAATTTAGAAACTAATGTAACACGAAAATTCTACCTGTATGAATTTAAAAATTTTTTATTCAATTACGTAGTTATGTTTATATTGCACCCTAAAAATAAAATCTTGGAAAATTAATATGTCACAAAATTACAACAGATTTTTCATCTTAGAGAATTTCTTTGTATATTTTGTTAATGTTTAACTAAAAATAAATTAAAAAAGTTTTAAAAAAATTCATAATACAAAATTTAGTGAATGAGGTCTACTAAAAGTCTATAAACTTATTTAGCTGTAATAATATATTTATCTCGTAAACTTTTTTGTTTAGCATACTTGAATAATAACTTGAATTGCTAAATATATTTGCTGAATGTCTTAAAACCATAAGAAAATCTAAAACAAGTATTCATAATTAAATAGCAAATAGAAACTAGATTTGTAGCTAATAAAAAATGGAATTATACCTGATGAGTTCACTATGCATCTATATCGTCTTTTTACCTATATAATTAATCAATAACTTAATTAGTCATAACTTAATAAAATAATATTTACTAAAATACATTCTGTGTAAGATTAAAAGTAGACCTTTAAATAAAATTTAAAACTTATAGAACGTAATGAAAAAATATGACATTTCTGTATGTACAGAAATTTTTCGTATCCATTAGAATACTATATAATTCCGCAGCTCCATATACCAACCATTATTGCTTTTCTTTTCTATACACTTACTCAGTTAAATAACAATTTTTAAGCTTATAAAAAATTTGAAATATTATAAATAGATAATAATGAATAACGAAGTAGTAAATGTAATAATGAAATCAATAAATAATTAATACTATGGTTGTGAAATATAAATTGTTGTTAAAAGATTACATTAATAAAGTCTCTAATCGTACTGTAAAACTAGAAAAACTGTCATACTGATATAATGACTTTATTTATATTATATTAATTATAATGTTAAACAAATTAATTTTAAATGTATTATTAAGAAATGGTTGATATTAAGTAATTTCATCGAGGTGCTTTTAATGAATATAATCTTATACCGGAGTTCTATGTTTTATCTTTTATTACACATTTTCCTGCTGTTGCCACGTGACTCAACGGAAGTGCCATTACGCAATACTAGCGTATTATTATTATCGACAGAGTAGATATGCTCAACTAGAAGATATCCACTGAATAAAAAGAGAAAGAGAATATAATTGCTGGTTCTATATCTCTGTCATTGACTCGGTTATTTGCGATACAATAAGATATGAGTGCAATTAAAAAAATTTTAAAATCGTGTTAATGTACATACGCACGTATTCACGGATATATACATATGTTCTATGTACGAAGCTATATTTATCAATTTCATATTCCATCTATTTTTAACGACTATCTATTTACACTTACACACAGATATATAGTATATTCTATGTTTTTCTATCATATGCACTTTTACTGCGATTTTGCAGATCCTTCTACAACATAATGAACATGTATGATATCTGTATGTAATGTGATCTTTGAAATGTGACTCATACTCTATACATTCTGAATACTTTGTACATTAAGAAATTGAGATTCAAGCGCCCGGATAGCTCAGTCGGTAGAGCATCAGACTTTTAATCTGAGGGTCCAGGGTTCAAGTCCCTGTTCGGGCGGATTTTTTGTACTTTTCTGTAACACGACAAATTTACGTCATATTTCATACACTCACCGCATTTTGTACACTAAGAAATCAATATACAGGCGCCCGGATAGCTCAGTCGGTAGAGCATCAGACTTTTAATCTGAGGGTCCAGGGTTCAAGTCCCTGTTCGGGCGATTTTTTTGTACTTTTAAATATTGATTATAGTTAATGATGAACTGCTTATAAAGTACTTTTTTATACATTAATAAAAATATTTTTAAATAATTTTATTCGTTCAAATATAGTTTGGAATTAAAGTAAACTTCGAATAAATTAATAAACTATGATTCCCAAAACGTAATTAAGCAAGCATTGCAATAAATAATTAAACAAAAATAATTAATATCTTATAAATTTTAGATAAATAATAAAGAAATAAAAAAATCAATATTATTTAATAATATTTAACTATTTATAATTAATATTTGTAAATACTAAATTTACAAAATGCATTATGGAAACTTTAATTATGTACTACTATATAACTGTTATGTTTATTGTTGATATCCATTTCTACTTATTATTAAAAATATTCTAAATTTTAACATATTTTTTTGTTTTATATTTTACGAAGGATATGTATTTTATGAAATATATTGACAAGATAAGTATCTTTTTTCAACATTATATAAACTTATATACCATACAGTTGATTCTTTTCAGTCACCTTTAAATTTAATTTAATATTATTCAAATTATTTAAAGAACTGCGATAATATTATTGATTGTATCTGAATAAATACGATGTGAAAATTATTAAAATCACTGAAATTAAAACAAATAACAATACGGATTCTCTAAAAAAGAAATAACAGTCTATTGGAAAAAATGGGAAAAATCTCTGAATTTTACTATATTTAATTTAAAATTAACATTTAAAAAATTAAAAAATTTATCTGACCAGTAATAACATAAGCATGAATATCAATATTTTAATTTATTCTATGCTAGAAATTATTTTTTCTTTAAAAAGTTACTTTTAGCACTATATTAAATAAAGAAGATTTTGAGCCTTTTCCAACTTTTTTTTAAACAGATTGCACTTAAAACTAACACGATACGTTAAAACAAATAAAATCAGATTTCGAAAGGGTACATTTCAAACCCTATTGATTCGTATTTTTTTTAATCAATACTTAAAATTTGTGCTTGGAGATGGTTGGGTTCAATTTTATAATTACTATACTATATAATTTGACGAACTTGAGCAATTACATTTGCATAAAATATTGACAAATACGCATAATTTTAATATTTAACAGAATTTTTTCGTTTGATGTTTATTTGTAAAAAATTACAAATGTAAAAATTTATGTATCATTTAATTAAAAATCAAAAAAATTACAAAAATATCTCCACTCCACAATACGAAGTTCGGAAAATCAGTAACTACAATAAATATCTATCATACGTGCAATTGTAACTGTTTAATGAAATAAGTAAAATTTACATATATATAATTTACATGTATATAATTTACATATAATCACTTAATTCAAAGAGAGTAAAAAAAAAAGAGTAACGAAAGTATATAAAACTCATAATACAGACTCACAATAATTTGTCAACATTTTTATTAATATTATTAAGAATATGCGATATAAACACCTAAATAGAAATCCAGAATAAATAAAATACCAGAGAACATTGATCGATCAATTAACAATATTTTCCATGATTTTCAATTAAATAAAAATCCTATTAATCATACAATTTAGTCATACAAATTATTATCCCACTTCTGTTTAAAGAATCTTAAATATATTTTTTAAAGACAACTGAAACAATTATATCACTATTCACTATTCACTATTCACTATAAAACGTCGAGTATTTTCGAATGGTTTATCACTTCCCTGGTACTCCAACAACAAAAAAAGCATTCATTGCAGTCACCTGAAGGCTCCATACTGTAGCCGAATACTGTGGCCCCTTGAGTTACTATTCTGAAATGCCTAGACCTATAGCTTCAGTTTCTAAATATAAGACCGCACAATTCTCTCCTCAGACTGTGCGTCCAAGGTTTTGTCACCGACATTCAGCCTTGCTGATGAGTCCAACTGGTAACCTTGGGATGAAACGCTTACTCTGGTCGAACGACCATCATTTTTACCCTTACCCTTACAACCATTCCGTTCTTCTTTTATCTTCGTCTCGCTAAAATGCTATTTCACCACGAAAGTCTTATCTGCAGTTTTCCTGGTAGACAATTGTCCAGTCTTTAGGCTGAAATTGTTAATCAAGTGGAGCTTTAAATAACAATAACAAAATTGTAAATTAATTTTAGAAGTAGTAGTTATAAGCGATGACACCTAAACATTTATACATGTAACTTTTAAGTACGTAAAAATTCAACTATACTTGTTCATACGGCTGGTTCAATTCCACAAAAAAACTTTGTATAAATACTCAAAGAAGTACTGCCTTTTTATTTGCTTTTCTATTGTTCATTATGTATCTTTGCAAAATGAACAGTGCAAAATCTCATATTTTTAAGCGTTGTTTCTCTGTATTTGTATTTTTATTTTGTACGGGCCGTATTTATATATAAGACATTGATCTTAGTCTGAAATAAACTTGATTTGACTGGATTTAAGAGTATAAATAAGTAGTCGTCCCAGATATCAATAAATGATGCATCAATATTATGCATGCACGATTTAAAATAAATTTACAAAATTTAGAATTCTACTTTAAGGATGTAGAGATAATATAATTCAATTTAGTAGGGCCTGCATAGCAATTCGAAAAGCAGTTGTTTGTATTAGTAAATCTGGTCTATTGAAATATATTATAAAACGCCAAAGAATGTGAAATATTTTATACGCATGTAAAAGGCGTTTTAATGGTATATGCACCCATTCGAAAGATGTAGATTTAGGCACGTCGAAAACTTTCGTCTGTCACGTATTCGATTGTACGCATTTATGAATACACACACTAATTTTGTTGATTCCAGGTGCTTGACAATGTTGTTATCAACGACAGAAATTATTTCTCTCAGCTGTCTAACGTGTTGCAAGAACAGTTGAGTTCGTGACGATTGTTCAAAGGGTTAGTATCCAGCAGTGGCTACTACGTCTGAATACATATGTGCTGATTGAGGAAAGTAGCCGAGCGCGTACCTGCTTGAGAGTCTGACTTTCTTGGTATTGGTTCATTTTTAGCTCTCGAAGTTGTCTGAAATCTATAAATTCACCGCGTTGATTTCTTAGGTGTTTTTTGTTATACTCTCACGAATATACAATCTAGTGCGATATTTGTATTCACACACAATCATTTATGCATTAATTTACTTGTGTTCATTTTCCCCCTACAGAGCCATTTATTTGTTAAACTCAATTATTGTGTATTTTATTTTTCCTTATACAATATAGCCTAATCCTTTTTAAATTAATTTTATACATATTAACTAAGTTGTGAAACTTCTCCACGTGAGAGAAGTATTCGACTAAAACAAAGGTGTAAAAATATTTAATTATTTTTTACGACAAATCTGAAAATACGCCTGCACCACAAAAAAGATCTTTTTTACGTAGGACAAAAAAGATTTAATTTTTTTAATTTTCGTTTATATTTAATTATATCATATTTTGTTTCGAATTTTTTATAGCAGTTTATCAGGATGTATAAAATAATTGTTTATGGACCACTAAAAATTTATGCTCTTTGCGAATAACATAAGTAAACTATTATATCACGGTATTCACATGTTTTATTTTTGCCAGTAAGAATATTGTCTCTAACCTTTTAGGTAAACGCGGCACAATCATTGTATATTTCTGTCCAAAAAAATGTGACGGAAATCCAAATCTCATTTAGTGAAGTGACCGGAGATCTTTGTATTCATTGTTTTTTCATGGGTCAGATTTTATGTTACGTGTTCAGGCCTAAGTCTTTCATCTAATCTAATATAGACGCTCATTAGGGTGGCAGAACTGCCAAACATTTGAAAACATGTAGGCCCGGATAGCTCAGTCGGTAGAGCATCAGACTTTTAATCTGAGGGTCCAGGGTTCAAGTCCCTGTTCGGGCGGTTTTTTTATATTTTTTAAGAATTTATTGCAATTATTAGTAAGTTACATAAATAAATATAATTTTCGTTTACACGAAATTAATTAATAGCATTTTAGAATATCATTATTTATTGAAATTTAGACTTGAAATTAAAATAAATGTATAAATTATGATAAGCCAAATAATTAATTGAATATGTTAATAAATAATTTCATGAATAAAATAATACATACATTTTTAATAAGTATTGAAATAAATAAATAAATTTAGTCAAGGATATTAACAAAACTTATTTCTACTTATTATTATTATCATCAATAACTTAAAATGATTAGACATTATTAAAGATATATTTAAATATTCTAATACTAAGTGTTCGATATTCTATTACTTTTTTAAGTATTATATTTTACATAATTTCAGTTGTTTTATGAGTTCCATTTATAGACTAGATGAATTAATTTAATAGATCGTTTAAAATAATAATTAAATATATTATTTACAAAAATGTAAATTACTTTATGACAAAATCGTTTTAAATCTAGCAATATCAATTGATGGCTATCACAAAAATAAGTCTTGTAAATGTATATTTTTATCTAAGTTAAATTACAGAACATTATTAATGCTTGTTAAAATTCCAATACTTTATTGTAGTTATTTTAAACAAGTATATAATGTTTGCAATAATAATCACAATAATCAATCAATAATCTCACAAATAAATTGTAATACGTTGATTGATTTGATAGAAGTAAATGTAAAACACTATATTAATTAATAATTGAAGATGAGAATCTGTTAATACACCTGCGTAGTGACATCATTTTACTAGGAATACAAATTGTGTAATCATGCAAGTAGAACGTATAATGAAAGAATCTATTATTTTCCGTGTTTATAAATTGGATTTGCCGTTCGTATCAAAATAATCAATAATCACGATGACACAGTTATTACATTTTTTCTAAAAGTTTGGTTAAACACGAATGTTTATTTCTAAGCTCTTAATATTTATGAAAAAAACAAAACCTTGTACGAATAAAACAAATATGGCGAGTATGCAAAGAGGTAGGTACAGATACCGAAGAATAATACTCTTGATCAAAAAGCATAGTTTTATTTAAAGTATTTGTAGTATATAGATTGGGGCTTAAATCTAGTTGACCACGTGCACGGCGAGTGTAGCCAGCAGGTCGCAGTGTCGCAGAGTTATCTCGATTAGCCGGGCGACCTCGTGGATAAAGCGGAAAAGGCCCGGGGAGGGGGCAGCTCGAAGTAGTCGATCGGTCCAGGCGGACGCGGGAATTCCAGCGGGAAACCGGGCGGCCGCTTGACAAAGGCACCCCGGGGAAGCGAGATTCACGCGGGCGCGGCGTGGGATTCCGCAGCGGCCCGGGCGTCCCTTATCACCGGGCGCCCTCGCACATATATACGCGCACTGCATCGGGGAGCGGAGGGGCGCGCGTGCCTGCGGCCCGGTATGCGCGCGCCCTGACCAAAGCCCCCGCGGGCACGTCGACGCCGGGGTCCGCAGGGCCTCTCGACTCGCGCCCTTTGACGGCCGCTCGATAGTCCCCCGCGATTGGGATTAAGGGCCCGAGCCGCTGATTGGCGAGGGGGCCTTTTTCCCCGGGCCGATGAGCTGTCCCGGGCGCCGCATTAGCCCCGGGGGGCCGCCGGGGAAACTCCGCGAGGAGCCGCCTCGACCCGCCCACTTATCCCCCCGCGTCCCGCCGGGAGCCGCCGGCTCGCTTGCTCCGGACGCCGATGGATTCCTTCTTCGTGTGCAGCCGCCGCCGCCGCCCAGATTAATTGTACCGGCGGCGTCCCTTCGAAAACCCTATTCAATCGGCCCCGGCCAATCAATAATCTCGTCGCCTCCGCTAATCCGCTAATTCGCTGGGTTCATTTGTCAGCTGGCCGGATTGTACAGGCGGCCGCCCGAGACGCTCTCTCTATTTGTCTCCGTGCACGGCTCCGATAATATCGCCACCGCGCGGCTTATCGATGGAGCACCGCTTGCTTGCCGCTATTTCTCCCAATCGTTCTCTAATCCCGCACTAATTTCTACAACGAATTCAACCGTGCATTTTCAATTTTTTTAAACGGAAGCGGGCACGAAAATTTTGCTCGTGACTTAAAGCGTACGCATGACTTTACAATAATTCCACTGCATTTTCAAGTATTTGGGTATCAAGTACACACGCAGGGAAAACAACAAACTACCGAGCAAAATAGCTATTTGAATTGCGAGAAATGTAATATCACTTAAGCTCCTTTCTGCCGAGTGATGATAAACTAAATTTTCATTATGATAGTAATGTTGTGAACTTTCCATTTTCCATAATGGCGAATACATCCAGTATTTATACAAAATAAAGGCACTAACGATAGCTGCGCGTATTAGATTTTGCAGCTGGAACTTTCTATAATAACATTAGAGTCATAAACAATACAAAGCATTTTACACTATTGTAAACAAACGAATTTTGAGCGTTATAGCCTCGTGGACAACAAAGGCAACCGCTCTATCAAAACTTCGATCAAAACTATTCTTGTTATCTCTAGGTTAAAACTACAAAATGAGCTATCGCAGCTGTATACATTTGATTACTCTGGCAAATGTTTTCCAAGCAAGTGGAAATGAGCTGGCAAGCTTATGAACGTTGGATTCCCATGTACAGGCCGATAAACCGAGGACGATCGAGAATACGGACTTTTTCACAGCGCCTAGCCGGCGAGGCGCACTCGGCCGATGAAATGTCAGGCCCACTTGCGGCAAGGGCCAATGAAATCTCCCTCCTTGGCCGCTTCATTAGGCGTAACGAGGAGGCAGGCGCGATGCGTGAACGGCCTTCATTAGCCGGAGTGCAGGCCGCGGTAGGCCATCAGCGCGATGATTCAGCCGCGGCGGCGTCGCAAGAAGCCGGATGGGAGGCGAGCGATCGATATCCGCGCGCGGCGAGGCCGCACTTATCACGCGCCCCGCGCACCTGAGCGTAAGAGTCGCTCGGCGCCCCGGCCCCGACCAAATATCCGTTGTTTTCGTGCGGGGGGGGGGGACGCGGCCAGACAAATCGAGCGGCCCCGCGCCAATCTCGATCTTATATACGTCGCGGGGCCCCGCGTCCCCGGGGCTCGCGAGACCGTCGCCTCGGCCGCGGCCGCGACTCTATCAAACGCCCGCTTATATACCTATCCCGCGAGTGTAATTTCACGCCCCGAGTTTTTATTGTGGCGGAAGCGCACGACTGGCGGGAATAAAGCAGAGATTCGGATTACGGGGCCCCCGCAGCTACTCGCTAGACGTAATAAAAGTCGAATTTTCACTGGGAAAGCGCCTGAAATTTCGAGCACTTTTTAATGGAGGGCCGCCCGCCGGTGATTTTTTACCCTTGTTCTCGGTCCGGGCGAATTCGCTACAGAGAAACAGAAGCGAACCAATTTTTTGCTCTTCAACAGCTGTTACAGAGCGTGTAGCTATATACGCGGGCTCGGGGGTCTTGCTTGATATAAGAGGGTCGAGGGCTTTCAAAGGAATCATGGCTTATATGAAATCGGATTTTTGGCCCAACTATTGTTCAATAAGTGTTACATTATAGATAATCGCGTTTCACCTGGTGTTTCACCCTGTTGTTATCTGTGCAGGGGCTTTTAGTGTATAGAATGCCCAAGGTGCGCGCTAATGTGCATTTAATAGCAACATTTATGTCTTTAAATAAAGGTTTCATTGCGCGCATTAACTCCCGAGTGCATAAATTTCGACTATATAATTTAATAGTCGTCATTAAATTTTACAGGACTGATTCGGTGGATATTATACAGGTATAAATTCGAACGCGCGATTTCCTCGCGCAGTCGGTTTATTTTAAATTTCAAATACCTAGCGCATTTATGCAGCCTCAAATTTAATTTATGGGCGTGACGCATTGTCTTCGCGTGGCAGCGCCGCCGCCGCCGCCGCCGCCGCCGTCATTTGCATTCGTCCTAAGGTTGGATGTATACCCACACGAGGCGCGGGCCGATGTGGCGGGCCACGTTCGATGCGCATCTCAAAGCTCTCGGAGATTTCTGTTTTTATCCAGTCAAATCCGTCGAGTTGAAATAAATTGGGCGGAAGGCGGGCAGGGAGGCAGCCCCGGGGAGAAAACACGGCGGAAATGGCATATAAAGGAGTCGGATAATAAGATCGAGGGGACGAGAGGCGGGGTAAAATATTCTTTATTTGCTTAGCAGAGGGAGAGAAACATCGGCCGGGCCTGGCGCGCCCCATTACACTCTATTCAACTCCCGAGGAGGATTTCCTTTGACGACCTGCACCGGCGCTCGCGATACAAATCAAATGATTTCCCTGCACTGCTCTTGCCCGGGAGGAGGGCGCATATAGGTCCAATCGTCAAGCTGCATACCGCGGCGGGGCAAAACAAGGGAGACGCGCGAAACAATCGGCGGGGGCGCCGCGGCAGGAAAAGCCGGCGGTCGGCCGCGGGAAATCGCCGCTCGGGGCTTAATCGCCCCCCGAGATTATAATAGCGCGGGCGCGCCCTCGCGGCCGGCATTAATTACCGAGGGGCGAGCCCGCGGGCGTCCCGCTCGGACCCGCGGCCGATTAATCGCGGGCTCGGCCCGCCGGCTTTTCCGATGCGCCGAGCGGCATTAACTCGTTACGAGGCGGGACTATGGCCCGCGCATTCGCGCGCGGATCAGCCGAAATTGGATATTAGGGGCTGATCCCGCGCGAGCCCGAGGCCCGCGGCCGATGGAGAAAGTGTCGCTTCCGCCCGCGCGGCTCGTAAATTTTAATTGTTTAAGGCGCCGCCCCCCCGGAATGCCAGATGGAATATTTGAGGGGGCCGCGGGAGCTTGGCAATTGGAAAGGCTATTCGAGCCGCGAGAGCTTTCCCGATTTCGCCGAGGCAGCCGTAATCGCATTGCGGATAAATTCAAATTATATGCAGAGCGCTGGTAAATTTGTTGCCGGCTGACATTGCGTAAATTTGGTAATGAACTGCGCGTAAATACGCTTGCCGTTGATCTTGCACGGATAAATGTAAATAGCTGGTCATCAGGCTTTGCTACATGGGCTCTTCGTATGCTTTCATGTTATATCATAGTAAACAGCCAGTGAACTTTTCTATGAATTTCTTGAAATAACAATTGCGGCGAACCTCTTGATTTTTATATTTTTCAACGTTCAAGTAATTCAATAATTTATTTAAACTAAGGGCCTGCTGTTTAAGAAGGACCTTTACAATGTAAATGAACTGAACCAAAATTTAAAAATGTAAAAAATAAAAATAAATTGTATTAACAATATTTACAAATAAACAAAGGATTAACACAGAAAATAAAAAATTAAAAAAATAAAAATACTATGAATATATTATTATGAAATAATTTCCAAGTAATAACGCTTTAAAGTTTTGTATGCACAAGTTATAGGAATATACATAATACTATCGGTCGTATTATGGATTGCTTTCGACTGACAGTGCTTTTAGAATTTCTTCTTCAATATTTACTTATGAAAATTGAACGGAAGCGGTATTGTTCATTCATAAGTAATAAAGCTTATTTTACAAACGTTTATATAGCCAATTTATATGGTCGATTCCAATACAAAGCCGATACGAAAATTCTTAAAATACGTAAAAACTGAGAACTCTGTTTATTATTAAAGGAGGAACGGAAGTGGTACGCGCGTGCGGCTTTAAAGTTAACCATATTGATCGAGAATGGCTACTACCGACTTTTTATTTCTTTTTTAAAATTATTAAACGTTATGAACTCGGTCTTTGATGAAAATATGAGAAAGTGAAATTGAAATCGCAAGAGCTCCTCGCGACGAGGCCCATGCGATCCCGAAACGTGCTTATTTATTAAAATGAAACTCCAAAGGTCGTCAAAGTGGCACTTAAGCGACGACACAACTGTAATACAATAGTGAGTCTGCGAGTACGGTTTTATTGACAAAACGAGATTATTTAACGTAAATGAAAATAATAACGCCACTTGATTTATGCATTATCCCCGCTTGAAAAAGCTGTAGCGGACATTTTTTTTAATAGCTAGGAATATTTAAAGCTGCGTTATTACGGGTACACAAATGTGTTGTGAATTTTAACGTTAGTGGCAATTTTCTGACAGATTAATTTTTCAGAAAATTGCTCGACATTGATTTGCACAAGATGATGAATTAAGATTATAATTACTCATTTTTCCTCACCCTTATAACCTTAGACCTTTGTAACATGTTGCGCACACAATACTGCGCCTTTGAAAGCCTAATAAATTATGCGTTTATTGGTTTCCCTACATGTAAGGTTTGTTATAATTCATAACTACATTGTACACAGGCAAACAATAACTTAATTAAGCCGAAATTTATTATCGGATATTTTGATGAATGATTCGCATGCGCTCTATTTATCTTGAGCCTGACATTGAACAGCGTTAACTCAACTTCAGTTTCCTTATATATATATACAAGCACAGAAGAACTTTTCGGGCTCAATGATATCAGGAGAGGAGCTAAACAATCATCGAAGCTTTTTACAGTGTGTAGTTTCCAGTTGGCCTGGCTTTCAACAAACATGATTCGCCGAAATCTCTTGGCTCCTTCTTTTAGCTTCTATAGGGGATAAAAAGGAAAGCGACAGGTATAACAGTCTGAAGCTCGCTCGTTCAGCAGTGGAAAAGCTCTCGAAATCGGGGCGTGAGCGCGACAGGTCCTTGCAAGCTCCCGAAGCCGTTACCAAGGACTACCACATACACTCGGGCGGAGGGGCGCGCAGATTAACGCGGGCGACAAAAAGGCCTGGCGAACGAAGGTAAATCGGTGGCGCTCTGACAAACGAGCGGCCGGGGGAACGGCCGCGCGCAAGAAGCAGAATAACGCGTGAGAAATGATATTGCGGGGCGAGGGGCGACGATAGTCCCTCTACCGCCGGCCCCCATAAGTCGAAGCAGGTGATTTCGCGATAATGCAGTTTCTTTGAGGGCGAGCCGTCCCGGCGTCCGATGCGTCAGCCCCGGCATTAATAACGGGGCTCTATCTCGCTGCCGAAAAAGGGGAGGCGCCCGCCCCGCCGACGGCCCCCGAGAAATTGTGATTTATGGGGCTGCCGCGGGCGCTCGCGTCTCCCCCGAAAAACGCTAAATAATCCAATTATCCTATTTTTGTTTCGCGCCACGTTTCCCGCTCTTGCGAGCCGCGCGAGGATCCTGAGTCGCCTCGCTGTCGCCTCGCCGTCGCCTGCGCGCGGCTCTGCTCCGCGCCCCTCGTATTTCATTTACGCGACAAGTCGCTGTCCTATTAGAATAAAACTGAGTCGATTTCCATCCTCGCGCACTACCCCCTTTTATTGCTTTATGCCTGTTAGCGGAAACACGCTCAATTATTAAATTCATTCTTTTCGAATCCATGCTCCATATCGAGCTGAATTGACTTTATTTCGAGCGTTATTTAATGAATTCTCCGTGTTTTTGAAAGAGATTATGAATGCGCACGTCGTTACATACGTTTACATTGTTAACACTTTTCATGAGGAAACGCGCAAACAACAAATAGCGGTTATTTTCGAACAGCCGATGCCGAGCTCAAATGCGCGTATATATATGGATCAGTTTATCCGATCGTCGTTGATTAGTTTAATACGAAAATGCTGCTCGACAGTTGGACAGTATACTTTCGTTTTGTTTTCTGGGATTAATACAACGTTACGATCAGCGTTTCTTTTAATTTTCATCATTGACTGCCAGTGCAGGGATTGAATCCATTTAGCCGAATTAACTCTCACCACATTTGCAGCTAATTCAATGAAAGACTTTAAATCAAATTTATCAGACAAAAAGGGTCCTGTGTTTATTATACGACCAGTGAATGTGAACATGGAATCTATATTTCCAAAAATTTCGTCACAACATTTTTCTTTTAAATTCATCGCATAAATTCAACAGTCTTCGTCGGCAAAGTTTCGCTTTTTAAATAAATCACACATATAATTTATATTTTTCTCGTAGACATAATCTATAGTAGCGATGTTACCAATAGGATATTTATAGTAAACAAATATAAATTAAATTAAGCTGACTTTTAGCGTCTATACTTTTCTGGGTCAACTTCTTACTTGCGTCAGTCTCGCATTCACCTGCATCATTAATCATTGCTGCCTGTAGGCACTATTCTGGGCTCTTCCTTAATTAATCGAATATCCTTGCGCGCGTGGATTCAAAAGTAGTAAAAGATATATTGTAAACAGTCTCTCCTAATTAGCAGGTGTAAATAACTCGGATCACTGAACTGAGCAACATTGTCTTGGAGCTTATACTGTCTGGTACAGATGTGATAATAATTAACAGAAATACTCCTGACATATATAGGAAAAAAATATGAGGTTGTAGAGGGGTACATTTGTTCACATGCTTAATGATATTACTGTAGACGAGGAATCTAAGGAGGAGATTGTGTCCAGGTGTAAATGATTGCGACTTCGTTGTCTGTGTGAATGGTTTGAATTTTTTTTTCGTGTCCTAGGCAGGTACAATACGAAGTTTTCTTGCTCTGCTCGGATGAGCGTACAAAAACAGAATGCCGCGCACTTGTCGGCGAAGGCGATTGCCGCGGTCTATCCCCACTATCGGGGCCCTCCTTGGCCCTATCGTCATAGCCGAACACTCATCGATTTGGCGGGAACGACGGAAAGGCAGCAGCGTCGGAAAATATATGCCGACCCGCATATCCCCACTCGCGCCCTTCGCATGTCGGGAGGGCACGACACATGCCCTCCTTCGCCCTTGTGTAGAGGTGCCGAAGATGCCCACCTCCTGTCGGCGGGGTCTATTTAACCCAACAGCTTGCCCTCCGTGTAGCGCCAAAGGCAAGCGCTCCTATTAGACCCCACGGCCCAGGGGGGATTTCTCGCCCCTGCCCACCGGCGACCGCCAGGTTAAGGTGCACAGTCGCCCCGCCCGCAAAGGTCCCCTGTCCGAAAGTCGCGCTCGTTAGCCCGTTTTCCCGCCATATCGATGTCTGACTCTTCGCGTGTATATATGAGCAACACTCGCGGCGCTCTGGCGGTGATTGACCTCAGTCGTTTACAATTACTCTTAAAATTCTATTAAATTCTAGATAAAAATGGATTAGATAAAAGTATTTAATAAACTTTAATTATATCATTATCCATAAGTGTGATAGCTATAAGAGTTATGACGTTATTGATTAATTTTCGGTAAATTCTATTATGTTTATTTTAAACGTCTATCATTTAGTTATTAAAATTTTAATTTTAAAAAATAGTAACAAAATTGCTGTAAAGTATAAATAAATGTATATCAATAAATAATATACTCATACGTGGATATACAGTCGATAATACAAATAAAATATAATAGATAGTCAATTTTAAATGAAATAATACGATTGTGCACTATATATAATACAAAAAACAAAAAATACAAATGTTTAAAAAATGCAAAATTTAAGTTATTTTTTGCAGACCTTTTTAAAAGTACAGTTACCTGATTTAATTAAAAGAAAAAAATTCTAGGACTTGCAACTTTTATATTTGGTTAACACGAGCTGTTATGAAAAAGACAACTTTTAAAAAAAGACTAAGCTTTTCATAACAATTTGACCACTCATAAGATTTGAAAGAAAATGTAAGAGATTATAATTCTTTCAATTAAGTTTTAAATTCTAAATTCTAAATCTAAATGTCTGAATAATCCCAATCCAAGGTGATCTATAAAACAATATTCTTTTGATATACGATATTCTGAAATTCATCTAATTTATGAAATATGACCTTGAAATGTAAAACATTACCTTGAAATTTACATTCGTGAAATTTACACTTTTGATATTAAACATAGTTGCTTAGCTCAGGATGGAGGAAAAATCAGTGATTTTATCTAGGATTTTATTGAAGGGGATCTTAAAAGCTCTTTATATGACAATCGGCGACGGTAACTACCATTGCGAAACTACGAAAACTTCCAATTTCCGCTTCCAGTTGCTAGAAGGCGAGGCAGAGTCAACAGCAAGGTAGCGGGCGTTGACAATCGACAAGTCGATCCGCCCTAGAAGTCGGGGGTCGCAGTTACATGAGGCTCTTTTTGCCGAAAGGCGGAGGACGTCAGCAACTAGAGCGGGAGGGAACCCTAAGCGAAAGAAAATCTACGAGGACCGGGGTTGAGTTTGTCGAAGGACGGCGATGTTCCGTGAAGGTAGTCGACCGAGGGTTGACGCAATGCTCGATCGAACTCAGAGCAGCAACTCGCGGTGACGAGCGGCCCTCGCAGTCGCGTTCATGTGGGGGAAAAGATTTTCGGAATGGCGGAAGCACACACTAGCTGCGGGTCCCGCGAGCGTTCGACCAGGACGCACCAACAGAAATCAGGGTTAAAATTAGCGTTAAAAAATTCGCGTACACGGATGTCAACAGTTAAATTAATGTCGTCTTGTACCGGTGAACCTTAATTAATATGCCGCCTGCGTATTTTTGTTTCAGCATGTAACTCGATTACCCGATACAAAGAGATGCTCAATTTAGGAGATTGTTAAGGGTCATAGAATTAATTATAAGGAAAAAAATGATGAACTGCAGTGAAGTTTCATAAATAGCATTGTCATAAGAGTTTTTTTTAAATATTGGTATAGCTGAGAGCGACAGCCAGTTATCTCGTTCTTGAAGGCATTTTATAATTTTATAGATCCACCGAAGGGAAATGGTAAAGATTATTCCAGTTAAAACGCGTAAATTTTAATGTGTTAATTAATCGCATAATAATGTTTGATCACATCTGGGTTTTAAATAGCTATTCTGCTTTCCTAAGCAAAGCCACATTAATGTTAGCACGTTCGATAAAAAGTTTGTGCGTAGAAGCCTAATGGATAAGATTAACAGATAAACTCGTAACGAAAGGTAAGGCAATCTCCTGATCTGGTAATGAATTGTAACATGAATTTAAACAAGTTTAATTCAGAACGTTACATTATTAACTGTTTGAAACTGTACATAAGCCTCGACGCATGCCTTCCTTTAATAAGCTCAGAGTTGCGCTGCGCATGTGCAAAAAGTATTAGATACCTAAATTCCTTGTAATTTGCTACACCTGTCAGTAAATGAATGAGTAGCTGCAAACAAAACTTATGTTTACTAAACAGAATGAAATTGCATACAGCCCCTCCCCTACAGAATACTTGTCCCCTCTCACGTGGAACGAGACAATCTGAGCCGACTTGAGATGGTTCATCCTCTAACGTGCGGACGGCTTCGATTGAGACGAAGCATCTTTTTGAGCTTAGGCGGTGCTATTTAGATCGAGTGGCGGCGGTGGCGGGAGAAAAAGGGCGAACCGTAAATTAACAGGAAACGAGGCCGGAACGAGGTTAGAGCGGTGGAGCCGAGCGTCTAACGGCGGCGTGCCATCCGGGAAATTAGAGGCCGAAAAGAGTGCGCCACTAAAGCGGTCTCCATTAGCCCCCGGAGGAGGCGTGTAAAAAGCCCCTGGCAATTAGCCGGCGATACGTCGCGTTTTGCAATTACCGTACGCCCGAGCTTTTTCCCCATGCAGGCGCGAGTTTTACTTCCGCGGCGACGCGACTCGTCTCCCCAATCGGATTCCTCGGCGGCGCAAGAAGCCCCGCGCGAGGGCGCGAGTCCCCTCGGTACACCGTGAGTTGGTGTCGCCCGCGCCAGGAGGCGCACCCGCCCCCTGTGCCGGGGCCGCACTTTGTTCCAGCTCGGGGGGTTATTCTTTCATTTTGGGCTGGCGCGCCCGGCGCACCGGCGGGTTTTTTCCCTCGCGAGGCGGCGCAGTTAGTTGCGAGTCACCCGGGGAAATTGACTGCGCCGCCCGCGGCCGGCTCGTTCCCGCGCCCGTCCGCTTGTTAACGGCAACGCTTTACTCGATCGTAAAGAATAATGCCCGCGCCGGCTGCCCAAGGAATCAGCCGAATGCCAGATGGGACGTTTGCGCCCCCGTAATGGATTAGCCGGAGCGGAGGGCGTCGACCGCCGCTGCGAATTTTCAAGCCCCCCCCCAGATTATACGCCGCCGAGTACGGAATTCCCCCGATCAAGGGGGCCCCGCGAGGAATAACCTCAATGCCGCGGCTCTCTTTCATTAAAGGCTGCCCATTGGCGCCTAAATAAAGGGGGAGCGGGGGAATCCGCGGGCGATTAATGCCCGGGGCTCTCGAGCGCGCCGAGGTTGAAAGCTCGCATCGGAGGCCCGGGCGGCGCGCCCGGCGCCCGCATTTAAAAGTGAAATCCTGGGAAATCCGCCGGTCAGCCGGCTCGGCCCGTCTTCGGCGAATCAGTTTTCCATACCCTTCTTTTTTTCCCAGTCTGACTTGGAAATGGGCTTTTCACTCTTTCCCCGGCCCCTCCCCGCAAAAAATGAACAACGCGGGAAATGTGTTCGGGCACGAATACCACGCGGCCGCCCCCGCGCTATCCCCCTAATCTATAACAGCTCGTCGGGTTTTCTAGCCTTTTTTACGGACGTGACTCTCGCTTGAGTTGTTACGCGCGGACTTCATATTCAAAAGGCTTGAATAGTGCAGTGGCTTTCGGACCTTGGCAAAAAGTTTGGGAGGGCTCTTTTGCTTTGGAAATCGAGACTCAAAGCGATTTACCGTTTAATCTTTCAAAAGCAATCTATCGATTTTGTATATCAAAGGGCAATGTTGGAGATACTCTGACATGATTTTAGGATGTACCTTGATATAAATATTGTTGCGATGTTGTTTTTATCGGAATTGAAAGAGATTTTATACTGGATACGCGTTCACCTCATTGGAATAAATCTCCATGGTACAAGGAAAATTTTATTTAAGAATTAAAATTTCTTCTTCAATATTGTAAGTCATGTGCAGGTACCGATTCAATTTTTTGCTACATGCATTTACTGCTATATAATCATAGGGAGCAAATCAATTTCTAGGTGATTAAATATTGTTTGTTATATGCAATGCAAAGCTGATAAAATATCTGCCATGTGTATGTATTTATATATACATGCATGGTGTTTACAAGAAATAAATAATTCGATGAATGAATAATTGACACTACAGTTTCACTTAGTTTAATAATCAATAAACTACTTATATAAAGTTCGCTAAGCACTCAATAAGTCTTACCAGGAGAATTATCAGAGGAATCCAAGTGTTGGAATATTATAAACTAATAGAGAAGAATCGAATAGATAATGAATCCTTTAATGTCTATTGTGTATATTTAGATAATTTAGCTAATTCCGCATAACTGTGGTAATTGTATTTAAATAATTTTATGAATGTCTAATTGATTAAATTTAAATCATTTGTTAATATTCCTCATATTCAAATAATAATCTGATCCGCATGGCTAGATTCATTTGTAATAGAGGCCAGAAATGCGATATCGAATCGGTATTAATGTTTCAAACGTGTATGTTCAAAATAAATCAATTTCTTCGTAAAATGTTATGAAGTAAACAACACTTAATTCAATTTAGATTTCAATAATAATTACCGAAAATTGTGCGATTCAGTAATTAAAAGTTCAGTGTGCATGTATAAACATGTTATTACGTTATTATACATTGTATTTAATATAGTGTGTATAATTTATATTTTGCTGCGGATTGTAATTGGATGGAGAAGTAATTTATAGACTGATTAAATATTAAACGAAGTGATTTTTTGGAAAAAGGTTGCTCGTTTGAAATAATTAACGCGAAGAGCCGATAGCAACAAGGTTAGGGTTCTTTGGTAGTTTTTCGCTCGGGCTTAAAGCTTCCGACTTAGGATCCGTTGCGCGTAAGGAAGAGTAACTTCTTTAAAAAATCTCATATCCTTAGTTCGAGAGGGTATGCGTACTTTAGTGGGACTTTAGTGCTAGCACAATATCCTTTACTGTATCAATAAAGAGTTAATCGGCTTTAAAAATATTGCATTACACTTTCTAGCTTATCCATTACATTTTTCACGCAGCTTTTAATGGGTAGAATAAAAAAGGGCATAAAGTTGGCAAAATTGCCCGGTTCATCGGGCCGTTATTCGGCGTAGGAGCTACCAATCTCCCGTTTCCATGGGAAAGCGATACTCCATCGGGAGTTTCCACCTTGCATGAGTGGTCGTCTTCTCGAATCCAAGGAAAGTCGGCCAATCAAAAGTAGACCGTCCAAGGCTTACAAGGGCTCGAGGAAGTTCCGACGGACGATACATGGGCGGCAACTGCGCGGGCACCGAGATAGTTACAAACCCTCCTCGCTTTGTGCGAAACTATCGCGCAACTGGTGCATGCCCGAAGATTCCGAGCGTGAAAATTACATAAGCGAACGAGCAGGCCGCGATTATTAACGGCGCCCCGGGAAATTCCGACAAGCGTACGGATTCATCGGGCGGAAAGCGGCTCGGAAAAACCGGGGTCAACCGGCCACCCGGGGCCGCGAGCCTCGCCCGCGAGAATGCTTACGCAGGCGTGGGGCGCGCGCGTATGTACACGGCCCCCGTTACCCGCGGCTCGATTATTCCCGCGGCCGAATGGCCTAATCCGGCCCTGTCCTCCGGGAATCGACGAGGCCGCGGGAGCCTAGCGGCCGTGAGCCCGTCGGCGGAGCCCATCGCTCGCCCCTGCTTCCGGTCCGTTTTCCGGCCGGGGATTCCTGGTAATCCGCTGGCCTCGTCTTGGGGAGTCGGCGCGCTTCCCGGTGCGCTTGTTAGGCGCGCGCGGTCTGATCCCCGCGCGGACGGGACAGGCCGCGGGGACAGCTGATTTTATTACCTCGGGCTGGCGCTCGGCGGGCGTTTTACGTCGTCCGCGGCCGATAAGGGGATCCGCCGCTGATTGATTCGTCTCGCGGGGCCGTCGCCGGCGCCGCGGCTGCACTTAGAAAATTGCTTTCGCGCGCTGCGGGGCTGCAGCAGTGGTCCGTCCGCGTGGCATGTCGTTTCTGGAGCCACTCCCTGCGCAATTCTACGTCTGCACACTTGCGATTCATTGTGTTTCGAATGCGCACTCCCGTCGCTGCTTCATTTTTTATCCCGCGCTCCGGATCCACGCACTGCGGCAGTCTCCGAAGGATACCGGCACCGGCAGTCGCTCACTTGAAAGCGCCGTGCGCTCTTTTTCCAGGACTAGCGCTTCAATTGACTACGGGATTAGCAAAGCCTACTTAACTGTTATAAAGTGATAAACTGTATCCTGCTTCGATCGTATACTCAATATTCAAGCGCAATATTATTTTAGAACTGGAACGCGTCGGCTCGCTGTATTTTCTATTCATTCCGGTTTCAATTTGTTCATATTTTATATTTGCCAGCTTATAAAACTATTGATTATTGTAATGGGTATAGCATAATTATTTTTCCTAGATCAAACTTTACTTATTTTCTGTAAAAGACGGCAGTCTCGTTAATTATTTTAGAAAAAATATTGGTATAAAATCAAATATGTATAAAGCGGAGAATAAATAATCATATTGACATTGTATTTATAATTTATTTTTCAAGTGGTTGTAAAATGAAAGGATAAGGCATCGCAGCTGGCAGTCAGATCTGCTTTAATTATTTAAAAAACACATATCAATTTATTTCATAATTATATTTATTTAATTTATTAAATATCGTATAAAATTATAATTACATGGCGGCTGTTGTGTGAAGGTTCTATTGAGAGCTTGAGGCCGCGTCGCCCGGACTGTTCATCAAAGTCTAGAAGCTGAAGAGAAATTGTTTGCCAATCTTAATCTCGTCAAGTTTGGTCAATTTCGAAAAAGTTGTATTTTTCTTAGAAAAAGGACAAGTCACGAATTGCCTGCTTTAGGGATTAAGGTCACGAGATTCCCGTCCCTATCGCAAGGGAGGTCCCGCGGACTCTGACTCGTCGAGGGGTAATTGGTGGATGCAGTGGCGATACCTATATAGACTGGCTAGCCTGCATCGAGTGGGGCGACTCGCGAGAGGAAGGGCACGTGGGCTGACCGACGGACGGGGCAAAATCGAATTTCGACTCGGACGAAGCAACAGCCGAAGCCCGTTAAAGGATATAATACAAATGTCAGTAATAAGCGAGCAATGGTTTGCTCGGAAGTTCCCTTGCAGCAGCATATTAATAAAAAGCTGCGAGAGTCGCGCCGGCGTCGTAAAATGGGCGGAAAGGCATACAGGAATTCCTGTAGGAAATTGAAGGAAATCGATGGGGTGCATCGGCGGGCGGAGTGGAGCAAAACCATACCTCTCCAACGGAATAAAAACCCGGGGGAAAGTAAAAAGAGGGCCCGCGAGCGCAAGCCGTACACGCAGACACGTGCACCGGGTAGGCGGCGTATATAATCTCATAAAGGGGCGCTTGGGCGGGGCGCGTCTTCGGCTCTCTCGAGGGGCTCGCGCAAGAAAGCGGGCAAATCCGCGGGCGAGGGCCACTCGGCGGCCGGCGCTCTTCCGCCATAAGTGACCGGGGCCCGCGCGGATTCCGCGAATTCCCGGGGTTTCATTCCGCGCCCGGCCCTCCAATTAATCCGCGGGGCGGGCTACGATTAAAAAGAGCCCGCGCGCAATCACGCCGAGTCCCGCTAGCGACAAGGTGACGGGCTTAGGTTGGGCGAAGGCCGGGCGCCATTAGCGGCGCGCGCATCGGCCCCGCGGCTTTTTTACCGCCCGGGACAGGGGGACGCGCGCGCCTTTGAGGCCCCCTGGGAATCAGGTGGAGCTGCGAGGCAGCGCCGCGTAAGAGGGCGACGCGTACACCCGCGGCGGGTTTCGCGGATGCGCGGCCCGCCCTCGAGGGCCGTGTGTACGCGCGCGCGTTTGCCAATTTGCCCGCGATTATGCGGAGGGCGGAAAGGGCTCGTGTGGGCGTCGCTCTCAATTCCCCGCGCGATCCCGGGCGCGAGTGTAGACGCGGGGCCGGATCAAAGTACGGGCTTTCAAAGACCGATCGGATAAACGAAAAGCTCGGGGCGCGCGGGAAAAACGTACGCGTGTGTATAGAGGGGGCGGGCGCGCCCTCGCGCCGCGGCGACGTAAAAAGAGTCGAGGCGGGGGCGTCATTGAGCGCCCGGGATGGGAGATTCATAGCCCCGCGGTATAAGAATGAGCATTCGTGCGCCGAGCCAAAAGATATCGTTCACTTGCCGCTTCACTTTCATTGCCTTTTCCTACCCCGCGTTCGCAGCCTCTGCACTTTACGCTGATCGAATGCGCGGATCGACGCTCGGGCTTGTACACCCACTACTAATTGAGTCACTTTGTTCGAATGCCCCGGGAAAACAGCGAGCCATCTTCTTAGTGTAAAGGTCCAAATAAATATGGGACGAGAGAAAGGCCGCGGAGCGAATGAATGCCAAGCAAAGCGGGTAAATCTCGCGGTCTTCGGACACTCGCCTAACCCAAACACGCTTTCCGAGCCGAAGAAAAGGCCGGTAATGTAGTTTGGCTCGGGATTCCGCTGCCGAGCCAAAGGCTCGCATTGCAACAACATTCCATAATGTAAGGGCCCTCGAGATCCAAAGAGCCGGCGGCAGGTTTTGAAAGCGCGGGCGTCGATTGGCCGGTCGGAAGCGGCCGCCCCCGCAGAATACCTCGAGGCCGCGAGCCTTATATCCCGGCGGAGGCGGCCGGCCGGTATCGCGCTTACGCGCCCGGGCGGCGAATCGCTCTCGGTTGCAGCATCTGCGCCCGGAATCCCGGATATCCCCCGGGCGAGCGGGCGGCATAACCAAAAACCGCCCGGCGCTCGAGACGCGGCCCGTAATGGACCGAGGCGGCGCGCGGCCGTTAGAGCCTCGTCGAATCCCGGGGATTCCCCCCCCCGGCGGCCCGGCACCTCCGCCGCTCAAGAAATCAGTCCTTTACGAGGCTACTTCCGCTCCCTCGATTTTTACGAGGGCGTAAAACCGCCGCCCCGCTACGCCCTTTTATTCGCGAGCGGCCCTGATTGTAAAAATTTCCCGACGCATCGCGCGTAAAGCCCGCGTGTTTATACAGGCGAAAGCGCGGTCCGCGATGCTTTATGCCTCGGCGCCATTTCGCCCGCTTTCGTTCGCGCGCCCGGTTTACGGCGACGCGATGCCCGTTCAATTAAACCCCGCCCCGGGACCCGTGTCCGGAAACGATGCTCGCCCACCTGCTCGGTGGATTATCCTTCGCGGCGGCCTAGCGGAGCTCCTGCGACAACTCGGAGCGATTACGACGATTAACCCGCCCGGTACTGCCTTTTCGCGTCTGGCTATTGGGTGCGCCGGCCTCGCCTGCCGAGGATCCAGGGTCAAAATTGGAAAATTCAAATAACGCCGATCTGGAATAGCTGACCGTCGGGCGCGGAAACTCCAAATTTCGGCATATGTAGAGAGATTCCGGCGTATTCTGCGCGAAACACGTGATAAAAAGGGACCTTGTTCGGCTTCTCGTGCTGAGGTAGATTCAGCAAGAATATTAAATTAGATTCAAAAATTATTAGTTTTTATTTGTATCCTGGAAAGTGTAAATAATACTCATAACTTTGACTGTACTTCAATTTACTTTTAACCGCAAGCATACGAGAGTGTATTTTGATATTTTAGTATCAACAATTCCTTTCGCAGGCCACCTTTCATACTATATTCCAGTGGATGCATAATTAAAACTATAATTATATCTCTATAGTATTATTTTTCAAACACTGCTCCGCGAACAAGGCTATTATTCTTACTTTATGAAATCCGATTACCTTCACTGAGCTTCATTATAAGACACCGCAAGGAATGCTTATGGTCCCATCAAAACTTGAGATCTAGACTTCAAATATTCTGCTTGTTAGCTCACAATTTCTAATACCTTTACACAATTGTGGTTTACAAACTTAGTTATATATAGTTAGGAAGATTTTAGAATAAAGTTATTTTCAAAGAAAATATTTGATAATTATTTTTGTTACAAACAACGGGACCATATTTAACCATCATTTAACCTTATTTAATAACTTTTTGGGTACAGAGTGTAGGAGACTAATGAATTCTTTATTTGTCGATCAATAGCTGTAATATTAACGGATAATAGTAATCCAGAGGGACCCGTCTATACATTACCGTACTAAATTCTTTATGTTGCATTGTGTATGGGTGCGACTGTTTCATAAGTGCTGCAACGAACCATGATGACCACTTAAAAACGCGGTAAAACAACAGGCCGTTACAAAATAATTTTTAAAAAAAGGTTTACAAAAATTAATCCGGCGCATACACAAGACAATGCCTACCTTTCATCTACCTTTTTCCAAAGAAAGATGAAATTCCACGTATGATTTATGTAAGGGCATGATAATACTTTACAACGTGTATCGAATCATATGGTAATACGCAGGAATAATTTGAATAGCAGTATGCATACACGTATAAAATAGATTGTTTCACGATTGCACAATGGAATATAGACACGCTAGAGAAATTTGAAAATAAGTGTAATTATTCGTAAATAAAGATGAAAAAAAGCTTTAATAGCTATAATTTAGAAGAGGGTGTGAATGTTTGTAGGTGCAGCTTGTGCTGGGAAACTGCGCCGAAATTAACAGCCTCTTTCAGGGAATAATTAACGACCGCAAAAATTACGAGGTGAAAATTTACTATCTGCCAACACGAAAACACGCGCGCGCTTGTACCGCGTATTCGCGTAGCGCGGCCCTCATGAATTGCATAGTCGAACGTACGAAATCACGCAGAGGAAGCGATTGGGCGATTGGAGCGGCGCAATTTCCTCCTTACATAAAAAACTTGATCGATTGGTAATAACGGCGCATTAGCGCTATTCACCGCGACGCATAAATCGGAGAAAAAAATGCAGTGTGTTTGCAGGGCGGGAGGCCGGCGGCATTGTTCTTACGGGGCGGCGACGCGCAACGATTGAAATCCCGGCCCTCGCGTGCCCTTAAATTATTTTTCGCTCTCGAGTCAAGGGGCGCAGGTGGGTAAGCCCCCGAAGCGTCGGTTTAACCGGGGCTCAAAAGCCCCGGCGTTCATTATTTCGCGCGCGCGATAAATTCGTGGGCCGCGGGGCGACGGGCCCGAAAATCAGGAGCCGAGAAAAAGCGTAATCCCCGGGAGATGAAAGCGCTAAGCCGATCGCCGGCGGCTCATCTGCGCCCGCAGACGCGCGTTAAATAAATACACTCGAGCGCGCCGCGGGGCAAACAGGTTAGGCGTCGAGCCGCCCGAATTTACGAGCGGCCGCCGCCCGGGCCACGGAAACTTTGCCCCGGGGCCCGACCGCCACGGCCGCGTCATTATTCGCCGGCGGCCCTTTGACCCGGGATATCCATTAGCCGAGTACTTCATACGTCTGCTAGCCCGCCGCTCGCGCGGCTTCGGAACTTTGGGGGATCCGAGTTGATTAAGGATTAATTGGGGACCACTTGTTCGCCCTTTCGATATTACTCGCTCCGCGGCTCGCCTCCCTTCTTTCGCCCCGGAGATCATCGGAATTCCCCCGAAGCCCGGCGCCGGGGGCCATAAGCGACAGCCGAGCCTCGCGGACGCGCACCGGTGGATATTCGTTGTATATCGCCGCGCGCCGTCCGGTTATTCTCGCGCAGAGCCGATTAAACTTTTTACTCCGCCGGCCCCTTTTTCTATCCCGCGGGGAATAAAACAAAAATATTGCCAAAATACGGCCGCCGCTTTGCACCGAAAGCTGGCGAGTATTACTGCCAAGTTGATTTACTGCCGAAGATTACAAGAGAATAGATTCAAGTCAGCGGGCGCTACTCGCAAACTTTATAAAACGAATTTGCATATTACGACAATGCACACAATGAATTTAGAAGCCGGCTCTATGCTTTATCTTCCTCCCCCGCGCTAGGTTATCGGCCCTGTATTTATTCGCTATATTCGCCATTCGCGGCTGTAAGATTAAGTAAAGTTGCCCCGATGAAACACAAAACTGGATATTTTCAGGTTTCCTGTAGTTGGAAACTTTATACATCACTTGAATCTGTTCGAAATTGAAAGTAAAATTTGACTTGCTTCATATTAGTTTACGAGCTTTTTGATATAACCGCTAAAATGTTTAATATACATTTTATAGATATTGCGCTATGCTATTATTATTCCTTTTCGATCGATGCTCTTTCATTCTCATCTAGACGAGGCCTTCTGATCCTGGAACATGAAAATAGCCTTCACAGCTTGTTATCTGTGTAATTATTGTGATATTTATCAAGTTCGTTAGCGGCACTAAACGTCCTTGTAATTTGAGATAACTTTTTCCGTGTTCTCAGCTACATAGATAGTCGAAAGTTGCTGCCGACCGTCTCGAAAGACCGTTTGTGATAAATTCCCAAGCGGAGAGAACTTGCATCAAAGTCATTGGTGATTCTACACATGGGATGGAAGTCACTTTCAAACTTTATAGAGGATTCAAATAATTCTTTATATTACTTCTAATAATACGAATATATATGTATATATATATGCATTGCCTTAAATCTGTCGTAAAAGACAAACTGTATGAAAATGTATAGAAAAGTAAATGATGAATAAGGTTTAAACCTTACAAAATACGCTAGTCAGAAAACCAGTCATTTAGATCTATGTCAGATTACTTATAAAAGTAAGCTTAGGAGTGCAGTTTATGAAGTAGGCGTTATGTACTTGAGGCTTGAAAACCTCAAGTACGTCACGAACGTGATATGGGTTTTTCCATTCGGTCAAGTACCTGCACTTTTAGAGCTGCTCGATATCCATAGCGATTTTCCAATGCTGAACTAGAGAGCTATTGATTTTATTAGTCCGCTGGGTAGTACAAGGAATAAGTTTACAAGATTTGATTGTTTATTATAACATATTTATTAATAGAAGTAAAACATGGATAATGAACAATTATCGATGTTACCCACTGTATCGAGTGACAAAGCAATAAAGTACGGGCCCTTTGTCCGCGAGTTTCGCTTGATTGTCGCTCGTTACCCCTTCCTATAGTTTCAAAGTTTCCCTGTAGTTTGAGCCTTATGCTCCTAAATTTTTCCGAGCTTTTACGATGGGCGGTGAATGTCGTCGGACCACGACCTAGACGACTATGGAGAATTCGAATTCACGCGTGCGCGTGAATGTAATCTTCAATGGAACAAGGAGCAAGCTCCGCGAGAATTGTCGGAATGGCAGATGCCATGAATCCCGTATGGATTAGCCTGGGGGCGGGGGCTTAACATCATTTGCGCATATCCATCATGTACAAGCTATGCGAGTACAACGATAGCACTCCTTTTCGGGAAATTAAATCTTACAAGAATTAAAGCATTCCATACGTATTATACATATAAGCAGATACATAAAGTAACGGTTTGAGCAGGTTAGTCACCTAATACAAATAATGCATAATTTCGATTAAAATACATCTATAAATAATGTATAAATAGAATTTAATTTACTCAGTCGCATCGCTTAACAATGCATCAAATATAATACATAAATAACTTATTATTCAGTCCGATACAATTATAGATACGTTAAATGCGTAGTATCTATATATAGCTTTTTAAACATGAGAATTACTGTATTTTGTCAACAAAGATGAGACTTGTATAATATCAAAAATATTTGGATTGTTTACGAGAGCTATGCTGATAGTTGACATGGAATATCTTGGCCAACTTTAAAGATAATAGATGCTACTTTGCATAAATAGATATACGACCACACGAGATAAACTCGACATTTGTGATTGTGGTTAACCACAAACTACGTTGCTCTTACAACGACGCATAAGAATATTAAAAGCTGCTGTAAAATATCAATCGATGCCATGTATTTATTTATTCTTGTTCAATACAGAATGTTTAACACAGAAAAGAAAAATGAAAAAACAAACGAAGCTAATTTAGGAATATTTTGTTTGTGAATAAATATTTGCATACGAACGCGGCAGCTGACGTATAAAATAATTTTAATAATTTGAAATTACAATAAAAATGAACAAAAAAAGAAGAACTGGAGCATGATCCTGAGGCCCACTCAACGCGATTTGCCGTGAAATGAAAATTTACGCTCCTCGTTGTACCGAGAGCCGTAAATATTGACGCAAGTATTTGAAGCGCACGGAGTCTGCGGAGCCAGGGAGAGAATAAAAATGGCCTGTTGCCTTGGAAGAGGTATAGGGCGATCGCGGGGTGCACCACAGGAACGAATTGGCGAACAAAACGTGGCGTAGATTAATAATGAGGGATCAAAAGCCGTGAAAGGCTCTAGCGACTTTATAAATTGACCGGGCGGTAATCCTCTTAGTAAGGGGGGACAGAGGAGGCCGCGGCCGCGGCGCATAATTCGATCAATCCTCGGAGCGATTCGCCGTCGCCTAATTGCATTGTTCATTTAAGTCGGCAATTAGCCTCGGCTGCATCGCGGCCTCGGCCCGGCAATCGGCGGATATTCCTGGGGGCGGCTAGGCCGCCGGCCGCGGAGCAAAGCTGCGCAACGGGGCACAGGGGAGGGCGCGGCCCGATTAAAACCGGGGCTCCCATCGAACCCCCGGCGTCATGATTTTTCCAGCTTACCGATCGAGTCGTCCCCCGGGCGCCGGGGACGCCGGGAGGAATTAACCCGGGGGCGCATAACTACCCCTCGGCGACAGTCCCGGTAACTGCGCGCGGGGATAATGAAACGCCGCGGCGCCTATGAAATATTCACGAGGAGATCGGGGTTTTATTGCCGGTTAAGCGGCCGGGCCGTTTAATTTTCGGCGGGGGCCAGGGCCAAGTGGGCCGTAAGTGATTTTAAAAGTTGGGCCGCGCGCCCCGTGACAAAAGGGCCAATCTTCCGGGCGGCGCGCGCTTATAAAGAATCGCCGGGGCAGCGCGCGCTCGGGGGGAATAATTGCTTTGGGAAGATCGGCCGGGCGCGAGCGATCGATCAATTGGCCGAGTTATTGCAGCCGGCCGGGGGCAACTTTTCCCGATTAATGAGCCCGCGCCGCGCAAATTGTCGCTCTCGATTGAGGCCGCGGCATTATGCGCGGGCCCGCGCCTATCCCTGGGAAATCGCTTAGCCGAAGTAATCGGCCGGGGAAAATTGTCAGGGGATCGATGTCGGATACGGGCCTGCACCGGCCCGAGACATTTTTCCCCGGCCTCGCATTATTATCGAGGAGCGAGGGCGGAAAATTACACGGGAAACGGCGCGGCGATTGCGTTACGCCCGCCACTGACGAGGGCTGCAAAGTGCAGGGAGCGACTCGCTCGGGTGCGCGGGCCGCGGGATTACGGGCCGCTGCGACAAAAGAAACTTCCCATCCCGCGGACAAATGCAATTTGAAGCGCTCGAAAAATCATGGGCTCGCAGCGGCCGGGTTATGACAAGGGGCCGAGATTTTCATCGGCGCACCGGGACTGGAGGATCGGCGCCGGGGCCGGCGAGCCCCCATAAAAGTGTCCCCCGGGCGCGCGCGACGACTCCGGCCCCGCGCGTACGCGGAATAAAGGAAAATCGATAGAGTCGCCGGGAAATCGCCGTCTCGGCCGAGGCGCGGCAAGCAAATGGGCGCGGGCGGCGAGGCCGCCGTTTATAAATCGAGTTTGCCCGCGAGTTGGCCCGCGCGCGAGACAAATACTTTCGATTCAATTACGCGGGGGCCAACTTGGGCGCAGTCTTTCCGCGGCGGCCCGCCCGCCCGTCCCTCCTCGTTTATTAAAGGGCTCGCGCCGAGAAGGCGCCGGAGCTGCCGGAGCTGCCGGAGCTGCTGGAGCTGCCGGGGCTGCCTCATCCCCGTCCCCCGGCGATTGTGCTTTTCCAGGGCGCGCGGATATTAATGGCCCCGCGGCCGATTTGACAGGTGCCTCCGGGCCCATTCCACCCTCGCCGGGAGCCTCGCCCGTTCCCTCTTTTATCGCCTGCTACCTGATACATGTAAACTCGGCCTGGGAGCGAGCGGCCTCCGTTTTATTGCCCCTCTCAGCCCCACGCCCCGCCGCTTACCTTGCATAAATTGAAAAGCTCTCGGCGATGTCTTTTTATCCCCGAGCCCCCTTGCAAATGCTTATCCTATTTCGAAATTTTCCGCCTTTATCAAGTACTCCCTACAAATTTTTCTTACGAACAGTCCTTCATTTTTTAGCGCTCGGCTGAATAAATTCCACTGTAGGAGAATTCATGTACCGGACCTTAGGCAGAACACTTTCTCGTTAGATTAGTTTACAGTCGATGTTTCACCGGGATTTTCAATGCAGTGTTGCCGAGCACGAGCAAAGATAACGAACTTGCTTTTAGGATACAATTGACTTGGCTCTTTGCCTAGTCTCTCATTCTTCTATTCTTAAACTCCAATAGCTAGAATCTATAGATAGAACTGCCAACTTTTGTCCAAGGCTATTCAAGTTTTTCGCAAGTACACTGTAATCATGCTTCAATAAATAATCCTTCAATTTCTTATGCGTTAACCGCACTTTTCGTGACTTTTTCTTCGCGCACTTTGCCTTAAATTGTTCTTCCTCAACTTTCAATCTTCCAACAATAATGTTGATTCGATAAATGCATTTCTTACCCTTATATTTTATACAATTGTATTGCAAATAAAGCAAAGTATTATCAATTGTAAAACATAAAACAATATAATTACAGACTTCTTATATATTTTTTATTGATATAGTTATTGTAATACATTTCAAAGTTTCAAAAACAAAGTCAAACATAAAATTATTACACTCAAAATGACAACAAGTATGCATTTCTTCATTAAAAGCTCACGAGCAATTAATTTGTTGATCGCTGTCGAGCCTTGATGTTGTTGGAAAATCTGACAGTAATTCGTTGCATTCTCATATTCGATGTGAGGAAGTCGGGTAGGGAGTTGACACCTTGTCGGGGAACGCGATCGAACGGAAAACCCATAGGGCGCGCATCCGGATATTTGAGGTCTCTCAATCCACAGAAACTGATCCCGTCGCGACAGCCGGTTGGCTCTGCTTGATTGACCTGCAACCAGAAATTTCGTAACCAAATATTGTGACTGTTGATTGCCATATCGGTCTATCCACTTTTCGATATTAATTTACCCGATCTTGTTGGTAATTCGAAATCATAACGAACAGCTCCATAGGATATCCCTGGGGGGTGCCCCTAGGTACGAGCATGTGCTGAGGCCATCCGCATCCGCAGAAATTAAAAGCGTCAAAGTTTTGATCTTGAGAATCTGGCCTGTTGGTGTTAACATCACGGAAGGTGGCTTCGAAAGGAATGGTTAGCGTAGACTCTACCGATCGCCTCGTGATCGTATTTTGTCCTCTTCTCACTGTTAACAAAAACAGCTCGCATAAATATATATAAACCTTTTTTGAATTTTGAAATTCATTTTTGTACACTGATAATTTCTCATAAATCTAATTTTTTTTTGTGCTGATATCTTACGTGCAGTGGTAAACTTATCCATTTCGATCATTAGCAATCTCTGGTTATTGAAACTTAATGCGCGCCCAGTCTCGTCGAATACAGGCGCTATAAAGATGCGAACAGTTCCAAATACCTCCTGATTATTGTTATTGTTAACCACAATGTTGTATGAGAACGCGTCATGGTTGAGGTGCTGCAAACGTGCTAGTATTGATCCTCGGGGAGTAAAATCCATGCCGCGAGATAAATCGATCTCGCTCTTGCTCCAATGAGTATTCAAAGTATTAGGATTAGCTCCAGGACTGTTAATACGAATATCCGATATTGATATTCCTTGGAAACCAAGCTAAAGGAAATTTTATATTATTTAAAATTTTTATTATTATCATCAGCACATAGTTATTTTACACACTTGATCAACGCCGTAAGGTTGCAATGAGTCCTTATATTGAGTAAAGGCATTATCGACATAAGCGTGCCATCTATAAAAAATTGGGTCCCTCATAGCGGTAGTTGAATCTCCCATAATTGCAAATTGCTCCTATTAAAGGATAATTTGAATAATGATTAACGAGAAACGATCGTAAACAGTGGAGAAAGCATCTCATACCAAGTAGCGATGATCAGGATCGTGACAGTAGGCGATTGCGACGTGACCGAAATTATGCAAATCTCCGTAATAATTCTTATCTGGGCTTAGATCACTGGCTTCCATTATATTACCGAGTATATCGATACCTGTCATTTCGTCCAATCGGATAGTGCCGCCCTGAGCGCTGCGTACAGTATTCGTTTGTATTGCTTCTTGGAAACGGTTCATGTAGCGTTCGATGTCGGCTAAATCGAATCTTAACCCGTCCACTTGTCGGTTGATGTCCGACAGTCTGTAACCCGCTGGTCTAGATGGCCAAGATCGTCCAGCTACAGTAGTGTCCAGTTTCGGAAAATAAGCCTCAGGGATTGGTTCACGTAAGTTCACTAGACGACGTACTCGTTCTAAGCTGTTACACATGCGCTCGGTGTCGTATCTGTAAATGGAATGTTGCATTTATATAATTCTGAAAGCTTTTCTTTCGCCCTAAAAACCAAGCGAGATTTTCAAAATTACCTAGCCATTATTTGATGATGCATATAATAAAAGAGTTCGCCACGTCTGTCTTTATCGATCACAACTCGTGGACCAGAGAATGGGTGGACGAGATGCCAGTGCCAGTGGTGGAGATTGATGCCCAAATCCTCTCGCCAATAGGCAACCCGATGCTCGGGATCGGCGTCCGTCGCAGTATAATCCAGGGGTATTTCGATAGGAGTCTGTGATTTTAACGACCAACTTGTATTACATTGTAAACATTTATTAAGATTAAAGATAAATAACATATTTTTTATTAAGAGTTTGATATTTTAATAAAACATATTTTAATATAACAATTTTATAAATATGAAACATACCCTTGAACCTTCAGGTACTATTTGAGCCTCTTCTTTTGCTCGACTAACTATTGATCCATCCATATACTTATCGGGAAAAAGTTCAGAGAGTTGTGGAACTGGGAGGTTTTTGGTATCGGGACGGTGGAGAATGGCCACAGAAAGGCAGTAAACAAACATTTGTGGATTTACACGATCACGGCAATAAGCCGCTAAAGACATTAAATCCTCGACCGTTCGCATTCCTGCACAATATTTATAATTTTTTTCGTATTATTGTTTTTTTGGCAGAAAAATAGATTAATAAAAATTACCCAGAAAGAGCTCTGTGAGACGATTCGCTGCTTTTCGGTGATTTGGCATGAATAATGAAAAATTCTCGCGACGACCGAGTGACATCGGTATGGTTAAATCGGGAATAGCGATTTGTTTTATGGGAACAGAAGATAAAGACTCATTACCAAAGCGACTCAAAATCCGTTGACCCACGGCTTGATATTCATCAGGCTAAGATAATTTTGTATATTCATTATAAATTTGTAATGGAACTTTACAGTTTATTTATAGTATTATTTTTTAAACATTAATTGATAAAAATTAAATTATAAAAATTAAATTTGATTTTAAAAAATAAAAAATATTAACTTAACACAAATTATTTTGTATTATAATTTAAAAAATTGAATTTTAAGCAGTAAAAGTTATACCAAATAATTCAGTGGGACATCAATGTTGACTTTTCCCTCTCCTTTTGGGGTATAAATTGGCTCTTGCGGACGGTCAAATAACAGAAGTAAGTTCTTACTCATTTTAATGAGTGGTTAGTACTCGTAAAAATTAGAACAAAATCACTTTAGTTTTCAAACGTGACTGAGCTTCTACTGACACGTCCGAATGTCTATCGAACCGAATAGTACGAGAGACGTCGTGTGATGCTTTGTAGTCTTCTAGCTCGCTGGACTTTATATTTAATTCTAACAGGAATTTCGCGGTTTTCTGGAAGATAAAAATTTACTAGTCAATAAAGCGTCTTTGTCTAGCCACAGCGGTTCCGTTGTTTTATATTAGATGTGTGAGAATTTAAAAGATGAAAACCGAGTTTCTTCCTGTTTTTGAGATTTATTTTAACCTAATATATTTCCATGCCAATTATAAAATTTATAATAATGCAGTTTAATTTGTAATATTCGAAACTTTTTTGTTTTGACATTTGATTATTTGATAATATAGATATTCTTAATAAATATAATTTTGGATAATGCAATTTTTTTAAATAACGAAGATAAAAGAGTTATCTAAATATAAAATATATATTTTAAATATTTAATAATAATTTATTCATAAAATACGTAACATATTTTTGATAATATTTCATAATATGATAATTCATAGCTACTGAAATTTTAGCAATTATATATATATATATATTATGTAGATTCAACCAGCGTCTTTATTGTAAAAAACAGTTTCTTTTTCGCTTGGTAAGTAGCAACACGAATTGAATCAGATACACTGTCCTTTAAGCATTCTTGAATAAAGGATAAATATGATGCTACTCTTGTATATAGACCTGGTTGCAGTTTCTCATTACAGTTCAGCGGACCTATAGATACTATTCCAATTACAGTATTGCTGTTAGCTAAAACAAGTGGCGCCCCACTGTCTCCCTAAAAAATTTAATTTATTTTATTATATATAAATGTTATTGATGATATATTCAATCAATGTAAAATTATTTTTTCCGATATAATTAGTTATTTAAAAAAATAATTTATTTAAAAAATTACATAGATAATTAGATGAAACATTTTGTGTTATGTTATAAAATATCAAAATGAACTTACAGCGCAGATTCCCTCGGGGTACTCTGGATTAGGTTGTATCATTCTAGCGCAAATATGAGAATTATGAATTTTGTGATTATAGTCTTTCTCGCAGTCCTTTTTACGTAATACTATAGAATTACTATATCTAACTATATGGGCATCTCGTTGCAAGCTCAAGAAAGCTTGACCATGTTGTGAATCGAAGATTACATTTACAGTATCTACACCAATTCCAGATATAACAACTGCTTGACCTTCGTATGAAAGACCAACACTAGATGCTGGAGGTAAATCAACTTTACTTAGACTAGATTTGTTACTTAGATCCATTGTTTTCTTCAACTATGAAAAAACGTGATATTTAATAATAATAAAAAAGTCAAATTTATTATTCATTATATCGTAATCCGTCGATTATAGTATTACTATAAAAAAAGTGTGTAAAACGAAAGCAAGCTATTAAATTTCATTAAAAATATACTTTCAAAACACAAAATAAATACTGCAAATTTTTTTATGAAAAAATAATGATCAAAAGTTAATTAACGATTAATATCTTCTACATATCGAATACATGATCGCAATAATTACCTTCAAAACTGCCACATCCGCTATGGAACCATCCGCACTGGCTGCAATACCTTTTGGATCAAATTTGAATGCTGTAGGAACATATATCTTATCAACATCACTTTTAAATTTTCCAGGATAATTAGTCCACAAATCAAGTACCCCCGCAACAATACTATAATCGGCATTTGTAAACATTTGTTTTTCATTAATGAAACAATGTGCAGCTGTAAGTATGTGTTGATTGGTAATAATGAAACCACTGCATATTGGTATTTTTTTGAAACGCACAGCCGCTAAGTATTTAAATTCCCCTTTTTGTGCAGGAAAACCACCAACTATAGCTTCAATAACTCCTTTATTGGAAACATTAATAACGATTATTGTTAAAATATTTTAAAATAGTAATCGATTAAAAAGTACATAAATATAAACATAAAATTATTACCAATATTAAAACAGAATATAATGTATAAACTATATACAGCAAGCGATAGATAAAAGTGTTGCATTTTTAGCTAAATAAAATTTTTATTATAATACTAAATGAATTTAAATGGGTTTAATATATTAATAATGTTGCATACAATATATATATATAAAGAGATAGTTTTTCGATTTTGTGCGTAGGGCGATTCAATATAAATCAACTTTTTAATTCAAACCAAATTATCTTATTTGTTAAAGTTAAATATTTCTTAGCTGTATTTAATCACATATCAACATTATTTTAGCTGCGAGTACAATTCTTTTGAAATACAAAATTTAGATTCGAGTAATTCTTACATATATATCTGACTTATAAATGTGTTTTATAGAAAAAAATAATAAATCTAGGCACATAAACATAAAATAAATGATAAAATTTTTTAATTATTAATATAAGGTTAAGCAAGCTACCTTTAAAGTAAACGGACGTGTCATTAATTCATTAAAAATTTAACAATATATGTAATCTTTATTGGAAACATCTTTTTACAATTTATTATGTATTTAAGATTAAAAATTAAATAAAACTCCACTGTAAAGTAGTGTTAAATTTGGATTTACATAAATTAAAATAAATGTAGTATGTGGTCTATTTATAAGGTTTGTAAATATAATTTGTGACGTTGTAAAATTCAATCATATAGATTAATTGATCTTAAATATAGCATTTATAAAAGTAAAATTAAAATCCAAGTTTTATATATATTTCAACATTTCATTGGTTTCTGATTTAATTTACAAATTAAATTCCATTTGTGAAATCCAAAAAATTTTTTACAATCCATTATTAAGATATTTTTGGAACCAAACAAAGGCCTTAAGAATTGTTCTAAAAGGACGAAGGATACGAATAAATAGCAAGCTATAAATCTGAAAATAAGAAGACCTTCATCTATATCACTATTTATATGGTTAAGTATATACTAGTCAAATGCTGCAGGTCATCACCTCTACACCTTTATATATCTTATGGTATTCGTTTTCATGTCAAAATAGCTGTAACCTCAACTATAGCGGTATGTTTCGGTAAGTTCAGTTCAATGACAAAGATGCTTATCGTAGCTATTAAATGAATATTCCCTGTTTAATGAGTGTTCCCTGAATGCATCTAGTAAAAAATAGGATGTTACAGGAAAAAGTAATGATTTTATGTGCAATTTCTAAATCCCTCTACAGTATTCCTATTTTCTTCTAAAAATAAATAATAATAATTCCAACTTAATTATACTTTTTATTAACAATGTTTTAGAACGATTTAATAAGTTTATTCTTATACTCTAGTAGTGCTCTAATAAAGTAACGTCTGATCTTTTCAAACTCTCTTTTATTATTCGATAAAGTTATTATTAATTTTTATTCAACTTTATTGTTTGATTGCACAAACTAATATATTCTTTTAAATGAAGCTTTGCCGAATAGGGTATAGTAAATAATAATCAAATAAAATAATAAATACTCCAATAAAAGTATTGGTGAAGAACAATGAACCTTTATTAATAAATATTTTATATTTCTAAGCGATTACTTGATGATTTATTATCATCGCAAATGATATTCTAGATTAAGATATGAAAATATAATTATTTACTTTACTTTTTGATTACAACAGGAAATTAACCACTGCCTTAGATATTAATGTAAAATTATTGTACAGCAAATAAATCAGTAGGAAAGTTATATAGTCTTCGATATATATTGTTTTAAAAACATTCAATGTAACAAAGATTTTATTCCGTTGATTTTGGTTGTCGAGATTTGATAGTTTCAGAGAATCTAACAGTAATTTGTTGCATCCTCATATTTGGAGTTAGGAAATCAGATAGAGTATTAACACCTTGTCTCGGCACTCGATCAAACGGGAAACCCATGGAACGCGCATCTGGATATTTGAGGTCTCGGAGTCCGCAAAAACTGACACCATCTTGGCATCCTGTAGGCTCAGCCTGCTGAATCTATAACCAAATATTTTTTCTATTAAGTATTGTTTAAATTAATTATTTTCTCTTATGATATTTATTTTCAGATAAATTACCTTGTCCAGTTCGTAATTGGAGACCATAACAAACATGTCCATGGGATAACCTGGTTTTGTGCCCTTCGGTACAAGCATGTGCTGAGGCCATCCACACCCACAATAATTGAATTTATCGAAATTTTGAATATCTGTGTCACTTGGTCTATTTTTATCAAGATTACGGAAAGTTGCCTCAAATGGGATAGTTAACGAAGAGTCAACAGATCTTTTCGTTATTGAATTCAATCCTCTCCTAACTTTTATCAGAATATTATATTAATTTCGATTAGTTAATTTCAATAGCAAATTTAATTAATTAATTTTAATAGCATAATTTTAAGATTGTTACGTTTGACTATAAATTTGTCCATTTCAATCATTAGGTGTCTTTGTTCATTGAAGGTAAATGGACGACCGGTCTCATCAAATTTGGGTGCGATGAATATACGTATAGTTCCAGTCACATCCTGATTATTACTGTTGTTTATGGTGATATTATATATGAAGTTCTCGTGGTTGAGATGTTGTAATCGAGCTAGTATTGAGCCTCGAGGTGTAAAATCGAGACCACGTGAAAGTTCGACATCACTTTTGGTCCAATGAGTTTTTAGTGTATTAGGATTAGCTCCAGGAGTGATTATATGGCTATCTGTCACAGTAACCCCCGCGAAAACTAACTATAAAAATATAGATCATTTAACTATTAGTTTTATATCCAGTCTTTGACAACCTAAAACCTGATAACTTACTTGCTGTGCCGAATAAGCCGGCAAGCTGTCTTTAAATTGGTGAAAGACACTGTCGACAAAAGCATGCCATCTGTAGAATACGGGATCCCTCATTGCTGTACTAGAGTCACCCATGATGCCAAAGTTTTCCTACAGAACAAGTAAACCACATCAGCTAGATAAAAATCTTTCATCGCGATGCCTCGCAGATAAAGTCGTCCGCAACAGAGAATGACAAGGGAATCAGGGAGATAAACATCATGATAGTTCGCCGAGGGCAAGAATTTACTCGCTTACCAAGAAGCGATTGTCCGGATCATGGCAAAATGAGATAATGACGTGACCCAAATTATGGAGATCGCCGTAGTACTTCAGGTCCGGGCTAAGGATACTAGCCTCCATCATGTTTCCGAGGATATCGATACCAGTTTTCTCATCGAGCTGTATGTTGGTGCCGTCGGAGTTGCGTACCGTGCGTGTATGGATCGCGTCCAACATCCGGTCTCTATATCGTTCAAGATCCGATATGTCGAAGCGCAGCTGATCGACTTTGCGGTCAACGTCTGCTAGGACAAAACCCGCTGGCCTCGATGGCCAGGACCGCCCGGCTACCATCTGATCGAGCTTGGGGAAGTAAGCCTCAGGGATCGACTCGCGAAGATTCGTCAGACGACGTGCTCGCGGCAGATTATTGCACAGACGCTCGGTGTTGTATCTGGGATTAGACAGAAAATCATTAGTCTATTGAGCATTAGTATTCGCAAACCAATTGATCAATCAATTGAATGAACAATGAATGGAGTCAGTTATATTGAAATCGTGTTGCGATCTTGAGAGTAAAATTAGAAAACTGTACTGCATGAGTTTAGCGAAGGAACGATTTTTCATAATTTTCAAAGGTGAAAGGTGATAAAAAAGAAGTTGTGGAAGATGAATAGAGTCTTTAGCCGAGTAAAGCTGCTAGGAGAAGGAGGGAATGATAATTAATGGTTACCTCGCCATAATCTGATGATGCATGTAGTAAAAGAGCTCGCCGCGCCTGTCCTTGTTGACCGCGAGTCGAGGCCCGTCGTAGGGGTAGACGAGGTGCCAGTGCCAGTGATGGAGATTGATGCCTACGTCCTCGCGCCAATAGGCGACTCGATGCTCGGGGTCGGCGTCCGTCGCCGTGTAGTCCAAGGGGATCTCGATGGGCGTCTGTGAGTGTTGCCACGATAGAAAGAGATCGAGATTGCGAGGAAGCAAGAGTGGAACGGTTATTGCTACTAATCCTATTTCCGAAGATCGCCGCCGTTTTACTGCTAATTGAGAGCGTCTTTGCTCCCCCTCGTGTGCCCCCACGAGACGATACAATGTGTACCTACTCGGAAGGCACGCTTGAGCTGACCACTTGGATCACGGCTTTTTTCTCTCGTTACACTCGATATCGTTAAGAAAATTGCAGCTTGTGGGTTTCAATTAAAACTAGAGGTGATTCTATACAATTGGCAAAGCTTAACTAATACCTATTGAAACTTACGCAGCTCGAGGATTCTTTTTTTGATTTTAAGAGTTAAGGAACAATCATCTAAAATTGGATAAAATTATTGTACCTTTATACCTCATATTCTGAATTGGATTATTTGAAAATATGAAAAAGTTAATTGGATCTTCGGATTAAGAAGCGAAGTAGACTTCCACGATAAGATACAAAATAAAAAGAAATTGACGTACACGTGAACCAGCGGGCACAACGTTGGCTTCTTCTTTGGCACGGTGGAAGACCGAGCTGTCCATGTATTTGTCAGGGAAGATTTCGGTGAGTTGGGGCACTGAAAGATGCTTAGTGTCCGGTCGATGGAGTATCGCGACCGAGAGCGAGTAGACAAACATTTGCGCATTCATGCGGTCACGACAGTAAGCTGCCAGGGACAAAAGATCCTCAACTGTGCGCATTCCTAATTAAAGCAATTTGCGAAATATTCATTCGTTATCTAGAGCTTTTAAAGTGGTTTTAGAAATAATAATGTTATACTGATAACTATTTTTATTTAGTTAAACAGTCACGAGTAATGTGCTTCTGGATCAAATAGTGTTTTAATATTAATAATATATTTATTTGATTCGAAACATGTACTTGTGACAATTCAACTTTCAAATTAATAAAGTTATTTTTTAGAGTTTTGTATAATGTAGTAAATTAACAGAATAAAATAAAATTTTATTCACATTAGTCCATAAATGATTACGATATGTGATTGTTCGAGCGTAGGTGTAACGTAATAAAAATATGTTTGACAAGATAAAAAAGAGTTGTTGACATACCCATGAAGAGTTCGGTGAGATGGCCAGCCATTTTTCGATGAGAGGGAATGAATAACGAGAAGTTATCGAGACGACTGAGTGATAACGGCACCGTCAAATCGGGGATGGTGATTTGTTTTATGGGAACGGAGGACAGGGACTCGTTACCGAAACGATCCAAAATTCCCTCGGCCATAGTTTGATATTTGTCGGGCTACACAATTAATAATTCAAAAAAATAATCTAAATTTTAATTCCTTTTTTAAATTTCATATTTTCATGTGTAATCATGTACAGATATTATCGGTTAAATTTAAGAAAATATGCGTATTCTTCGATAAATTAAAAAACATGAAAAAAGAAAAATATTTAACTAACTATTAAAATTTTTAATTAAATTAAAATTAAAATGCAAATAAAATTTTTCGTAAAAAGTGCGTTTAGCAATTCTAAAATGAAAGTAAAAATTGTCCAAAATTTGAGAAATATGAAACAAAATATTATATCATATGTTACACTATATAGTATAGTTCATACCAAATAATTCGAGGGAATCTCAAAGCTAATTTTACTCTCGCCCTTGGGCACGTAAATCGGCTCATGGGGCCGATCGAACAGAAGTAAAAGATTTTTTTCCATTTTAGCGAGAATTAGATGGTCGACAGAATATTCAATAAGCCAAATAGATACTTAAGTATCACTTTTTACAGTTATAATTTATAGAAACGATGGTCACGAGACGACTGAAGAACGCTGAATGTCGTCCCGCCTTACACTTCACCAAATTTATATTGCACTTCGACGGGATTTTCGTGGTTTCATTTTTGAAGATAAAAAGCACTTTAATTAATGCACCTCAGGTAGCCACAAAATATCTGCAATTTAGGTCTTTTTTTGCAGTTTTGTAATCAGAAACCTCCAAAAAATCAAAGTCCATCTGTGATGTTTCCTGTTTTTCAGCTGACTGTTAAATGACTTCAAATAAGTAAGAATTGCATTTATTTTTGATAGGTGCATAAAAATTTATTCAATATAAATGGATGCAATATTTAATTGTTTTTTTATTTAAATAATTAATCAAATATATTTATGATTTTTTTGTAATTTAATCAGTACATTTTTATTACTATAATATGGTGAACTTCATATAATATAATAGTTATATAAATGTAAATAATGCATCGTTTAAACAAGGTTAGATTTAAGACAAAAATATTCAAATTCATTGTTTTAAATTTATTTTTTAAATTTGCATTTATTTTAAAATTGCAGTTTTTTTGTGTTACAAATATATTTAACAAAAATAAATCTGTACAATAATAAATAGTTTTCAAGATTTGAAGTGTAATGGATGCCTGCGTTTTATCTCGCATTTCATATTATTTTGGAATAAAAAACTGCTTCAAATCAATTTTTAATTTATTCCATTTTTCATTAAATTAAAAATAATGAAAATAAAAGTATGAACTGCAGTTTGGAAAATTAAAGTTAGAGTACAATGGATTTACAGATGTCGGGTCGGTTTTATTTCACAAAATGTTTAATCCGTTCAAGAACATATATTTGAAAATTTTTAGCTATCATATTTATCGTTAGTAGTATTTTTATTAGTACAGGGGGACAATTAATAAGTAAACTCTTTACATTGTTCTTATAGTAAAGTAATTCAATTTTGAAAAGAAGCTTGTATAGTTTATGATGTTAATGCTGTTTGTAGTAAAAAGTATTTTTGAATATTAACAAGATATTTATGTTTTGGGAGCGAATATTATTGAAGCTTAAACAATATTACTATATTTACATTAGAATAATAAATAACATTTACAAAGGTAACAAAACATATTAATAGCAGGATACTACAGCTTAAAGTGTATAAGGATGTTCGTGAATATAAATCGATTTTAAACACGCGAGTGTACAACAATATAGTTCAAATCATGTATACGTAATGAAGGGGCATTCAAACGGAACTAAGCCAAGCCCCCGAAGAATATAACAGGGACGCGGATTAAAGCTTTTTATTTGATTTACGGTTGAAAATATTTTAAGCGCGGTCTCGGGTTCGAATGGTAAATCAGCGCGCTTTAAAGGCCCTTTGTGGGCTATCTGTACTTGTGCGAATTTACGCCTCGCTTGCGAAAGATAGCGAAGGATAAGGGGGTGGGGGGTGGGGGGGGGGGTTAAGCAGTTGTGCGATAAATCTCCGCTGGGATTCGAATTCTTGGTCAGCGAATCGAATTTGCACAGGGATTTAAAGCTCAGCGGATTAATGGCGCCCTTTCCTCTCGGGCCATCGGGCAGATCGCGCGGGCGGGAGGAAAAAGCCGGCAGCGGCAGATCGCCGGGGCCGGCTCGTAAATAATTCCGGGCAAGTGCGGCGAGAGTCGAGCCCGCGCGAATTCAAAACACTTGGTAATTATTTACGGGCGCGGGACCTTCGGCCGCGGGCGCGTTATATCGGCCCTCCTTTATCCAAAGTCGAGGGGGCCGGCGACAAAGCCGATCGGGCCGCGCGGGAACAATGGGCCAGGGCGCGCGCGCGGCCCGCGAAAAAAGCCTGCGCGCCCGCGGCTTGATGGAGTGCGCCGGCGCGAAAGAGAAAGTAGTATTAATACCCGAGGCCGGGCGCCGCGGAGGCACGCGAGCTTTTGTCGCCCGGCCGATTTTTCGCGCCCAAGGCTAAACGCCCCCGATCAATCGCGGCCCTTTTAAAGGGCGCGCAGCTTCGCCTGCACGGGGGCGCGTAACGAGTCCAAATCCGGGGGCCGGAACAGTTGCAGTTGACTCGTCGATCGGAGGCCGCCGGTCGGAGCGTCGACGCACGGGCTGCCGGGGAAAAGCGCCGCACAGCCACTTGGCTGCGGGGAAGGCCCTGGAAAAACAACGGGAACGGGAGGCGCGCGGGCCGCCGAGCGAGAACATCCGCTGGGCGCAGGCCTGGACGGCCGATGGAAAATAATAAAAAAAAGCAGCCGGCGAAAGGAAAGCGCGAGGGAAAAGGGCGAGGCGGGGCAGGAGGCGGGAGAGGCGAGAAATCAATACTCGGGCAGAGTTGTTTTTTTTTGTCTCTTTTGGAGGCTTTATTGACAAACATCGAGGTGCCGCAGGTGTGCGGAGCCGGGGCCGCGGGGCGGCCGGGAGGGAGTCCTCGGCGCGGTCCGGCGCCGGTGGCCGCTCAGAGGAAGGCGAGGAGGCTGCCCGGGCGGCAGCGGCCCGGGGCGCAGGACTGGCCCCCGGGCGCCGGGGCCTCGGCCAGCCACTTGCCGTGGCAGCGCGGCCCCTCGGACCCGCGCAGCTCCCAGCGGCCGAGGCCGGCGAGCCCGGGGCCCGGGGCCCCCGCCCCCCCGCGGCACCCGCCGCCCGGCCCGGAGTCGCGGCACCACACGCAGACCCGCGTCCCTGCAAGCAGAAGCCCGCCCAATTAGCCCGCGCCTCTTCCCCGCGGCGGCCGCCCTCGGCTTTTTCCCCGGCGCGCGGCGCCCGAGCTATCGACTCGTTGCTGGGGCAACATTAGAGCTCGGGGGCCGGGCGCCCGACCCGCGCCGCATACCAGATCGCCCGGCCCCCTGCCTACCTTCTCGGACGGACGGCAGCCTCCTCCTGCAGCCCTTGGAGACCTTGAGCACCGTGAAGGCGGCGCAGTATCTGAAAAATAAGGTCGGGGATTTGAGTGCGCCCGCGATTATTATAAGCCCCGGCCCACCGGGGGCTCGGCTCAGTGGCTTTCGCGGCCCCGGTCGCGATTCGCGCCCCGTCGCCGCTCGCCCCCCGATGCAATCAATGCTTATAGCAGCTTGGGGGCGGGCCAGTAAGACTCCCACCCCCCAGCGAATCAATTTCCTAATAACTCGCGGAGTCTCTTCGGAACGCGCGCGCACTCGGGAGGCAAAGCTCGGCTCGCAAGCTGTGCCCCGTCGCTCGCGCCCTGAAAAACCTCTTGGGCTAATTTCTCCCCCGTATACGTGCGCGGAGATTACGATCTGGAGCGCGTCTCCGCCGGGATCTCGAAGCTCTCGGCTGGCGGAACGGCGCTTCCCCCCTGGAACAACGTCGAGCCGAGGGCACGACGGGCCATCAATCTGCCCGTTATTCGACTAATCAAGCGGGCCGCCCCGACGAACGGCTCGCGGCGTTTACGAGTGCGCGCGGGCCAATTATGCGCGCGGCGATTGCCCGAGACGGCCTCGGTGCTCCCGCGGGAGATTCCCCCCCGATTAACTGCGTCTCTAACGAATCGAGCGGGGCGCGCGCCGCCAATTAGCGGCCGCCAAGTTTTTACTGTGAATCTCGGCGAGCAGCTAACTCGAGGAGCCGCTCGATTAGCAAGTTGCGCGCGTCCCCGCGGAGCAAACCCTCGGTGCGCGCACGTATACATAAACCCGCGCTAGCGGGGAGAAAAGAAGTCCGAGGCGCGGCGCGATTGGAAGATGTTCGGGATGGGTTTTCCGGAGGAATCCGACGTCGGCAAGTGGGCCGGTGGCGACAAGCTCGCGTAACGAGCCCTCCGCTGCCGGCTGCCCCCGTATCTCCCGCTTCCGGCTGCCACCTCGGCGCTCGCTCCCCGGGCCGGCCGATAGGGTTACGATCGCTTCGGAGTTTACGTCCTCCCCCGGCGCACTAATTGACCTGGGCTATTACGCAAAACTCTCCCTCTCCGCGGGAGTAATGTTTGATGTCGCCCGGGAAATTTCTCCCGCGGCGCCCCACCCGGAAAATTACGCCCCGCTCTGTAATGCTAATGCACTCCGGTGCGCGGCGAGTCACCGGCCGCCGCTCGTTCCCCGGGGTGAAAATCCGATAACTGCCGCGGGGGGAAAGCACGGCGCATTCCCCGCCGACCCCGTGTTTTTCCCGGGCCGCGTACGCCGCGCGCATTCCTCGGAGTTGGGCGCGGGGCCCCCGCGACCGGCGAGCCGATGGAGAAACCCCCACCCCCCCCTTGGGGGCCGGCGCTTACCGGCTCCTCCGGGGCGAAGAGTCCCGGGGCGACGGGAACTTGGCGCCGGCTAATTGGCGCACGTAAAACGATTAGCGCGCCAAGGGGCTAATTGGGCAGGACGCCGCGGGCTGGCTCAGGCCGCGCGCCTTACAATCCGCGAGGTGGCTCAGTGGCGCGGACGCGCGCCCCCGCGCTAATGCGCCCCGCGAGTTAGTCGGCCCGCGGAGGAGACGCGTCGCCGCGCAACTCGAGCGCCGGGGGAGGCTCGCCCTTACGGGCCCGGCCGCCCTCGCGTTGAAATGTGCGCCGCGCAACTAGAGGTACCGCCCTCTACTCCGCTGGAGCGCCGTGTCAGCGCTTTCCCCCGTTTTGCCCGGGAGGACGTTTCCTGCAAAGATTTACTCCTCGTATCGCGGCCAGACTCCGAGAATTAACCTCGCCGTTCTACCTATGGCGATGCCGGTTGTTTAATCAAGCCCCCCGCAGTCCTTGTCCAACAGCGCAAAGTAGCTCTCCGGCTATTGTACGAGTGTCCGGCTAGTTCGTCTTTCGGGCTTAAAAGTTTAACGATTATGAAAAACGATCCCCGTCACGTGGACTCCCTGTCAACGGTGGAACCCTACAGTTTATTATCTAACGAAAAGTCTGCTCAACTTCCGTACAGCCATTTCAGCGGAATATGACACTCTCCGAAGCAGCACGGGAAAACATTGATTTATTAAATGATGGAGAAGAAAAGGAGGACGCGACTCGTCGTACTAGATTCTTCTACCGAATAAGGATTTTGCAAAACTCAATCACAGGATACAATGGAATAGAATAAATTTATCTAAGGCCAAGGTTTCATCGACCAAATTTCCAAGTAAACCGCGAGAGACTATACCCATAGTTCAACGCCACAATCAATCACAGATTGAATCATAGATATTCTATTCGGTTCACCCGCAACCTAAAAATACCGTTAGACGGTGGAAACACATTGTTGGACCAGACAGACTCTATAGCGCCGTCTAGCCAATATCGTGATTTTGGTTTTCAGGAGAGTATTGTATTCCAACTATATTATACTGTTACAGATTGAATCGTTTGAAATTGAGCTCCAAATTACAATTATTACAATTGTGTGTTTGTGAGAATAACTTTTTGAACAACTTTTAAAAAAAACATATATTTTACCTATTAAGCTATATATATTTGATATATGAGGAAACTTCGTTGCTGCTCGCGGATACAAAGTCTTATCTTTCCGTACAAAATGTATTGCACTTTGACAGAACTGATTTCGTAATTAACCTAAAAATATGTCTGTTCTGGGCTATCAATTGTGATGCAAATTATGGATGTAATATATACCCTTTAATGTCAAATACCTAGAGGAGGCAGTATACAAGTGATGGGTTAAAGCACAATTACACCGCAAGCTCGATCTGCGCGCATAGCAGGAAAGTTATAATTAGGCGTCGCGCCCGATACTCCGAAGCGACATAAGCCCTCGCAGCTTTATTCCAATTGAAGAGGTTCGCCCCGGCAAACTGGCTGCCAACAAAAGGCAACGAGCGCGCACTTAAAAAACCGGCCGCCCGCGGCAAACAAGGCCGTGACGCGCGGGTGAAGCGTTAGTTTCCGCGGGGGGAAATAGTTAATGAATCGACACGGGGCCGCGGGAGCCGTTCGCTCGGCGCTCGCGCCCAGAAATCCATTAAATGCGGAATCAAAGTTGGAACAATGCCGTATTGTTTTGCAGGGCGGCGCGCGTACAGCGAGCGCCACGCGCCAACTGTCCGCCGGCGGAGTTTATCACAACTCCCGGTAAAATCCCCTTCGCCGCGGGCTAATGCGCCGATCGGCCGGACCCTCGGCCGCGGCCTGTAAACAGGCCCGAGGTCAACTTACCCCCTGGTACTTTCGGGAACCAAGTTGGAGTCCGGAGCTGCCTGGGCGGCGGCGCCTCCTCCGCCGGGGTAGAAGCTCTCCTCTGGAAAACACGAGATTTGTGCAATTAAGTGGCGGCTGGGAGGCTGGGCCGAGCGAGTCGTCCGCGAATTTGTCGCCCGGAAAAAAAAAAGAAAGAGTATCGGCCCCGGGCAAAGTTGCCTCGTCACCCGCTTCATTAAGACCGAGCGGCAACTTTCGGATCCGTACACTTTTAGGCCTCGCTAATCGATTGCAAAGCTCCCGTCGCGCTCGCTTTCAAAACAGCCTTCGCGAGGCAGCGTTTATACCGCGTGTTTGCCGGTGAGCGCCCGTGGAATCCTCCGAGGATACCTAACTGCGTCGGAGTTTTAATCGACTTTTTAAAGGGCTATATTCGTCGACGGGAAAGTAATTCGCGTCGTTAGTGTCGCGTGTTTCGAGCCGCGTCGAATGAACTTTTAGGTTATACTTCGCTTCAATCCGAGTACGTACGAGAGCGGAAGATTACGCGGTTCGCAGTACTCGGAAACGACGGATCATCGAGTCTTTACGCGTTCTTTGCTTCCATCTAATTTGAGTCGTTTCACACTTATTCCCGACTCGTACTATAAATACCTGTATAACAAAGAATATGCTACAAGAAATCGTGTTATAATATATGTTACAAGGAAAAAACAACTTTTCTAAACAACATAGTACAATATATTGTTATAATTTTTCTACGTGTTGATTTTGTAAAATTTTGACTTTAGCGTAGATCATAGTTTGAACCAATTAATGGATTTCCATGATTTGAAAATTTAAGCATTGGTATTTTCATGTCATTTCAAACTGATGAATTGTTTGGTATTAATTTTTTCTAATTTTTACTTTATTTGCAATGATAAAAGAAGATAAAATGTTTTATATGTATAACGTTTATTTTCATTATAAACGGTATTTACAATTAGGTTAAAAATATTTATAGGACAAAGAAGCAATTGACGTAAATTCTCCTTCGCGAGTAAAGGAGGCTTATTATAGACGATTAATTGTTTGTACTAGAAATACCCGTATCAAAAGAGACACAATTAGTAGAATGGTTCACTTTTCTTACCGGGCACATTTAATTGAATGGTTTACTTGTTTTTTGTCCCGAATGAAATACGCAAAGTTTGAAATCCCTATGAAACTACTGGGAAATGTTCTCCCGCTTGGAATTCTTGTCACAGGTAGTTAAAGCGCGAAAGCGAGGGACGAAAGTAAAGCCCCCAAAGAGGAGGTTTCGGTTGCACGGGCAATTAGACCGGGAGGGCGGTGGTGGCGGGGCCGGGGCGCACCTGCGACTCGGGCCACCTGGAAGTGGTGGGCGCGCCGGCGGCAGGCCTCGTAGCTCTGGCAGGCGAGGGACTCCTCGGCCTCGGGGCAGGGCTTGCCCCCGTTGCGCGCGGGCCGCAGGACGTACCTGGTGCGCGTCTGCCGGCCCAGGCCGCACTCGTTGTCGCACGTCGACCACTCGCTCCACTGGCTCACGCCGCAGTCCTCCACTGCAACAGACAAGCGGCCCCCGTGACACCCGCTCCCGAGGATCCCCGCCCTCCTGCCCCGTACTCCGCGTTTCAATCCGCCAAGGAGGCAAGAGTGCCGCGGGCTAAAGGCGCATCGGGGGGGGAGATTTTTTTCACGGAGACGAGGTCCCAATGGAAGTATTTTGCCCCGGTGCCGGAGGCGCCGGCCGCCCCCGGGAATCGATCACCCTGGGATTTCCGCGCGGCCCCCAATCAGCCGGGCGCAATCGACTTCGCGGGTTAACCCTCGAGCGCCGGCTAATTCGCGGGCGGCCCCTCTTATCGCCCGCGATACAATGGACCAAGCGTGGATGTTCCGCGGTCGAAATCACATCATCGGCGACAAGTAAACCGGCGGGCCTGGATAAGACTCTGGGCCGGCATCCCGATAGGATTGTTTACGCGGCCGGCCGCAAGCCGCGCGGGGAAACCGAGAAAGGAAGCCCCTCTATCTCGATCGGGCTGTTTTCGGACGCGGCGGCCAGCCTGGCTAATCTGTTTCCGGTCGAGCGCCGCTGCCGCTCCGTGGGCGCCCGGTAAAAAGTTGCGGGGGAGTCGCGGGGCCGAAAGCGAAAGGACCCAGTGAGTGCCGAGGCGCTCGGCAGCCCACGAGTCACGTCGTTAAAGATTTTCGATGCGCTGCTCTTTTCCCGAGGCGGACGCCCACCGGAAGCGGAAGAGAGCCCACCTGCACCCGTCCTCGCCGATCAGTGTATTGTATTGTACGAGGCAAATATTTGTCTACCTTTTTCTCTGTTTGCGTTTAATACGCAAGTTATGCGCAGTTGTAGAGAGGCCGGTTATTGCGTGAAATGCTCCCGAGAGCCGAAGGTGAAATTTCATGCAAACACGGAAAAAACGAGTCCAGTTGTTTCTCTGTAATTGTTAGTGGCGTCACATAAATGTAAATTTACACACTACTTATACCGTGCGTACGTACTATTTCAATGAACATGAGGTGCGACGAGTACGCGGCTGGGTACACGCTCGCAGTTCAGCAGCCAGTCGCACCGCGCAAACGTGCATTATAGATCGTGTTTGATTTATACGACGTGTATTCTACTAAAATTTATTGACCGAATAAAGTTTTAATGGCCCTACTAATATCGTTAGATCGCCCGGATATCTATAAAGCATTGTACAGTTCCATAAGAGTTTATACGCGGGTTTAAAGTGGGGTCGCCAGTTATATTTCCATGTCGGCCTCGCCGCCATAAACAATAAAAATTAATGCGATTTTCGCGCTAATCTAAGAGTCTGCTAGGGTTCTAGAATTACATCGAGGGGTCGCGTGCCTTTTGCCCGCGGCCTATACGCGCCGCGGCGAGCGTCTCGCGAGAACGACTCTCTCTCCCCATTAATCGCACGCCTATGCCCCCGCGGGAGCCGGGAGTACACTTTTCCTCGGCAGCGGCAATATATAATTGAGCATTAAATCGCTCCCCGTCGCTCCCCATAAACCTATCTGCCTTTGAACGGCGGCAGTTAAGGTCAGCCGCACGCAAAATCGGAATATGAGTTAGAGGGCCAGACGCGGCCAGACGCGGCCAGACGGGGAACAGGGGAGAAATAACGAGGGGGGGGGGGCAGGACTGGGTGCCGGCGCATTAAACCCCAATAAACACGTTTACAGGTGGCGAGTCGCGCGGGCCCGCCAATTGCCGGGCGGGAGAGGAAAAAAACGGGCCGCGGCTGATTTACCGGGGGCGCGAGATAAAGCCGCTCCATATCGCGCCTCCTGATCCGGCTTCTCGGAGACGCGGACTCGGGCGCGGGCCGACCCCCATAAATCGCCCGGCGAATATGCGCGGGGATAAATCGCGAGGGCCGCCGACGGCCGCTACTTATTTAAGCCATTACAGCGTCATTCGGGCATTTCTCACGATTCGCCGCGGGCCTCATGCGGGCGCGCGACCGCGCCGTGATAAACTGCGAGCTCCTTTGCCCTCCTCCCCTCCTCCCCCCGGCGGCGGCGTTTTCCGGCCGCGCGGCCTTTTTTCAGGCCCGCCAGTCGAAAGCGAACGGCTATAAGCCACCGGCACCCCAGTGTCCTTTGTCACGAGCCCGATTGTTTTTCCCCGGCGTTCCGACGGCATTTTTGCGGTGGGCGCGGGATTCGTTAGACTTTTTCCCGGCGAAGGACAGGCGCGACCCTTGCTTTATTGGGCTCGTGCCCCTTTACAGGAATTCGCCGGCGGGAATCCACGTGACGAGATGAGGATGGCACTATCGACCTCTCGACTTGCGACTTTTTTGCACTCGAAAGTTATAGAAATACCGGTTGCTAAGGTTGCAATTTTTGAGCACGTATTGATTTGAATTGTCAGTAAAAATAGAAGCGGGCATAACTTAGAAAAACAAAATTAGAAAAAAGAATTCAATTTTGTATTACTATTATAATTGATATCTATAGTTTATTCCGGGATTTGACGAGCGGGTCTCGAGTTTTTGTCTGGCACAGTGAAAATTCCCACCAAATTTTTCTCAGTGCAATAATTCAATTTTATTACCAGCTCGTTTAATTGAATCTTGGCTCAATGGAAGTGAAATTTACCGTTTTATTCTCAAAAGTTGAACCCTTGAAAAAAGGAGCCACTTAACAAATTATTGCGTATAAACTTTAGCTCTAAATTGAGCGCTTTTGAAAGGAAGCCAAATTCGAATTGGTTATTAATAGAGTCCATCAGAGTCGAACGAGCTTAAAGCTCGATCTCTGCGCGGCGCGCAACGCCACGTCCCCGTCCGCGATTCCCGCGCGCACCTCGGGAAACGGCGGCGGTCCCTCGGGAGTCGGGCGGCTCACCTGCGCAGGTCTCGTTGAAGTCGTGGCAGCAGTCGCCCAGCCTGAGGCAGGCGTGGTCGCAGTAGCAGGGCTTGTCCCTCGGCGACTCGATGATGGCGTTCGGCGAGGGCTTCTGGATGACGCAGCCGGAGTCGCGGCCCTGGCAGCAGAGCTTGGCCGCGCGACAGCTGCCCGCGAGGCCGCGCCTCGGCAGGGCCGCCGCGATCGCCAGGGCCAGGACCGCCCGGCCGACCAGCCGCTCCATGCCGCAGCGGAGGCCCTTCGACATACGTGCACCTGACCCCCGGTTACCACGGATCTGCCCCCCCCCCCGCACGTGCGTGCGAGCTTGCGGCTTGTCGGCCCGCGCTCTAAAAGCGCCCATCACTCATCCCGGCATTAACGTCCGCGAGCATTATGCCCGCGCGCCGGCCCGCGTGTACTAACTCATTTCCCTAGTTACTTGCGCAGATTGATGGCCGCTTGATTGAGCGCCCGGGCCTCCAATCGCAAGTTTTACTGAAAAACCCCGGCTCGCGGCCCGTATATCGATATTCCCCTGCCTTGCAAGCTCCTGTATTTACACTCTTATTTCATAGAGGAGGTGGGTCGACGTTACTTTTACAGAGCCGATCGCTCGAGTAATTAGTAGCGATAGATGATGAGAGTTAAGAGCTCAAAGTGAATTATGTTCTTTTACAAATATCGTGCCGCGAAGCGCCGCCTGTAAGGAACAGCTCTCTGCCGCGCTAATTTCGTCTATTTCAATTAACTTTTATTAATCGTTAAACTCTATTTGAAACGATAAAATTTCTATTATTATAATTGAAAGGATCAAGTTTAGAGGGCAAGTAAAACTTGGGGCTTTTATAAATTAATTGTTCTTTTTTTAATATGCCCTCTCTAGTAATCGCAGAAAATTACACGAAATATAGAGCAAGAGTTATATAGAGCAACCGGCCACGTAGCGAGACGTTAAAAAAAGAATTTGCAATATAATATTAGGCATTCAGGCCGTAAGCTCGCGAGCGCGCAGATTTATCAGAAAATATATGCACTACGTGATTTCGTTAGAGCAAATTAAATTTTTAATACAATTTAGCGTGCTTATCAGAGTCGATTCTTTGCCTTCTCCAGCGCATGAATTATTGGCGAGCTTACTCAGTGTTATTTGATAATCCCCCAGAGCAAAGCCCGTCGAACGGCTCAACCGAGAGATCCCGTTGCGCGGTATGGATACGCGCGGGTCAGCCGATAAAAGTTTGAAGGGGAGAAACGTCGGGCGCGTCGGGAGGAAAGAGCGCCTTGGTCTCGGGCGGCGGGCGTACCTTCGGTGTGCCTGGTGGCTGGCTCCTTCGGCGGGTCAGTGCAGGCGGGCACTCGGGAGCATCGGAGCGCGGGATCGGGCTCCGGAGAACATGGGCCGGCCTCGGGCGGGCGGTCCCTAGGCGCGCGGGGCCGGGGCCGCGCGGGCCGCCTGCCGGCCTCCTGGGGGGCGCCGCGGCTGCATCCCGGGGCTTCCCGCGGCTCTCTCGCGCAAGGGGGTTGCGGACGATCGGGGCGCCCTCGAGCGACTAAGCGCTCCGCCGGCCCTCGCGGATCCCACCCCCGGCCCGCCGCGGGAGAGACTGCGCGCCCGCCAGGGGAGGGGAGCCGCCGCGCGACTTTGCGGGCGCATGCCCTCGATCCTCGGGCGCCCGCGGAACAAGCGCCGGCGCAAGCGCAAGCGCGCCCCGCGCTTATCGCCCGCCAATTATCGACGCCGGCCCCGAGTTCTTTCCGCGCCGCCGGCTCCCAAACTTACTCACCTGCCCCGGCCCCAAGCCCGGGCTTTTCCTCCGCCTTTTCCTCGGGCTTTCCCTCCGGCTTTCCCTCCGGCTTTCCCTGCAGCTTTTCTTCTCGCGAGCCTGCAGAATTACACTTTGTCACTTTGATCTCGTGCCGAGGCTATCTGCGCGCCGCTGCCTGGGGGACCCAATGAGACCCTATCGGCAGCCTATCCGATATCAAGCTTATCGGCCTGCAAGCGTTTCTGAGCGCGTACCCTGCGCTGGCTATTAAGCCCCGACGATCTCGGATTAGTTTTCTTTCGCTGCGCACTCTCGTTTTCCTTGGGCTTTCGCCTCTTCTATGTTTCCGTTAGCGATGCAATTTCTGTAACGTACGTTTAAAAAAATTACCGGTTACCTACAATGGATTAGTTTGCGCAGGTTGTGCTTATGCGTGACCGAATATAAAGAGAATCATCCCACAAAATGTATGTTTATGATTCGTTATTTTATAGTTGCTTTTACCCGGGTTTCGAGACTCCCAATTGTATTACGTCGTAATTTATGTACTCGCCAAATGTTTGTGAATTTATTGAGCATTAGCAACCGATAAAGTTCTCCACCTCGAGTCGCCCCGAGTAGTAGACTGCGCCATTCACGGTAATAAATGTAGGAAAATACTGTAAAGAAGGAAATAAGGAATGTAAATCTGATAATGGGTTTATTTCGAGTGTTCAATTGGAAGCGAGCGCTGTACTCGATATTTCAGTCAAACTTATTAAAGCAGCGACGTAACTGTTGCGTACCTTTTAGCACGACTAGTAAATTGGAAACGCGGTGTAAATTTTCGCGCGGGCAGCGTGAATTCCTCGCGGCTAAAAGAAAACACGCGTTTTATGCGCATAATTGACTGGCGCGCGGGCCGCGGCTTTTAATTGAAACATGTCGCCGGATTCCGTCAAATTGCCAAATTCGTTGAATTGGTTTTTATCAGCTTTGCGCGCGGGCGGGACGCGCGAGCTGCTGGCAAGAATCCGCGCGGCCCGCGAATAAATGTTGCCCGGCCCCCGACGAGCGACGGACTCCCCATGAATAAGCAAAAAAAAAATCGATCGCCTCGATGACTCCCTTCTATCGCGGGGCCAATGTTTGCGCTCGGAGGAAAAGTCGAATCGCCCGGGAACTTGCGGGGCCCGCGAAGGAGCCCCGATCGATTCGGCCCGAGTTAATAATTCCTCCCCTGTGTTCGCGTTGAGGCGCGGAGGACGGAAAGGACCGATCGACGCCCCGAGTAATGCGTTAGCGCCGACGCTCGGTAGGCCTAGACGGGACGACTCGTCGGCGCGAGGTTCCTAAGCGATGGATCGTTATGATCCTCGTCTCTTTGGAAAATATCATCCCGGCTGAGTTGCGACTTGGGCAAATGAGCTACGCCGGGCCTCGGGGCTCCTCGTGACGCTTTTCCCGTCCGTTTCCCGGTCAACTGACGCTGATTATCCGTCTCCTCGGGGTTTAATTGAAGCGATAAATTTAACGGCGCGTGGCCCTCATACGTCCCGGGCCCCGTATTATTCTTTCCCCATGTTCGGCGTATCGGGACGATAAATTTCCCGGCCACTTTCCCCCTATTTATTTACGAAATCCACCGCCTAGCCCCAAAACTTTTATACAAGCTTTAGAAACTTTCTTCCATTCATTTATTAATAAAGTGAATTTTCTAAGCAGCGCAGAGGATCTTTATTCATAGGCAACATTACTTTGATTTCCGAAGCCCCTCGGCCCCGGTTTGTTTGCTCCTTCGACGGGCGAGGCCGTTTCAGTTAGTGCGCGCAATCGCGAATGTAGTAAAAACAGCAGGAGTAAGCGAATGTAAAAAAACAATAGTGGGATACCTACTGTAGACGTAAGAAAACATGGGAGGATTTAAGAAAGCCATTTGTAGGGAAAATACCTTGTTAAGAATGGATCCATAACCTGCAGAAAAGGAGTTCGCCTCTAGTTGGCACAAGTTGTGGAATTCGACTGTATTTGCATACGCTAATTCATTATACAGTGTGCTTTTACTTTTCCTATTCGCTTTTGCCTTGAATACCGTGAAAATTGAAATTACTCAGCGGTGATGAGAATTTAAAGTGCTATTAAGTAGTTGATTAACATAATAAAAACGTAAAATTTTCATGCGGCGATGTGCAAATCTTAGATTTTATCACTTTTTAATGCCCTACAGTCATTCTATATTCTATACGTTCTCAGTGAACAATCAATACCGTGCCGAGTACCGTGCGGTTGTTTGAATTTCCATTACACCAAATCAATATTAATGATTTTAATTAACTTCCATTACATTCGTAGGCCACAGCAGAAATATCATGAAATACAATTGGCCAGAATGCTACTGCAACTACTCAAATTGTCAAGTCATATATCTAAGACAGTAGAAATTGATCTACCGAAAAACTTGTAGTTCCATTAAGAAAAGTAATTAATGAGGTACTGTCAAAGTTCTGACAACTATTTTGTGCTTATCTCGAGGATTTCAATCTATATTTCAATCCGGATAAGCGTATTTTTTAAGTGTGAAAATTAAAAGTATGAGTATAAAATTAATATTGTTTGTTGACACTGTCACTTATATTATACTACAATAACTAATTTATAATTCATTGATAGCTTATTGAAGAATGATATTCCTCGTATAGCTGTTTATGTTTATATAAATAATATATTTAAAAATTGTGAGGACATTCTGAAATATTTGTTATGATAAATTGTTGATGCAAATTGGGATTTTGGTTAGAATTATCTTGATATTCTGGCTATATTGTAATAATCTCACTACAATCTCATGGTATACGATATTTTCAAATTCCAATTGAACTCGTTGTCTATTTCATTCAGACCCCGACATAAGAAATCTATACTTATATACTTATATAAGATAATTTCTTTGTCTGTAAATCCAAGGTCTGAATCGTAACAGCCATAATTAATAATGAAATTTTTTATCCATTATTGGTATAATGATATAAATTCTTTAATATGATATAATATTCTATTAATCTAGTCATCTATAACTTATTGGTATAAGAAAAGAATACAGCAGACTAGCGCTATTTTAGTTCATTGCATCTATTGAATATATAAGACTTTGAGTCTATAGTCTTATTTTGAAATTATTTGAATTAAATTGAATATTAATTTTATTCGGAATTTTATATTTAAAAATGTATCAATACAAAACTATGATATGTAATAACAAACTGTAAAACTAGGTTATTCGTAATAAATAAAGCTTTTAACACTTATATTTACACTAATATTTCTTGTTATTTTTGTATTTAATATTAATACCAACATGAATGTATATATGCTATAATTCGGCAACTGACAAAATTCGATTGTTATGCGAATACCACCAGTTACATCGGATTATGCTTTGGACATTTTCCGCGAAAACGTTTTGTGAAGAATGGAATATAGTTTAAATTCATTAATAACAAAGGGCACTTTAAAATAAAAATTTATGCTAATGTAATGTTACATTATAAAAAATTGCTCGATTTTCCACGTACGCATACTTGAAGGAAGAAAAGATTCATATGAAAAAATAAAAAACTATATTGAAGAGAGACACGGCGAAAAGACAAAGAGAACTCGGCAAGCTCGAAAGGATAAAGGTAGAGAGGTCCGAAGGGAGCTGGCGAAGTTCTGCACACGACACATGTGTGAACATTCGCGATTATTCGCAGCTGGGTAAGTCACTCGTCGAGGAGCCGAGACCTCGTTTGATCTAGCATAATATGGAGCAAGCGGCCATTCCACCAAGAGAAAAGATGGCAAACTGGTCTGCTTCCGTGGATACGACCCACTGAAATTTTAAAATTCCCAAGACCACCGGCGGAACGAAGCGAGGCTTATTTGGGCCACTCGTGCTGGGCGCGTGCATGTTTTACACGTGTCCGTAAATAAATCCAGCGGCCGATCCGGTGACGGTCGTTTCGACATCCATCGACGAGGCCCATAGGCGGTCGGTTAAACAGCTTGGGCAAAGTGTACCTTTGTCCCAGGCTCGTGATAAACGAGAATCGCCGCCATTCGTCCCCGGGGGAAAATTGAAAAATCGCCAGGGCCGATTGATTAACGCGGTCGGACGAGATACACTTGGAGAAAAGCGGATTGGCCCAATCGACCGATGGGCTCCCGCGGGAGGATCACCTCGGCATAAGTCAGTCTTAAGGATTCTCCGATAACCTCCCTGATAACTGGCCGATGCGCCTTATTTCCGGAGCCCGGTTGTCGATTAGCGAGCGAGGGAGGACGCGATAAGCAACAGGCGCGCGCTTCCCCGTTAAGCCATGATTGCCTGGATTTTGCCATGGACCAAAGTGTCGCCGGCTCACGGAGGCTTGAAATGACCGGATAAATTATGCGAACACGGCGCCAAAGCGGATGCTTTGTTTACGGGAGCGGAAGGCGCGTATAGACGCCTTGGCGCCGCTACGTGGGAGTACGTGCGCGCCCGCGCATATAGACTCCGAGAAGGGGGCAGGACTCGTATTTCTCTTTGCCCGCCACCTGAATCACAATGCCTCGATAAGCCTTTCGTTCCTTCGAGTTTTCCAAAGCTTTGCACTGGGAATTTACCGCACCCCTTTTATTATGCATTAATTTACTCCTTTTCGCTAGGTGCGGTACTTTTTTACTGTAATGTTCAATGTATTTGCCTACTTTCTACTTTATTTACTAGTTTATTCTTAATCTATACAGTTTTGTTACCATATTTTTCACTGTTCGACGTCACGCTTTGATTGTATAAGCTGTTTTTGCAAAAAAGTGCTCGTTTTTCATCTTTCAGTGTTTGCGATTAGTCTATTTATGTTATCATTTGATCATTTGCTATCAACTGTACGCGATCCGTTTAATAATTTAGTATTCAGATTGTGTTAATTTATTCGTATAATTTATTTGAACTTGACGATATCGATATAACAATTCTTAATTATGATTATTTTGTTGATTTTATTAGCATCTAGGTTATAATTTCAAAGTATGTTTACGCAGATACTACAACTATTTCATGTATATATATATCGGACAAATGCGCCTTTGTGCCATTGAAGTTTTTAAGTTTTAACAACACCTTTATTTTATTTTACGAATTTTTATTTTATTACAATATTTTATTTTAATCTTGTTTATTGAGTGCAATAACGTAAACATCCATTGTCCTCTAAGAACATGATATTGTTAACTTGGTTCTTGCTCATTGCATTATTAAGTAAGTATTACTCGCTGTTAGTTTATTCTTATTAAATTGTTACTCCTTTACTACATATATCTTCAATTAATTAGGTAGCTTTGCCAGTGCTTTAACTGGGCCAAATGTTCAGCCAGTAGGCTACGAATTTATGTTTGCTGTTGGTATTGGTAGTTCGAATTTTAATAGATCAGATTCGTGTTGCAATAGCTTCTGCACGGGATCACTCGTGTCTTCAAAGCATGTAATTACTACAGCACGGTGTTTGCACAGGATGCAGCCAGATAATGTTCAAATAATAGCTGGATCCTTTGATTTGAAAAGCGGCGAGGCGTACTCGGTCAAAGATTGGATAACGTATGATCAATGGGCGACTACAAATAATATTGCTAATCCCAATAAATTAGATAATGATATTGCTATTATTACGGTAAAGTCAAATTTTTACATACAATTAACTATTATAACAACAAATTATAATAAATATTATAATTTATAATATAATATTATATTCAGCTTTACGACGAGGTTATTAATGCGCATCCAGTAAAGATTGCAACTTCACCATTGAAGCTTGAAGACAAAAAAGCGAAGATGGCTGGTTGGGGCTTAACTAACGACAGGGAGATGGCTAGAATTTTGCAAACTGCAGAAGTAACGATATCATCACCAGTCCAATGTTCATATGATTTAACAAAATTAAATACAAAAGTAACCTCATCGAAAGAAAACAATATTTGCTCAATAGCTTCTAGTACAGCAAACATAGAACAAGTATGTTACCGACATGATTTTCTTAATTCATTAGCTTCTAACATGAATAAAAATAAGAAAAATTAAACAATTATATAATATCCTTTAATTTTCAGGGTGATAACGGTGGTCCACTTGTTCAAGAAAACACGTTGATTGGAATTATGTTGCAAAAGATATCCAGTTTTTACAAAAGTACTGCAAAACCTGTAAACCTTTTCGCTAATATTTCATATTACAAAAATTTCATATTAAATACTATAAATAATTAAATTTATAGAATATTTATACTAGAGCTGATTTTCATTGTTTATAAATACTGCTATAAACTACATAATCATTCGTAAAATTTATTATTATATAACTATAGTATTAATTATAACAAACAAATAATGTCTAAAAAATGTATATAATTTTATTATTAAGAAAAAATTTACGTCTGTAGTGAATAATAATTTTATATTTTTTCTAACTTTTTTAAATAAATAAAAGATAAACATACCTCATATTGTTGATTTTATACATATTGGTATCACGTGAATAGCGATTCATCATTAAACCGAAAAAAGTACGTGGTATATATATCCGTATTTACATTTAAAGGCCTTACACAAATAAATTAACACGTGGATAGCTTGCCGCAGTGAATCGACATCCCTACTTCCAACCCTATATACAACTCATTTTGTTATTTTTTGTACTGTAAATAGGTAATTTCTCAATTTCTTTTATAATTTTCTTGAATCTCACGTAGAGCCACGCGTAAATAATGTATTATGTATAATGTATAATGTAGGTACACAGATTCTTTTGACTTTCCCTCCTTTTTAACACACATAATAACTCGCATAATAACTAACAATTTATTTTAACTTATCAAAAAAATTGTATATAAACGTTTCTATTACAAAAAATGAAGTTAACATTATTTTTAATACTAAAGAGATCATATGTCGCATGTTATACCAAACATTTATTTTATTGATCTACTTCATGCATAATTGTCTGTGCGTGCTCTAAACAAAGCAAACACTTGAACAAATATTAGTTGCAGTCATTTATATGTTAAAAATAATCTCAACAATAACAACAATATTGCACGTGATAAAAGATAAAAGTTAAATTTTTTAAGCACATCTGGTCTATAGGATACATAAATATTATTTGTAAATAATATTTGACTACTTCCTCTCTGAAATTATAAATTAGAATTAAAACTGAAGACATATCGTTTTAACTTAAATTAATTTAATAATAATACATATAATTCTAATTTGCATTATTATAGAAAATAAGTTAATCAAATATTTAGCATACATCATATACATTAGATGTGCTTCAAAAATATAAATTTTAATTTTTATCAAGTGCAATATTTTTGTTATTGTTGTGTTACAAGATGTACTTTGTAAAGTAACTATTAGTTACGTGACAACCCAATATAAAAAAATAACACTCACTCAACTTCTATTTAGTTTAATTATTCTTTTATGGAAGCTAAGATATCGAAAACTCACACATTTAGCACAATTTCATTTTTGCAAGATACGAATTTAGATTAAGTATATCTCTTATCTCGCCTTTTATAAAATACTTACGTCAAAACGAATAAACTACTTATATACTGAAATAAATATTATAGTCATTTTTACCATACTTTTTGTTAAATTTTTTATACACTGGTCAAATTGTGTAACAACAATCCCTTCATTACCCTCAATAATTAAAGTTACGATGCATATTAAAAATGTATATTAGTAATTCGTTTTATCTCGACACAAAATCTAGCACAGAATCATGTTTAGTTGTCATATCGTGAATACTGTAAAAATCTGCGAACCAAATACTTTTTTTGTTTTATGCTGTATGTGGTGGATATGACAAGGAAATGGTTATATTTAAAGCACACAGAATTGAATTTAAATTATAGGTTTGATATATTTTGTGACAAAGGTTGAAACAAAAGAAACGGGTACCTTTTGTGTCGGTCAGCCAAAACAATAATAAAAGCTCGAGCTTTGCACTCGATAGCCGCTCCTCGATTGCCGCTTGCAATCCCCACTCCCGCGATGCTTAATAGCTACATATGGAGTTATCTCTCATACGTGTACATGAGGCGGTCTTCGTTTACAAGGAGCAGCTCCGCGAAACCTATAACGCCTCGGGAGACCCTATGACTGCCCGAGCGGACGACTAAGTCAGGATAAGTCACGAATCCCTTATGGATTCGCACAGACGCGGGCCGACTTCAATACATTTTCCATCATTTCGATATCAACTCGAATCTACCGGGCTTTCTTCGTTTCCTCGAGACCAATAATAGCGAGCAAGCTTACAAATTAACATACATTTTCAATTTAATTGAAATTTACAGGAATAATTAAAACACAACTAAAACGCACGCAATTTGTAATAGTTTAAAATAAAATAATTATCATCACAATCAATGGCGCATTGGTCCATCCTCTGGTCCGTCACAGTATAATTTAAAGTTTAATTAAGTTTATAATGATTTATAATTGTAAATACTCTGCTTTTGCCGTGGCACAACTACTGTGTATTTTATGCATTAGCTTACGGCTCTGAGTAGGGACTTATCTCATCACCTTTGTACAAAGTATATTAATTCTTTGTGATGAAGTTTTAAAACATTTTTTAAATATTGAAATAATTTTATTTGCAGTTAATTTAAATTTAACGGATGTTGATCATGTGCCGCAACATTTAATAATCTAACATTTTCAAGGGCCTCAAAGTCTCGGGCTCGGTCTCGGCTTGGTGCAGCTGGTTGACGTAGTATAAATACAGAGACGAGCACACCGGGTGAACCGGCTGCATTTTGACAGTATTCGGAAATATAACATATGCTTCGAAAGTAAATTTAAACGCATACCATTATTTTTACGCATTTTAAATGCAACTGAAACGCAATTGGGCTTTTTCATGTATCTATTTACATAGTATTTACGATTAAAAAAGAGAAAAGGTTTCTTGTGGCTTCCGGTAGAATCTAAAGGTCGTGGAGCTTGTTAATTTAAGAGTATATTAGAGGAATTGGTGGGGTTCATTCTTAAGACCGACCTTAGCTACGCAGGACCCTGAGTTGAGACTGTTGTCATTCAGTTAAGTGTACGTCCAATGTACGTCGCGTATACGTCGAGATTAAAAATCCAAGACCATAGAGTTGCCGAGAGAGTTGATAGAGAATGCGAAATTCTGTGAACAAATATGAGGAATTTCCGAGAGGAGATCTGTCGAAGGCTCTGGAAAGGGTGCAAAGATGGACGCGCTCGCGTGTCTCTCGTTCGGCTACAAAGGAATGATGGTATCTTCAGCAGAGACGGGCGTAAAAACGGGTGGAAGAGCAAGCGCCCCAAGGAGCGCCCAATGGCGCAAATACGTAAAGGAACATTAGATTTATTTTGTCGGCAGAGGCAATATATATACTTTCGGCCCGGTAACGCAAGCAGATCTCTCGAGATCTTTTTTGCCCGCCTAAGCAGCAAGTCAAACCTCGCAAAACAATATAATACAATGTAGTTTTACATTCTGTAAATTACCATCTACAGCCCTCTCCTCCTTGATTTATTTTGTATTGCGAGAGTGCAAGGATTGTGCCACATTTATTACTGATTATTGTACAATCTCAATTTTGCAATTATCATTTAGTAATACGATCAATTTTGACATTTGCCTGGCTGCGGTTAAGGCTCCGCTATAAAAATCACCGCAATCATCACGCTCCCATTCTAGGAATTGATAAATTCTATTAAAATATTTAAAAAGGTAAAATATATAAATATGCTTTCTTAAAAATCCTGATTTTTATTTAGGTTTATTATAGTATAGCCCTGTTGTTTTGTAATCGTTGTTTTTATATTTTAATTGTTTATTACAGTTTAAGTTTTATTTATTTTAGTTAGTTTTAGTAAAAGAATGCAAATACAATATGTAAATAAGAAACAACTGACGTTTCGGCCAGTTTTACTGGTGAAATTTCTATCAGGATTATAAACATATCCATTTCCAATTCAAAATCATTTTGGATACTTCCTTTTCAATTCAATCAATGTTGTGTTAATCTATTGCAGCCTGAAATCCAGAAAATCGGCCCCCACTTTAAGCAGAACGGCAAAGTTAGTATAAAGATCGGAGAAATTTCAATCACGTGAGAATTAAATAAGTCGCCAATAATCTAAAAAAACTTCATAAAATAAAAATTCTTTTAGCATAAGTATTTTAGTTGTATCTAGGATAAAATGAAATTTGCTACAGTAGCTATAATTTTTATTAAAAATTATATCAAATGTGGCTCCTCGTTGTACAGTATCAATTCAAATATTCCAAATTGTTCACCGGATTTTTCTCTATGCAAGTAGCCACCTTCTACAAATGAAGACCTCATATAACATCGTGCATATTTATCTCTATTTTGTGTTTTAAGGAACCACTTACATTGCGCTTATCTTTTAAAATTTGATCCACATATTTATTTAATAATGTGTCCCGCAGGTGCGAACTGTCTAGTGTTTGTAATACGTTTGTATTAAAATTCTGGCAAGAGTGTCACATGTAAGACTCTTCATATAGATAGTAAAGTATAAAAGCATTTAGTTACTTAGTTTTTTAGTTATTGTGCGCCTTTTTACGTCAATTTTTTATTGTACTTCGATTTTAGTTTACACGCTAAAAGCGTGATGCATTATTCTTTATTACTTGTTTATATTAAGTATTATTTACATTTGCACATAATCTTTATAGAAATCATTCTCGTTTTTAAGCAGAAATTTAACTTATTGTTACTAAAATAAAGCTATAGAAACTAAATGTAAATTTCCCAAACTATTCATAAATTTTTTGTTTGATTTTTTACAACAAATAATTAGCTAATATCTTAGTTTTTACTACAAAAATAATTATATTACACTTACATAATATAATAGTTGAATATGTGTTAGTGTTTATGTACATTAGTAAACGAATTAAATTTAAAATAATACCATAGTAACTTTTATTTTTATTCCATATTGTAATTATTGCTGTATAACAAATTAATGTATATAAGACTTATTCGTTAAAAATTTTTTAAGTAAAGGTTATGTTCAAGATTACATTAATTATGATTTGCTATGTTATTATAAAATAACGTATATTAACATTATTTTAGTACGTTCTATTTTTTACTAGAATTAAGCCACAAAAACCAAGAGTACAGTTTCCTCTCTCATTACGTGTTATACAGAATATGCTTTCTTGGAAATGGAATTAATAAAAAACACTATATCTAATAATTTCATTACACAGCTCTATATTTTAAAATTTAAAACTTGAAAGTTCATTACACTTTCGACAGAAATTTTGAAAAATTAATACTTGTTAAATGAACTTGCAGGCATCCAATACATCAATTTCTCAAAATAAATAATATATTGATACAGGAAAATGATCATAATTACTAAATGTTTAGTTTTATTTTCTCTTTATTTAGTTTCATACAAATCTCAAATATAATTTAGTAATGCAGAAAATTAATATTATACATAGTCGCTTAAAAGGCTGTGCTGAGAACTGTGCTTAAAACATTTCTCTAATTTTATAATTTTTTGTGACCTGAACGCAATAAGACGCCTAATGCCCAATGGGGTATGTCTTTGCGTGCGTTTTATGTTTCTGCGTATTGCACAAAATTGCAGAAATATTACATCTGTTGATTAAATCAAGAATATAGATAATAACAATATAGATAATAATGGAAGTGATCTGCACTGTTGTGCGGGCGCTGTCGTACTGAAAAACATGGGTGTGGATCTCAGTCCATTAGGTTCTTGAAGAGCGGGTGCAATACAATTCAGGTCAGAAAGGGGGACCTATGACGGGCTCATAACTGTGCATCTGTAGCATAAATGTGTGTGTATCTTCATTGCATACCAACTAATGTTTCTAATACAATTTTTTCCGTGATCCTATGTATAAAAATTGCGATGTTAAGATTCTTTTTCCTCTCCCTTCCCTTTACTTTAGAGATATTTTTCTCTCCCATTGACTACCCTAATCTTACAAGTATATACTACATTTTCGTTTATCCACAAGGAGAATAACTGTTCTACATTGAGATAGCTATATATCGCACAGAGTAGAACCTATATCAATCTCTCTATTTATATGTATACTTTAATCACGAGTTATATCGATGAAGAGCTTAATCGTTGAAAAGATAGAGCTAATGATTTTAGCATTCTAGAGAAAAATTCAGTAAGCGATAATTATCTAATACATCACCACTTCACGTAAGGAGTAAAATTATATATATATTTTATATACAGACAAACTATTGCGTATCCTACATGATTTTACTTCGAGTGCTCAATTCCGACGCAAACATTTATCTTGATTGTTAGTACGTCATGAATAAAATGAATTTTTTTCCATAAATTGTAATTAATTTCATAAATGTAACAAATTTTTATATTGAAATTTATGCAATACTTTCTAGAATTTTATTGAGTTTACTATAACTGATACCATTTAATGAAAAGGTTCTTTTCCTATATATAAGAATATATATGTATTTACTCTTCTATTCTTAATTTTCTATTTATTAGCTATGCTCTACAGGCTCTTATTTCATTTCAGTAGCACGTAAAAGTTTGAGAATTACATTTCGTTTTTGATACGTAAGTTTTATACTCTTGTATTATAAAAAAATATCTACTATATCATTAATCTACCATACCAAGTTTATGTTAGACATTCTTTGTCTTCCATAATATTCTGACGTTTCATAATAGCTTACATTGATAATTATGGTGTATAGCAGTATATGGTGATCTCATGAAATATTTTCAAAATTAAATTAAATTTAAAAAATTCTTAAAATTAATAAAATTTAGAGCAAATAATTTTATAAAAGTAAAATGATATAAACAATAATGAATAGAACTAACATGAACAAATGTCATAAATCGATATAGATATATAATTGTAAATGTACTTATTTCAGTTACGATATAAAGCCGTATCACGTTTATGTGCTCTCACAAATATTAACAATATTTACAATAACAGTTAAAAGCTTATTTTGCTTATTTTTAATTAAACTAGAGTACAAACTATTTAATTTATTTTTTTTGAAAATCCGTTATATTGCATATTTGATTTGTATTAAAGCTAGGTATAACTCAGAAATTCGTAAAATATAATTAATTCTGTTTATTATAGAAGAAATGCGCTTATTGAAAAATTGCAATAACAAAATGTAAAATTTAAGTAAAAAAAGTATAAAAGAAAAAATTATACAAGAAATGCCATCTTTTTGATTATTTTAATACGGTAATTAAAGAAACAAAAAGGTATTATAATTTTCTCTATTATATTCTTATTGTTTAAAACGTTAATTTCAAATGTATTATAAACTAAATAAATTTAGGCTGCAATATTTAGGATTGTTCCTTTTCTATTATGAAACCCTTAAATCTAAAAAATACCTTTTCACATACTATATACTTGTCTTTGATAGAAAAGTCTCTTATAAATACACAAAACATTATATCAATCAAGCTAAAATAAATATTATTTAAACTAATATATTACTAATAATCTTTTTGATTCAACTACTTTCTACTTATTTAGTACTTGCTAATTTTTGTATTTAACATTAAGATTCTTATTAAAAAAATTAAACATTTATTGTGTAATACCTCATTATTAATAAAGATTTTAAAAGCTTTTATAAATTTATTTAAGCTAATATTTCAGTATTATTTTTTATTTTTTCTGTGCCAGAATCTAAAAATTTTTATTTTATATTATCGTGCACAAAAATAGATTTTATGCACTATAATAATAATTTATAATATTTGCACATTCATAGATCTAATTAAGCTCATTCTTTCGTAGTGGGAACTCCGCATGTACACAGATCACATATTTTACGTACTTGTATTGTATATACTATTTCTGAATTACATATGATTACGTGTATGTAATAAAATTGTTTAAAATATAAATCTAACTGAGTACTCTGTAATTTCAATTTTTCATTTGACGGTTATATATAGTTACTTTTATGCTATTATAGTTACTTTGTTGACATTAAACATTTTATTCATTGAAAAATAGTCAGGTTTGTCGCTTTTTTAACAACACCTAATTTAAATACTATTATTTTCTAATTAGATACTAAATAATATCAACTTCTTCTTTTATACAAAATTTCTTTATAAAATCATTTTTGTATATATAAACAATTTTCGGCTTATACCATGTACACCAATAGATTACATATGCTTTGGTTTGTAACTAATGAATGTAATATCTATCAAAATAATACAAAATGCACGTACTTATATTTTTTAAATGCAAACTATTGTATTATATTAAATTCAATTTAAATATACAAGTACATCAATTAAATTCTTTTTAGTTTATTTTATGCATTAAAATTATTAGATAAAGTTTATGTATTGATATCCAAAAATTAATCTAGTTTCTTATATATCAAAACATTTTTTTAAACAATTTTGTTTTTATTTTCATATCAAATTTCGTATCAAATTTGCAGTATTACTACGACAGAGAATAATTTATAACCAAGATGTACCAATATGTATATATATTTATTTTTATAATACATTGTAAGTATAAAACTATTTATTTTTTAATATCGTTAAATAGTACTATTTATGATATTACAATTCTTAGCTAATGTTGATCTGTTTGTTACATGATCCTGTAAGAGCAGTCATAAGCCTGAATGTTTCCTTTGGTAAAATAACTGATACGTTTTCTATGGCAACTATTGGGAAATACAATGAAATACATAATAGTCATTTTTGTAATGGAGTACTTATTTCGCCGAAGCATGTTTTAACTATAAAGACTTGTTTAACATATATGAAGCCAGAAGATATTTTCATAAGTTTTGAATCGTCTGATTCAGATGTAAACCTCTACAAAAGGTACTCTGCAGAAAAATTTATTACGTTTGAGCATTGGATTCGAAAAGCTAAAATCCAGAATGAGAATAAGAATGGTTGCTGGTCAGCGGCATTTAAATGCTTTAAAATAATGCCTGGAAATGATTGGCATAGTATCCACCATAACATTGCTATAATAATTGTAAAGTATAGTGGTTTTATTAAGATATTTTTTGACACAGCTATATAATTATTAATTTGAATGTATTGCTTCAATGTAATTGTAGTTAATCTTATTTGAAAAAATTTATTTATTTTTTCTATAATTTTAGTTAAATGAAAAGGTAGAAAACATTACAGTCACCAATATCATAGATTATAAAATATCGAATCTTGTTGAAAAAACAGTTAGAATGGTCGGCTGGGGCTTAGATAATAGCGTAATAATAAACAAATCTTTGCAATCTGTACCTGCCAAAATATTATCTTACAGACAGTGCAAAAGTAAGCTCTCAAAATTAAAAGTACAAATGTACACTGTAGATCAAAATAATTTTTGTGCATCGTCAAATCCACCACTCATCATCAGTGCTGTAAGTTAATATTCAGTTCACGATCAATGCAATTACAAATAACATATTTTAAAAAATAAAGCTTTATTGACTAACATACCTAAGCATGAAATCATAAACTTAGAGTAATATAGTATACACAAACTAATTGCACATTCTACATATTAGTGTACAAAAATTAATTGGCTTTATATTTTTTACAATCTTAATATTATAGATAAATAAAGGTGGTCCAGTAGTAGACGATAAGAACAATTTAGTTGGAATCATTTTATCAAGTACTAGAAATATGTATGATCTTCGTGTAACTCCTATTCATATGTTCATTAATGTTCTATATTACAAAGAATTCATAACAGACGTTATATCACAAAATACTTCTGTATATTGAAGAGATTAAAGTTTTATATTGTGTAGTATTTAATTATTTATAAAAAAATAAAAAAATATTTTTTATATAAAAATATGTGTATTTTTGGATACAAATAATTTCATCAATGTACTGCAATAGAATCTTGTATGAATTCTCAATAGGTAACATTTTTATCCATTGATTTATTATATTTATTTGAATTGACATTTTGTATCTACAAAGATTTACGTGCATTTTTTAACTTATGTTTTGATACATAGGTGAGGTATTCTAAGATTTTTATGTTCATATTTTTTTAATAAATTTAAGGTTAAATTTAATTAACAGGTTGGACACGGAATTTAAACTGCTACGTGTGAGGGTTAATCGGGCCATTTTAATTTATATTTAAATGAAAGAAAAAGGCTAGTTAGAAAAAAAAACTCTAAATGTTTGTATACAGAGAAATTTTACACTGTTTAATGTGCCCGCTGTACTGAGGCAACGCATTTACATGCATGTAAGTAATCAGCCTTTGACTTAGATGAAATTATATATTAAAGAATGTTCATCCGGAGTGCAATGTGGAGTGACTTATTTTCTTGACTATCATAAGGAGCTGCTTGCTCTTCAGGCTCTATTTACAATAACCTTAGATACTAAGAGCATGCGTGCACGCTACATGTACAGATGCAAGAATTGAATTCACGACTCACTAACCAGTATTCAAGGCTGGATGAACTCACCTTAAATCAGGTTAACACTGCCACAGATGGTGCTCGATAACATTCTGCTCGATAAAACCAATGAAGCAGGCATTTCTTTTATCAAGGGGCGTGCAATATCCATGGAAAAGACTCCGGGAGCCAAAGAATTTCAGCCTGACACTCTTAAACCGTCCATTATTGAAAACAGCTTCACTGGTGCTATTCGTTATGAAAAGGATCGCGAATACGCTTTCTCATAAATGTAAACAATAATAATATGATTAATTTAGTGGATAAAACTCTTCTTGAGTAGCGTCGCACATCGGTAGTGATGACTGTACCAACGGCGGGGATAGTACCGCGATTATTATCGTGGCAGAAACCAATATTATAGTGTGTTTGCATCTACTCGTAGTACGGTTGCCTGCATGTCTAGAATCACCTATAAATAAACATTGTCTCTTACTTAGATATTGAAGCGTCGGTAAACCAGAGGCACCAAAATAAATTTACTTTATCGGAACATTTGCCTTTACTTCATTATCTTCTATATCGCTTTCCTCGCTACTCTCTTTTCAATTAGGCACAAATTTAGAGGATGCTCTAAAAAAATTTCAGCGGCATACAGTCACAAAGTTGTTTTTTGGAGATTTGAACTTTGATGCTGAACGTTGGTCTGAATTTAGTTCTCCATACACATTATCCCCTATTGCTCTAGTCATTGCATGTCCACGTTTCGAACTTGTACATTATAACAATAAACAAATCAAAGCACGCGACAGCGCGTTGAAGGCCAGTACGCACACACGTGAGTAGAGCACACGAAGTCTAAGGCCACAAGCCGTGGACTTGTTATACTTCTCATTCGGGTTTTAGCCTTATTTATCTCCAGACGTGGCCCCCTGCTTGCCGAAGAACAGCTAGTCCTGTTGGCGAGGGCATGGCATAGTCGTCGGTTTGGAAGTTAGAAGGCCTGAGTAATTGCAACGCTCTTCTGCGGAGTGACCCGTTTCACGTACGCCAAATTTCAGGAGAAAAGTGACCCAGTGAAAATCTAGATATTGCACCGAGTACAGTGCAGACGTGATAATAATATAATTTTTTTTTAAATAGATAGCAGTTAGATATTTACATTAGTCATTGTTTAGGTTGTCCATATACATTATACTTTCTGAAGTATTCGTCGCCGTATGTTTATTTATTATTTATACGCATTCCTCCACTTTTTCATGTTTATTCATTGTGATCAGATATCAAAGTATATATAGCAATTGGGAGGTACGTCGAGAGACACGTCAGGTCTATTGCGACTATCGATTACAGGCCTGTCTGAGGGCCTATCATACTACTGTGAACGAGGACCAAATACACTTGCCTGCTAATAGAATTGTCATGCTTCGTAATTAAAGGTTCTATGTATTGGTTATAACTACATATTATTTTATCCTGCTTGCTCTTTATGAATAATTACATATTTTTATTTTAACGCATTATTGTAATGGATCACAATCCATTAGAACATTCTCGATTAATTGTAACAATGTATATTTTCTACTTTCATGATTATTTTAGATATACTATACTCGTGTTATACATATATTACTCGATATTACTGCTTATGCATTAAATCATTGTGATATTATTAGACATTACTCGTTTTGTTTCGATTAGTTGAATCCGAATTCAATGACAGTTAGATTAACCGTCGAAGCTATAAAGAATCAAACATTAAAATCTGAAAATTAGAAGGACATGATGCGAGAGATAATGTCGAATCGGCGTGGGGAAGATTCTGTCGCACATCGATGATTTCCACATCAGCTCACATCCAGCTCGAGGGAAAGTGCAATAGTTTCACAACACGTAGATCAAAGTTGCATTAAGAGCAGGGGGCTGGGGTCGCAGCGGAGTACTGCTCGCGGCAGATACATTATAACGCGCGGAGAAGCAATAAAACTGGCAATTTCGCGCGCGCGGCCCCGCGAAACGCGCACAAAGGAAACCGAGCATTCCCGTCGTCCCGGGGAAATATGACGTCGCTTACATGCTCGTTTGTTTCCCGGGGCGCACGCAGTCGCGCGGCCTCCTATGAGATTAATCGCTCGGATATCCCCGCGCGGCTCGGGCCGCTAAGCAGCGCGCGGGACTTATAGCGCGCCTCCCAAGAATATCGAATGGCCCCTGGCGGACGTGCCGTGCGACCGCCTCTGCGCATAAATTAGTCGGCTCCCTTTGAAAAATTCTCTACTTTGTGGAGACGCCCGTGGAGGAAAAGTCGCGCTCTCTGGCCAAGTAATTAAAGCTGCTCATTAGGTGGCCCCGGGCGCGCTCGTCCCATTTTAAATGCATAAACAATTTGGAGCGATCGATGCCCCTGCCCGGGCACCGTTGCTTGGACGCGAGGCCAAAAGAAGTGGAGGCGAGGAGCGAGGCGTTTCCGAGTTTGATTAACGTCGCGGTCGGTGCTGCTGCCCTCGAGTGATCGAGAACTGCTAAATGCCAGGTTAAATGGACGCGTGGTTAACGCTGCAGGGGGTGGGGGGGGGGCGTCGGGTAGGCAGGCTGCCCGCCTGCCTGCCTGGCGGTTCGCTAACTCGCAGAATCGTTCGCGCGAGCTAATAAAGCGAATTTAGCAAATAAGCGCAAGGGCCGTTAAAGGATGGCTCCCGTGACGATCGTTTCCGAACTCTCAAGCACCTTCCATGAATAATGCATGACGTCGTCGGTCCACGACTCGCCTCTCTGCACCTCGCGACGCAAATACAATTTAACGCGGCCAAACCCGGGATGGGCGATGGAGTATATGTAGCTATATTCAAGTGCGGCCCTTTTTCACTTCTATTCTTCTCCAAGTTGGAAGAAATAAACGTGATACTTTGCACGTGCCCTTGCATTAACAAGCTGTTACCTGGCCATTTATACTCCTAGATTCCTAGTCGCGTCTCTACCTTAACGCTTACCTTAAACTTGTTTTCAAGAATCAATGATTACGATATGGATATAACATTTTTTAAAATGAACCCCAGGTATACTTTTCAGATTATAAAAGATAATCATTGAACTAATTACTATATATAATTGAATGATTGCTAGAAAAGTAATAAAAATAAGCAAATAATAAAGACAATTTAAATCCAGATTTTATTTATAATTGAATCTCTCAGCATAGTAATGAATAAAGAAAAATTTTGTAACGTGATTACAATAGTCAATTGCTGGAACATGTTGCATGTCAATAATAATACTGTTTGATTTTAAGGTTTATTTTGAAATAAAATTTTATTTTATAATAAATAAACATATTTAAAAACATTGAAACTTGTATGATGTCTCATTTTTTGTGTTAAAATATTTGTTTATTTAATGGCTGTTGTATTTTTCTGAATTTATCAAATACATTTATATTCGATGGATAATGTGTTTATGCGCATTATTTGAAATCTATAAAACATGGATTAAAGCTTGTTTCTACACTAGTTTTATATTCATCCAAAACTAATATACCAAAATATATAATAAACCACTTACCTCTTGAATGAAGTTTGCAAAATAATTATTACACGATGCCTCATAAATGTACAATTTAATTATACGTAAAAAGTTTAAACTTACTACTAAAGATTATAACTCCTAAACTCGTAACTAATAGCAATTACCACTATTAATACACTTTATTACGAGTAAATATGGATTTTTTCATTTTTTAAAGTTCAAAAATGTTGGTTTTACCGTTTTCCTACTTTTCCTCATTTTTTATATGTTTCATGCAAGTAGTTGCCCTAGAAATAATTAAAGTCTTAATCTTGCAAGCGTCTCTATAAATGAAAACATGATACAATGTTGATTCTACACAATATGCAAATATATGTAGTATAAATGAATGGTTTATTTCCCGTAATTTTTTGTTTGTTCGCAATGATTTATTATGTAGTAAGAGAGTATTAGTCGTACTAAAGCAATAATAACTAATTCATCCATATTGATATGTATTATATACTATGTGCATATAGCTATACAATAATATTTAAAATAATTAATTAATTTATTTATAATTACAAATGCGGAAAGACGTAAATAGCATGATAGTAGTCAATATTCAAAAAAAATATCTCATCCTAGTGGAAAAAAAGTTATGATGGCCGCTTTACTGTCTGGGGCTTAAAAAGTAATAGTGGAATTTTAAATCATTGGAAGTTATAAAAGTAAGGAGATTATCCTTTAAAGCGCGCAAGACTCCGTTTTCGATGCTATATAGTTCAAGCACCCTGGATACAAATATTTTTTGTGTAGCATATAAAGTTTACTCGATATCACCGCAATATTGCGATCAAATATATATTATAGCTTTAAATTTTACCTTTAAACACATAGCTAACATAATTATAATAAACACGATTTGTTTTAAACTTCAATACTATATAAACTGAATATTGCATTGGAATATTTATTTGTTAAGATATGTAATTTAAAACGGAATAACAATTAGTATAGTAATTTATATAGTTTTTTTAAATACGAAGAATTACAAAGTATTTGTTACAAATGTTAAATAATGGAACAAGCTGCGTTATAATAAAATTATAAATATTAAGGAAAGTGGTTTATATATTTGCATAATACAATTATGTATATAAAACTGTGTGTATAGAAGAAGAATGGAAAGTATACGCGAAGAGGATGTACTCTTTTACTCGTATCTAAAAAAAGATAGATACTATATGTTTCCTCGGGGATAATCGCGTATAGAAAAAAAGAAAAATTAGCTTGAAGAACATTATCATAATGATATAGATGAGCAATAAGTCATTTTCAACAATCCGCACCATTATTGTTTGATAACTCATTATCGTGGCATTGTAACGCCCATAATTGCAGCGGCCTCTCGAGACAGTACGTCAATGGAAAGTCCTTGACCGAGGAACGCGAGGCTTTCTTCGACTCGGGTAGCAACTGCATTAATTAAATTAATCCGGTGCGTCCAGGAGGGCCAGAGAAGAATGTTCTATGGGACAGGGCGGCTAATGAAACGGAGTGGAGCCGCGGCAATACAATAAATCGCGCGCGTTGGTATATACTCGGAGGGGCGGGCGAAAGAATATAGGAGAGGGCCGCTCGATCGCGGCCCGGAGAATCCCGAAGATTATGCGCCCCGTGCCGGAGGGAGTTAAAAATGCAGAGGCGGAATGTATAAGAGACAGGGCGGGTATAAAGGCGGAGCCGAAGAAACATCGAAGAAGTTTCGCAATATCAAAGTTTCGCCGTCTGTAATGGGCGCGAGAGGGGGTGGGGTGGGGGCCGGGGCCGCCTACGCTTTCGCAGGCCCTTACGTATTCATGAGCGCAGATTTTCCGCTTTAATGGCGGGGGAGGCGCGCGGCCCCGACACGCGCCGCACGAGCCGCCGCGGCGGCGTTGCGCCCGGGCCTCTTTTGTCCCGCGACTCGCGGCCGGCTCGGCCCCTTATCTCGCGCCCCGTCCGACCGCCGGATCCAATTTATTCTTCATAATCTCCGCTCTCACGGAGTTAGCGGCGCGCGGCGCCCGAGCGGGCGGTGCTCGAGGCTTCGGAACTGTAATTCATTGAGAACTAATGAGCAATCGCGTATCCATGGTTTTGATGGAGTTCGATCGCCCGTAGCGACTGTGTGCTTCTCCCCTGATATTTGTTTGCCATGCCCTCTTCTTGATACCATCAGTTATTAGTAATTTCGTACACGCGCGCCGCTGCCGTACGAGATTGGTCTTCGAATAAAGAGAGGGGGGCAAATGCACCCCATCAAATTGAATGCATAGTAATTGCACATTGATTAGCTTCTAGTGGAAATCAAATATTTTCCATTGGCATTGATCAAAAGCTGTTGAAGACTTAAGCGAGCCCATTTCGCGAAATAGCTCCATTCGTATCATTAAAGCACCTTTGATAAATTCTGAAAACCTGTTTAATTTCTATTATGGCGGCATTTATCCGGTTATCCGGTTAATTCGCGCACTTGCGCATTCTTTGGTATAATTTTGAAAATTGAATCGGTAAAAGAAGAGGGTGCGAAGCGCGCAGAGGCTCAATTAGCTCGGGCCATCGATTCAGTCTGCGAGCGAATCCGCGAAACGAGCGAATGGGAGGGCCGGCAATAACGCCCCCGAGGAAGTAAAAACCATCGCGTTACAAGCTGGCGTTCGGTCCGCCGGAAAAATGCCCCGTTAGGAAAGCGGCGATCCGAGCCAAGTTTGCAGTCGGCGGAGTCTGGCCGCGCCGCCCCCGAAGAAATTTCCCGAAAAGTTACTCGAGCGGAGGCCGGGGAGAATCGCACCCCCGGAATGAGCCTGGCGCGAACGGGGAATCGCGGCAGATAATCGCGGCTTCCTCCAGGGCGCGCGGGGCTAATTATCCATTCGCCGACAATAGCCGGGCCGCCGGGGGAAATGGGGCCGCGGGAAAGTTTCCTCCCCCGGCGCCGCCGGCCGCTCGCCCCCCCGGGAAAAACGGCGCCGGGCCTTTTTCCCGGCCGATGGGGCGCAACAAGTCGAGGCGCCCGGGCCCGACTCATCCCGTTTAATAAACGACAGGGCCGAGGTGGCGGGCCGCCCCTCATCTGCCTGCGCCGCTTCTCCGAGGGGAGGCGCGCTTGAAATATTGCGGGATTCCGCGGGCTTTCCTTGCGCCGCGAAATATGTATTTATGTCCAGCGGCGGCCGCCCGCGTTTCCCGCCCACGCGCCCGCGCGGCCCAGGTGAAACCTATTTCTCATCGTTTTACACCGGTGCCCCTGATGGCTCGGAAAGACGTGCCCCGCCGCCGATGCGCTCCCGTGCCCCTGCAAACGTCCTTATTTCAAATTATTAAGTCCTGCGCGCATGTAAAATGCACGTCCGATTGCCTCCTCGGGCCATTTTCTTGCCCCTGTACCAGGTGCTGCATCAACTCGAATACCGTCGCCATCTACGCGGCCAAGTGGAGTGCAGAGGGAAAGCTGATAAGCCAGGATGTGCGCGAGGAGAGCGACGATTCTCAACGCTCTACGTGAAAATTCCCCCAATTACCACTTTTAACTCTTCGCCCTTCGCTTTCATTTTATACATTTTCTTTTCATTTAAATATAAACATGCACTTATTAATACATTTACGAATGCGTCTGAGTTCTTTTTTGCACTTTTCATAGTTTTGCGAATTTTCTTTCGCGTTCTAGATAAAAATATTGAGATAAAAATGGCCTAGCAGTTTATACAAATGCAAAAAGATGAGACATTCAAAATACAATGTTTGTTTCTCAAAATTCTCCGTCAAATAATGTTTTATAATTTATTTACATCTCTTAGCTTTTACCTTAGCGTTTAAAGCCTGCTAAAGAAAAAATTAGAATCTACAACTTCGTTAAAAAAGCTTCTACAGATTTCTAACACCAGTAATGTTTGAGAAGCACGTAATTGCAACGTATATTCAACCGTATAAATTAGTAGTGTAAATCTACCCTTGCAAGTTACATAGTGTTTTTGCATAATTTCGTTTAAAGATATTATGTCATTTTAGTAAAAGCTACCAGCTTTGATACTTCTGCATTCTTGTTTATATCATCTAATCGAAATTCATAAAAACATAATAGAGTATACTCAATTGGTTAATATTATATCATGAACTAGCCACATCCAGAAAAAAATAAAAGAAAATGATTACAAAATGGGTCATTTTTCCTCTTAGATGTGGTAAGTTGTGCAACGTCATACGAGAATGAAAAGTTCTTTTTATTACTCGGCGATCTTGTAAATCACATATGACAAACATTCCAAGAAAGAAGAAAAACTTGTAAAATTTCTTTTGTCGTTCAGATTTTAAGCAATATCCGAGCCTTCGCATTGGGAATCTCAAGTTTTCTTTTAAAAGAAAGAGCAAAGAATAGGTTAACTTGTAGGGTTAGATATGTCCATTACCTGAGCAGAAAACTCAAGCTTCGAGAAAAGCTGATGCGAAAGACAATATCCGAGATAGATAAATAAACTATTATTAAGATTAAAAGAAAAAGTGGACAGCTTGAGATGATAGAAAAAAGTTTACTCGAATTTACGTAATAAACGCATTCCGTCGCAAACTTTTTTTACTATCATACATCTACCTTTATGAGGTAGGAAGATTTAAACGTGAAATCTATGATGCGAGTTTTCAACTGTATGTTAAAGCTGGAGATAACGCCGCTGAGAAATCGCGTTAATCCCTCATCCGAGGCTTTGGCTAGTAATTGAATTTCTCTCTTTAAAAGTTCGAGGCTTTGTCTCTAGTACTGCGTATTGGAAATCGAGCTAAAATCGAATATCGGATGAAAAGGGAGCAAGTGGACGCAGACAGCTGAACGCGAATAAAATGCATTAAAGGTCAAGAATCTTGATCGTTTGGCTTGATTGTTCGCGTGGGTGAAAGGTCTGAATGGGAAAACGCGCAACAAAACCTATACAGGTTAAAAATTGAATAATCGCTTCACTAAATGTTACCCAGCTGTTCTTTTTTGGTTGAACACGACTTTGAACACAAGTTACAAAAACACATTTTGAATTTTTTTGATTTTTAAATAATTATTCATACACCATCGTGCAATATATATATTTCTCTATTTCTCTTTTCGCAATTCTTCTGCGATGAAATTGATTCAGAGGAAACAAAAATGATTTTGTCGCTTTACCTTTATTTGCTCTCGTTTTCGAGCTGCTTGTCTCGTCTATATATAGAGAGCACAATGTGCAAGATGAAGGTCATATAACGAACGAAATTAAATTCTTTGAAATAAATTGAAAATTTTCGACCCGAAATTTCTAATTTAAAATAAATATCATTGCAAAGATGTAACATACTTTGAAGGCGTATATTAAAAGGAAGATAGAGGGAGGTTAAGCTGTTAGAGGCCTACACGCACACGTGCTCCTGGACTCCTGCACGCAAACGCGCAAACACGCACACGCACGCGCGCACGCACACAAGTGCAGATAAACACGAAGGTGAAATAAACTCGGGGACTAGGCGTCGCTGGGTGTCTTAAAGCGGAATCTCATTAAGCGAAACGCGAATCACCACCGACACCAGACGGCGGTCCCATCAACAGTATCTTATCCTAGAATTACTCAAGTATTCCCCGAAATTAATCCTTTCTGCAAAGTGGTGCGAGTGCGCCGCCTGGTAGTTCGCTCTCGGCCAGGTCGCACATCGTTTGCGTAAAACATTTAAAATGCTTTATTCTTATACTATATCGGCCTGACACCGAGAGGAGCATCCAGGAGGATCTTGCTCCTTAGATTAAATTGCTCGTGGCAACGAGGCTCCCCCTAACTACACCGGGCATTCTTATGAAACAAGAATAGATCACCAAGATTTAAGGCGCAGACCGGGCAATTAAATTCTTCGAGGAAACTTTTATTGCGCAGTTAGTCACAGTTTCCCCTTTGCTGTCTGTAGGGGCGGCGCCTAACAATCCGAGAAACATCATCGCGCGAGAGCCGCTCAAAAATTTGATTAACGCCGCCTGGCGCTCGCGGCCGCGAGGTAACCGCCGGCTTGCGGGGGCAAAAAGCCCCGGTAGTACCGCCGCCGGGGACTTTGATCCTTCGGCAGGCGCGGAGCCAAGCAAAGCCGCCCTGCGAGGCGCCGTTGCGCAGACTGCGCCCATGTTGATTTCGCAAACAACCGTGCGTCGGGTTAGACATGCATATTCCGGCGCGCGCGCGCATTTCTGCGGAAATCTACTCCCATTTAAACGTTTGAGATCGTTGCTTCGTGTAGTGCAGAATTTCGCGTCGCAAAGAGCCAAATCCGCCGTCGGGAGTAGAGTTCATTAGAAATGCCGGAGGGACGTCTATACGCGTGGACGTGAAAAGTGGCTCTAATTAATTTGCCCGATTACGGGGATTAAGATTCTTTGGGCTTTTTCCAGGCCGATAGTAGGCTCTTTCCTTCATCTGCTGCTGGTGTTTTCGCCGCCGACCCCACTTTGATCATTTATTTTATATTAAAAATATACTGCTGCAGTCGTACGTGAAATATTCCGTCATTAAAAGGTAAAAAAAATTATTTCATCTTAATGGTGTGGCCTAGATGTCGCACATTATTAAAAAAAAATTCAAAACGCAGCTGCGGACATTAACACTATGAGATATTTTTATTTAAAAGAATTACGAAAAAATTATTTTTTATATATTATGCCGATAGCTCTTCAGAGAACTGATACCGAGTAAATTGAGAGGCACAGAAGAAATATTTTTCAATAATTTGCTTCCACTGTATATTTTACGTCAAAAAGACAGATTTATAATTGGAGTACTTGAAGGCGTAAACTATAGAGAAACAAGATCGTGCAAAAGTCAAAGGGGAAATAGTCGGTTGCGAATAGTCTGTTATGCTCGAAAAGGCTATAATCAAGTATGTACGCTGGAACGTGATTCCGAAATGCACTTCTGTAGAGTCTCTATAAAACTATGTATAGTTTGATATTTCAAACAATGGGTTGATAAAGCTCCTATTTCACTTTCTACAGTTACATTTATAGCTGCGTTGAAATGCATACTATGGTTTAATTAATTACTTCGATGCCGACAAAAAAGGATGCATTTAAATCGTTGGAATTGCATTTTGATGGGCACTTGAAATTAATTACTTTTTGGTAAAAGTAACACCGCATTTCTATTTCATTGAATAAAGTTACAATCTATATTTATTGAATTATATTTGCAGGTCGATTAAAAAAATAATAGGATTCGGTCATTTAAGTAAATTAAGTTAATCACTTTTTATTGAGGAAGCCAATCAATTATTTGAATAGCATAGAATTAAAGCCATTTCAATAAAACTTTAATGTGTAGATTAAAATAAAAATGACTAAAGAAGTGCAATCGAGCGTTTTTTTAAAAAAAGATTATTTAACGAGTGGGAGAATGATTCGATATTGATTTTCGTATATATATAATTAATAGCCTACGGGTCGTTTGATAAACTTTCTTAAACCAATTATGTAACTTTATGACCTGCAAGCCTGACGCGCTTCATTCAGCCATAAATTGAATAAATCTATAGTCGAGGGAAAAGAGGGAGGAAAAAAGGAAAGATCCGCGTATCAGGGAGCGAGTCTGTGAGTGGCAGATTCGCAACCGAGCTCCAAAGTTAGCGACAGCTGCCTCGGCATTCGCCACGGCGTCGGCATTCAGGCCCGATACAACCGTCAAGCGAAGCAACTCCCCTGCGCCTCTTCGCGGTACTGTCCTGGAATCGGCAAATCGATCGGCGCCCCCAAACCGAGGCCGCGAATTTTTCAATAAACCGCGCCGGCCCCAGGTATCGGGGCGGACGCGCGGCGCATCAGCGCCACCGATCCGATAGCGCCGACTCTATACCCACGCTGCAAGAGCCTTTGAATACGCGCGCCCGTCCTGGGGCTGTTTTTCAGGAGCGCCCCTTTCAGCTGGGCGCGTTTAGCGGCCGCCGGGCCCCAATTAGAATCGGGTAATCCACTTGCCCAGGAGTTTGTATTGCGTTAGCCGGCGCCTCGGGCGTCCCGCGCCGGATAAAACTTCGGCCGCCCGCGCGCGAATATGCTTTATTAGAGCGGGGGACGCGCCCGGGGATTTGATTCCCAAGTTGGCCGCGTCGATTTTTTTTTTTCCGAGCGACGCCGGGAAACGGCGCGTTTTACAATCGGGGCTTTTAAGCGCACCCCCAAGGAGGCCCCCCGGGGATATTGCTCCTTATATTCGCCCGCGAAAAAGTGCGCTCGCGCGCGTTATTAAGCCGGGCGCGGGGCTGCTTTTGCGCCGCTCGACTCGCGATATGTGCCACGTCGCCCGATAATTCCAGGCCTTATATTCCCCGGCGGGCGCTAGTAAAGCGGATAGCGGGTGACGCTGAAAGCTCTGTGCGTTTTCACGGGCCACCGGTTGGGGGAAATTACTGGCCAGCCCCGGCATCGGTCAAGGGACTCGGAACTCGCATAATGCCAGCGTTCAAAAAAGAAACAGCTCCCGTGCGTTGTTTATAAGCTTTCAAAGGGCCCTCGGCAATTCTCTGTTGAATCGCTGTCGACGAGAGATGGAGGCCGATCGATGTTAGTTGGAAACTAATTAAACCGTTCCTAAATATCGCTTGGGGAAAAATCTTGGGATTACCGCACTTTACCATCTTCAGTGTACAACTTAAAGTTCCGAAACTTTCGTTGACGATTCATCCCGTTCATCAACGTCTAATAAAATGAAGGATTCGTTGAGCTATTTCATCGACACAAATGAATATAATTTCATACTTTACGTTAGAATTGCTTCACAATATTTTAAAGTAAAATTCCGAAGCTATTTAATTAATATTCAATAGCTATACTAAATACTTCCCTGATTCCAATTCTCATTAATTCCTTCTGTATTTATGCTTCTTGCGCACGTTATACTCGCTTAAATTGACCGATTCTTTAGAGTCTTTGGATCACATTTAAGTCAAATATTAAAGATAATTAGAAAATTCTCGGAAGCAAGTATTGCTATACTTATACAAACATGATAAATTTATATTTGTTTGTTTAGTATATTATTAGCTTTCCTTTATAATACTAGATGACATTAATCATCACAAAATCTATACAAGTATTTTCATGAACATTTGAAATATTTATCTATTAAAATAACATAAATGTATATTAAGAGTTAAAAATTAAAATTAAAAATTAATAATGGTATATTATTTATAATATACTAATATTGGGGCTTGTAATTGTAATGTTCACTTTCAGAGCTCAATCATAATATTTTTTTGTTTGGGCTGCAACATACCAGGATCTGTTTCTTGTCGACACGGTTCTACCATAAAATGTTCTACCATTCAGTTTAATAGTATATAAGCTATTATACGGAAGAACTAACTCCAACTTTCTACAAAGTTTTTCCTGTGGTCAGCGTCCGATTCAAGGGACTTTACTACTACTCCTGTAACACTCAAAATTATTTGTTAAGAATTAAGTTTAATATGTTTTAATTAGTTATTATTTCTTAGTGTTTGTTTTTTAATATTATTATTATTTTATATTACATTAATATTTTTAATTATATAAAATATCATTAAAACGTTCAAATTTCAATTTAATTTTGATAATTTACTACATTATCTACTTTATAGTCTAACAAGGTGTAATAATACACTTCTTGATTCAAAATAAACTGAATTCTTAATCGAACTCCATAAATAATTTTTATGTAACGAATTCACGTATGAGGAAACTTGATTGTTTAAAACAAATAATTCAGATTTTGAAAAATGAATTATAAATGAGCTTTGTGACGAAGTCACAAGCCTGTGGCCAGGCCAGAGAGAATCCTTCCAAATAAGAAGATAAATTAGTAGAGGTCCAGAGATGAGGTAGTGGACGTACTAGAGATAGATACCATAGACTGACCTGGCAGCTGGAGGACTGCAACACCTGGACAAATAAACTATTAGAAAGGGGCCTCCAAAGAATGAAGGACTACAGAAAGGGATTGATAGATAGATAAATGTTTATTTATGAATAATTTACAAAATATTGCACACAACTCACATTTGTAAACACAACATCTTAAGTCTACTTATAAATATAATTATACACTACCACAGCATTAGTCAAATCGCAGATGAACCGCAGTTTTGGCATAAATATTGCTTGCATTTTCCTTATTATCTATCAGTCAAGTCACACACGTACACACATTGACACAATAAATACAAGTATGGTTATATATTCACATGATAAATGAAATTAAATCATACACACTTGCATACAATGAATGATATGAATATATTTAGAATATGAAGTGAAGTATTAATACACACATACTTATGACACACGCATACAACGAAATTTGTGATGTGGTGCTTCCACCTCGAAGTCGACGAGCCTCGGAGGGGCCCGGAGCACCAGCCACTCACCGGTCGCGCCCGCCTGCCTGTCGCGCAGGTTCGTGGTCGCCCCGAAGAGGACCCGGCCAGGTTAGCCCGGGCGGCTAGCCTCGCGGCGGTCGACGCGGTGGGGATCGCGGAGGGAGGGAGGACACAATAAAGAACTCGGGCTCCTGGGGAAAATTACTGTTTATTCGCGTCCGGGCGGAAATTGTCCTATCTCCCGTCAGACGCGCAGCCCAACTACATTCTGGCGGTCGACACCACCCGCGAGGCGTAGCCGGGCCGCACTAGGGGCCCTCCACCACTCCGCTCGCACGATAAACGACACACGGGGAGGTCGTGCCGGGCCACAGTAGGGGCCCTTGTCTCAACCCTGGTGGGTCATCGGAGTTCGCCGGCTGGTACGGATCCGTACCAGTGCGAGAAAACCATCGCTCTCGCGGCCCCGAGACGGCAGTGAGGCCTGCTGGCCCTTTCCTCTTTGCCCGGTCCGTCCGGACCAGGGACGCCGCCGTAACTGGGGCGCCTAGTTGCCGTCCCCTGGTGGTGCTGGGGAACTGGCCTTCCTCTTGTGTCGTCCTCACGCTCCGGACGGCCTCGCCTCTGACAGCTGACCCTGGATGGTATGGGGTTTCGGCCCTGGAGATGGTGTTGGCTGGCGATGGGCGCTGGCTGGCGATGGCGTATCCGCAAGGGCAGCGATGTGCCAATGAATGCACTACCGCGCACGGAGGGCCTGAGGCTTTCTGCAGATCGCGGGCTCCGGGAAATCGATTAACTGAGAGCGCTCTGGTCCGTGCGGCAAACCGAACTGCCGGTCGATCACCCGGTGATCGGCGCTAATCATTTGCGCCAAAACCGTCGGATGATTAGCGCGCGCGCGCGCCGCGCTGACGGAGCCTCGAGCACCTGTTTATCAACACGCCGCCCTGTTACAGGTGACCTGAGGCCTCCGTCACAAATTTGGGGCGCAAATTAAAACAAGACTATGAGTACGACTGACAAGAATAATCCATTGTGATGTCCCGATCCATCAAATGCTCCATCGCTAGCCTTCTGAAGCGAGAAAAAGAGGATGCATTCTTTATGCTGGATGGTAGTTTCTTCTACAGATGAGCACCTTGAACAGAGAAAGATTTAATTCCCGTCTCGGTGCGCATTCGTGGAAAAGAAACCTCTTTAGATTCACCCCTGACCGGCCGATCGAATGCATCAGAAGATAACAGATCAGCGAAGTACTCCAGCTTACGCAGCCGTAAGATCTTGTAGATTGGCAGGTACATAAAATATTCCCTCCAACCATCTACTCCCATCCAACCCAATCGGAACCTGAAGGGGGTGATGTGATCATCTCACTTACCACCGTCACATACCCCCCCCCCACTCCCACCCTCTTGTCCTAAGCTGCAGGGACGCATCTAAAATTTAGTATAGTATAGTTTTGTCCTAAGCTCTAGGGGCGCATCTAAGTATTGTTCTATAGTAAACTATAAAACAATAATTAAAATGAGGAAAATCCAGAGGACGCACCAGTAGTTTGGCACGAAGAGTCCCCGTGGTATACGGACGGAAGAAACGTAAACTATATAAAATCTGGTTAATTTTTTTACAAACCAATTCAATACATGGTCTCCAGGTAAGACCTGCGTCTAGTACAACATCAAGGCTTTTTACAGTCTCGGACAAAGACACGACTGGTCCCTCCCAAAGTTCAATAGAATTGCATCCTGCCAACTCAATATCGGAAAGGAATCAGCGAGTTCCAAGAAGAATCGCAGACGTCTTTCCAATATTGAGTTTCAAGGACGCAGACAAAGCCCAGTCCGAGACTGCCCGGACTGTAGCTGTTACACGTCTGGCTCGTGCTTCAACGTTATCCCTAGAAAAAGTATGGTAAACCTGGAGGTTATCAGCATATAAAATATGTCTTACACCCATGGAATCTAGGGCAAGACCAATGTCATTAATGTAAAGACAGAACAGCAATGGTCCTAACATAGTACCCAGAGGAACGAAAAGCGTGGTAGAGAGCCAAGTTGCTCTCTCCCAGACAGGTATGCCCAGATCCACGTCAGCACCCCTCGCGAGAAGCTCATACACTTCATGCAACTTAATGGTCTAGTGGGACAGATAGTATCGAACGCCTTGCTAAAGTCAAACAGTCACAGTAACGCCACCTGTCTTTTATCCATAGCAGTTCATACGTCTTCAGCCAATCTTAACAGAGCAGTGTTAGTCGAACTGTGCGGTCGATACTCAGATTGGAGTGGATCAAGGATGTTATAAGACACCAAGTATTTCATTAACTGGTCATATACAATTCTCTCAAGCACTTTTGAGAAAAAGCAGTGTTTTAGATTTGGCCAATGGCACTACATGAGTCTTCTTCCACACCTCTGGGAAGCCTCCACTCTCAAGCGAGCTGTTGTACAGATGCACTAAAAAGGGACCTGTGACCGGATAGCCTTCATAACTACACTATGCGGAATACCATCCTCGCCAACTGCCTGTGATTTGAATTTAGATTAATTATATTAATAATTAATAATATTAATTATAATTTATATTAAACCGAAAGCCACCATCAGCGGCAGAGTTGAGCACGACATCAATCCAATTGTCGTCGATTGTATTTGGCACAGATACCCGCACAAAATGAGTGTTAAAATCATCCGGCATGAACCCACTCTAGGTTTCGCAACTCACACCAGATTGTGCTGGAATTATGAACATTTTCAGTCCTCGCCTAATCTTTCTTCTCTTGAACGTATTTGCGGAGATCGAGGAAGTCCTCAAGGAATTGCCTTCGTCCTGATCATCTGTAAGGGCTTTACAATGAACATCTCTTACGCTGCAAGAGTAATCCAATGCAAGAGAGTCAAATCCAATCCAAGGAAGGCGATGTTTTTTTAATTTCATAATTTTCACGGGGGCTAATTCATCAATTGCCGTTATTAAATTGTAGTTGAGCCTCGCGACCGTGCACTCAACGTCAAAATCCTCTGCCAGTAATGGCTCCCAATCACAACTCGCCAACAACTGTACAAGCCCTTCACTATCAATGCTCTTATAATCATTAATTAAGTTGTTAACATAAGCTGTAACATTAATTATGTTGTGCTTAGTATGAAAAGGAGCAGGTATACTGGCAGCGAAGATTACCGTATCATTGTCCTCTACAAGAATGACATCAATACAGGTACGGAATGTGGGTGCTATATGCGTAGGACCATGTTGAATAATCTGCAAAGACAGCTCCACCGCGAGTCTGTGAAGAAATGCAACATCACCACTGGCAGTGTAGAGATAAGCATTCAGATCACCGAGAATGATTTTGTGACTGTAATCCGGAGCTAATCGCCGCAATTCATCAAAAAATATAGAGTTCCTCGTAAATGAAACATGAAGGGGCCTATACATGACACAAATTAATGTAAACTCAGAGGCACGATTCTGCACACAGCAGATCAAGTACTCCAGCACTCTTGGCCTTCCAGGCCCCTTAGTGTTTGAGGTAGAGAGAGAGATATTCCGGCGATGAGAAACCAGCCAGCAAGACATATATTGTAAATAGAACTAGGAAATAAAAAGCGCCCACATTTATAATATATATATTTCAAGTACTTTTTTAATTGAATTCACCATCCTTCGCCACCGCTGAGAATTCACTTGGCGTTCCGCCTTTCCGCAACAGCTGAATACGGTGCCTCCTCTGAGTAAGAGGTTCGTGCGGGGCTAGTCGGCGTCGACTTGCTTGGCGCCTAACTACAAATTCGGCAAGACAATGGACCGCGCGGGACGGGAGAAAGGCCCTTACCTGGCTACCGGCGTCGCCAGGCTTTACAGGCTTTAATGGCAAGATATACCAAGTATAAATGTACTAGTGATCAATTATTCTACTTACTAGGTCATGTAAACAATAATAATTCAATGGATATCCTCAACGATATTGCTATATTAACAAACCAACAAAAATACATCAAATGAGAGATTGTAGAAATAGTATAATGATTACTTTAAAAAAATTATATAATATACTACATCATTAATTAAAGATGTAGCTACATATTTTTTAATTTATTAAATTAAATTTATTCACTTAATTTCTAATTTTTATTATTTACACAAATGTAAAACATTTTTTTTGCTTTACTTCGCACACTTAAAAAATAATTATCATCAAAATCTACATTTTTTGAATAATATTTCGTAACTTTACAAAAAATATTGCTTAAGATTACACATACATATAATTAAGTTTATTTTCTCATGAATCATTTATTTATATAGTTTATGCTATGTTTCACCCTGGGTCTGTTTAGGAGATTCGTCAATAAAGGTTTTATAAACAAAAATCGCCTAAAATTCACTAATGTCATAATAACGTCCATTTATTATATTTTTATTTCATTAACAATGAGATTAGGTGCTCAAAACACTGATTAGTTTTAAAAAACATTAATGTATAAAAATTAATTCAAATAAAATTTTGGAATAATAAAACTTAAAAAGAAATTAAACAAAGCTATTATTAATTAACTGAGTTAAATTGAATTAAGCATAAAAATTACAACTCGATCAAAGAATGCACAAAACAGCGATACAGGAGTGTGCTACTTGTATTTATAAAAGATGTTTAAATAACACTGAATTAAATATGGGCTCATTATACAATTTTCGATTTGCAATCAGAAGCAATATTATGGAAAAGAAATTAACTATTTCTAATAAAAACTACTTATCTATACTTGTGTATTCGTTGGCGTATCCCGAAATTCTCGACTCCTATCTCGACTCTACTTGGGCATAATGGGTGCAACTCTGTTGCGATACTGAGAGCTATTCAAAATAATGCACGAATGCGTACCGCTTTGATAAGTAGTCAGTTTAGGCTTTGTACATATGTACTACGCACTCTGTGCTATTCGGTATCTGTATATGTAAACTTATGTATTTCTCAACACAACATCTTTACAATAAATTACTCGTCCTCCAAAATTTCATCAAAATCTTTTTTAACATATTTGTTTATATTCTACAAACTAATTTGCTACAAAATCTATCATTTATTATCCTCGAAATTCATCTGATTCTAACTATAAAATGGTACCTTAATTTATTATTTCGTGCGTTATGCATTTCGACATGTACCAAATATCTCGTACATTGTATATTATGTATGATTCATTAGGAATTATATAGTAGACAATGAGTAATTTCTTTTTGATGAAGATTTGCAAAGTTTATACCATTATTATGATAATTACTAAATGAATTATATAGTTAACTTTTTATAGCCAAACTATAGATCTAAATATATCAGGATGTATAAGCTAAGTGACTTTTGCACGTTTGACATGAATACAAACGTAAAAAAAACAAACTACTTGATTACGTAAATTCTTGTAAAATATATATTTAGGAATAATCCGATCGAAAGCTTTCCCAAATAATCAAACCAATTTCTTTTTCAATCCAGCATAGGTTGGATCTACGGATGCTAATATCTGGGGCAAAGTAGGTTCCATATAGTAGACTGTAAACGGGTGATGACGATGCGATCATCGCCATCGCTCTGGCCATCAACCCCATCGGAAATTAAAAGCGCTTTCGTATGAATACTCCGGAGGGCGCGATTATAATCGGGTCTGGGGTTTATACCCGGGATTAGCCGAGGAGGAGGGGCGGGTGACGCTCGGCGCGACACTCTCGAGGAGAGAAAGCTTTCAGACTGATGGAACGTCGAGATCGGGCCGGGCGATGTTTTATTTCTGCGGCTCTTAGCCGCGTGTGCAGCTAAGCGCGGCGCCCGCTTTTTTCCAGGGCGCCACTTTACGCGAGCCCTTGGCCCGGCCCCTCGGGACGCGCGCACTGAATTATTAAAGGGACCGACTGGCGGTAGAGCCACGCGGGTCGCCCTGCTGATTACCGCGGGCGCGCGCCTTCTTTCCCCGGAGAGAGAGAGCTCCAGCGTCAAATTAGTCCTTGGGACTTTCGGCGCTTCCTCCAGCCGTCCGCCCTTCCGTCAACCCCTTCACCCCCGGCGAAGGGGTGATTCGACGAAACGTCGGGAAATGCTTTTAATCCCTCGCAGCATCGAGGAGATCGACTGCTTCGTCGGCCGACAAGTCTCGGGCGGCCCGACGACCAGGAAGTCGACGTGACGCTTGCTCAAGGTCAACGTGCAAACGCACCGATGCGTCGCGTCGCCTGGCCGGGGCGGATCGAGGGCGGATTCAGGAGTCGAGTGGAGCAGAGGCGCTCGCGCCGTGCGTTATATATGCAGCAGTCGGGCGGCCCCTGTTAATTTATTTGACCCACACCCCCTCTTTTCTAGCCCCGGAGTTATACATATTGGGTCGCTGCGGCCTTGTCTTAATTAACGCGCTCCTCGCCTCACCTCTCCGGTCTCTACGGGTATCAAGGTTAACGGCTTCGCACTTACTTGCGGTTGGAGAATATTTGTACAAAGCTTCAGAGTATATGCATACAAGGAAGCGTGACTGTGTAACTAACTTTGGTTAGATAAATATGAACAGCGGCGCTCACCGTAAGTATATAAATATTCTGTTGAATTTAAGAAATTCCTTTATTAAAGGGGATTTACACTGATTCCTTCCTTGTGCTTAAAATACCTGAACGAAGAAACATGTTACTGTTAAAAATTTGAAATTTTGAATCAAAAAATATAATAAAAAATACAGTCGAATCGACAAATTCATTAAATTGTTATAAATAAATAATTTATCAAAACTTTTAGTTTGGCGTAAACTTTAGGTTGAACTGCTAATAACGTATTTACATTAAACTTTAAAGCTTAAAATCTAAGTATTTAATGTGCTTTATATGGGTAGCTTTGTCTTGTATCTCGAGTCTTTTTATTTTTGATTTAATTAAAAACGCTAAACAAATTAAAATTTTTGTCATTTTAATACTTTATGCACCATGTTTATTACATTTTTTAAATTTTAATGAATTTTTCTTATAAACAAACAAAGCTACATCTGAAAATCACATAAAAATACCTGCATTTTGGGCTATGAAAATCTACAAAGAACAGATAATGTGAGATGATCCTAAAAAATTCTAGAAAGTCTCGTTTATATTAAATTTCGTAATGTGTGACTTTTGTAGAAAATGTCAAATTTTTAAGAGCGATTTTTTTTTCAAACATATATCATCCACATTTTGGAACTTTGCATACGAACTTTTCTAAAAATCATCCGAGAGATCATCTATCGTGGTAGGGCGTCGGCAGCAGGAGTCGCACCGACACTCGAAATCAGAAAAACAAGGAGTTGGCGGGCCATTAAGCAGTGCATGTAACAACGCTCGGCGGCCGACCGCAGCGGGCAATTCAGTTTAGCGGCGGCGGCCGTTATTACGTGAAGGAGTGTTGCCACAGCCCTGGGCAGCGTCGGCCCCAAGCCCGAAAGCGGCAAATTAATAATGGTCCTGGGCGAAAAGCCCGAGTGAGACTGACCGCCGCGGCGGGCGGCCGCACTCCCGATTAACAAACTTGGCGCTCGGCCTGCACAGGAATGCGGCCTCCCCGTTCTTTTCCCCCGGACCATATTCCGCGATAGTCCGAATTTTTTCGCGGCGCAGTTGGCTCGCGGAATGTCGGGCTGGTTTTGGGGGCGCGGTATGCGCGCGGCGGGTGCACTCGTCCGCTTTTATATTGCGCCCCGCGCCGCCCAAGTATTCAAATTCGTCATGGTCGCGCATACAGCGCCCCCGCGATCCGGCAATGAGTTATTTTCCACAAGAAAAATAAGCCGAGAGTTTTTAATGCAATTATACGTATATTCGCGGCGGCCGGCCCCTCCTCCTACTTCCTGATTATCCAATTAGTTTTATATTTAATCAACATGCGAGTTCTTTGGTCTCCCGAGCACTACGTCGTGGAAATAAAAATGTTTCCCCTTTGTTTCTAAGCTCGCGCAGAACTCGTTATGAAACCCAGAGCATTATTGCGTACGCGCGTTCAAATATATTATTGATTAGTAAACAATGCAAAGCGCGGATGAATTTTATTCAGAAGGTTGGTACAATAAGCCGCATAGAAAAAATGTATCAGAATTAGTATTCTACTATTTTTAATTACTAAATTCATCTCCGCTAAAACGAATTTGTCTAATCTTCATTTTTACTATCTCACGCATGGGATAATTTATGCATATGGTTGAACAAACATCTCCCTAATTTACCGTATCCGACTCGGTAAAAGTTAATCGAATCCAAGTCAAATCGCACTGCAGTATTTGCATTGATTGTCCGATCGCAGCATAGATGATAGCCATAACCGTTTTAATTTAATAGATAGTGGAAATAAAGCCGATTGCAATCGATCGGAACGCGAGAAGTGGCGAGGGGAGACAGACAAAGAAAGGCCTCATAAATGCAAAGGATTCGCCGGTTTACATTGTGCGGGCGTAAAAGAGCGTAAAAGAGGTAGGCTCGTTCTGGCGGAGTAGTCGGTTGGACCGAGGGCACGGCCAAGCAGCAGGCAGTAAAGGGATTAATTGGCAATCTGACAATCGGCCGGGCGGACAATCGGGCGGGCTCCTTCCGCGGGCGGATGGCTCCCTTTGTCCGGCCGGGGAAAGGCCCTAACCTTTTGTGCGGTGTCGCGCGCCCGCGGGCGCTTTATCCCCGGCGCGGCTCGCGCGTCCGCCGGGCTTTACTGTCCGGCGAAATAAAAGCTCGCGGGCGCCGCGGCCACTCAATAACGCGCCCCGGTTTCCCGAATTCGGGCCCGGCTACCGGGGGAGGGGGCCGGAGGAGCCGGGTGTAACGGCGCGGCCGCTGAGCCGCCGGCTTAGCCCGGGCCCAATAAAGCTGCCGGATCGAGATTAAGGGCCGCGCGGGCCGTAAAAGCCCGCGCGGCCCCCTTAACGAACCATCAAAGCCGGCCTGCTTCCGCCGGGAATCGGGATCCGGCGGCGCGCGGCCCCGCTCCCGGCACTTGCCAAACCTATCACTTTTTTCATCCGGCCGCCCGCCGCGCCGCCGGGACTTTATTGAAGGCGCCATCCCTTTATTGTCGGTAAACGCCCGGGGATTAAGCCGCCCTGTCCGCCCGGCTGTCTCGCGTGATTGCTACTCCGCCGGATTACCCTGGCGGACGCGGCGCAGTGCCGCTCTTTGATTCCACCCGGGCGCCGGGTCAAAGTTTTAAGCAGTCGCCTTTTGTAAATTCGCCCAAAAGTTAACCCCTCTGACAATATATAGCGCGAGTGAGGCCGTGCCCGAAGCATAAGCTCGGCGAGCGTTCGCGGGCGTGTTTTACCCCGGATTACTCGAAACGCGGGCCGATTTTTGCGCGGGACAGTAACGAAATAATACTTTTGGCCAAGCTTGCAAGCGGCGTGTTCGCTTTTTTAGCAGCGGGGCCGAGCGGCCAGCTTCCCCCACAATCATTTGATTAAACGGAACGAATTTCATCGAGAAAGGAGCGAGGGCACGCGCTGCGCGGCCAGGGCTTTCTCCCCCTTTACAGCTTGATAGTTCGTTGGGCGGGCCTTTATTAAGTTCCACGCGGCGCGAGGCTCCCCTACGAGCAAGTGAACGTCAAAATATCAAATGAAATTTTAAACGTATTTGGATGCAGAGGCCATCCGGCGCGCGGGCAGCGTACCCTCCTCGTGTTGATATTTCCGGCGCGTGCGCGCCACTCGGCCGCCGACCGCGATCAAAAGGTAAAAAAAAAAAAGCAAGACGAGCCGCCCGACCAAACGAGGCTTCCGCCCGGCTGGGTTCATTAACATCCGATCGGCGCGGTGCCCTTGCCGAGCGCAAGTTCCGTGCAGCACGTACAACCGGGGGGGGGTATAATCGGCCGATGAAATTTTTCGCCGGGCGTGTACAGCGCGGCCTCCTCCCTGCGAATCGTTAGCCTCGGCCGTGTAGAGCGAGGTAAAGCGTTCCTGCCACGAAGCCAGGGGGGTATCCTTGCCCCGCAAAGGAGTATAGGAGCGAGGCGCGGGGGGCTGAAAACGAACCCCGGCTTATTAACGATCCTAATTATCATATTTGTGCGTATGCCGTATACGCGCGGGGGCACAACGAGGGGGAAATTTATAAGGACATTAATAGCCGGGGCGTATTAGCATACGCGGCGCCCGCGCCCGACGCATTAAACGGGGCATAATGAGGCCGGTGGCGCCGGTCCCGCGCTCCAGATTTATGCCGGCCGCCGGATCGCGACTAATCGGCCGGCGATCCGCGATGACGCGGCCCGCGCACCTCCTTGTATACCCGGCTCCGCTCCGCTCGGACGTATACACATTATGCTCGAGTACAAACATGCTCGCGAGGGGAAAGTCGATTAAAAGGGGAAGGCCCGCGGGAGCCGAGGGTAATCGATGCCGAGGCCGCCCCCGGCCGACCGGACCACTCGCAGGCACGAGTTGATTAACTGCCATTATGCCGTGCTCCGACTCCGGGATGTATATCCCTTGTAACTGCTCGGACGGGGGACCGGCCTGGCGAACGCGCCCAACTCGGAAGCCCCTCCAATCTCTTCGCCGCAAAAGATTAGCCGCAGTCTCGGGGGTATTAGCGAGGGCCGCGCCGCTTGTAGCACCCCGCGAGGCTCGGTCCAGGTGCCCCGGGGCCCACGACCGCCTGATATTAGCGCCTCCCTGCAGCCCCACCTTGCGCCCGATGATCGGCCTGGGGACGGCGTGTCCCCGTACGCATAAATCATTGCGCGTACTCTGCGGGTTAGCGGGGGCAGAGGCCCCGGGCAGGGCCGAGTCACCCGGAGGCTGCCCGGGAGCGGGCGCCTAATCGCCGGGCGGCCCCTCGGAGATTCGAGTCACGCGGCCCCCTCATACTTTATGCGGCGGGGCGCGCGGGCGGCCGAATTTCGCGCGGTTCGCGGGGCCGACTCCTCGCCGACACTTGTTGGGATGCTCCTTGCGGCCCCTTTCAATTCCGGCCCGCCCCCGGCTGCGTTCGCCGCTTTTTCCCGGGGCGGCCGCCGTCCGCGGCGCCGCAGTTAAGCTGCCGGGCAGCCGAGCGCCCGGGTAATGCCCGCCGCCAGTCGCGCCGTTTACCCGCCCGAGCGCCCCTATGCAAATTCCCGGAAGCCGCCCACTCGCCCGTGCCGACCGAGTCGACTCGCGGGACGGCGCCCGGCCAAAAATTACCCGAGGCTCGCTCCGGCCCTGTTGATAATATCGACTCGCGACCCTCGGATTTATGCCGTGGCCTCGGGAACGAAATCTCCTCGATCGTCCGTTTTGATGAATATGCCCAACGCCATTCGGAGATAATTCATCCTGTCCTATTATGGCCATCTCGAGAATGTGTCTTAGATTCCCTTTTCGAGATTAAGTAGTGCATCTATATGCAAATTTGCAACTGTCTCTCACGTGTCTTATTTCCAAAACAAAATTAATCTCATTGGACCTATTGAACAATTCTGTCTATCTTGATAAGGGCGACATATATACTCTCCTTCGCGATAAAACCCTTAATGATAAAAATAAATTTATAATGTCGTTTCACTTTCATTGAGGTAGTTACTTACCTAGTACTTATATGACGACAAAATCATTACTTAGTATAAGAAATGTTTTCCATGGTTTTCCGGTGACTCGAAGCACATGCCTCGCAAGAGTACTTACACTTTAATTAATGAGTTTCAGAAGTCAACCGTCTCATGGATACGCAATGACTTTCGATTCTATTCGCTCTGCATAAAAGATGTACAACTTGTTCTGCAAGAACAGTGTCAGGAACTTGTACATAAGGGACATGGCTTAGAGAAGTCTCCGACTACAGATTTCCACTCCTAATGACTGTGTACTGTCATCTTATCATCTATACAGTATAAATCGAGGCAAAAGTATTCTGTATTGGCGATTTATTTATAAAATATTTAAAACAGATGAATAGACCATTGTTATTGATGATCTTCCGATTGTATTTCAGCATTGCAAATACCATGTGTATGTCGATAATTTCGTAATTTATTATATAGTTTCTCTCTGTCTGGTCTCAATAGAAGTATAGCGTCTGTTAATTCTGATCTCGAATGCATTGCTAAATAGGCGAGTAATAATGATTTATCGTTCAACACTAGTAAAATAAAGCATTATGGATTGATTCGAGGGATTTTTTGATAAATATGTAGTTGTTTTATTGCTTACATATATAGCTTTACAGTGATAATATTACTTACCTGTTAATTATACCTAATTAATTATGATATTATTGTACCTTTTGACCTTCAAAATGCTAGGTGTTACCATCAATATCGTTAAAGTCTTGTTTTAGGAAAATTCGAAAACTTCTCCCTTCTCAAATTCGACTGATGTTAATTCATACTTTAGGTTCTTCACATCTTATACATTGTCTAGGTCGATTTTTATCTCCGTCAAAAGAGCTTCATTTGAATGTGTCAAGGTGCAAGAATTCTACCTCACGATTTGCACTACCGCACGACCTACATTCTTAAGTTCTATGTTTGCCTGGAGTTCGTTTCTTTCTGCTTTCGATTATCCTTAGACTCACCGAGTCAAAGTTTCTGGCTTATTTGTTGGAGCTTCGTGATATTGCTCGTGGATTGACGCGAGAATCACTAGTTGATTTGATAATATATTATTACATATCCATTTGTATACGGTATTAATATACCTATGAAACAATCTATCTGTAAGTATTCCAAGTTGTATGCGCTTTTTTGTACCACTAGAATTATGTTTTATTAATGACTAAGAATCAAAGTCCTTATTAGTACATAATACAATTAATGCATAAAATATATCGAATCATTACATATTTAATCCAATATAAAAACGAAACTAATAATGGAATAAAAATAATAACTGTATAAAATGAATAAAAACAGAAACAATTATACAATACAATCACAGCTAATGAGAGAACGTAATTATAATGCTTCCCTTACTTTAAAAAGTGAGAAAAAAGGATAAAAATTACACATACCGTATTACGTCCATTACATTAATTATTGATTTTTGCAAAAACAATTGAAAGTGTAAAAATAATTGACTTTTAAAATTACGTAATTTGTAGCTATGGTATTTAAAACAAATCAGTGTACACTATAGGAATAATGAGATCCAATTTGGAACATCTTTTATAATCCATACACTGAGAGATAGTTGTATCAATGTGAAATCTAAAATTTTTATTGGATCACAGATCTCATGATCTTGGCATAGCTTGGTTTTGGATCAGTACGGGAGTTTTCAGATTACTTTACCCTCTAATAGACAAGATTGGATTTTATTTGATTATAAAGCTTCAAATAAAAAGGTTTTTTAACTACTAGTACATTCTTCTCTCCTTGTTCTTATTCCGTACAAGCGCCATCGTACATTTTGTATCGAAACTTGTAATACAAGGCGAGGAAAGCTTTCGTGCTCTCAGCCCTCTAAATCAGACAATTCGAATTCAATCTCTTACCGATGTACAAACATCGATTACCAAGGACCGTGTTGGAGACCAGCCGAGCATTTTTAGAACCTCCAAAGGGCTGTTCATGAATCTTGCATTAACGTACACCTTCCGCTGCGGGGGGGGGGGGCGGGGCAGGGCGGATGCCGCGGCTTGTTTTCAACAATAAATTCAGGGTGTTTACGGGCGCGCGGCTCCCGTAGCCGCCCAAGATATTCCTCGCGCCGACCCGCTCACCGATCCTTGCCATCATCCTTTATTCGCTGATCGCGCGTTCGCGCGCCGAGCAGTTTATCTCGCGGAAAGAAGTGAGCAGGCATTTTCCGACGCGGCGGCCCGGCTGCTAGCGAGTGCAAAGCGACAAACTGCAAATGTTGCGTGTACTCTCATTTAGATAATCCGGTTAGCGGCGCAAAGCCGGAAATAATTGCGACGTATTTTACAATCAGGCCGAGCGCGCCCCCACCGCTTGCCCACTATTCGATTAACACTTGCGTAAAGGATTAATCGGTCATTGTGGCGGTGCTCATTGCCGGGACTCCACGTCGCAGCTTCTAGTTGACTATATTTTTCCGATCGATCGCTGGCGCGGCACCGTAATCTATTTTGCTTTGCATTGCACGCGGTTGATTTGCTTTTACTGCTCATTTTTTTTTTTTTTTTTTGAAGAAAAATAGAGAACGCCGAGCGAAGGAAATATCGTTACTTTGTCCATTTTTCCATAGTCGGACTCGCCGTTTGCAAGTGCGCTCGTGACACTCAATTAAAAAGCATCACTACGCGCCCGCTCCGTTCAATGAAATGAGCAGTGGGTGGGACAAATGGCTGCTAAAAATGCGCGCGAGGCAAACGGCACGTGAGGCCGTTCAAAAGCATTTTACATCCATGAGAGCGAAAGCATCTGCCCGGCGATTTTGTACATGGGAAGCGCTGTATTAGAGATCTCCATGGCTTCCTTGAAATCGCGATTCTAGAGCAAAAAAAACGCATCGGACGAAATGAGCGGAAAAATGGAATTTCACCGCGCCGAATGAGAATGGCTGCGGAGCGTGAATTTTAATAACCTCATCGATTCGAAAAGCGTCAATTAATACAGTATAAAAAGGGGGCTGGGTCTGGTTGAGCCGAGCCGGGGGCGCAGTTGCCGTTAGCCCCGAAGGCTCCCTCCTCGGCTCCCTCGGAACCCGTCAATTAGCCCCCGGCAATCGGCCGATTCGAACCTCCGAGGCAAATTGGAAAATTTCATCAGGTCGAGGCGACGAGGATCCGGCGCGGCTGCGGCAAGCCCGGAAAACTGCACGTGCGGGCGTGGCGACGGGCGCCTTCCGCGGCCCCCCTAACGCGTCCCCCTATACGAGCGCGATATATACGCCGAGTGTGCAGCCGCGGGGAAAAATGCCCTTTGCGCGGCACTCGGTCCGACTGCCCTTTTTCCCGGCGGCAGCGCATTGCGGTCGGTCGTTTGACCGCTTAAACGGCCGCGGCATAATTCCCGCGGCGGCCGATTATTAATTCAGAATTGCGGAGGAGCGCCTGGGTGAAGTAGTAGGCCCGGCGCAGCGACGGAAGCGCCCTCGCGTGTTAATCCCCGTGCGAGCGAGTGCCGGCATTTGTCCAGGAGGCCGGCACGTGTAAAGGGGCCATTAGTCGAGGGCGAGCGATCGCGGCCCGCGCGCCTGATGGACGCCCCCGCCTTTTAATTAAACCGCGATGAGCGAGGGCCGCGTGCGGGGGGCTTATGAGCCGGGGGCCGCCGCTCGTAAAGGGAACCGCCGCCGCGCCGCCGCGCCGCCGCGCCGCCGTTTGCGACTTGGTAAGTCTTTATTAGGGAGGCGGCGCGTGACGCGCCCTTGGCCCCCCGTCTCCGGGCGGCATTCCTGCGGGAATCCCCGCGCGCGGCCCGCCGCGCCGCTTCGAATGTCGATCGGCCGCTTCTTCTTCCTCCCCTTCTTCGGCTTCTTCGTCCGGTGCCTCGGGACGCTCCTGCGCGTTACTTGCACCGCTTCCGAGAAGCCCTTGCGCGCCGAGGCTGCGACCGCCACCTCGTAGATTAGATGTTTTATTAGCCTATATAAGGTCTTAAGGACAGCGTTCTATATACGTCTCTTGATGGCGATGAAAAAGGGAATTACATAAATAACGGGGCAAAGTCCGAATGCTGCACGTACTTAAACTACCCCATAAAATTTATTGAAAGCAACAAGGACAGGGGGATGAAACAAATAAAATTAAAGATTAAATGCGGCAAAAGTTCAGAATAATCAAGCCTTAAATCGGCATTAAGAAGTGACATAAAAGTCTTATAGCTATAGCGTCGTCCTTTTGATATCATATTGTTATTTTAAGCAATCAATGTCATACTTATTTGAATTGGATCGACATCTAGTTTAGCATGTTTGAAACATTATGCTGTTTAGGACATTTGAAGAATTGTTCATCGCATTTTTAAAAGATACACTTATCTTTTAGACAAATGTAGGCAAAAGAATAAAGCTATGCATACACAGGTACCAGTAGCGGCAGTTTATCGTCGAAGGGTTAAATTTAATCCGAGAGTGAAGTAGGTGCAGCAGCCTCTAAAGCGAGTAACATTTTGAGAGACAAATGAGGAAGAAGGCAGGGGAAATAGGGAGAACAGTGGGGAGCGACGGTGGGCCCGAAAGGGCGCAATCGCACTGGAAAGGTGTCGGGGCGCGAAGCCGTGAGAGCGGCAGGACAGATAGGGCGGTGCATCGGGCGATCTTTATGCCGGCTTGGCAATATGAGCCGGCCCCGGTGATTGTGACTTGGGCACGCCTCGGCCTCGAGATAGAGGGCCGCGGGGATCGGCTCGTCTCCCTTTCGGGCATCGGCTGCGCCCCTCGTTCCCCGCAAACCCACTTGGCAGTCAGTCGTAAAATACAATTTCCAACTCGTAAAGCAGCCCGGGCGCTTTATGCCCCCGTCCCCGGCAGCCCCCGGGCGCCGCGCGGCAACTAAGTGCCCGGGAGTCGCGGGCGAGCCTGACCCTTCGGCTCCGCGCGTTATCCCGCTTTTTACAGTTATTCATTGCCCGCGAGTCCCATTAGTCCGCCGGGCTATTGTCGGGGACGCCTCGCTTTACGAGGGATTTTCCACCGGGCTCTTTTCCTTCGTTAAGCCGCGTACACGGGCCCGTCCTCCCAAATTCAAGGGCCGCACGTACGCCGGCCTTTACGGCCCTTCGCCCCCAGGAGCGCGCCGAACCGGCCAGATTCCGCGGACGACCGTCCACTCGGCAAGGGGCATCGACCGATTGATTAGTCCGCTCTTTTGTTAAAAACACGGCGGTCGCTTTTACCGCACGCGCGCTCGAACGCCCCCTGGGAAAAGGTCCTCACAAAAGGGAGCTCTTATGCGCGCGGAGGTGAAAAGGCGGGCGGCGGACTCCCCCGACAGTCACTTAGCCGCGATCCGAAAGTCGACGGGGCGGAAAGGTCCCGGCGACGGAGCAGCCTCGGCGCTTGTCGGCCGATGAGCGGTGCGCAATTATCCGGGCGCTGATTGCGGAAGAGCCGCGGGAGCCAAGCCGCAGCCCGCTAACGGGGATCCCGCGGCCCGCCCGGCTCGTAATCGAAACGTCTCGGCGCCCGCTTATCCCGCCTCCGCCGCTGATTTCGGCGGGCTTCGAGCGCGCGCGAGCGCCTCCGCGGGATTCCCCGAGGGAGGAGGCCGCGCCCCGAGGGAGGCCCTCGAGCGGCCCGCGACACCCGGCGATCCGTCAATTAGCGGCCCCGCACCCGTCCAATCTCCGCGCCGCCCGGATTACACGTACGTGCGCAGGGGCGCGCGTGTGTGTATGTACAGAGAGTGTCCGGCGAGCAGCGAGGTGTATCGACCGCCCTCGCCTTACAAACGCGCGATTGCACCGCGCTCGCACGCGTCCCGCGGCCGCGTGCACTCCGGCTAATGAAATCAATACGCTCGGCCGCGATGGTCGGGCGGCTTTGCGCCCGGGCCAACTTAAAAGCGCGCGGGCACCGTTTGCTCTGTTGAGTCAACCGCCTTAATTAACAGCGAGCGAGCCGCGGTACGCAGGCCCGCGCGATCCGACCCGCCGCCGAACTGGTGGGAATGACGGCCGTGACGGCCGATTGCCGGTGCCTCGGTCGATCGGGCGCGGCGCGTCAAGCGCAACGTCTCAATGATCATCGATGCGCTCCCCTACTTTTTACCTGGGCTAATCTCGGTGGGCGCTCGAATGCCGGCCGCGGCCCCATCCACTCGGGGCAGGCGCCCGTCTGCCCATAAACATCCGAGCGATTCATCAAAAGACGAGCGGCCTCGATGGACGGATGCACGCGGGCCGCGCGCGAGGGGAGCCATATAATCTATCAATAAAAATTGCGGGGCCGACTAATGGAAGGAGGGAGGGCGCCACTCTCTCGGCGGGTTATAAAAAGATACGAGGAATCGAGAGCATCGCGCGCTCGGCCCGCCTCCGAATCGCCCCGGCGAAGACAATAATTCACATTTTAAAAGCCGGGCGGCCCGCGATATTGAAGAGGACGCCGCGTAAAAATAAGCGGTATACGTGCAAGAAGAGCACGAAACAATGGGGGCGGGCGGCCCCCCCACCCCACCCCCCTCACCCGCACGAGCTTGCAGCAGCCGCTTGAAAGCTCGGGGGAGCCGATAGTCCCGTATCAGAAACAATAGCCCGGCGGAAGAATCGCTTCTTCCCGGCCCGTCCCGCCGAGGGAGATAGTCCGATCCTTATTTCCATCCCCGGCGATAGGGAGCTTCCGGCTGGCCCGCGGCCGATCGATCGACGCGGCCCCAAGGCCCTCCACCCGATATGAATTATCTGGGCGGCCCCGCCTAATGCGCGCCCGCGCCGGGGACGCGAGCCTTTTTTATTGCGCCCGTATACGGCTCCTCGGCAGCTGCGACGCTTATGACGCCGCCCGGACTGACGCGCCCGCGCTAAACGACGCGAGGGTACATTTGTTACGGCCCCCGAGGAGCCCGGGACTCCCGCGGCCATCCCTCCTCCAATTTATTTATTCTTTCCTTTTTACGCGCGGCGCGTTCGCGCGATCCGTCCAATCGTCGCGCCGCGCCCCCCGGGGAATCCCCGAGGAGCTTCCGCTGATTCGCCGGGAACGCTCCGGTCAAAAGCCTTATACAGGCCGGATGTTTGTCCAAAACGAGCTCCCCTTCCTCCGCGCGGAACTGCACTGCCAGCTGGATCCATTGTTCCGCGGGGAGAGAAAAGGGTCCGGCAAATCGAATTCCTCATTAAAGACGGATCCATTGTCAAAAAGGGACGAGGAGCTGGACGAGTTGCTCCACGACAATGACTCGAACGATCTTGTCGCGAACTGCTTCTTATTTTTCGCATAACATCCTTCATTGTCCGGAAATCCAAACTGGTTTCATCCTCGAATCCCAATTCTTTACCCCCACCTCGCCACCCCTCCACCCTCCCAGGCAATATATCAGTCCCTTTCTTTAGCCCGACTAATATATTTTACGAAATAATAATGTATTCCAAGTATACCACCAACATAATTTACGGCAATTTCACAAAAAGCTCACTCTTGTTTTTAAAATGATTGTTACGATACTCCTCTGGCTTTAGCCGTTTTATTTCATTGGGCGAAATATACGGTATTTTATATTAATTAGAAATTCCGATAAAGCCACTGTGAACGAAGAACATGAAATTTTTTTATCGCAAATTTAACAATAACGATACGCTCGCAAACTACCACCGAGCGCGTAAAAAATATACGATCAATTAAAATAAAAATACAGCAGTGGACATTGACGAAGGGACGGCGGCGTATCCAGTGAATAAAGTAGCTTAAGCGCGATTCCGACTAAAAAAAATCATCAACAGTCGCAAATAAACAAAAAAGGCCCCGGTCCGAATATAGAGCCGAGGATCCCGCAGCGCTCGGCAAATAAAACCAACCTTTGGAACAGGAAAGGGAATTACAATCGCGGCGCGAGGGCAGCCTCGTCCCTTCAAAATGCAGGGTTTCCCGCAAAAAGTGGAGCGGAGATAAAAAATGATTAAATCACGGCGGGGTCGAGGCGAGGGCCGGAGCAAAGGGCATCGACTCGCCGGGGCCGCCGCGGGGAGGGCCGGGGGAGGGGCGATATCGAGGAAAGTCCCGTGGATGCATCCTCACCTCCGCCCGCGGCCGCCCGAGAAAAGGGAGAAGCGCAGGTAGAAAAGTCTTTTGCGCTGTTCCGCCCGTCGGCGCCCGAGGCAAATCGAGTTGCGGCCCCGCCCCTCCTCGTCCTTTCTCTCATTTTTCTCCCGCGGCGACCTCCATTTCCGCCCGGCGCCACGCTTCGCGGCTAAACTTCGTCCTTAGGCTCGTTCGGCTCGCGCGGCGCACGCACGTACGGATCCGGCTGCTGCACTCTCGGACCGGGCCTCGGACCCCGCGGGGGATTGCGCCCGGCGATCGCCTTACGCCCACTAGCCCCGAGTGCCCCGGTGCACCGGTGCACCGAGCTGCAGATGCTGCCAAGCGCCCGAGAGACGGGGCGCAAGCCTCGCACCCGGATTATACGCTTATTTGCGGCTTTAGTGTTTCGCGCCCTCTCGAGAGAGGAACCTGGGGCTGAAAGAATAATAGTCAATCACTTCGCCTGCCCGTCGAGAGAGCTTTCGATAGTGAAAAAGAAATTTTGATGGAAATTTTGAGAAAGATCGTACAACCCATGCGTCATTATCATTTCCCTCATTAATAATGTAGACGCAAGCCTCAATTAGTATTCCGCACTTGTCATAATTCTACGTTTCATTCATTTTTTTATTGCTGCAGTCTAAATTATATCATCTAAATTATAAGAAAATTATATTTCCTAATAAAAAGGTTGTTAAAATAGAAAATAAAATCTTTGTATTAAACTGTGTGTGTCTAATGTGCTTTTCATGGCACGAAGCCCTCTATAGAGATAATCCTGCTTTATTCTATTCTAAAACAGGAAATTTTGAATTAATTGCCTCGCACGGATATTGAAGCATTTATTCTTTAATAGATTTTACCCTGAAAATAATGGAATTTAACATTTATAACGTAATTTTGAAAGTTGTAGATATTTTGATGTGACCTAAGGACCATCAAAAACTACCATATTATTCATTTTAAAGAAGAAAAATTGCCATTGGCCAGCAAGGAATTGAACATTCTGACAAGAATCAATGACCAGAAAAGTCTTTATCATAATACTATACAGAATGTCTTTTGCCACAATACAAGACAAATTTCAAACTAGAATTTCCGTAAAAATATCTTTATATAAGCGATCAATTCAAGCTAACAGCGAAAGGAAATATAGCATAAATGATAATATTAGCTTCATCAAACATAGATATGTTGATAAAAGGTTAACTTTGTTGATTTGGTTCCTTCTCTTTCAACCCGACTCTCGTTTTCAAGCTCCATTGCTTACAACTGATTTTTACAACGAATCGAAAAAATATTATGTGAGTAAAGTCACTTTTCGGTTAAATCTACAAGTAAATGTAATCTGGCGGAGCTTGATTTTCATTCCCTATTCCGCCGGTCCCTTTATTCATCGGACCATCGATTCGTTGTTCCCAAAGTGAAAAAACTCTGCTTCTGGCGCTTCCCACGCCTTTCCGTATTTTCGCACGCTCGACCGCCATGAGGAGGACCTTCACGCTTTGCGCGATCGAGTCATTTCTTCATTCTCATCTTCTCACTCAGCCTTTAGTTCGCAGTCTTTTAGTTCTAGTGCATTTTCAAAAGCTGCTACAAAACGATATTTAAAGTTCCACTCTAAAATTAAATTTGCCTGTCTCTCGTTTATATTAACAGTGAGCCGTTTGACGTTCACACTGCCGCAGCTAAATTTATGAATTCATCACACACACGCATATATGATGGACTGTCCCTGATAAGTTAAAAAAAAAGAAATCTTATCAAAAACTACAAATGACTTGTATAAGCCTATAAATTTTCCTACGAGGATATGCATAGTAATGCGAACTGTAAAAATCTGCATATTGAAAGTAAATATCGTGTTAACTTAATTCTATAATTTATAGATATAATCATTTGATCACTTAGTTTAAAAGTAATATGATCTGACTGGTTTTATAAATATCTAAAAGATCAATTTTCTAGAAAATGGAAGCTTCATAAAAAATACATCAATCGTAAAAATATTAATTTTAAAGCATATACAGATTCAGAAAAAAAGTATTCATTAAATAATATTCATATATAATTCAATTAATTAACCTTATCATAAACTAAATTATGCATAATCTTATTGTTATTGTTTACAGTGACATTACTAACTTGCTGTATTCTTTAATGAACGTAGTATTGTACAAACAGTTTAAGTACCTATGTAACTTTACTCTACCTTTAACTCCATCAAATTGTTTGTATACTACTTATAATAAATTTGTGTGTAATTTTATATACTTGAATTCTTTATTACATTTATATTATTAAAATGTAGTAACCAATAAGCTGAAAATATTGTAAATTAAGAATAAAGTTTAAGACTTCCATGTTGAATTTCGTGAAAGCAAACACAAAATATTTTTAATTTACTCGGCTAAAATGTTATGACTAGTTCGAGTCCCACTGAAAATAAAACAAAATTTTTTCTTCTTTACTGCAATTTAATTTGACATTTGACGTTCAAAAATTAGTATCAAATATACAAATAATTAAAATTGAAAAATTTACCTTTGAATTAAAAATATCCAATTAAATCTACTTTTGTAAATAGTAGCCCTTTCAGAAATATTAAACCATTTTTCCCATGTACATTCGTGGAGTCACATAAAGACGACTGAGCCCCTTCTTTTCCTGTCCATATATGCTCACGTTTCTTCGTAGTAGGTACCGTTGTTTTCTTGCAAGGGTTTGAACATTCTCCTGCCCTTGCAAGAAGTCACCGGGACGCTTACCACCCCTAGACTGGCCCGCTAGAGTGAAGGTAATGGTGCCTTTCGCGGATTACCTCGGTCATGAGCGCGGTCCACTGTTTTTGCGAGCAACATCGACAGCGGCGCCAGCCAGAAGGCAATCGAGCATGGAACAGCGACAGGCGCGGGTGAGGCTTTCACGCCGCCACATACTTTGCAAAGCACCGTAAGCGGTAAGATCGCACTTTGTGGCAAACGCCCGTCGGCCCCATAGTGACCATGTGCTGATGTGTCAAAGTACCTGAGAGACGCAGAAAATTGTGAATTTGAATTTAAATTTTTTTAATGTATATTTTGTACTATGCAACATCAAATATAATTAATACTGGTATATAATATAATGTACTATTGTCATCAAAGTTATTCAAAATAGTCAAAATAGTAGTCAAAATTACTTAAAATCAGTCAAAGTAAGATACATGATAAAAAAACTAATAATACATATTAATTGTATTTAAAAGTGTAAATACTTATAATTTATGAATTTAAATTTTTTATGTCAGCTAAACGTCCAAAATATAAATAAACGAACAACAAAGAATTCAAAGAATTTTGGCGATTGGACAATATTAAAATCAACTTTGCATTAAAAGTGGGGGTAAAATACTTGTCAAAGGAAAACGTTCTTGTACATTATTTAGGGTAGCTTTCACAGCATTGTAGTATTATCAAATCTATCGGCGCTGACTGGGACGTAATAGAGGAGTCGAGATTTTCAAGCTATTCCATTGGATAGTAAGTAGTTTTTATTATAAAATATATTCGTGTTACATTAGTGACTCTCGAAACGCGTGTTTATGTAAATGTTGAAATGACGATCATGCCAGGCGGTCTGAATCAATCATGTTTAAATAGATATATGAATGTTAAATGATATACTCTAATGCCTTATACATATATCATTAAATAAAGATGTATGATGCACGACTCTGGTTATAATCACATTGCAAGTTTATATTCACATTAAGATAATAGATACTGACACGAGGTAATATTATGTGCAGAGACAAAGCAGTTTGCTATGAATCATAGCTTCGGCTATTTCCAATATAAAATATATGTTTCAGAATTCAAGTTACTTGCTATCTAAAATAAAAGTATTTTATGTACTACACACGTAGCTGGATCACTCAAATATTCAGAGATTCGAGGTCAATGACTCGCTGCGTCATACAAAGCTATGTGCTGATCCTTTATAAATATTTAATATGTATAAGTGTTATATGTTCATAAATGTATTTAATATCAACTTTGTATAACAAACTTGTCTGATTTGACTTAGCAGTTAGCAGCACTTCAATATGCAGTAAAAAATTTCAATATGTTTATATTAAATTTTAGTTTAGATTAAATTTTATTGACTTTAGAATTAAAAAAGCACAAAAGCTTTATAGTTTTATAGATTAATATGTTTGTATTACAAATATTTATAATATACGAAACAGGACAATGAGTATAATATTTAAGGAAAGCATAAGTCAAACAATTTTACTCATACATTATCGAATTGGTACACGAAGACAGTTCCATCGTAAAGAGAAATAAGTTTACCGCAAGTTCGTTCTATTTAATAATAAGAATGGTGACTTTCCTGTGCAAAAACTTTATATACATAAAATACATAGCTTTATAAATGCAATTGCTACATTATTTTGAACCAAAGTAAAATACAATATTAAAACTTAAAATCATGTTCAGTTATATTCAAATAATTTTTTTAATAATATTCATTGGTTATTTTATTATAAAGTATAATTGAATTATTTTAAAAAGGCACTATATTTATACCGTATAAAATCTATATCACAAATGTATAAAGTATATATAGTAAACATAAATTATTATGAATGAAGCATGTAGTTAAAAATTATGTTTTCCAACCTGTATATTGACATAAAAGATTCGGGACTGAGTGAAAAGATTCAATTCCGCGACGACTCATGTGTAATATGTAAACAAAGTGTTTGGCTCATTGTTACTGAACAAATGTGCTGTTGCAAAAAATATGTGTTGCTATAATAAAAATTAATAAAAGTACAGCTTATAAGAGGAGTGTTGTGACTCCCAACTAAGGAAAAAATATTTTTTTAATTGCATTTTTAAGCTAATTAGACAGTCGAGATTTACAGCACAGCTGACCTGGTGTATGCATACCCACGAAAGCGCCTGCGGCTACATCATCAAGCGAATTCATGGAAGCTAATAAGCGAGACCGCGACGACTCCAAAGGAGCTTCCGCTCCTGGGTCGTGGATGCCTGTGTAAACAGGGTCGATATACGCGGTGATACGAGGACAGTTTTGGTAAGTTCACATAGGAGCGCGGAAATCTCACCGGCTATTTTATTTCAATAGGATAAGGGTGGCGGAATACCTTCGAGAACAAAGCCTGGGAATTCTAGAACCGCGGATAAAGTAAAAGTAGGGACCGGAATGTGAATGTACTGTCTTTACAATACCCTTTCAGTACTCGAAAGTATCTAGCTTGCGTCATGGCTTAAACTAAATCTGACCTTATAACATTCGTGCATCTGTACAGTGGGTTCATCTATCATTTTCCTAATGCAGTCCTTTATTACGCAGAATAACGGGGTTAATTAAGTTTTATATCATATGGTTTACATTTTTTACATGAGTTTTTAATTGTGTAACATTTAAGAGTTATGTTAGTTCACTCATGAGACTTTTAAGCTTGACTACTCTATGGCTTATATTGATGTATCTAACGAGTAGAAATTGAGACCACACAATAAAGGCAAGAAACTCAAGTAGTCATCTCATTTGTTCAGTGCCACTATATTTGCATTGTATTGTATGCGGTAGACATTTCTACCGCTTTCTACAGCTTATGTTGAATTCAGTTGATACATCGCACCAACATGGACTCACATGCCATGGTTATCATTTTGTCAATATTAGACAGACGTAATCGTTCTACAAATTATTGAACTGCATATGTAGGTTGCAATTAATTTTCTGTGAAATAGCTCTATGAGTTGGCCGAAGCTACTGCTTTTTCTGTCAGTAGTGTGACGTAGTCATAAGATCTATATCAGGCGTACTGCATACTCATATTGAGGACAAAAATATTCCGCAATCTTCTTTACAGAATCTTTTGAACTATTCTGCACTTCCATTAAAGCAAACAGAAAGTACACATTCAAAAAGTCTCAATGTTTCTTTATTTAAATGTCACTTGTTTTAATACAATTGACCAAGTACAGAACTACTTGCCGGGCATTTTATGCTTATGTCATATCTACTTTGCAAACTGTCCTTTTAAGGAAAAAATACATGATACTACAAAAATAATATCATTGTCGGTAATAAAATACAAGTATCGTAGTATTAATGTTGTACAATTTTAATGTATCATTAATAATTAATTCCTATTAAGCATTATATCAATTTTGCAATATTAATCAAAAATTTTAAACGACTTTTTTTGAAATACGAGTAGAATCTGTCTGACCTATATTAAGGTAATGAGAGCGTTAATCTTTGAAGACTTGAAGAATGTCTCAAAGTAAGAGTGAGCATGCGTATCAATTACAAGTATGACCGTGTACTGTATGTGTATATATATTTCTAAAAAAGTTAATTCCTTGATTTGATTTAAATTCAAAAAGTATTAAAAATCTAAATTTATTTCAAACATTTGCATTAAACTAAGAATTTGTGTGAGCCTCTAAAAATATTTGCTGAAACGGAAATTTTTGTGAGCGAGCCGGTATTTCTCCTTAGTTTATATGTTTATTTCGCGATCCAATTCCCCATAAATACATATTACATATTTTGTATACTCGAATTATTGCTTAGTCTACAAAGAGTTCGATTGGAAGATTAAGTACATGAAGAGCCATTGAGGATGACGCGCAGGAGGAAAGAAAAAATGTTTATCTTGAAAGGCGTGCCTCGCGAAGCGTCCCGAGTAGAAACAGCTGAGTTCAGTCGGACGCAATGTCTTTGAAAGGACATTTTCGAAGCTTTGAATTTAATCCGAAAATGCTCGAAATAAATTGAAGCGTTTTCCAGGAGGCAGAAGGGCTCTCCCCGCGTGCGCCGCGCCTTCGGCATAAAAAGACATTACCGAATTTGCGGGGAGGCTGCCGCGTATCAGAGAGGGCTGAATAAAATTCAAATTGATCCCCAGGCCTTGTGGAATAATAATAAAACGCTCTTAGAAAGGCCCTCGGGGCCGATAACCAGGGCAGCGCCGAGGATGAAAGCCGCGGCGGGTAGATTGGACGCGCGTGCATCTGCAAGATTCGCGGGAGGGCCTTGGGAAGCCCTCGGGCTGGGCGGCGGGCGATGCGAGGGCCGGGGAAATAAGGGCGGCTCGAGGAGGCCCGGGGAATAATCCCCCCGCGGCGCGTCCGGCCTCGCGAGACGCTGGGCCGGAGTTCTTTGTTCGGCCCCGAGGATCGGCAACTTTGCTCTCAGCGCCACGGGCCGCGCGCCGGCTTAACGCGGCCCATTAGGAGAATCGAATCGGGGCTATATACGCGGGCCGAAGTTAGCCGGCCGCGAAAATCTCGGGGAAAGTTGGCCCGCCGCGGGACTCGGGCCAACTTTCCACGGCGCCATTGACGGCCGACACTTTTTTTTCCCCGGGCCGCCCGTCAAAAGTCCGCAACGAGATTCGCCCCCGTTGACATCGATAGACTAACTCGCTGCTGACGGCCCTGCGACCCTTCGCTCGTTGTTAACCAACTTTCCCCGGCCGGGCGGAAAGTTTCCCGGGGCGGCCGAGGGAGCCCCGGCATAACGGCCGCGCGTCTCGCGCTTTACATTCGTAATGCAAGGTAAACAGATCCCGGGGCGCGTGCCGAGCCGCGGGACGCCCGGATGCCCGGCGCTTGTGCACGCGCGCAATTTGCCTCCACTTGACCGGGGCAAATACCTCTGGAATAGCTCCGGGACAATTAGCCCATTACCGCCTCATATTCGGCGGAGCCGGCGAGTATAAACAGCGAGCTCATTGCAAGCGCATCCGCGGCCCGCTATTGTCCTCGCGGGGCCTAATTATGAGAGCCGGCCGGTGAGCGTCACCTGTAAACCGATCCCTGCCTACTCTCACCCCTTGAGCTCGCGTTCCTCTTTCAATTTCCCAAGTCTTTCATTACCCAAAAGTACTCGCTAAATGTACACAGTACCCAGTTTCAATCGTCTGACGGGTTCCCTAACTCCGACGCCAAATTGCAGGTATATATTCTGCCATTAGGTTTATTTG